>OY728127.1:25737066-26444732 GCA_963277665.1 Viscum album
AGAGTTATTGATAAGGGAAAAACATTTGAAATTGGTCACCCACAAAGGATGAATCATGAAAAAATGTTGACTCGTATAAAATGATTCCAAGACCATTATCATTTAATATGGGTTCTCATATAAGAATCCCAATATCATGGAGATTCTTAGTTCTATCCATGATGACCTTCCATTAGGGGTTCCATGGTGTGTATAATTTTGGAATGAACCATGGGAGAGGTAGGTTATCCCCTAGGATCTATGGCCAAGCCTAGGTGAATCAAATCCCAAATTACACATAGGGGTCATGCCACCATGGTGCTGGGAATGGGAATAACCTCCTTGCCGATGGTGGTCAGGCTATGACCATTATATAATGAACCCCAACATGTCGTAGTGAAATAATATTTTAGAAAATTTAACATGTCATATCAATGAATATGTAGTTTTGATATTTTTTAATAGTATAAAAAATGTATTTTTAGGTACATAACCTTATAGTATTTAATAAATGAGTCTCATTAGAGTGACACTAGGTCTACCTAATCCACCACACCATTTCCCTTTCAACCACCTCTATTGAGAGGTGTAATTTTAATTTATATTAAATAGTTTTTTAATAACTTCTCTCCCCTCCAATTACCATTGTAAATGTACAGCTATTTCATCATCTAATCGTTATTATTTTGTATTGGGATTTTGCAATGAATTTTAATAGGTAATGGTGGATATATTATATGATGATTTATAATTCATTTGAAATATATGGTGTATGTCCATAAAGGATGATCATATGTTTTTTATCCCAATTTTGTGGTAAATTAATTATCATATTAATCAAGAATTATTTTATATTGAAACTAGGTTTGATCCACCATTTATTTTATTAATTAAATCAGATACATTTTTTGTGAATTATGCATTTATTTGTGTTGGGAGAATAATACACCATGTATTTTTTAAATTTTGCATCATTGGGATTCTGGGTGATTATTAAAAAAAGAATTTTATTTTTTATTTTTATTTGAATAATTAATTACAAATTTTTTTAAAAAAATTATTTTGAATTTGTTGGAATGATAAATGTCCTTGGTGTTGATATGTGCACAGAGAAGGATTAAATGAGCTGATGTGGTGGTGTGTATGCATCTGTTATGAAGAATAACTACATATAATGTAGGTGGCCCATGAAAATATCCAAAAGACTACTCTTTATTTTGTGAATTATGTGACATTAGTTCGAACCAAAAAATGTGAAAATTTGACAATACTGAAAGGTAAATTTGAATTTAGTAACTTAGAAAGGATAAATATGTTATGAGACATGATGGAACCCTGGATATTATCTTGATTTATCAGATATTGGTATATAATGATGTAATAATGAATGTGTGTTATGTCATATTAAAACCCCATGTTGTTATGAATTCAAGAATGATTGTATATGTCCATGTCATTGGTTTATAATGGCCATTATATATAAAGAATAATGGTGAATAAATATGTTTTTACTTATTATATACACATAATGACCCTGATAAACCATATAATTAATATATTTATTGACACAATAGGGGTATTTTTTCATCCCACACTAGTAATTGAGTACCTGAGTTGGTATACCCTATGATGATTTGTGCATTATATGGGTATTAAAGGATCCTCCTATGAAAACATGGGTTGTGAGAGGGGTATTATTCCATTTATCTAGTGTGGTTTTGGTATAGTAATTTTATCAAAAACATTTTCATGTTTTTTTTCAGGATTATATTGAGGATCATTATGGTCTCCAAGTGGTATGTATTGGAATAGAGGTTGGAAATGTTAGACATAGGATCACATGTGTCATATTTGTACTATAACAAAAATAAGTAATCATAGTGTGTAACCAATATTTATGATGATCCAATATATTTATTGTTATGTGAATTAGGATTTGTTGAATTTTGGTTTCACTATAGAAGTTTTGGATCAAAGATGTGAATTATTAATTAATATTATTATATGGGTAGATTATTCACTTGATAGTCTATCCTCACCATCATATATGAATTTGGGTTACTGGATATCTCGAGATATATGATATAATGTTCCTAGGAGGATGTATCCATATTATATTGGATAAAAATTTATATATTTAAATATAATATTTATGATAGGATTTAGTTTGTGATACCATGTTTTTTCCTATACATGGATTTTACATAACTGTACCTCTAGAATCCTAAAATTTGTGTTCATGGTGAATGGATGGGATACATCCTCATGTTAATAGATTCATAGTACATATTTAAGGTAAGGAATGTGGCCAATTTGTATATCATTTCACAAATTTTTGTGAAATATGAGCAACACCACTAGATGAATTATCCTGTTTCCAAAGATACACATGGAAACCTATGTCATATGCTCATGTTTTATGGTATGATTCCCCATTTTTTATTATATATAAGGAATTATGTGATATATTATCCCTATTACATGATGATCTAGGTAGGACTTATGATAAGCCAGGTTGATGGTTTTTCAAACAATGGATCTGGGATGGATATAGTCCACCCATAAGATGTCCTTAGGAATGTTCTCAGGAGGGAAATACTTATTCATGGATGTTGTTATTAATTCATTATGTAATTTCATGGTTCCCATATAGGTTGTGTACTTTAGGCTTATATAAATCTGACATTTTTCATAGTTTTTATGAACTATGTGGAATGTCACTAAAGAAACATACGATTAACAAGGAATATTTTATCACACTTATGAACAATTTTTTAAAATCTATGAAAAACACATGTGAATATATTATATTTAATGTTTTACTTTATGGATTAAATTATCGGTGGTCCTTGTAGTTTTAATCACAACATGCTCAATAATATTTAAAACATTGATACTCTTGAAGACCTCATTTTCATTTGTTTAAGTAGAGAGCATTACCATGATTTGATCATTTAGTAATATGGAATATATAGGGTATTGGAGATTTTTATGAGTTGTGTCCTAAATTAGAAATTAGTTCTTATTATATTTTTTTCATTTTTTATTTTGTATATGTTTTTTTTACTAATAAGCAATTAGTTTTAAAGGATAAAAATGTCATTATATATTACAATATTTATAGTATTATTCTTATATATATGATTATTTTAAAACTATTTATTTTATTATTGATGTTGTTTTGTAATTTTTGTCATGATTTATCCCTTATGTTTGGGTATAGTCTCCCCATACAGTCACATTAGAACCTCAATACTTATTAGAAGGATCTAGAACATGAGGTGGTTCACTTGAGATCATAAAAGAACCCATTCATGGATTTCATTGAATATTATCATACAAGTGGGGAATTGAAATTTGTAATAGGAAAATAATTTTCCTATAAATTTTTCTTTCTGACATGAAGATATAGTTTCTTCCATAAAATATGTCTCCCCCACAATGTCATCATAATTTCAACATATAGTATGATATTTATAATAACAATCCCTAGTATCAGATTTAAGAATATGTTATCATAAATATTTGTTGATATTCATTACATAAATAAACTATATAGAAATTTCATATAAGGGAATTAATATTTAATATTATATATGCATCAACTAGTTTCTTTTATCACATATTAGGTGTTTGTTATTAAATAGAGTGGCATACACCCCTACCATTACAAATCTCAATTTCTATGAGGACTAATCGAAGTGGTATACATAGATTATATCATTTATTTAATATTGTTTTTAAATTTATTTTAATACTTATATATATATAAAATCTTAATATTTTAAACTGAAATACATGTTATATTGAAATATACATTATGCCAGTACCCATTAGAATTTTCATAATACATGTTTTTAAGGAAATTTAAAATTATCAATGTATTAATTTTTTATTTTGAATGAATATGATTTTCTAATGATTAATGATAATTTTGTAAATGAAATTTTAATTCTTATTTCAATAGAATTTATACTGGGAATTATAGTTAATTATATTTGTTTCTTTTTTATAATTCATGTATTTTCCACATATATTGATTATAAAATTTCACTCAATTATATCAATTTACTTTATATTACTACCTACATGAGTTTATTATAAGGTTTGAACAGTCATTTGTATTCAAAAAACACATGTAAATTCTTTTAATTCATGTGATTGTAATTTAATTCACTAGTAATGATTCCAATTAATGACAAAGAATAGACCAAATATGATTTTCAATGATTATAGAATGATGTAGATATTTTTAGAATAATTCCATATTATGAATGTTATAAAATATATATTTCATTATTGTGTATATTTTATCATAATTGAATTACAACTCAAGGTCAATTTGGAAATACCCATATACATTAGATATTTTTAATTTTTTCTGAAATGAAATCAATACATATTTTTATTTCTACACATACGGAGGAGTAAATGACAAAATTAATCTGGCATCGAATGTGGAATTTTAATTATTTTAAGGAATATATATTATAATAATGTTAATACCTATTTTAAACATATTATCATTTCCAAAATGTTCATGGATGTACTATTGACAGTTATAGAGAAGAAACATATGAAAATATAACTTTTTCAAAGGTTGATTTTTTAAATACTATTGATTTGTTACTACATAAATTTTTTTTCTTCAACGGATAAATTATTTTTGAAATAGAATCATAGATATTAAAAAGGGTAATCTTATTGTGGGTATTATATGATAATATGTATATATGAAATAATTACAAGTTGGAAAATTATAGTATTTCATGTATAAAGACACGAAAATTCCATATAATTTTTCTTCATTATTTGGGATTATTACGAGTCAGAAAAAATTGATGGCGCATGATTCCAGGGCCCGGTGTGCCAGGAACAGAATTCTGATCTCTTTTTAAGATATGTTTAGTAAACATGGGGACGGAATTTTCTATCATTGAAACCAGTGCTTGAATTAAAAATCGGAGGGCACCACTGAATCCACAACACCGATATTCGCATAAGGGGGGATTAACATTGACCATAGTAGGAGAGGTGGAAAAGACGGTTTTTTGACTTTTAAAGAAATAATAAAATGACATCGATATGTTATTTTATTATCCTACCTTATGTTGAGTGGTAGTGGTGGTACCTAAGGGATTTCATGCCATTTAATGGAATGACTCTTTGGTTTTTAACCACTCCGTTGAGAGATTAATAGGTTCATTCATTAATTAACCTCATTAATCTCCCATTATTTTAATCACCTTTCCCACTATATTTTATTGAATACTAGGTTGGGATTTTTGATGATGTTGTGAGGAACCTCTGGTGAAATACCGCAACATATTCCCCAGACGAAGAATAGA
Source organism: Viscum album (assembly GCA_963277665.1). Lineage (NCBI taxonomy): Eukaryota > Viridiplantae > Streptophyta > Magnoliopsida > Santalales > Viscaceae > Viscum > Viscum album. Next base: position 25,742,394 of record OY728127.1, read on the forward strand.
AGCTTGGGAGGCAACGATCTGGGATCGATGAAAGATGATGGCTACATCAAGTGTGAATTATTCATCCACAACCACAATGTCACATCCATTTACAAGGTATGAGTTTTTTCATGAATTCATGTGAATTGTCTCTTTCCTTGGTTTTTGAAAATAATTTTGAAATGCATAAGTAATATAGTTTATCTTTGATGAAACAATTACTCCTTATTGTTATAATGATAACGCGAAGGGAGGAGGCCAAACGAACAAGGCTCATACTGTCTTCCACTTTGGTATTTGTCTCATTCATTATATAAAATTTTTCCTACTCAACAGAAATTCAAATCCAGGAGGCTTGCAGTGACGCTCTGAAGATGCCCATAAGCATGTTTGGAAGGGGAAACATGCCACTAGAGCTCACCCGATGTCCCATAGAAGATCATTCGGCGCGTCACCGACACCTGCGGGCCACGGCGACAGCCAATATCAGCCTGTTGCAGTGGTACCAAGCGGTGCGCAAAGGGAAGATGGACATTGACCCAACACATTTCCGAAAGGGTGGAAATCCCTGATGTGCTGCAGGGGGAGGCCGCACATCCACTTTGGACATGCTCTTGATATATTTTATGAAGGTGGGATGCGCATCATCCTCTTTAATGAATGCACTATGGTACCGGGGATGCTTCAAGAAGAGGTGTTGAGGAAGTTCCACACATACCCTTTGCTGGTATATCCTAGAGTGGAGAAAATTTACCATGAGCTACGGTGTTAGTACTGGTGTCTAGGGATGAAGAAAGAGGTGGTGGAGTTTTCATAACTATGCCTCACATATCAGCAAGTGAAGGCTAAGCATCAGGTTCTAGCAGGCTTAGCACAACCATTTCAGCTCCCCAAGTGGAAGTTATATGGTATCTCCATGGACTTTTTGTATGGGATACCATGTATGTCTAGGGGCCACAATATCATCTGGGTGATCGTTGACCGACTCACAATGTCGGCCCACTTCGTAAGCAATGGAGATAAGGGATAAAGAGAGTGATTGAGACGCCTCAACATTCAGGAGATTGTACGGCTTTACAGGGTGCCATTAATGATCACATAAGATCACAAAAGACATTTTACATCCTATTTTTGGAAGGTATTATAGGAAGCATTCCGGACATAGCTACACTTGAGCACTGCTTTCCATACTCAAATAGTTAGTTAGATGGAGCAAACCATATAGTCATTCGAGGACATGCTTTGTTCTTGTGTCCTTGATTTTGGCTATAGATGGAAGGACCACATTCCACTAGTGGATTTTTCTTACAACAATAGTTATCAATCCACCATCTTCATGGATTCGTTTGAGGCCATGTGGGCTTCCTTGTAGATCACCTCTATGATGGATAGACCAAGGGGAGTCGGATTTATGCATCTATAGTTGGTACAGGATACCACATAGAAGGTGTAGATCATCCATGAGTATATGAAGACTACATTGAACCAGAAAAAGTGTTATGATGACTGGGTAAGGAGACGCATATAGTTTGAGGAGGGAGACCAGGTCATCCTATGGGTGTCACCCTAACAAGGATTACATAGGATTGTCCCAGGAAGAAAGTTATCTTTGATTTTTATCGAACCTTTCCAGTTCCTCAATAATGTAGGAAAGGTGGAGTACCATCTATATCATCACCAACAGAAGCACATGGAGAATTATGTTTTCCATGTGTCACAATAGAGGAGGTATAAGCATGATCCAGCGCATGTTATTGACTGAGGAGTGATGGAAATCAGAAATGGGGATACGTTTGCAGAGTTCCCAGTGGAGAGAGATGATCTACAGGAGGGGTATATTTGTGGGAGCTCGATTTCTTAGGTGCGAGTTTGTGGGCAGCACAGGAATATCCAGGAGAGACCATAGGTGCGGGAGGCTCAGATGCGTTCATAGTAAAACCATTTGTTCCCCTAGTTTTGTTGTAGCATTCAGGGATGAAAACCCATAATGTGGGGATAATGTAAAGACCCAAAAATTCCATAATTTTTTATTTATTTAGTATTATTAAAAAGACTTCTAAAATTGACATCGCCTTATTCTGAGATCTTGTGTGCCCAGAATAGAATTTTGAATGTTTCTAAAGGTACATTCAATAAAAGAGATGTCATCATTTTCTATCTTTTGAACTGGTTATCAGTTTAAAAATATTATGGCACCATTGAATTTGTAGTGCCCTGATTCTCTTAAGGGAGTCCTACCTTTGACTAAACTACGTCTGGTGGATATGATAGTTCTTTGCGACTATTAATGAAATAATAATATAACATAGAAATTTTATTTTATTTCCCTACCCCATGTTGAGAGGTAGTGGTTGGACTGATGGGTTTTCAAGCCATCTAACGCCATGACTCTTCGGGTTTTAACCACTCCATTGTGAGATTAAAAGGTTCATTCATTAATGAACCTCATTAATCTCTTGTACTGTTAATCAACATTCCTCAAAAATTTAATTGATGCTCAGGTCAGGGTTTTTGATATGGATATGTGGAACCTCTGGCGATGTTCCATAGAATCATCCCCAACTGAAGAATAGAAGCTAGGGTGTCAATGATCTGGGATCAAAGAACACTGGTAAATTCATCAAGTGTGGATTTTTCTTCCAGAACCATGACATCACCTCCATTTATGAGGTAGGGGTTTTGTTTAAATTGAATTGAATCATTTCTTTTCCCTCATATTTTAAAATAATTTTGAAACGATGAAGTAATATATTTTATCTATGTTGAAACAATTACTCTCACTTGTTAAAATTCAATCGTGGAGGGATCAGTTCAAACAAATAAGGCCTGGGCCCTCATCCACTTTAGTAATTGTCTCGTTCTTTGGAGAAAAATTTTCCAATTTGATAGAAATTCAAATCCAGGAGCCACACACCGATGAAAGCAACACGGGATGCCCGTAGACTTGTTCGTATGGGAAAACTGACTAGTAGAGCTCACTTTGTGGCCCACAGAATATTCATCGGTGTGGCACAACATGGTGGCAGTAGATGGTGCATCATCACACACTTTGGAGGGGAGTCGTGACATCATGCCGTAGTAGATGAAGAGGCTGGATAGCCCTATGCCGAATGAATTTTCAGAAGGGAGTTGTGGCATCACATGCCGCAGGTGGAGGTCGTGGTGTCAACGTAGTGAAGGAGGAGGACCCGCACCCTATGAGCCCCGTGAATATCAAGGCAGTGCAAAGTGGCGCCACCAGTTGAAGAGTCGAGCGACTCATTGAGCAGTTTTGGAAAGAGGGTCGCAACCCCTCACGTGGGTCATGCCCAACAGGCGTGCTAGTTCGGTCCGCAACCCAGTGGGCTGAGCCCGTTGCGGCCTAGCCCAGCCAATTAGGTTTGGGCCGGTCCATGGCTGGCCAGCCGAGCCCGCCCCAGCCTAGCCATTTTGAGTTGGGCCGATATGTGGCCCTATCGGTTCCGACCGAGCCAGGTCAGACTGGACACCTACCATTTATGTCCCAGTTTTTCTTAAAAGATCGTATCGTACAAACCAAACATATTTTTGACAATATTTCTACTGAAATTAAATCCTTGGGATGAGACGATGCTTTTGATATACTCCACCTTATATTTGGAGAAAGTTGGAGTATGACCCGGTTGGATCATTCCAGAATACAACCGGGACCTCGACACTAATATTCCTATAACTAAAAGACCTGGCATCTGATTAACACACCGTCTATGGAATTGGTACACTTATGATATGTCAGATCATTGGTTAACTTTTTTATGGGTTATTGTGTTGGATGAAGTACAGATGATGGCTTGGGGAGAAGATCCTCCTATAATCAAGTGTACTGTGTATGGGAATTCAATGGCTGACTGAGACGTGATGAATAAATAGCAATCCTGTGTGGATCAGTACCTAGCAATTCTGTGTGGGTCATCGCATAGCGATCCTATGTGGATCAGCACCTAGCGATACTATGTGGATTAGCTTCTAGTCATACTATGTGGATCATCTCCTAGTGGTCTATTGTGTATTAGCACCGAACGATCTTGTATAGATCATCAGCAGAACCCTTGACAGAATAAGATGATATATCTTTACAACTAATCATTTATACTTTCGTATGTATGTTATACATCACTAGATTTGAGTCTTTTCTTGGTACTTTGTGATTGAGATTATTCATTGTGGTTATACTTTTTGGAATTACGAGAGAGCTTCGGTGGTTTCAAGGTCCCTAATGGGTATTGTTATAGTCACCCATGCATGAGCTTCACCTACACCTTGTTTTGTCTTTTGCAGACAATGATCAGCTCAGCTGAGACTATAGAAGCTAGGTTCTGGTGGTACATAGAGGTAACTGGCTGACATAGAGAGTTGCAGAGTGGATTTGTACCTACCCTTCATGTAGGATCCTTGGGGGATGTTCTTTGGGGAGGTTCTCTATTATCCTTTAAAGTTTTATCTTTCAGTTGGGAAAGTATCTTGACCCCTTTACTTTCAGTACAAACTTTAACTACTGTAGTTTTACTTAGTGATTTCATCTTGTTGTGTTCTTGGACTATGTGTTTTACAGGTTTGAAGGTAATGACATCCCATTTAAGGGACATAGATTTCTGGTGCTAGTAACCAACTCCTGGTTTATGGAAGGAGTTCTTGGGTTATTCATGACACAGGCCCCGGGGGACAGGTCCTAAAATCATTTGGCTAGTTTTTGTTATTTTATTTCATTTTATTAATGATATCATTATTTTTTTGATTAAAATTTGAATAGTTTCTTTTAAATTTTTATCATTTTAATGACATTTTTCCAATATAACATGAATATGATAAACCAAGTATGAGGTGTATGGGTTTATTGTTTCACATGTTTGACTCAAGTGAGTTAATCTCATATATATATAATGTAGATTTTTAAAAACTATGAAATTGTATGGTTTTTGAAATTGTAGAATTTTTATGATATAAATAATTATTAAAAATTTGTAATAGTTGTTATGATAATGTAATCTTAATATCTTCTCTGTTATTTTAATTTCTTACATGTTTTAGTATTATATTTGGAAAATTGTAATTATGAAAAGTACCAATTATCAAAATTATTATTTTTTATAACTGATCATGTAAATTAAAACCATGATATATATAATATGAATGAAATATGATTATTTTTTATATCATATATTTTATATAGGCTATTTAAAAAAAATCTCATTGGTTGTGTTATAACCAGTGTTTAATGTCTCTGTGTTTTAGTGATGCAAGGGTTTTCAATAATGGTAATATAATAAACAAATATAAAATAATACTTAACATTTTGATTAAAATATCTAATCTTAAAATATTATTTCCACACAATTAGAAAATATGATTCATTATAGATAATATTATGAATACCAAAACTGAAAAAACTTAATTTTCGGCATATGGACTTTTTTATTTTTAATTTAATAATATTTATTTTTCCAAACATATTATTACATTTTTATTAATTTGTTTATTAGATGATACACTAAATGTAGTTAAGGCTTTTTGTATGAAGGAATCAATATATTGATTCTATATACTTTTTATATTTCAACATTTCATTTAATTATAGTAATTGTTAATAATAATTTACTGTAGGGTATGATGAACTATGGATGTTGCCACACCATCATCCATTGATTATAGCCATTATTGGAATAATAATTTCATTGGACAAATCATTTTTATTATATTAATATGATATAGAAACACATATAAATACCAATGAGTAATTTGTAAATAATGATAATGTAATGTAACATTTATTAATAAATAAAAATAATTTGATAAAAATTTATTATGATATCCAAACATTTGTAAACATTTGATTTGACATAGGATAAATTATGTTTTGTCCTATTTTTCCTCATAACCAAATAAATAAATTTATTTGAACCCTCCTATATACTAACTAAAATCAACTAAAAACAAAATTTGTATTTGAAAACTATTATCTGATTATTTATTATATATTCATATTACAATACATTCACAGAACCAAAAGGTTATATATTTTAATATATTAGATACATATTTATAGTAGTACTCAATACAAGTACAATTTATTTAATAAAAAATATACATATATGAGTCCCTCGATGTCGTATCAGTATCATGGAAAACATATGTAGAAACAGTGAAGTTTCCCACATAATATTGACATAAACCAATTTCATATACTCATTAGTCTATTTTCATAGAGATACATTCATTAAAACAGATATTACATACTTTATCAGTCAAAATGAAATATATTTATTTCTATCCAAATTAAGGTTTATACATTATATGGTATAATTGAAAATCATTTTTTACAATTTATTGAAACAAAATTTTAATAAGTAAACAAAAATTTATAATTAACCATGTAAGAAATATCTTAGATTAAAATTATTATAATTTTTTAAAATATTTTTTTTTTCAATGAATAATGAAAAAGAGGGATATTTATTGGAAAATATATTTTCAATTGAATTATTTTTAAGGTAAAAAAATATTTTGTATCAGTTTTTAAATTAAAACATGTAAATTTAGATTAAAATCAAATGACCTTTTTAAAATTATATTTAATGTTGAATTTACTATAATGAATATTATATTTCAAACATTTAATTTTAAAAAAATATTATTTTTCATTGTGTTTTTATAGTTTGATTTCAAATTAAATTGAACTACATTAATTTTTTAAATCATAAAAATTTATTTCCAAATTTTTATTCTGAACATAATATTTTCTTTAATATGACCCTTTTTATTTTTGAATATCATTAATTGTAAAATTTTTCATTTAGATACCATGGTAAAGGATAAATTTGGTAATTAAGGTTTAAAATAAAAAGAAATTTTCCAAATGATAAACCTAACACTTTTCATATTTTTTTCAATTAAATATCATATATAATTATCGATTGTTTTGATATGTGACCATTCTTACTAATTTTATGTTATTATGACCTTTATAAAATGTTATGTAAAAAATGAAAAAAATGCCATACATTTGATACTAGTAACTATAATTTTCCTAATATGGGGCGAAAAAGATGATATTTTAAGATATAAATAGTAATATTTTTAAAGGTAATATGAGAAACCTCCCTAAAATGAGGATTCCTTTATTAATAATAAAAATTAGTTCATCACGAATCTAATGGAAGGAGAATTTAATTTTTCCCACTCATTAAGGGAAAATAACTCCAAAAGAATATGATCAAACTAAATGAGATCCGTTCAAACCATACCATTATTGAGAAAACAATATGAAAAGATAATTGGCCTCCCATTACACACGAGTGATGTTATAAACAATGGATGAAAGAAATTCAAAGTGACTGATCCACCAATTAATATGCCTCATGTGTACTTGGGATGATCCTATTCTAATAGTATGAATGATACTGGTGGGGTCACAATCTATCCAATGATCATTCCAAACCCTATACTTGGATTACACAGTACAAACAATGAAACCAATAATCTCAGCATCAACTGAATATGAAACTACACATGATCTAGGGAGACACCCTAAGACACCCCCATTACTATTTTTAAAGACATCCCCATGGTTTTATGGGCCTTTATTCCCATAGATGATCTATATATGTTAATCATAATGCATCCTACAAAAATAGATTGATTAAAAACATCCATTATTCCTTAATGAAGTAAAATTTTCCATTAATTCCAATTCACATGATAATGTATTGGTGAAGAATAAAACTATGACAATAATCCTTTTAGTGGACATTATCAAATTTAATAATAGAAAAAAGATGAGCCAAAGGAAGATGAGGGATGAAAGAAACCCCTCCTAAATATATTCATTCTATGACTTCCAAATAATTAAAACTAGTTTAGATGTTTTAACCAAAAATAGATTTACAATTTGGGGGACTAAGATAAATCTTTCCAACCCTTAATAAAATTACCAACAGGGAAGGTATATGAATGTTGGACTTCAAAAATATTAGCAACCTCTTTCCAAATGGATGAAATATAAACATTGATAAAAATATATTAAATTCTTTCATGTCTTTATGAAAAAGTATACATGATGAGAATAAAGAGATACAAAAAAACTTCAAAAAAATATCAGTTGGAATACTTTGGTGAGCCATAATATATTCATGATTTAACAACGAATAAGAAATCAAATTCCTGCTCAAATTTCTAATCCACTACATTACATCTTCAGATCGTAAAACATGGTGATATAATTTTATCAATCTTATAATTACACTAGATGTAGGTTCAAATTTCTTGAAATATCCATGTGAAATGATGTCATTAGCATGAACTACTTCCTCACTGTGTCCTAGATTAGCCAACATATAATCACTGTGATCAATGATTGAAATATTAAAGTGGTGGCTTGAATCATCATTTGTGAGACAGTAAAAAATGGAACACCATTGTAATTATTATTCTAATTACTAAGAGATATCTCACTACTGAAATACTATCTTAATTGAGAATAAATTATGTACAAAATTTACTTCAAGTACAAACTAAAGAGTAAAAGTGATTAAAATTTATAGAAATTAGTTCACTTTGGAACCAATCATGAAAATACCTAAGAGCTTCTAAATTTGGATTTATAATATTCCTTAAAAATGAATCATGCATGGATTGATTAAAATACTTTTGATTCTTGATTACCAGAACCCCCTCATCATAAGGATTTCAGTATGTTATCTAGGGAATAATGTATAATATCCTCTCAATGATGCAGCCACTCCAAATAAAATTCATGTTAGAAATAGTAATGAATATAATGAGTGACACATTCCAGTATTACACCATAAAAGAATAGATTTTTTCTAAATGATGATATATTTAGAAAAAAAATTGGAGATACCATTGGGAGTGATTTACTATTCCAAGCGGATAAGTACATTCTGATCATACTAATAATTCTAGATAAGTGGAAAGCTGTTTCTCCTAAAAAAAACAACGAAACACAAAAATATATAAAAGGAAAAATTCCTTTTCTGATACCCAAATCTCTAATGATATCATAATTCTTGGTTATAGTGATGTTCCTTCAAAAATAAAAAATTGATTTTTCCAGCTAACCATTGGACATAAAAAATATTATAATTGATGTGTTATTTCATAGTATTTACATTTTCTATTTTATCCTCTTATGTAAAGAGAATTATATGTATTGCATAAAGAACATGAGTATGAGAATAAATCTCTATACAAGCCCATGTAGGCTTAAACTTCCAATTTCTAACTATGATAGAAAAAATCATAGTTAAATAATCATCATCAACAGAGTAAATAATAACAGATAGAGATTAACCCTGCCTAAAACCACTAAAACATGTATAAAACCCCTTAGGTGATCTGTTGATACGAACAATGATATGAGAGGAACTAAAAATGATATTAATCCAACTAATTGAAGAACCACCAAAACAAAATAGAACAATAACCCTGCAAATGTATATCCAATCTATCTTATCAAATTGATTTGTAATTTCATGTTTATGATTAATTTTTTCACCTATACAAGAATGTTTTAGATTGTTGAAGCATTCTAAAGTAGTGAATATACATTCCCAAATCATCCTCCCATTAATAAATCCAAATTTAGTGAAAGATGAATTTTTTCTTGAAATTAGATCCAATATGACTACAAGAATCTTTCTAATAATCTTAGAAATTATATAAAGAAAACCAAAACGAAAAAACAAGTGGGAATCATTAGAAATATCAACCATTGGAATGAGTGAAATAAACTGGGAATTCAACCCCTGAGAAAGAAATCCACATTTAATTAAATAGATAATTATCCTTAGTACATTTTATTGAATGAATTATTAATATGAATAAAAAAGACATTTTTTAATTCATCCGATTTAGGAGAGATATCTTGCTTAAAGCCATATACAGCCTCCCTAATCAAAGGTTCCAAAGGAATAGAAATAATTATAAATAGTAATATAAATCCTAAATTATTTATCTCTATCATCGTAACTTATTTCAAATTTTTAGTGAATTTATAGTTACTATAAAAATCTGCACATCACTGATGTAGTAATTATCTAACTAATGGAAAAATAAAATAAATGATTTAAAATATATTAAATGATTATTAATTTTAAATAAATAAAGAGATGCATGAAATTTATAAATAAATTTAACATGTTAGGATTTTATTAAATGATTTTTATTTCTTTATTTTAGTATGGTAATTGTTAATAAATAGTTACGAAATTTACAATATTGATATTTTATTATCAACTTCCATAAAATTTAAAAAAAAATACTATAAAAATAAAATATATAATTATATGTTTCAATTTTTGATTCATTGCAGATTTATGAATGGTTTATACATTTATTGTAATTTTTATAAACCTCAAAGTGTAAAAACAATATTATCAGTATAATGTTCAAAAAGTTTATTTTGGTTTAAATATTTATAAGGATTGAAAACATATATAAAACATTCCTTATTTTATTAGATGATATTGTATATAATTATCATATTCATAAATTAAAATGAAATAAATATGGATTCTTTCAAAATTATGATTATTTTATATTAATTTAATATTTTATGAAATTACATGACTACCCCTCACCTCTCTTATAAATTTTCCTGACCTTTTATCATTTCACTAGACCAAAAAATCCTATTTGTTTGGAAACTACATGAAAAAATACATTAATAGAATATATCCCATCATTCTAAGGATCATTGTGTTTTATTATAAAAGCTATATAGGGTTTACTATATTATTATGAATCAACTTTGGATTGAGGTATTATAGTATTAATCTAATGTTTTAGTCTAATTTTTTCAAGAATGTAAAGAAATTGTTACTAAAAAATAACAAAATAACAACACCTTTTATCATTAAAATATTGATATTCTATTATGTTAATTTAATATCATATTAAAATCATCTTTTATATCAAATTAGGAGAAATTCATCGTTATAGTGTACGAATGACTACTGCTACCTATACTGATGTAATTTGATTTTCATCGCTATCCCACATTACTTGAAATAATTAGGGAATAATGTTTTATATATGATAATCATTACTTATTTAATGTTATGAAAATTTAATATATCATTTAATTTTTTATCCTTCTAGTCATTATAAAATGATTACATTATTTGTGAATACTAGTAAACTGTCGGTTCTATGTAATGATGAGTTTCATTATTATACAACAAATCACTTTTTTTATATAAATAATTATTTTCAATGAGAATTTTTTGTATAAATTCTATAATTATTATTCTATAATTATGAATAAATATTTTTTGTAATTTTATAATGATTTTTGAAAATTGAAAATTTACTAAATCTTACATACGACCTACCATCCCTATGATGATAATTCATATATTTTTCAAAAAAATATTAATTATGTTTTTAATAGTATAAATTATGTACAATAAATGGTATTAATTTCATGATTATTATTCGATAGATGATGTAATAATTACATCATTGATCATAGAAATCAAAAACAATTTGGACATTTATCTTTAATACACTCAAAAAAATTTACCAATACTTAATTAAATGAATAATTGGTTGTAGAATGTTATGATAAATAATACTTAATAATAAACATGGTAAATTTTATTTGTAATGTAAAAAATTAAGATATATGTTTAATAATGGGTGATAAATAACGTATATGATGATATAACTTCAATATAACAGAACTTATTTTAAAAATCCTATCTTTTTTATTCCCATTAATAATTTTTTCTTTTGTGTCCTTATTTTTTGAGTTATATAAATGATTTATATATATGGGAAAAATTACTTATGAAATAAATTTTATGTTTCCTTTATGTTTCATTAAATTTATTTTCTATTTAATATTTTTACATATATTGTATATATTGTCTTTATAATTTTTTGAAGAAAAAATAAATATTTTATTTTAATATATAAGGTAAAAAAGTATTTTCCCACTATAATAATTGTTATTGGATGTTTGGATTGTTTTATAAGTGTAATTTCCTTCTTAAAAAAACATTCATTCATATTATATTAATTTTTTGAAAAATAGTTATTAAATGTATAATTTGATATCATAAAATGTTTCTATATGGGTGAAAATAATATTTTTAGGAGTACAATGATGAAAATGAAATATTTAAAATTTAATGATGATGTTATAGTTTATGGACATTATTAATTAATTTATATGTTTCTTTTATAAATATAATATATGTGGTAAATTTATAGATTCTAAATTCATTGGATAAATATATGTAGTAACCCATGTATGTTTCTCCTATTAAATTATGGTAATATAATATAGTTTTTTTCAACATATAACTATAATTGTCATTTTAAGGGTATCTATGATAGTTACTCTAAGGAAAACTGTGATTTATACTCCATGTGAAACAATGACTGTTACTATATATGAATGACTTTTATATAATGATTCCTCTTATCCAAATAATATTTATCTATGATTTTACTGAGTTATTAAAAAAATTAAAAAATTTCAATTTAATCAAAATAGAATATTTTTAACCGAATGTTCATTCTAGTTTTTAAAGGTGAAAATTACATCTCTATGAAAATGTTTTTATCAATTTTTTTAATACTATAAGAAACAATAATTAGTTTCATATATCAATTTTATTTTACATGAAATGTTTTATGAAAATAAATATATATAGAATATATTTTTTTAGGTAATAAAATTTTTCTTTTGAGCAATTTTTTTATAAAGGTATATTTTTTTGATAATACATACACTAACAAGAATATTGTATTAATTTTATGTCCCTTATTCAATTTTTTATGATCATCCCATATTTTAAAATTATTTTTATTGGTTTTAAGGATGGGTAAGATCAATGAAAATGAAATTTTGAAACTACAGTAGATTTTTCATGAAAATTAAATTCCATTAATTTAAATATTTTTATATTATATGAAAAATGGAATCAGATTAGATGTTCCCACTTAGAAAAATATTGTTTTTTATGAATAATATTGGACTAAATTTTCGAAAATAATAATCCAATAATTTTTTTTGAATGTAATAATATAAATTCATGTTCATATAAATGATAATATGTAATTTATAAATATAGGTTTTTATATTTGGAATGAGATGAATTGTTTAGATATAATCAGTTTTTATTATAGTGTTAATATAATTACCATAAAGAAATTCAATATGGTTGTGTTCAAATAATATTGAATATTAATATTATCGTGTTTCTTCGTAAAAAGTGTTTATATTTGAAATGGATGTCAATAGAAGAGAAATCGAAACTGATATAGGAAAGAACCATGGGGATTATATCCTTTTGAATAAGAAATAAATAATGGTAAGAATTAAGCCATAAAAATAAAAGACTATGATAGATTGGTTGTTTTAGGCTATAAATGTGATTGATATTAATGCAAGGGGATAAGTAGATATACCATAAAGGAGTTTGACCACATTGGATAATTTTATGAGGTGGAACCCTTTTAAAATTTTAAGATGGAATAAATCCCTACAAAATATAATATATTTCATGGGGGTCACTGGTCATCAAAAGGTATGTCATGATATTAACCATTTTGAAGGTGAATTAGACTAGTGGTGGCTACTGGTGAAGAATATCAAGGAAAATGTAGCAATTTATTCCATTAAATTTACTGAATATATGAATAATTTCCTAGAGAAATAGTTTAGTGATACTATTAGGTTTAGGATGGAAATAAATTATTGTAATTTAGGGATATTACTAAGATATTTTAGTTACATTTGAATAAAATTTCACATAATTGGAATTTTATGTAGAAATTTTTATCCCTGATCTTCATTAAGATATTCATAATTTTTAGATACTATTTAAGAAAATATTAAAAATATTGTGATTTTCTATTAAATTTTAATATTAAGAGAAACTTTTTTGATGTGTTCAGAAGGAGGAAATATAGTTAGTTGATGATGAAGTCTTTGATTTCAATGAGTAAAAAAGGATGTCACGATGAAGGATATATGAAATGACCCATATATTAAATCTAGAGGTATTAAAATAATGTTTCTTGTTTTTCATAGGCATCCTAAAAAAATAGTAGGGAATTCCTTATATAAAATATTAAGTGTTTCTAATGTGGTAATTTTGTGAATATAGCTCATAATTATAATGAAAATGATATTTGTATTATAAGATAATTATTACAATAAAATAGTAAAATGTATTAAATAAAAATAGATGGGTAATTATGCACTTGGGTGTTCAAATAGGAAAAATTAAAGGTGGGGAGAAAAAAGACTATAACTATAAGGGTGTAGTGAAATTCTTTGGTAACTACATCAGTTGATTATTTTACATCCTAAAATGTTGTAGCAGGTACAAGACATGTTTACTCATAGTATTCTAAAGTCTTTTTTCATTCTAGGACTATTCATTATTTTATTTATTTTAATTTTTTTTGTAAATTCAAAATTTATCCTGAAGAAATAATTTTCAAAAATATTTTAAAAAACCATGTGGATGTAACATGGAAAAAATGAGTGTATAATAATCATCCTACCATTTTTTGTTGAAATTCATCGCCTTTTATCTAGGTTTTCATGTACCTAGTAGAGTTTTGTGATATTTACTCTACAGATTGGCTATTTGTTTTCCTTGATATGATGGATTGTGGAGTGAAATAATCTGTTTTTTAAAAATAGATTATTTTTTATATAACAATGGAACCATATAATTGAACACATATCATGAAGCTAAGATGCATTTATAAAACTGGTAATGAATGTTATCTATAATATATTTTAAAACATTGGTGAATTTTAAAGAATAATGATGTATATTTTTTAATGGAACAACCTGATGTTTTCATAATCAATTTAATGAATTTTAACTAATCTATAATATGAATTTACATTTGAATTATTTCATGTGGACTTGCCAACATCTAAACCCCTAAGTCTCATTGGTATTGTTGATTATTTGGAATCCAAAAAGTATCTAAACAAGTTTATTGATAAAGGATTCACTAATACTATTAAATCATTATGGAATGATCCTATTTTATTAAAAATAATGATGATTTTATTAAAAAATTAATTGAATTAGAGATATGAATTACAACATTATTAAGAACTAGTATTTTTTTCTCATATTGATGACTACTTTTATCATCTCCAAAGATATAAATCATTTTTAATAGATAACTGTAGAACCCCAAGATTGAGGTATTTAGCCTTTGTTTGTGATTTACTATGTGTTTAATGTACTTGGGATGAATAAAGATTAGGGTTGACGAGTTTGGAAGGGTTTTGAAAAACTTTGGAGGCTTTTCTAAGGGCGCACGGTTGGAGAACAGTTTGGGGAAACTATGCAGGTTCTCTAGGTAATCATGTGGGGGGAGATAGTAGGGTTCACATAACCTACACATGGTTTGAAAAAATATGCGAGAAAATTTTGTGGACCCCTTCTCTCGAGACATTTTCATGTGCATGGTTAGCTCACAGTTTTCCAAACCGTGCTAGCTAACCTTGAAGAAACATAAAAAGAGGGTTTTTAAATCTGGACTCCCTAAGGCATAACCTATTTCCCTCCAAATCTTCTATCACTCAAGCCTCACACGAGATTTTGTGTTATCATTGTATGGAGGTGGTCTCTCAAACTTTTTGGAAGAAAATAAATGAGGTTTTTTGGTGGATTGAAGGTAGTTCTTTTTATGTAAGTCTCCTCTAATGGTTCTTTGTGGTTTTTTCTAAATCTTCATATCCCACTTTCTCAGTTTTTAGATTTACACTCATTTTTTATAGATATATGGTTGTGGTTTCCATGGGTGTTAATTTAATGTTTGATGGATGATATGGAAGGTGATCTGGAGTGGTTTCAGTTGTGCGTTCCCCAGATTTGTTGTGCGGTTGTCCGCGGGTCGATTTCACCGGAACCATAATGGAAGGTGGCTTCTCTCTCAAATCCATTTTTCTAGAACTAGATGTCTTGTTCCAATTATTGGGTTTTTCATGAATTAATTGGTTATTTTGATTTGTTAAATTGGTTAGAAATCCCTTTGGTGATTTTTTGGTGGTTTTGTGGAAAGGGGTATTTTTTGTGTAATGTTCTTGATGTTTGATTTTAAAATAGAGATTTTAAAAACAGTTTCTCGTGATGATTTGTGGAAATGGTTGATGAAAATGGTTTTCAAAAAAAGTTTGGTTTATTGTAATGTGGTATGGAATGGAAAATGGTTAAAGAGTATTTTCAATAAATGAGTAATTTATTGAAGTGAATGATTTTGTGTTGAAATTATTAATGTGCTTGAGGTATTATTTGGAAAGGGTGAATTTTTTACATGATGTGGTGACCTTGATGTTATATGCATGGTCATGGGTTAAACATTATGACTTGAATGCATTTTCTGTTATGTGGGTGGGGAGTACCATAATAAAATAATATGGATAGTTTGTAGAAGGGCCACCATCAAAGGATTATTGGGTGAGAAGTACCACTGGTTAGGGAATAATGTAAACGGGTTGGACGAGATGTTCCACCAAAGTTGTTTGGTTGTTGTGTTGCTATGCAAGATGAAAACTTTTTGTGTTAATGTTTAATGATGATATAGATTATGTCTTAGTGTGGCATTCCCTTATTTTACATGTCCTGGAAAGGGTATGTTTTGGCATATGGTGATGGATTCACTATTTAATATTTTATATAAACTACCTATTTTAAATGTGCAAATAGTTTTATCTTAGTGGAGTTTTTAGGGATTTAATTTCATAAAATCCTACTGAGTATTATTACTCAACCCCTACTGTGGAAGTTCGGTGCTTTTGTAGATGTCTTATTTTAGGTCACAGGTAAATATAAAGCATCTCATTGCTAGTGGTATATGGTGATGCTTTATAGATGTGATGGTGCTTCGAGCATGGACCTTGGTGTGGAGATGTGAAGTGTGTGTTTGTGTGTCTTGGAATACATTTGGTGTCTTTTTTATTCTCATTCTTTGGTACTCTAATTTTGGATTTTTTCTTATTTTGGCATTTGATATCATCATGGATTGGTTGGTTTTCATTTGTTAATGTATGAGTATGGTTAGTTTTTTGACATGGTTTATATAGTTTTGAATTGTTTGGTTGTTTTGGTTGTCGTAAGGGAAAACCATTCCCCAATTTATTGTTTAATCCCTTGGAATTTATTGACATCCTTCGGAGCCTTGGGAACATCGCTTATGGGAAACTATCATTTTTTCACCCTCTCAAGGCAATGAGTTTTGGAAGGATGTTTCAAGTGGTATCAGTTTGTTTGGTCATTGGATTTCAAGTGTAAGCAGATGTTCGATTCTTGGTATTGATCATTAGTCTTGGTGTTGACATTTGTTCTGGGATTATCCCATGAGTCGGGATGGTAGCAAGATATAGGATTTTCGGAACTTTTAATGTATAGCCTAAAAGTATGTAGCTAACCTTTTATGCTTTAATTCAGGTTACTAGGGAGTTTGGTACATAAGTGTTTTTGAGACACATATAGGCATTGGAAATATCATTGTTGTGGGTATATCCAATGAGTTGAGAAATTCATGCATGATAGAGATGACATCCCACAAGTATGAATATTTCATTTAGGTATAATGATTTATGTTGTGATGTGAATGTTGTGATTTAAAAAAATCTGAATTGGGTTTCAAAATGGATGGATTTGAAACAAGGAAACTGGTGTAATTTTGAAAATGGGTTAATTTTTAAAACATGGTGGATTTTTCAAAATAGTGAAATATGGGAAATGTATAATGGTGGAAATCCTAGTTGTGATAGTGTTTGTGTAATTGAATATGAATGTTGAATTCCATTTCTTCTTAAGGGGGTGATACTTATGGTTGTTTTTTGTTAATTGAATTGGAACTGGGTAGCCGTCGTAGAGACGAACTGGAGGATGATGCTGAAAATGTTGATGCACCTATGCCCCAGGTGAACCATCATCTAGTTCAGAGTATATTGAAAGCTTTCCAAGTAGTGTGAACTACTTATAAAGTAGATGAACCAAGGCATGTGGATCCTTATATTCAGTTTCAATGGCAGAATCCACCCTTGATTTGGGGTGATTCAGAGACCTAAAGGGATGAAGCATTGATGAATTGAAAAAAATAAAATATGTGATTTATTGGGAGCACCAGATGATCTGAATGTGAAATTAAATAGGTACATGATTGGAGAACTTGCCTTTCAGTGGTGGGAGTTGTCGGTCCTAGCTAGGATGGACCAATGTGTGTCATTATATGGGTTTGATGAATTGTTTAATAAAATATTCTACCCTTATTAATTCTGAATTAAGTATACAATGGATTCCATCAGTTTGAATCAAGGGGACGTGGAAGTGACAGAATATGCAGCTTTCGTTATGAACATTGTGTTGTTTGAACCTCAGGTGTGGGTAGTACATCATTGATGCCAAAAAAATTTCATTTGGGTTGAACCAAATATTTTTTCCAAGAAAGCGGTGGTGTGTATAGACGATTACATAGAAATGGTGAATCGAGCTATGGTGGATGATCATGATCTTGTGCAGGATAATGTTGGGGGATTCATGTTGGTAACCACTTGGAATATTGGGAACTCAAATGCTGGGTTCAAGCAGAAGTGGAACACATTTTTCTAGGGTTGGGGTATAATTCATAATTTCATGACAGGATCAATGAATCTTCTACTGAAGCCTCAGATTAGGATGGGATGTTTTCAGTGTGATTCTATGAGCCATATCAAGAGAGAATGTATTGCACAACCTTGAGGATGTTATAATTGTAAGTAGATGGGTAATATGCAGCATTATTGTCGGAATGCTCTGAGGTTGGGTGTCTATGACACTCCTTAGGGGTCATAGGGGCCTTATGTGTCGATGGGATGGGTGCAACAACATACCCCTTTCCAACAATGTAAATTGGGTCATGGTAATTCTTTGAATACCACGATTCCTTAGCAGGGTATTAAAAAGATGAATGTGGAAAGTAAGAAGTTTTTTGGGGTTGAGAAGGTGGTGATGGATGATCAGTGGGGAAAATCCACTTTGTGAGGTATAGTTCTTCTCAATTCAACATTGATGCTAGATTTTTTTGATATAGATTCTTCTCATTCATTTCTTTCTTCACCCAATTTTATTATTTTAGGTTTACACATGGAAATCATGCCTTCTTTTTTGAAACTACAAAGCCCTCTGGGTCAATGATAGTGTCGAGATTTCCTATGTCAACGTTTTTGTTTGGTTGTGGATGTAATCGAATTGATGTGGGATTTCTCACCGCTTGAGGTGCATTCTTATCATTTATTTCTGGGAATGGATTAGTTGACAATGTTTAAGGACCACATCAGTTTCTACATGTGGACAATATTTTTTTTAAGGATAATGGCATTAGACATCTCTTCATAAGAGAGTAGAGTGAAATACATGGTGCAACATTTTTTTTTTGAACCAACTTTTTGAAAGGTATCATATCAGTTACATGACTTTTTGTTGGCATTGTGGTAATGTGTATAGAAGAGTGTTCTTTTGGATGTTTTGTATAAGTTAATGGTTGTGTTTATAGAAAAATTATCAGTGTTTTCACTAGTGAGAGAAGTGGATTTTACGATGGTTCTCTTTCCAGTGACATAACCTATCTCAGTTCCATATTACAAAATGAAACCAGCAAAAATGTAGGAATTAAAGGTGCAATTAGAATTGTTAGAAAACAATGGGTTCATCTCGCAAAGCACGTCTCCAAGGTAAGTGTCATTTTTGTTTGTCAAAAAGGTGAATGGAACCTTATGGCTCTATGTTGATTATTGTAAACTTAATGAGGTTAAGATAAAGAACAAATAGCTACATCCATGCATTGATGATTTTTTTACTAGTTTAGGGGATATCAATGGTTATCCAAGATTGAATTTAGGTCAGGGTATCACTAATTGCAGGTGATGACGGAGGATATTCTGAAAAAAGCTTCTAAAATAAGATATGGCCATTTATAGTTTGAATTTATGCCTTTTGGTCTATCGAATGCAGAAGTAGTGTTCAGGGAATTAATGAATAAGATATTTAATATATATCTAGATTCTTTTATGGTGGTATTTTTTGATTAAATACCGGTTTATTCGAGGACAAGGGTGGAGCATGAGAAGCACTTTGCGATAATGTTGGAGATATTGATGGATAATTGGTTGTATGAAAAATTATCTAAGTGTGACTTTTAGATACAGGAGGTTCATTTCCTTGGCCACATTATTTCTAAGAAGGGTGTTTCAGTTGATCCTGAATGATATAGGCTGTTATCTCATGGAAAACTCCAAATAATGTTTTTGAGATACAAAGCTTCTTTGGCCTAGCGGGGTATTATCAGAATTTTTTTGTGATATATTATGATTGGCATAGCTGATGATAGCTTTGATAAGGAATAATATCCAATTTTTTATGGAATGAGATGTTCCAGAAATGCTTTGAATAGTTAAAGGTTCCCCTTAAATCATCAACAATTTTGGGTTTTCTAGAATCTGCGAAAGGGTACATGGTGTATTTTGACACATTGAGATTAGGGTTGGGGTGTGTTTTCATGGAAGGGGATCATGTGGTAGTGTATGGCTCACGACAGTTGAGGTTGAATGATAAAAACTACCCAACACATGATTTGGAGTTGGCAGTAGTGGTCCATTCATTAAAAATGTGGGGTCATTATCTAATTGATGAGATATTTATAGTGTTTAGAGATCAAAATATTTTAATGAATATCCTTTAAATAATATATTTGAACCTAAGGAAATAGAGATGGATTGAATATCTAAAGGTGTTTGATTCCGACATAATGTACACACCGGGTAATATAAATTCTGTTTCAGATTCATTAAGTAGGAAATTATAGGCTCAAGTGCTAATGTAGGAATTGGATCAGTGGCAGTTGAGGTCGGTCATAGACGACATGTTTTTGGAATGTGAGGACAGGGGTGATAGGGTAGTCTCCTTTTAGGTTTCATTGGTTCCTAACATAGAGATACTGTGTGGGTCATCGCATAGCGATCCAATGGCTGACTGAGGCGTGATGAATAAATAGTTGTCCTATGTGGATCAGTACCTAGTGATATTGTTTGGGTCATCGCATATCGATCTAATGTGGATCAGCAGCTAGCGATCCTATGTGGATCAGCACCTAGACATCCTTTGTGGATCAACACCTAGTGGTCCAGTGTGGATTAGAAATGAACAATCTTTTATAAATCATCAGTAGAACCCTTGACAGAATAAGATGATATATCTTTACAACTAATCATTTTTACTTTTGTATGTATGTTATAAATCGTTTGATTTGAGTATTTTATTTGTACTTTGTGATTGAGATAATGATTTGTGGTTATCCTTTTTGGAATTAAGAGAGAGCTTTAGTGGTATCAGGGTCCCTAATGGGTATTGTTATACTCACCCATGCACGAGCTTCGCTCGCACCTTGTTGTGTCTTTTCCAGATGATGATCAGCTAAGGTGAGACTATAGAAGCTAGGTTTAGGCGGTACATAAAGGTGACTGGCGGACATAGAGAGCTGTGGAGTGGAGCTGTACCTACCCTTCATGTAGGATCCTTGGTGGATGATCTTTGGAGAGGTTTTCTATTATCCTTTGATGTTTTATCTTTCATTTGGGCTAGTATTCTGACCAATTTACTTTCCGTAGTCACTTATACTAATGTAGATTTACTTCGTGATTGCATCTTTTTGTGTTCTTGGACTATGTGTTTTGCTGGTTTGAAGGCAATGCCTACCCATTTAAGGGACACACATTTCTAGTGCTAGTCGCAAACCCCTGGTGTATGGAAGGAGAGCATGGGTTAGTCATGACACGAGCCCCAGGGGATGGGTCCTGAAATCATTTGTCTAGGTTTTGTTATTTGATTTCCTTTTATTAATCATATCATTATTTTTTAGATTAAATGTTGAATAATTTATTTTTAATTGTTATCGTTTTAATGTCCTTCTTCCAATATAACATGAATGTGATAATTCAAGAATGAGGTGTATGGGTTTATTGTTTCACATGTTTGACTCAATTGAGTTAATCTCATATATAAGTAAAGTAGATTTTTAAAAACTATGAAATTGTAAGGTTTTTGTAATTGTAGAATTATTATGATATAAATAATTATTAAAATTTTTTAATAGATGTCATGATAATGTAATCTTCATATCTTCTCCATTATTTTAATATGTTACATGTTTTAGTATTATATTTGGAAAATTGTTATTTTGAAAAGTACCAATTATCAAAATTGTTTTTCTTTACAACTGATCATGTAAATTAAAACCATGATATATATAATATAAATTAAATATCATTATTTTTATATATCATATATTTTATGATGTCTATTTAAAAAAATATCTCTTTGGTTGTGTTATGACCAATGTGTAATGTCTCTAGGTTTTAGTGATGTAAAGTTTTTCAATAATCGTAATATAATAAACTAATATAAAAGACTATTTAACTTGTTGATTAATGTATCTAATCTTAAAATATTATTTCCACACTATTAGAAATTATGATTCAATATAAATAACATTATGAATACCAAAACCGACAAAACATAATTTTCGACATATGTACTTTTTATTGTTAATTGAAGAATATTTATATTTCCAAACATATTATTACATTTTTTATTAATTTTTTTATTAGATGATACACTAAAGGTTGTTAAGGCTTTTTGTATGTAGGAGTCAATTTATTGATTCTATATACTTTTCATATTTCGACATTTCATTAAATTATAGTAATTGTTAAAAATAATTTACTGTAGGGTATGTTGAACTATGGATGTTTCCACACCATCTTCCATTGCTTCAAGCCATTTTTTAAATAATAATTGCATTGGAAATATCATTTTTATTATATTAATAAGATATAGAAACGCCTATAAAAACTAATGAGTATTTTGTAAATATTGATAATGGAATGTAACGTTTATTAATAAAATAAAAAGAATATGATAAACATTTATTATGATATCCAAACATTGGTAAAAATTTTATTTTACTTAGGATACATTATTTTTTTCTTAGTATTCATCATAACCAAATAATTAAATTTATTTGAACCCTCCTAGATACTAACTAAAATCAACTAAAAACCAAAGTTATATTTGAGAACTATTGACTGATCATTGATAATATATTCATATTATAATACACTCACAGAACCAAAAGGATATATATTTTAATAGATTAGATACATATTTATATTAGTACTAAATACAACTAAAATTTATTTAATAAAAAATATCCATATATGAGTGCCTCGATGTCGTTTCAGTATCATGGAAAACATATAGATAAACCTTGATGTTTCCCACATAATATTGACATAAACAATTTCATATACTCAATAGTCTATCTTTATAGAGATACATTTATTAAAAAAAATATTACATAATTTATCAGTCAAAATTAAATATATTTATTTCTAACCAAATTATGGTTTACACATTATATGGTATAATTTAAATTCATTATTTACAAATTATTTAAATTTAATTCTAATAAGTAAATATAAATATATAATTAACCATGTAAGAATTATCGTAGAGTAAGATTGTTATAATAATTTAAAAGATTTATTTTTCAATTAATAATGAAAATGAGAGATATTTATGGGAAAATATATTTTCAATTGAATTATTTTTAAGGTAAAATAATATTTCGTATTAGTTTCTAAATTTAAACAAGTCAATTTAGATTAAAATCAAATGAATTTTTAAAATTATATTTAAAGATGAATTTACTATAATGAATATTATATTTAAAACATTTAATTTTAAAACAAAATTATTTTTCATTGTGTTTTTATAGTTTGTATTCAAATTAAATTCAACTACATAAATTTTTTGAATCATAAAAATTGATTTACAAATTTTTATTCTGAAGATAATATTTTATTTAATATAACCCTTTTTATTTTTGAATATCATTAATAGTAAAATTAGTCATTTGGATATCATGGTAAAGGATAAATTTGGTAATTAAGGTTTAAAGTAAAAAAAGAAATTGTCAAAAAGATAAACCTAACACTTTTCATAATTTTTTTTCAATTGAATTTCATATATAATTATCCAGTATTTTGATATGTGACTATTCTTACTAATTTAATGTAAGTATAACCTCTATAAAATGTTATGTAAAGAATTAAAAAATGCCTTACATTTGATACTAATAACTATAATTTTCCTAATATGGGGTGAAAAATATGATAATTTAAGATATAAATAGTAATATTTTTAATGTTAATATGAGGAACTTCCCTAAAAATGACGACTCCTTTTTCAATAATTAAAATTAGTTCATCACGAGTCTAAAGGAAGGAGATTTTAATTTTTTCCACTGAAGAAGGGAAAATAACTCCAAAAGAATATGATCAGACTAAATGAGATCCTTTCAAACCATACCATTATTGGGAAGAGAATATGAAAAGATAATTGGCCTCCCATTACACACGAGTGATGTTATAATCAATGGATGAATGAAACTCCAAGATATTGATCCACCAATTAGTAAGCCTCCAGTGTACCTGGGATGATCCAATTCTAATAGTATGAATGATACTGGTGGGGTCACAATCTAGCCTATTATCATTTCAAACCCTCTACTTGGCTTACTCAGTAGAAACAATGAAACCAAGAATCTCAGCATCTACTAAATATGAAACTCCACATGATCCATGGAGATACTCTATGACACACCCATTACTTTTTTGAATACATCCCCACAGTTTTATGGGCCTTTATTTCAAATAGATGATCTATACATGTTAATCTTAATGCATCCTTCAAAAATAGATTGATTAAAAAAATCTACTACTCCATAATGAAGGGAAAAAAATTCCCTTAATTCCAATTCACATGATAATGTTATTGGGAAGAATAAAACTATGAAAATAATCATTTTAATGGACATTATCAAATTTGGTAGTAGAAAAAAGGCGAGCCAAAGGAACATGAGGGATGAAAGAAACCCCTCCTGAATTTATTCATTCTACGCCTTCCAAATAATTAAAACTAGTTTATATATTGTAACCTAAAATAACATTACAATTTTGGGTGACTAATATAGGTATTGCCAACAATTAATAAACATCCCAATAGGGAAGGTACATGAATGTTGGAATTCAAAAAAATTAGCAAACTCCTTCCAAATGGATGACATGTAAACATAGATAAAACTATATTAAATTCGTCCATTTGTTTATGAAAAAGGATACATAATGAGAATAAATAGATACAAAAAACTACAAAAAATATCAGTTGGAATCCTTCGATGAGACATCATATATTCATGATTTAACTAATAATAAGAAATCAAATTCCTGCTCAAACTTCCAATCCACTACATTCTAAATTTAGAACCAAAAACATGGTGGTATAATTGTTTCAATATTATAATTACACTTGATGTAGGTTAAAATTTCATAAAATATCCATGTGAAATGATGTCATTAGAATGAACTACTTCCTCATTGTGTCCTATATTATCCAACATGTAATCAATGTTATGATTGATTGAAATATTAAAATGGTGGCTTGAATCATCATTTTTGAGGTAGTCAAAAAAGGAACACCATTCTAATTATTATTCTAAAAATTTAGAGATATTTCACTACTGACATACTATCTTGATTTAGAATAAATTATGTACAAAATTTACTTCGAGGAAAAACCAAAGAGTAAAAGTGATGAAAATTTATAGAAATTAGTTCACTTTGGAACCAATCATGAAAATACCTAAGAGCTTCTGAATTTGGATTAAAAATATTCTTTAAAAACGAATCATGCACGGATGAATTAAAATAATTCTTATTCTTGATTAATAAAAACCCCTCTTCAAAATGATTTCAATATTTTTTCTAAGGAATAATGTATATTATCCTCTCAATGATGTAGCCACTCCAAAAAAAATTCATGTTAGAAATAGTAATGAACATAATGAGAGACACATTCCAGTCACACACCATAAATGAATAGATTTTTTTTAAATGATGATATATTTAGAAAAAAAATTGAGTCTACCATTGGGAGTGATTTTACATTCCAAGTGGATAAGTATCATCTGATCATTCTAATAATTCTAGAGAAGTGAAAAGCTGTTTCTCCTTCAAAAAAAAAAGGAACACAAAAATACATAAAAGGGAAAATTCCTTATCTGATAGCCAAATCTCTAATGATATCTTAATTCTTAGTTTTAGTGACGTTCCTTCAAAAATAAAAAATTGATTTTTCTAGATAACCATTCAACATTAAAAATCCTTAAAATGGAAGTGTTATTTCATAGTATTTATATATTCTCTTTTATCCTATTATGTAAATAGAATTATATATATTGCATAAAGAACATGAGTATGAGAATAAATCACTCTACAAGACCTTGTAGGCTTAAACATATATTTTCTAACTATGATAGAAAACATCATAATTAAATAATCATCATAAATAGAGTAAATAATAACAAATAGAGATTAACCCTGCCTAAAACCACTTAAACAAGTATAAACCCCCTTAGGTGATCTGTTGATAAGAACAATGATATGAGAGGAACCAAAAAAGGATATTAATATAACTAATAGAAGAACCATCAAAATAAAATATAAGAAGAACCCTGCAAATGAATATCCAATATATCTTATCAAATTATTTTTTAATTTCTTGTTTTATTTTAATTTTTTCACCTAGAAAAGAATTTTTTATATTATTGAAACATTTTGAAGCAGCGAATAGACATTCCCAAATCATCCTCCCATTAATAAATCCAAATTTATTGAAAGATGCATTTTAACTCAAAATTGGAGCCAATATGGCTTCAAGAATTTTTCTAATGATATTAGAAATTATATAAATGAAACAAACAAGACAAAACAAGTGGGACTCCTTAGAAATCTCAACCATTGGAATGAGAGAAATAAACTGGGAATTCAACCCCTGAGAAAGAAATCCAAATTTAATTAAATAGATAATGAGCCATAATACATTATCTTGAATGATTTATTAATATGTATAAAAAATACATTTTTTAATTCATCTGATTTAGGAGAGATATCAAGCTTAATTCCATATACAACCTCCCTAATCAATGGTTCCAAAGGAATAGAAATAATTATAAATACTAATATAAATTCTAAATTATTTATCTATATCATCATAATTTATTTCAAATTTTTAGTGAATATATAGTTACTATAAACTTCTACACAACATTGATGTCGTAATTATTTATCTAATATAAGAATAAAATAAATGATATAAAATATATTAAATGTTTTATAATCTAAAATAAATAATGATATTGATGACATTTATAAATAAATATAACATGTTAGGATTTTATTAAAAGATTTTTATTTCTTTATTTAAGTATGGAGATTTTTAATAAATAGTAATGAAATTGAAAATATTGATATTTTATTAATATAATTTGTTATCAACTTCCTTAAAATTAGAAAAGAAAATAATATAAAAATTTAATATATAATTATATGTTGTAATATTTGATTCATTGCAGATTTATGAGTGGTTTATACATTTATAGTAATTTTTAGGAACCTCAAAGTGTAAAAACTATATAATCAGTATAATTTTCAATAGGTTTAATTTGGGTTGAATATTTATAAGTATTGAAACAAATCTAAAACATTCCAATGTTCATTGGATGATAATGTATCTAATTATCCTATTCATAAATTAAAATTAAATAAATGTAGATTCTTTTAGAATTAGGATTATTTTATATTAATTTAATATTTTATGAAATTACATGACTACCCCTCCACTCTCTTATAAATTTTTCTAACATTTTCTCTTTTCACCAGACCTAAAAATACTCTTGGTTTGGAAATTACATGAAAAAATACATTCCTAGAATATATCCCATCATTCTAAGGTTCATGGTGTTTTATAATAAAAGCTATATAGGGATTACTGTATTATTAAGAATCTAATATGGATTGAGGTATTATAGTTTTTAATCGAATGTTTTAGTCTAATGTTTTTAAGAAAGTAAAAAAATTATTATTAAAAAATTCCAAAATAACAACACCTTTATCATAAAATATTTATATTCTATTATGATAATTTAATAGCCTATGAAAATATTATTTTATATCAAATTGGGAGAAATCCATCTTTACAGAGTATGGAGGACTACCGCTACACATACTGATGTAATTTTATTTTCATCACTATCCCACGTTACTAGAAATAATCAGGGAATAATGTTTTATATATGATTATCATTGCGTATTTAATATTATGAAAATATAATATATCATTTAATTTTTTATTCTTCCAGACATTGAAAAATGATTACATTATTTGTGGATACTAGTAAACCATCAGTTCTTTGTAATGATGATTTCCCTTTTTCTACAATACATCACTTTTATTATTTAAATAATTATTTTCATTGATTTTTTTATAAATTCAATCATTATTATTCTATATTTATGAATAAATACATTTCTTAATTTTATAATTATTTTTGAAAAATTAGAATTTACTAAATCTTACAAACGACCAACCATCCCTATGATTATAATTCATGTATTTTTTTAAAAAATATTGATGATTTTTTAATAGTAAAAATTATGTTCAAAAAATGGTATTAATTTCATGATTATTATTAGATAGATGATGTAATAATTACATCACTGATCATAGAAATCAAAAAGAAATTGGACATATAGGTTTAATACACTCAAAACAATTTACCAGTACATAATTGAATGAATAATTGATTCTAGAATGTTATGTGAAATAATATGAAATAATAAATGTGGTAAATTTTATTAGTAATGTAAAAATTTAAGATATATGTTTAATAATGGGTGATTAATAGTATACATAATGATATAACTTCAATATAATAGAACTTCTTTTAAAAATACTATCTTTTTTATACCCATTAATTATTTTTTCTTCTGTGTCCTTATTTTTTCAGTTATATAAATAATTTATATATATGGGAAAAATTAATTTGGAAATAAATTTAATGTTTCTTTTATGTTTCATTAAATTTCTTTTCTATTTAATATTTTTACATATATTTTATATATTGTATTTATAATTTACTGAAGACAAAATAAATGTTGTATTTTAATATATATAAGGTAAAAATGTATTTTCCCACTACTATAATTGTTATTGGATGTTTGGATTCATTTATAAGTTTAATTGACTTCTTAAACTAAAAACATTCATTCATATTATATTTATTTTTTGAAAAATTATTATTAAATGTATAATTTGATATCATAAAATGTTTCTCTATGGGTGAAAATAATATTATTAGAAGTACAATGATGAAAATGAAATATTTCAAATTTAATTATGATGTTATAGATTATGGAAATTTTTAATTAATTTGAATGTTTCTTTTATAAATATAAAAAAGTGGGGACATTATAGATTCTAAATTCATTGGATGAAGAGATGTAGTTACCCAAATATGTTTCTCCTATTAAATTATGGGAATATAATATAGTGTTTATTCAATATGTTACTGTGATGGTAATTTTAAGGGTATCTATGATAGTTACTACAAGGAAAACTTTGATTTATACTCCATGTGTAACAATGAGTGTTACTATATATGAATGACTTGTATAGAATGATTCCTATTATTGAAATAATATTTATCTATGATTTCAATGAGTTATTAAAAAATTATAAAAATTTCCAATTTAATCAAAATAGAATATTTTTAATAGAATGTTCATTATAGTTTTTAAAGGTGAAAATTAAATCTCTGTGAAAATGATTTTATCAATTTTTTCAAGAGTATAAGAAACCATAATTGGTTTCATATATCATATTTATTTCACATGAAATGTTTTATGACAATAATTATATATAGAATATAATTTTTTAGCTAATAAATTCTTTTTTTGAACCACTTTTTTTTCATAAAGGTATATTTTAAAGATAATACATACACTAACTAGAATATTTTATTAATATTATGTCCCTTATAGAACTTTTTATGATCATCTCGCATTTTAAAATTATTTTTATTGGTTATAAGGATGGGTAAGATCAACAAAAATGAAATGTTGAAAGTAAAGTAGATTTTTCATGAAAATTAAATTCATTTAATTTAAATATTTTCATATTATATGAAAAATGGAATCATATTAGTTGTTCCAACTTTGAAAAATATTATTTTTATGAATAATTTATGACCACATTTTATAAAATATTAATCCAATAATTTTTACTAAATGTAATAATATAAATTCTTGGTCATATACATGATAATATGTAATATATAAATAGAGGTTTTCCTTTTTTCTATGAGATAAATTGTTTAGATATTATTAGTTATTATTATTGTGTTAATATAATTACCATAAATAAATTCAATATTGTTATGTTCAAAAAATATTTAATATTAATATTATTGTGTTTCCCCTTAAAAAGTGTTTATATTTGGAATGGAAGTCTATAGAAAAGACATGGAATATGATTTAGGATGGAACCATGGGGATTATATCCATTTGAATAAGAAATCAATAATGATTGGAATTAAGACATAACAACCAAAGACTATTATAGATCGGTTTGTTTAGGCTATAAATGTGTTTGATATTAATGCAAGGGGACTTTTAGATATACCATAATAATGTTTGACCACATTGGATCATTTTATGAGGTGGAACCCTCATAAATTTATAGAATATTTAAATCCCTATAAAATATAATCTATTTCTTGGGGGTCACTGGTCATCCAAAGGTATGTCATGATATTTACCATTTTGAAGGTGAATTCGACTAGTGGTGGATACTGGTGAAGAATATCAAGGAAAATGAAGAAATTTATTCCTTTAAATTAAATGAATATATGATTAATTTTCTATAGGAATAGTTTAATAATTTTATTAGGTTTAGGATGGAAAGAAATTATTGTAATTTATGGATATGACTAAGATGTTGTAGTTACATTTGAATAATATTTCACATAATTAGAATTTTATGTAAATTTTTTTATCTCTGATCATCATTAAAATTTTCATAACTCGTAGACACTATTTAAGATAATATACCAAATATTTTTATTTTCTCTTAAATTTTAATTTTAATAGAAAGTTTTTTTATGTTTCGAGGAGGAAATATTGTTTTTTGATGATGAGGTGTTTTAATTCAATTAGAAGAAAAGGATTTCATGATGAAGGATAAGTGAAATGACCCATCAATTAAATCTAAAGGTATTAAAATAATGTTTTACATTTTTCATAGGAATCCTAAAAAATAGTTGGGAATTCCTTATATAAAATATTAAGTGTTTCTAATGTGGTAATTATGAGAATATAGATCATAATTATAATGAAAATGATATTGGTATTATAAAATAATTATTATAATAAAATAGTAAAATTAATTAAATGAAAATAGATGGGTAATTATGAACTTGGGTGTTCAAATAAGAAAAATGAACGGTGGGGAGAAACAAGACTATAACTATAAGGGTGTGGTGAAATTCTTTGTAACTACTTCAGTAGATAATTTTACATCCTATAATGTGGTAGCAGGTACGAGACATGTTTACTCATAGTATTCTAATGTCTTTTGTTATTCTAGGACTATTCATTATTTTATTTCTTTGATTTTTTTTTGTAAATTCGAAATTTATCCTCAAGAAATAATTTTCAAAAATATTTTAAAAAACCATGTCGATTTAACATGGAAAAAAATTAGTGTATAAGAATCTTCCTACCATTTTCTGTGGAAATTCATCACTTTCTATCTAGGTTTACATGTATCTAGTAGAATTTTGTGATATTTATTCTACAGATTGGGTATTTGTTTTCCTTGATATGAAGGATTGTAGAACTAAATAATTTTATTTTTAAAAATATTTTATTTTTCATATGATATTTTCCTCATATCATTGAAAACATATCATGATGATAAGATACATTTATACAACCGGTAATGAATGTTATCTATAATATATTTTAAAAAATTGGTGAATTTTAATGATTAATGATGTATAGTTTTTAATGGAACAACATTATGTTTTCATAATTAATTTACTAAATTTTAAATAATATAGAACATGAATTTATATTTGAATTATTCCATGTGGAAAAGCCAACATCTAAATCCCTAAGTCTCATTGGTGTTGTTGATTAGTTGGAATCAAAAAAGTAGCTGAACATGTTTCTCGATAAAGGGTTCACTCATCTTATTACATCACCAAGGAATGATATTATTTTTTAAAAAATAATTATGATTTTATTAGAAAATTCATTGAATTATAGATATGAATTACACAATTATTAATAACTAGTATTTTTTACCATATTGGTGACTACTTTTATCATCTCCAAAGAGATAAATATTATCTAAAGGATAACTATAGCACCCCATGATTTAGGTATGTAGCCTTTGTTTGTGCCTTTTTTATGTGTTTAATGTACTTGAGATGAGTATTGATTAGCGTGGAAGAGTTTGGAAGGGTTTTGAAAAACACTGGAGCCTTTTATATGGGTGCATGGTTGGAGAACAGTTTGGGGAAACCGTGCGGGTTCTATAAGAAATTGTGTATGGGGAAACAGTAGGCTTTGCATGGCCTACACATGGATTGAAAAAAATTTCTATAAAATTTTTTGGACCCCTTCTCTTGAGATAGTGTTATGTGCATGGTCAGCTCACGATTTTCCAAACCACGCGGGCTAACCATGCAGACACATAAAAAGAGTGTTTTTAAATCTGGGCTCCCTTAGGCTTAACCTATTTCCCTCCAAATCTTCTCTCACTCAAGCGTCACTCAAGATTTTGAGTTATCAATGGTTGGAGGTGGTCTCCCACACGATTTTGAATAAAATCAATAAGGTTGTTTTGGTGGATTAAAGGCAGTTATTTTTAGGTAAGTCTCCTGTCATGGTTCTTTGTGGTTTTATCTAGATCTTCATATCCCACTTTCTCAGTTTACTAGATCTACACTCATTGTGTGTAGATATAGGGTTGTGGTTTCCATGGGTGTTTATTTAATATATTATGTATGATAGGGAAGGTTATCTAGAGTGGTTTCTGTTGTGATTTCACCTGATTTGTGGTGTGTTTGTCCATTGGTCGATTTCACTGGAACCATAATAGAAGGTGGATTCTCTCTCAACTCCATTTTTCTATAACTAGATGTCTTGTTCCAATTATTGTGTTTTTCATTAATTAATTGGTGACTTTGATGTGTTAAATTGGTTATAAATCCCTTTGGTAATGTTTTCGTGGATTTTGTGGAAAAGGGGTCTTTGTTGTGTAATGTTTTTGAGGTTTGATTTTAAAATAGTGATTTTAAAATCAGTAGCTCGTGATGATTTGTGGAAATTGTTGATGAAAATAGTTTTCAATAAAAGGGTGGTTTATTGTAATGTGGTATGGAATGGAAAATGTTTAAAGAGTGTCTTCAATAAATGAGTAATTTATTGAAGTGAATGATCATGTGTTGATATTATTAATGTGCTTGAGGTATTATTTAGAAAGGGTGAATTTTTTACATGATGTGGTGAAATTGATGTTATATGCTTGGTCATGGGTTAAACATTATGACTTGAATTAATTTTGAGTTAAGTGGGCGGGGAATACCACAATAAAATAGGATAGATAGTTGGTAGTAGGGCCACCATCAAAGGATTATTGGGCAGGAAGTACCACTGGATTGGGAATGAAGTAAACAGGTTGGATGAGAAGTTCCATCAAAGTCGTTTGGTTGTTGTGTTTCTATGCAAGATGAAAACTGGTTGTGCTAATGAGTGATGATAATATATATCATGGCTTAGTGTGACATTCCCTTGTTTTACATGGCTTGGAAAGGGTATGTTTTGGCATATGGTGATGGATTCACTATTTAATATTTTATATAAACTACCTATTTTAAATTTGAAAACGGTTTTATCCTAGTGGAGTTTGTAGGGATGTCATTTGATAAAAACCTACTGAGTATTATTACTCACCCCCTACTTTGGACGGTTGGTTATTTTGTAGATGCCTTATTTTAGTTCACAGGTAAATATAAAGAATCTCATTGCTAGTGGCTTGTGGTGATGCTTTATAGATGTGATGGTGCTTTGAGCCTCGAGCTTGGTGTGGAGATGTGGAGTGTGTGTGTGTGAGTGTGTATTGGTATACATTTTGTATCTTTTTATTCTCTTTCTTTGGTACACTAATTTTGGATTTTTTGTATTCTGGCATGTGAGATCATCATGGATTGGTAGGTTTTCATTCGGTAATGTATTAGTATGGTTAGTTTTTTCACATGGTTCATATAGTTGTGGATTGTTTGGTTGTTTTGGTTGTTGTAATGGAAAATCATTCCCCAATTTATTGTTTAATCTCTTGGAATTTATTTCCTACCTTTGGAGCATTGGGAACATCACTTAAGGGAACGTATCATTTTTCCTCCATCTCAAGACAATGAGTTGGGGTGGGATGTTACAAGTGGTATCAGTTTGTTTGGTCTTTGGATTTCAAGTGAAAGCAGATGTTTGATCCTTGGTATTGATCATTAGTCTTGGAGTTGACATTCGTTCTTGGATTATCCCCTGAGTGGGGATGGTAGCAAGATGTAGGATTATAAGAACTTTTAATGCATAGACTAAAAGTATGTAGCTAACCATTTTATGCATCAATTCAAGTTACTAGGGTGTTTAGTACATAAGTGTTTTGAAGACACATATAGGCATTGGAAATCTCATTGTGTTGGGTATACCCAATGAGTTGAGCAATTCAATCATGATAGAGACGACTTCCCACTAGGATGCATATTTAATTTAGGTATAATGATTTATGCTGTGATATGAATGTTTGGATTTAAAAAAATTTGAATTGGATAACAAAATGAAAGGTTATGAAACAAGGAAACTGGTGGAATTTTGAAAATGGGTTAATTTTTAAAACATGGTGGATTTTTCAAAATAGTGAAATATGGGAAATGTGAAATGGTGGAAAGCCTGTTTGTGATAGTGGTTATGTAATTGAATATGAATGTTGAATACCATTTCTTGTTAAGGGGGAGATAAATATGGTTGTTTTTTGTTAATTGAAATGGAAATGGGTAGCCGTCATAAGGACTAACTGGAGAAAGATGCTGAAAATGTTGTTGCACCTATGCCCTAGGTGAACCATCATCTAGTTCAGGTTATAGTGAATGCTTTCAAAGTAGTGTGAACTATGAATAAAGTAGATGAATCAAGGAATGTGGATCATGCTATTCAGTTTCAATGGCAGAATCCACCCACGATTTCATTTTATTTCATCGACATAATGGGATGAAGCATTGATGAAAAAATAATAATATATTTGACTTATTGGGAACACTGGCGGTCCTAGCTGGGACGGACCAAAGTGTGTCATTGGATGGGTTTAGTGAAATATTTAATAAAAAATTATACCCTCATTCATTCTGAATTAAGAATATAATAAATTTCATCAGTTTGAATCAAGGGAACACGGTAGTGACAGAATATGCAGCATGGTTTATGAACATTGTGTTGTTTGAACATGGGGTGCAGGTAGTACATCATTAATGACATAAATTTTTTGAATTGGGATGAAACAAATTTTTTTTCCAAGATAGCAGTGGTGTGTATAGAAGATAACATAGAAATGGTTAATCGAGCTACGGTGGATGAGCGAGATCTTGAGCGGGATAAAGGTGTAGGATGCATGTTGGTAACCACATGGGATATTGGGAACCCGAATGTTGGGTTCAAGAAGAAGTGGGACACATTTTTCTTTTGTGGGGTATAATTTATATTTTCATGACACGATCAATGAATCTTCCTCTGAAGCCTTAGAGTAAGATGGGATGTTTTCCATGTGGTTCTATGAGCCACATCAAGCGAGAATGTACTACACAACATTGACGATGTTATAATTGTAAGTAGATGGGGAATCTGCAGCATTACTATTGGAATTCTTTGATGTTGGGTGTTTGTGACACTCCTCAGGGGTCATAGGGGTCTTATGCGTCGATAGGACGGGTGCAGAATCATACCCCTTGACAACAATGTAATGTGGGTCATTGTAATTTTCAGAATACCACAATGACTTAGCAGGGTAATAAAGAGAAGAGTGTGTAATGTAAGAAGTAGTTTGGGGTTGATCAGGTGGGGATGGATGATCAGTTTGGACCATCCACTATGCAAGGTATAGTTCTTTTCAATTCAACATTGATGCAAGATTTGTTTGATACATATTCTTCTCATTCTTTTCTTACTTCACCCAATTTTATTTTTTTAGGTATACACATGGAACTCATGCCTTCTTTTTTGAAACTACAAACCCCTCTAGGTCAATGTGAGTTTTGAGCTTTCCTATGTCAACATTTTTATTTGGTTGTGGATATAATCAAATTGTTGTGGGATTTCTTACCGCTTGAGGTGGATTCTTATGATATATTTTTGGGAATGGATTGGTTGACAATGTTTAAGGACCATATTGGTTTCTACACATGGATAATAATTTTTTTAAGGATAATGGCATTAAACATCACTTCAGAGGAGAGTAGAGTGAAAAATATTGTGAAACGGTTTTTTTAACCAACTTTTTGAATGTTCTCATACCAGTTATAACCCTTGTTGTTGGAAATGCGGGAATGTGTATAGAAGATTTTTCTTCTAGATTTTGTGGATCTGTTTATGGATGTATTTATAGATGAATTCTCAGGGGTTTCACCAGTGAGAGAATTGGATTTTATGATGGATCTCTTTCTAGGGACCTGTCCTATCTCACTTCCATCTTACAAAATGAAACCAACAAAAAATTTGGAATTAATGGAGAAATTAGAATTTTTAGAAAACAAAGGGTTCATCTGGCCAAGCACGTCTCCATGTTCAGTGGCGTTTCGTTTATAGAAAGGTTAATGGAACCTTGTGACTCTATGTTAATAATTGTAGAATTAATGAGGTTATAATAAAGAACAAATATCCACATTTATGCATTGATGATTTTTTTGACTAGTTGAGGGGAGATCAGTAGTTATCCTAGATTGAATTTAGGTCAGGGTATCAATAATTGTAGGTGATGGGGGATGATATTCTGAAAAAATCCTTTAAAATAAGGTTTGGCCATTAAGAGTATGTAGTTATACTTTTTGGTCTACCAAATGCAAAAGCGGAGTTCCGGGAATTAATGAATCAGATATTTAATATATATCCAGATTATTTTATGGTGATATTTTTTGATGATATACCAGTTTATTTGAGGACAAGGGTGGAGAATGAGGAGCACTTTGCGTTAATGTTGGAGATATTGAGGGATCATTGGTTGCATTCCAAATTATCAAAGTGTGACTTTTAGATATAGGATGTTCATTTCCTTGGCCTAGTTATTATTGAGAAGGGTGTTTCAGTTGATCCTGAAATGATAGAGGTTGTTATCTCATGGAAACATCCAAATAATGTTTTTGAGATACGAAGCTTCCTTGGTCTAGCTAGGTGTTATCGACATTTTTTTGTGATATATTATGATTGGAATAGGCGATGATAGCTTTGACAGGGAAGAATATCCTATATTTTTATAGAATAAGATGTTCCAGAAATTCTTTGAATAGTTAAAGGTTCCCCTTACATCATCAACAATATTGGTTTTTCTAGAACCTTGGAAGAGTACGTGGTGTATTGTGACACATTGAGATTAGGGTCGGGGTACGTTTTCATGGAAGGGTATCATG
This sequence comes from Viscum album, assembly GCA_963277665.1. NCBI lineage: Eukaryota > Viridiplantae > Streptophyta > Magnoliopsida > Santalales > Viscaceae > Viscum > Viscum album. The sequence continues at coordinate 25,780,071 of OY728127.1, forward strand.
TGGTTGTTTATGGATCATGGTAGTTGAGGATGCATGAGAAGAACTACCCAACACATGATTTGGAGTTGGAAGTAGTGGTTCATGCATTAAAAATGTGGGGTCATTATCAAATTGATGAGAGATTTACAGTGTTTACTGATAAAAATATTTTAAAGAATATCTTTTAAAAATAGATTTTAACCTAAGTCAATAGAGGTGGATGAAATATCTACAGATTTTTGATTTCGAAAAAATGTTCACACCGAGTAATATAAATTCCGTTGAAGATTCATTAAGTAGGAAATCATATGCTCACGTGCTGATGAAAGATTTGGATCAGTGGGAGTTGATGTCAGTCATAGCTGGCATGCTGTTGGAATGTGAGGACATGGGTGAGAGGGAAGTCTACTTTCAGGTTTTGTTGGTTCCTTACATGGAATGTTTTCTTAAAGAGGCACAAGCATCTGATCATGTTGAGCTACAAGCCTCCTACCTTTAGTTTGGGTTTTATGGAAGCCTGGTCAGATGTAGGAGGATACTTTTTAATGAAAGAAAGAGATGACCAATCAATGACATGATCTCTTTCGGCAAAGTAATGGTTCTCAACATTCTGAGGATGGAAATTCCAATGGTGTGGAGAATGTGGCACCCCCGGTTTGAGGAATGTAGCCATTGATTATGCCTTTTGATGTCTTTAAAGTACTTGGGAAGGGTTGGGAGTATGGGGGAAGTGTTTGGATGGGTTTTGGAAAATTTTGGAGGCTTTTCTAAGGGCGCACAGTTGGAGCACAAATTGGGGAAACTATATAGGTTCCCTTGGAAACTGTGGTAGGGGAGGGAGAAGGTTTTGCATGAATTGTGCATTTTTTATAAACCTTGTGATTAAATAGTGTGGATGACTTCTATTGAGACAGTTACGTGCCCATGGTTAGCATACAGTTTTACAAAACTTGTGGTCTAACCATGCGACCCCTTAAAAGGGGTGGTTTTAAATCTGAGCTCCCTAAGGATTGATCTATTCTCCTCGAAATCTTCTCCCACTCGAGCCTCAATTCAGATTTTGGGTTCTCAAAGGTTTTAGGTGGTCTCCTACACATTTTTGAAGAAAATTTAAATTTTTTCCTGGTGGATTGAAGGTATTTCTTTTTGGGAAAGTATTGTCTTGTAGAGATTTGTAGTTTTCTCTAGATCTATATCTCCCCCTCTCTCAGTTTTCTAGATCTTCACCCATTGAGTGTAGATATCAGGTTATGGTTGCCTAGGGTGTTGATTGTATTGCTTATGAATGATAGGTACTGATATCTTGAGTTGTTTTGGGGGAGACTTCAATGGACTTATGTTGTAGTTTCTTCGTGGGTCTATTTCACCGTAACCTTAAAGGTAGGAAGATTCTCTCTCAACTAAACATTGTTAAAACTAAAAGGCTTGTTCCAATTGTATGTTTTTTCAAAAATTAATCGCTGATTTTTATGTTTGAAATTGGTTAAAAATCCATTTTGTATTTGTTTTTGGGTTGTTTTTAAAAAAGGTTCTTTTTTGTTTACATTTCTTTATGTTTGATTTTAAAATATAAATTATAAAATTTGTTGCTTGGGTTGATTTTTAAGAATTGTTGAGAAAAATGGATTTCAATAAAAATGTGGTTCATTTAAATGTGGTTTGGAATGGAAAATGGTTAAATAGTGTTTTCAATAAATGAGTGATTTATTGAATTGAATGATAATGTGTTGAGATTGTTAATGTTCATGAGGAATTATATGGTAAAGATGAATTGTTAACATGATGTGTAGACCTTTTTGTGATATAATTGGTCGTGGAATGCGCATTATGACTTGAATTAATTTTTTGTGAAGTGGGCAGGGAGTAACACTATAAAAGAGGATGGATAGTGGATGAAAGGGAAACCATCAAAGGATAAGTGGCTGGGAAGTACCAGTGGTTTGGTAATGGTGTAAATGTGTTTGGATGGGAAGTTCCACCATAGTATATTTGTTGTTGTGTTTCGATGCAAGAAGGAAATTGGTTGTGCTAATGTGCGACGGTGATATGGCTTATGGATTACCGTGACATTCCTTAGTTTGACATGGCTTGGTAAGGGTATGTTTTGGCATTTGGTGATGGTCCCACTATTTAATGATTTATATAAACTGCTTATTATAAATTTTATAATGGTTTTATCATAGTGGCATGTGTAGGGAAGTCATTTGGGGAAAACCAACTGTGTATTAGTACTCACCCCTGCTTTGGAACTTCGGTGCATTGGCAGATGTCGTATTATGGGACACAAGTAAATGTAAAGAAAATCATTTCTAGTGGTTCGTGTTGATTCATGGGATATATGATGGTTCTTGGAGAATGGAACTTGGTGTGGAGGTGTGGAGTGTGTGTGTCTTTGTTAACATTGGGTCTCTTGTTTAGTTTTCTGCTTTGGAAAACTAATTTTGGAATTGTTGTATTTTGGCATGTGATAAAATCATGGAATGTTTTGTTATATTTTGGTAATGTATGGTTTTTTTGGTTTGTTGACATGGATCATATAGTTTTGGATTGATTGTTTTGTTGGATTTTCATAAGGGAAAATTGTTCCCCAATTTATTCTCAAAGACCATGGCATTTATTTCCAACCATTGGTTCCTTGGGAAAAATTATAAAGTTCAAATATCATTCCTCCATACTCTAAATCCAATGAGTTGTGGTGGGATGTTTGATTGACATATGGTCCTGGAAACAGTAACTAAATTTTAAGGAGAATGTAATTCTAAAAATAGTGTTTCTAACAAGATATTTGAATTATGATTTTTTATACTCTAGGGGTGATAAAATCGCATGATATATTTATTGATCATATGAATAGTGTTTTTCTTGAATTTTTTTAAAATGATATTTTTTTATATTAATTTTTATTTTTTTATTATATAGGTAATGAGAGTCCAAAATACGAATTATATTTTTTCAAAAACCATGAATGAAAAAGTAACCTATGTGAATATGTTTACTCCACAGTCCCATACATAACATATCATGAGAAAACAATTACCCTGAGAATTATTACACAATCAGGTAAAACACATCACAACATGTTAATGAATTTACATTACATAAAAATAAATGAAATATATTTAATAATCATAGTTGTTATCCATTGATGGAAATGGTAATTGAAATCAAGTCACATGGAATAACCAAAGTGTGTATCATAATAGTATCTATTAAAGAAGGGATTTATATAATTATTGGAAATTAATAAAGGAGTATTAAAAATATTTCATGAATATTTATGTCTAAATTTAGTGAAAACAATAATAATATTTGTCAGGGGATATTAGAAATGTCCCACATAGGCATAGTTTTTAAGGAATATATTAAATAGTTTTTAATGTTTTAAATGAACAATAGTTTTCATAAGAATGAAATTATCTAAAATATAATTTCATTATAAAATAAGAGATTATATAATTTTTTTTTCGAATAATAGAAGTTATGTACTATACAAGAAAATGAGTAAGAAAATGAGAAGTTCCCATTAATATGGATTTATTATTAAGTGGAGTTGAAAAGGGAACCATTTAAAAAATTAATTTCCCAGTAAAAATGATTCAATTGATATAGATAGATAATTCTGGAACATAAAGAATTAATTTAAAAAAAAATCAAAAAAATTTTAATAAATACATCTGGTTTGAGAGAGATAAATCATAACCCAAAGGAAAAAATCCAGGTTCAAAGGGATCTCTTTCCCTTGGTCCGAATGTGTTATTATATTGAAATTAATATATTGTATATTGGAATTATAATAATTGATTAATTAATTAAGAACCTACTATACATATATATTATTTATTATAATATTTTAATCATCATTTTTCTCCATTTAGATGAGTTATAATGTTGAATTTTTTCATTATATAAGCATTTGATTTTTTTGGTTTCATGGTATGTTTACTTATATATAATTATTGATGTTTTTATGAAGTGGGAATAATTCAATATAAGTGATGTTTTGTTCTATAAATTCACATATATGTGTTTTAATTGTCCCATATATAATTTTTTATTGGTATGCTGATGAATCTTTTGATTAAATGTAAATGATAAATGTTTATTTTATTTTCATTGTTTTTCCATCATCATGATCAGGATTAAATATATTTAATATTATTAAATTATATATAGGTACCATTATATGTAAATAGATATAGTATAAAAATAAAAATTAATTTTAAAAATATAAATGGTATACTGAAAATCCTTGTAGGTGGTAATGGGAAACCAAAAATCATTATCCACAGAGACTGTAAACCACCAGAATTTGGAAAAGTATTTCATTTCTTGGTATAAGATTAGGTGAGAAAAGTGGTGGATGTAATACATAATATTATAAATATAAAATTTTATTATATATATTATATATTATATATTATGTTTTTATGGATAAAGGAGGTGGGGAGATTTTAGAAAAACAAAAAATAATAATGGAGATGGTTTGAGAAAGTTAACTATTAAATATGAAATCCTTCAAGGTGACCTAAAGTAACACAAAATTGATCTAATAGGGAGAATAGACAGAATATGATGTGGGTAAGAGGCATGGGTTGAGATACATATGGTATATTGGAAATCATATTTTATTATATGGTGTGTAGAGAATGGATGGTGAGGGGTTGTATTTATAAGTGGAGAAGATGGGTGTTTTGGATTTTTATATTCAGTAATATGTTATTTGCTCTCAAATAGATGAATAGTTTTGATTCATTTAATATATATAGTAACTTGTGCATTTGGATTCTGATTAATGTGTTCTGACATCATTCATGACCAAAAAAATTCCGTATTTTTATTGAAATATTAAATACTATATATTTCCTTAATTTACTAGTTAGTAATAATTCATCTATTTTAGAAAAATAACAAAATTCACCGAAACCATTTTTTGATATTTATATTTAAAAATTTAATCTAATTAATGGAAATAATTTTTTAAATATAAAATATTTTACTTTTCCATAATACTAGATCTTATTTTAAAAAATACTGATTTAAACTAAATTATCCATTTTATGACCATTTGAAAAAACATATGGTTTAATAAAATAATATTATCATTATAATAAACCATAATATTAACTATTAATACCAATTTAATTATATGAAATTAATTTAATATAATTATATTTATTATATGTGAGATTAAAACAAAAATGTTTTATAAAAATATAAACTCCTAATTTATCATTATTAAAACATTTATTAACTTATAAAATTATAAAAATATATTATTTTTTAATTGATAATATAACAAAAAACGTATTTCACACATTCATATGTGATGTTACTATTCTAACTACTATATGACAATTAATTGTGGTATTTTACTATCCTGTCTGTAATGTTACTATTTTAATGGCGAGATTTCTATTCTAATAGTCGAATATGTATTAGTAATATCAATTCTTAATTTCTATAAATACCTATTATATTCTTCATTCAAAATTCATTTAAGTTTTCTATTAATGATATATATATTTTTTAATTGTAAATATGAATATTTTATTTATTAAATTATTTTTAATCTAAAAATCATTGTTAATGAGTATAGTCATTCAAGTTGACTGTGAAGATCCAAATTTTTCTTTTTTGTTATCTTATTTTAAATTTATTTTCAAATATTAATATTCAATAAACAATAATAGTTTATTTGATAACTAATTTATCATTCACCCTTTATTATGATTTTTTTTTATTGGGATCTCTATGTTACTTATTAGTTTTATGATATAACAATAAGAAGGAAATTAAATTGATAAAATTTTGGGTCATTAAATTCATCCAACATTATGAAATTTTTCACCCAAAATTTAATTTCCCATATTATATTAAAATAGTTTAATGTATTTCTCCTTCATCACTTCCTCTTTTTCCTATGTCACCTCTTCAAATGTTTGTTTGGTCTAGAGTACCTTGACCGAGTGAGTAATACTATTAGGTATAACCTTGTCTCTATGAACCTTAATTTTCACCAGATTTCTTTTCTAATAGATTACATTTTTTTCTATAATACCTCTTAGTTTTGTATATGTGAGGGATATATTATTTCCTTCCACATTATGAATTCATGGAATATATCATGTACTTCAGACATTAATGGTTGTATCTCTAGTTGATAGGTCACAATAATGAAACAATCTAGAAAATTATAGGGGTCAATGAACCTTGGATTTAGATATCCTTTCATCCAAAATATCATGAAAATCATCAATGGGGATATATAGGGGACCACATTCTCATCCACCTCAATATATATGTCTCATTGATGAATATCTACATAGCTATTTTTTCCACATTAATAATATAAGATGCAATATTTTATAGAATTTACCTTTTATATTATTTCCTAAACCATTTCTTATCCCAACAACTTATGTAAACTAACTTCATTCTAGTATGTAGGCGTTCTATGTATTTTAGCATAAATGGATTCATTTGGAGCTATCTGGATCTATAAATAAAAAATACTATTGGAAGAGAACTCGACCTATGGAAGATGTTGATCTTGTTTTATAAGGCCCATCCTTAAACATTACTTAATCGTGAGTTATGTTAGTAATTTGACATTATTTAACATTTTAGATCTTCTCAAGATTAGAGATTTATCGAATTATATTATAAATCATACATAACAAATTAAATATTAAAATGTAGTAACTTCTACATACTAATAAATTTTTTATAATTTTTTTTAAAAAGAAACATGGTTTTGTTTCATGTTTAAAATCAAAAAAGATTCGTGATCCCATCCATGACACGATTATTCTTTAAATCATGTTAAAATCATTTCAAAACATTGGATAACCATTAATATAATATCAAGGGATACATAATGAAAGAAAACTATTAGTCGTGTGAAAACATGTAAAACATAAATACCACATCATAATGGATTAATTTTTACCATTGAGAAGTAGTAAATACACTTCACCAAATATAAGATCATTTAAATCCATTTAATGTAATAAAAATATTACCTTAAAATACATACAAAGAAATATTTAAATTTTAAAGGTATCTTGGGACACAGTCATACTAAAATGGAATAACTATATGGTCAACTTCCAAACCCAATGCATTATGGCTATTATGTAACCATTTGTCCTCAGTATATCATAAAACCACCCATATTTGGTTTATCAGACAACCACCATTATTTGGTTTATCACGAAACCATGCATCAAATTACCAAGGATCATTATATAATTAAAACGCATAAAATATTTTAATTATTAAAATTTCACTCATAAAATTTTATTTTCAATCCGAAGAAACCATTTCATGATATTGAAATAGTCAGTCAAATTTCAAAACCATTTTCAATACCAAGACACCCTAAAAGGAATAATTTATTTATTTTACTTTTATTAACATAAACGCTTAAAGAGGAAGAAAAATATAAAAAAAAAATTCAACGACGAAGAAGTACTTGTAGCAACATACGTTAAAAAAATTCCCTTCGTCAATATGTAACGAAAGAAAAATGATTCTTATAAAATGATTACTTTTTAAAAACCTTAAAATATAGAAACAAAATTTCATTTAGTACCCGTTTATATTCACATAAATAAATATGTGTATTGATATCATGAAGAAAATATTTTATTTCTAAACCTTTAAATGTTCAATGTGTCACATACAACACTGAATATTTAAATCATAATCTCCTTAAATTAATATAATTAACAAAACTATAAATAACATTAGTACAGATAAAATATGAATATGAAATTTCATAGTGGTTTTATATACATCTACTCAATAAATAAGGGTGCATGTTATCATGAAATGACCCAACGAATGTTAATTGAGAAAAAATTATTTTATGTAACACCCCAAGCTTCCACGGTATGCTTCTCTTTGAATAATATAGTAGCGTGTGTTGTATGCAACTTCAAGTTCTAACACACACCACAACCAATCAAACTAGCCGTTTTGAATAGTAATACCCACTTTTTGATATTGTATAAATTTTATCATATAAAATGGAATTCATTTTTGGATTCTGAATATTGAAATTATCTTAGGGTGAATTTTTGGTACTTTTATGATAACTTTCATAATTTGATGAATATTGAAAATTACACAATTTTAATTAAAAACAACTTTTTTAATTGAAATTATTAATAGGGATAAATTATGAATTTGTGTGATTTTAAATTATAATTAGATTATATTTTTACCATTGAATCCAATGTTGTTCATTGTACAAAATTTCACATTTAAACTGGACATAAGCAAGTTCCAATCTTGTGATATTTATTATTTCTTGAAAACACACTTTTTGTTTTTACAATGAGAATAAATTTTAAATTAATTTTTTCCACTTCTGTGTTTTGAATTTAGCAAAATGAATTCCATATTTAGAATTAGGAGGTACAAATTGTTTAAATAGGTAACTTATATTTTTAGACATTTTGAATAATTACTTCGGTAAATATTTTATTTACCACGGTTAAAGGAAAAATCCGGTAAATAAGGGTAGCAAAAATAATATTGTAATAATATTAAATTACCCTAAAACGTGTTGTAACCCTATTCGATGATACATGGACGACCATGGGCATATTTGGGTCGATTTTGGGACCCCATGGAGCCACTTTTAATTGATAATGACACTTTATATTAATAAAGATAAAGTAAATACAAAAATGACATAAACATATTTGTTTTAGAAAAACAATTTTTACCTAAGGTTATATATGTTATATTTTAGACTATAAATATTAATTAGAATGATAAAACTATTTCATACATAATAGTATTTTATTTTTAATTTTATACAATGAATAAATATATTTATTTATGACAAAATAATGTTGGAGAATATTTTCCTTATTAATGAATAAATCAAATAATTAGTATTATAAATGTTAAAATTAATATAATTTGAAAGTTTTTATGTCATAAACTAATTTTATTGGTTAATATGAAATTATAGTATTGTGTAAATGAAATTTTTTTGAATTAATAAATTTTTTAAGAGTTTAAAGAAATATTAAATAGTGTCAAAATTGACATAATTGAGTTTTTAAAACAAATATTAAATTATTAATTTATATTCTATTTCTAAAAATCTATGGTTCAGAAATAGAACTTATATAATTAGAGGTGTATCATTAATGGACCACTTGGGGGTCTATTTGAAGTATATCCTAAGCTTATTGACTATGAAATATAAAATACAAAGTGGCATGGTAAATGTCAAACTATTTAACAAAGAGTTAAATAAAAAAGATAAGGTTAATATAGTGACACAAACCTATCTAAAACCTATTGTTTGAGTGGTTTTAGACCTATACCCACCATAACCTTTAAATAATATACATTGGAACCATTAGAAACCTAATATAAATTTATTATAAAATAATAATTCTAGCTTTTCCTATGGTGCCCCTCACCCCTCTTATAAAAGGGCACTCCCCTTCTAAAAAATTCACACCTTCAAAGAATTTTGGATCATCCAAATTCTGCCCAAATATCCTCTAAACTGTTCTACATTCATCCTAGAGGCTTCATTTAGTCATAAATCCATCCTAAGAAGCCCTTTTGATCAAATCAAAAATAAGAATCTGAAGAATAGGTAATGCTTTCACCAACCTCTTTCAAGTTCCTTTCTTCTAAAAATTCTTCTTTATTTGTTATTTCTATTATAAAATAATAACTACAGTATCTTCTATATATTATGATGATATTATAAATATTTTACAACCATATTTAGTATTATATCCGTCCTTTTAATGACATCTCACCATACATGCATTCGTACAGCCTACCATCTCCACGTCATGGTGTAATTGTTATTCAAAACATTATTATTTGTATGGGTATGATAATGATGTGTAATTTATTTAAATATTAAATATACCATGATAATTATTCTTTATATATGATATGCCATCCAATTATATATTATTTTAATATCAAAACACTGATATTTTTACTCATGCGTACGTACCGACTACCGTCTCCACGAACACGATGAGATTCATTCCCCATCGTATCAATTCTAGACTAATTCAAATTTTATGATTACATATAATTTTTAAGGAATTTATATAATTCTGGATATGAATAAGATTCAACCTATCCATAAAAAACACAAATTATGTAATAAAACATATAAAAGAAAACGAGTAAGTTAACACCCTAAATGAAGATAATACTATGATATTGTTAACAAAGCAATGTTAAAAGATCATATATGATATCATATTAATGTATATGATTCTTGTATAATTTAATAAAAATTATTTCACCATTATACAGGAGGTTAACCTACCCTCTAACAAGTAAAAGTATAAGGTAAAGGTTCATTTCACAATATCTTCATTATCCGAGGTTGTTTATATGTAATTATATACTAGGACATCTTTATCATCCACATCCATGTTTCATAAAAATGTATTTCAAAAAATTAAAAATATTTTATATACTTTGGGTTAAATTCATTTATTCCCTTGTTTGAATTTTACTAAGATGTTTATAAAGGAATATTTCCGTCATTTTCCAAATAAGGTCTTTTTTATCCATTTTGACAAAATTAAGGTAAGAATGTATTTTTCAACATATATGGTGGGTGAGGCTATTTTCTGCCATTATTAAATCATTGAAGATTCCCTTAAAAGATTATAAGAATATTTTCAAAGTTAATTTTTTCTTTTATAATTATGTGACTTTTAAATGACTTCAAAAAAAAGAGATATTTCTGTCAAATTGTTTTGATTTTATCTATGTCAACATCATTTGATGGATTTTAAGATTATTTGAAGTTGATTTAATATGATACAAAACTTCCATATTATATTGAAGGTTTTGTTATATGTTTGACTATGGATGTGTTATTTTTTTACCACTCATGGTTTATGGAGAAAGTGTTGACATTTTGTATGCTAGTTTTAATACAAATGTTTATGTTATGTTTAAACCTATTAATATGAGGAATGCATTGGACTTAATAAGTGACGGGAGGAGCCCGCTATAGCTCTTCAATGCATCTGTAGGTCTCATGAGACAAACTAGTTTCTTGGTACAATGCCTTGAAAAAATATTATTTGTAGTCTTGGCATAAGGCCTTGACTCTATGGTTATGATAGTCTGGTATTATGCATTACATCATTATTAATGTGGTTATTGATATTGCATTTGAGTATTAGACTAGTAGAATATCCACATGAATATGTAAATGGAATTATTTCATTTTATTTCTACCATATTATGCTGAAGTTCAACTTTAAAAGGCTTTTGTTTTAGTTATAAATTTCTTTAAATTTTTATGATTATTTATGAATGTTTCCACCATATTGTTATCCTTACTGGGCATCTGAGCTCACCCCATTCAATGTTTTATTTTTCCTATGATGTGAAGAAGTATTTTTTGAATGACCTGCAGGGATAGTATGAGGAGATATGAGTGTGGTCTCTAGAGAAAATATGTTGTTTTGGTTTATCACTCTATGATGTAATGTAAACATTATGAATGTATATAGTAATTCCAAGTCTACTAAACTAATAGGTCATTCGAGATTTTATATTTTGTGATCATGCCGATGATATGTAATAATGCATTCACTCTGGGTAACTGGGGTCGGGGCATTACAGTTGGTATCAGAAGAAGTTTAGTACAAACCTTGGGAGCTAGATTTAGATAAAACCTGATTAGAGCACATATACCTAAGATGGACTTTGATGATTAGTATATAATAACTTCATTGAATTTATGTATTGTAGGTATTTTGTGATTTTTCCAAGAAATATATCCCTTTCTAGATACGAGTAGGTAGAGGAGGCTATAGAATAGATGTACCTAGGGGTAAAACCTGAAAACACTGCTTTTAGCTAGAATCGAACGAGAACTAGTGCACGAAAACGGGCCTTCATGCACTCATGGTTACGACACTCCCAGGGTTTATGCTTAGGATAATTTTAATTATCATTATAAACCATTATGAAGGGATTATGAGAATATACTTCCTCAAATAATATTTTTTTTGATTATGGATCATATCTAAAAGCTTTTAATTTATGATAAGTGTTTTAGATGTTTGGAATTATGTATTTCGTTTCATAAACAGATCCTGTTTATTCCATTGCTTAGAAATGGATCCTAGTGGAAGAAATGGAAACCGTATCAATGCATGAACTCCATGTAGGGATTTCCCTCCTAGTTAAGATAATTATAATGGAGCTGGTGATACAACTGGTGCGGATCAGCTTATCACCATACAAGTACAACTCACTCAAGTTATTAATAACTACCTTAACCATATGGAGCACCCTGATCCGCGACATGGAGGATCAATTTTATATCACTTCATGAGGAAAAAAACACCAACATTTAATGGGGGGTACAAATCCACTAGTAGCTGAGAAATGGATAAATTCCTTAGAAAAAATATTCCAGGCATTGGGGAGTGGTAAAAGGGAAAAAGATATCATGGCAGTTCACCACCTCACTGGAGATGATGATCAATGGTTGTCATTGATTAAAAACACGAAGGAAGATGATGAAGTATCAAATATGGAATGGAGAGAGTTTAATGAAATTTTCTTAGGAAAAAAATTCCTCTTGACCATAGAGGAGATATGGAAAGGCAATTTCTGAGTCTGAGGAAAAAGGAGGATGGGAATGTTGTATTGTATGAGGCTAACATTACAAAGTTATAGAGGCATGCTAAAAATTTTATACGTAACCCAAGACGTAATATTGATCGTTTCTTTGATGGGTTAAAACCATTTCTCCATCGAGCATTTGTCTCACAATCCTTCTCATCATACGAAGATATTGTCTTATGTGCTATCAAGACAGAAAAATAATTCTCTATGTATTACATCTTTAAATCAAAGAAAGAGAAGAAGAGATCTACTGATCACTCAAGAAATGGAAATAAGGGGAAGAAGAGAAAAGTTGAATATCTATCCTGCAATAAATGTGGGAAGAAACACCCCTGTACTTAAATGAAGGTAATGGGAGTCTATTATAATTGTGGTGAAAAATTCCACCAAGCTCGTAGTTGCAAGGGGAATAATGAAGCTACCAATGTTCAATTATTCAACTGTAGGGAGATGAGACATTATGGAAATGAATGTCCTAAGCATCAGGGGAACTTACCTAAAAAGGCCAAGGGATCAAGGCCAAGCTTATTCTTTCACTACTACTTATGTAAAAGCTCTGAAAGATGTTGTGGAAGGTAATATAATGGATTCCTCAAGTTTAGAAAATGCATTATTTGATTCTGGATCATCACATTGTTTAATATATTCCCAGTTTGCTAATAAAATTAGGTATTTCCAATTTGATTTCACAAGAGTGTTTTCAGTCAAAAATCTTATGGGAAGTATCATCGCAACAAATTTTTACAAATATGTTCCCATTAGAGCATATAAATGTTCATTATATACTGATCTCATAGTCATACCCATTATTAAATTTGATATAATCCTCAGTATGCATTGGCTTTCGGACCATGATGTGAAGATTTATTTTAAGAAGAAAGAAGTTACGATTTATGATGATGATGATAAAGAACACCTTATATTTAGATATGAATCATCACCACCTAATTCTTATCTAGATCCACCCATAATAGCTCAACTAAATTCAATTATTGGTGAGGAAGAGAATGAAATAACTATGGGTGAGGAAAGGAATGTTCAAATAGAGGATGTATCTATTGTGAAAGAATATGTAGATGTGTTTCTAGATGTTTTACCTAGATACCTTCTAGAATGAGAAATTAAGTTTTCTACTGCTTTAATTCTTGGATCAAGGCCCATATCAAGGACCCCTTATAGAATGGTCACTGTGGAATTTGTTGAACTAAAGAAACAACTAGAGGAATTGATTAAAAATGGATTTTTTCACACTGGTTTTTCTCCATGGGGAGCCCCTATCCTTTTTGTTAACAAAAAAGATAGATCTATGAGGTTATGTATCTACTACATGGAAATAAATGCTATAACAATAAAGAACAAGTATCATCTACATCGCATTGATGATTTATTTGACCAACTTCATGGAGCTCAATAATTTTAAATGATTGACCTTCAATATGGATATAATCTGTTTTGTGTGAAGAAGGAAGACATTCCGAAAACAACATTTCGAACCAGGTATGATCAATAGGTGTAACGCCATGACCCCAGTTACCTAGAGTCGGTGCACTATTACATAACATTGTCATGATCACAAGAAAGATCAAATCTCGAAATACCGATTAGTTTAGTATCCTTGGAAACACTAGATATATTAATAAAGTTTTACATTAAATCATAAAAATGAAAACTACAAAAACTTAGTCTACAAAGTCCACACTCTTATCCCCTCATACTATCCCTACAAGTCATTCATAAATTACTTCTTCACATACTAGGAAAAATCAAACATAGAGAAGGGGTGAGCTCAAATGCCCAGTAAGGATAACAATATAGAAAAAACTTTCATAAATAAGAATAAAAATTTAAGGAAATGTATAACTAAAGCAACAATATTTTAAACATGAACTTCAACATAGTATGGAAAAAATAAAATGAAATAATTCCATTTACTTATTCACATGGATATTCTACTAATCGAATAATCACATGAAATATCAATAACCACTTTCATAATGATGGAATGCATAATGCCAGACTATCATAACCACATAGCCAAGGCCTCGTGCCAAGACTACAAATAAGATTTTGTCAAGACCTTATGCCAAGACACTAGTTTGTCTCATGAGACCTACCGATGCATCGAGGAGCTATAGCGGGCTCCACCCGTCACATATTAAGTCCAATGCATTCCCATATGAAAAGGTTTAAACATAAACTAAACATTCATATTAAAACTAGCATTCGAAATTTCAATACTTTCACCATAAACCATGAAGGGTATAAAAATAACATATCCATAGTCAAACATATCACAAAACCTTCAATACAATATGGAAGTTTTGTTTCATAATAAATCAGCTTCAAATAAGATGAAAATCCCTCAAAGGATGTTGACATAGATGAAATCAAAACTCTTTTTAGAGAAATATGTATTTTTATTTTGAAATCATTTAAGAGTCATATAAAATAAAAAATTTTCATTTAAAATATTCTTATAAGATTTTAAGGGAATCATCGAAGATTTTATAATGGTAGAAAATATACGCACCTACCGTATAAGTTAAAAAAACATTTTTACCTTAATTCTGTCGAATAGGTTAAAAAGAACCTTGTTTGGAAAACGATGGAATGATTCCTTTATAAACCTCTTATAAAAAGTATAAAAAGGGTATAAATGACTTGAACCCATATTCTGTAAAATAGTAGTAATGTTTTGAAATACACTTTTATGAAACTTGGATGTGGATGATAAAGAGGTCCCAGTAGATACTTACGTATAAACAACCTCGGATAATAAAGAGATTGCGAAATAAACCCTTACCTTGTACTTTTCCTTGGTTGGGGTAGGTTAAACTCTTGTATAATGGTGAAAGAATTGTTATTAAATTAAACAAGAATCATTTATATTAATATGATATCATATATGATCTTTTAACATTGATTTGTTAATAATATCTTAGTATTATAGTTGTTTCGGGGGTTAACTTACTCATTTTCTTTTATATGTTTTGTTACGTAAGCCATGTTTTTAATGTATAGGTTGTATATTATTCATATCCAGAATGATATCAAGTCCTTAAACATTATTTTTAAATAATCAAATGATAATTATACATGAATGGATACGATGGAGAATGAATCTCATCGCATTCGTGGAGACGGTAGTCCGTATGTACGCACGAGCGACAACATCATTCTATTGATATTAAAATAATATTTAATAGGATGTTATATCATATATAAAGAATAATTATCATGTTATATTTATTATTTACATGAATTACACATCAGTATTATACCCATCCAAATAATAATTTATTGAATAACAATTACACCACGACGTGGAGACGGTAAGCCGTACGTACGCACGTATGGTGACATGTTATTCAAAGGATAGATAGAATACTGAAATATGGTTGTAAAATGTGTATAATAACATCAAATTATATATAATATACTTTATTTATTATTTTATAATGGTAATAACAAAGGAAGAAGAAATGGAAGAAGAAAGGAACTTGAAAAAGGGTGGGAAAATCATTACCTCTTCTTCGGGTTCTTCCTTTTGATTTGATCAAAAGGGCTCATTAAGTTGGATTTATGACTAACTTAAGGCCTCTAGGATAAATAGAGGGATGTTTAGAGAGTAATTTTGCAGAGTTTGGCCGAACAAAAAGGCTTTGAAGGTGTGAATTAATGAGAAGGGATAGTGCCCTTTTATAAGAGGGGTGAGGGGCACGTTTGGAAAAGATAGAAATATTATTTTATAATAAATTCATATTCAGTTTATAATGGTTCCAAAGTAAATTATTTAATGGTTAAGGTGGGTATGGGTCTAAATCCAATCAACCAATATAATTTTGACAGGTTTGGGTTAATATATTAACCTTATCTATAAGTATTAACTCTTAGTTAATTAGTTTCACTTTTACAATGTCTCTTTCTATTTTTATATTATATTGTTAATAAACTTACTATATACATCCAAGAGAACCCCAAGTGGTCCATTAATGATACAAATATCATTATATAAGTCTCTTGGCAGAACCTTAGATTTTTAGGAATTTAATATCAATTAATAATATAATATTTGTTTTAAAAACTCTTTTATGTCAATTTTGACACTATTCAATAATTGATTTTTGTAAAAATCATAACAGAATAATTACTTCTATAAATGTTAATTAAGTCAATTATAACATGTAATTTTAACCTATAAAAGTATTTTAATTCATAAAAATCTCAAATTATATTTATTTGGGTATTTATAATATCAATTATTTTAATTTTTTCACTATTATGGTAATTACTGCATCATCATTGTGTCATAAATAAATTATATTATTTAATGTCTAAAAATTATAAATAAAATATTATTATGTAGGAAATAATTTTATATTTCTAATGAATATTTACAATCGAATTTATCTTATGTATGACCCTATATTAAAAATGTTTTAGTAAATAAGCTTTGATTTTAACTCTTTTAACTCTTCTTTGAATTAAATAATAATTAATGTCCTAATCGAATCCAAGTGGACCTAAATGATATTATTTTATTCCTAAGGTTGTTTTTGGTCGAGATACACTTGTCCAATAGAATTTGGACATGTGTTCTGGTAATATTAACATCATTTTTACCCTTAATTATCCTATTTACTTTTAACCGTGGTAAATAAAAGTGAAAGGTTACTATTCACCAAAAATTATTTTCATCTCATTGAACCACATTTTACTACTTGATATTAACCGTGTCTCTCAGATTTTCGAAATTTCAATCACAGAAGCGGTAAAATTAGGTTTTCTGAAAAATTCAGTTTTTTAACTACCACTAAGTAGTTTCATTATTCATAAAAAATTGATGTTTTTCAGAATAATGCCAAAATTTCACCCTAAGCTATAATTATTATTCCAAAATCAAAAATGATTTATATTTAACAAAATTCCAAACATATAAGTTGAATTAATTAATTTTATAATTAATTCCTGCTCTCACAACAAATAGCGTGTTTTTAAGAAACAATATATATCAAAAGATTGACAATTGTTTATGTCCAATTTCAAAGTGAAATTAATTATAATGAACACCATTGGATAAAATGGTAAAAATATATTCTAATTATACTTTAAAACCACTCAATAATATAATTTATCACTATAAATTATTTTGATTAAAAAAAGTTGTTTTTATGTATTATTCACTATACATAAAAATTGGAAGTTCTCAGAAAAATACAAAAAATTTAACTTAGGATAATTTCGATACTCTGAATCCAAAAATGAAGTCCATTTTGAAATATAAAATATATATAATTTCAAAAGGTTGGTAACACTATTCATAATGTCTAGTTTGATTAGTTGTGTTGGGTTAGAACTCGATGTTGCGTACAACACATGCCATCACATTATTCAAAGAGAAGCGTACTATAGAAGCTTGGGGTGTTACATTCTCCCCTCCTTCAAAAAATTTAGTCCTCGAAATTTCTAGAATACTACTACATGAAAAGACTCGGGTGGTTCTTCATCATATGTTCCTCAGGTTCCCCCGTTGCCTCTTCCATCATATGGTTTCTCCACAAAACTTTTACCAGATGCGTCGTCCGGTTTCTCAGTACTTGTTCTCTCGTATCAAGAATCCAGACGGGCTCTTCGCAGTAAGATAGATCAGGTTCCAGTTCTAATTCCTCATAGGTGAGTACATGTGTTGGGTCAGGGATGTATTTCCTCAATAGAGATACGTGGAACACATCGTGAACATTGGAGAGACTTGGCGGCATTGCCAATCGGTAAGCTACAGCCCCAATTCGTTCTAGAATTTAGAAAGGTCCGATGTACTTGGGACTCAATTTACCTTTCTTACCAAAACGTATGACTCCCTTCCATGGATATAACTTCAGGAAAACATGATCACCGACTTGAAATTCCAAATCCTTCTTTCGATTGTCGGCATAGCTCTTCTGCCTACTTTGAGCTGCTTTGATGTGATTTTGTTTTACCTTCACCTTTTCCATAATTTCCTCCACCAGTTCTGGACCTACAAGTTTCTTTCACCAATGTCATCCCAACAGGTTGGTGTGCGACATCTCTTTCCGTATAATGCTTCATATGGTGCCATATGAATACTCAAATGGAAGATATTTTCATAGGAAAATTCTACCAGAGGTAAATATTGATCCCACATACCCTAGAAGTCCAGTGAGAAGGATCTCAACATGTCTTCTAAGTTTTGAAGAGTTTGTTCTGATTGTCCATCTGTGTGAGGGTGGTAGGCAGTGCTCAAATGAAGTTCAGGATCCATAGATTTCTAAAGACTCTTCTAGAATCTTGAAGTAAAATGGGGATCACGATCAGAAACAATCGATAGGGGTACTCCATGAAGTCTCACTACCTCATTAATATATAGTCTTCCAAGACGTTCCCGTGGATGATCTTGTCTTATAGTAAGAAACTATGATGACTAGTTAAGACGATCAATAATAACCCATATTGCATCATTCCTTCTAGGAGTCTTTGGTAGCCCCATGACAAAGTCCATCGTAATATTGTCCCATTTACACTCCGGTATGGGAAGAGGTTGCATGACTCTTCCAGGTTGTTGCCTTCCAACATTCACTTGATGAAAAACCATACATCTTGATACAAAATCAGAAATCTCCCTCTTCATGTTCTCCCACCAAAATTTTCCTTTAAATCTCTATAAATTTTTGTGCTCCCATAGTGTATTATGAAATTGGAAATATGAGCATCATCCAACAATTCCCTTTTTAGATCAGGTATATCGGGAACACAAAGTCTCTTCCCAAATTTCAAAATTACTTCTTCATACACAAAGTCTCTTAATCTCCCCTCATTCACAGCTTTAATCTTCTTTTAAAATTCTTCATCATCGGTCTAAGAACTCTTAATCATTTCTAGTAAATATGGTTTGGAAACCATTTGAAAAAGAATTGATGTTTCACCTTCAATGCTTATTCCCATGTCCATCTTCACTAGATCCATGAAAATTGTATCCCTTTCAATTCTCAAATTGTTCAAAACTCCATGACCCTTTTTGCTCAAGGCATCTCTAACCTTGTTTTCATTCCCTGGGTGGTAGTGTATCGTACAATCATAATCCTTGAGTAATTCAAGCCATCTCCTTTGCCTCGTGTTGAGTTCATTTTGTGAGAAAATATACTTCAAAATCTTGTGATCATTATAAATCTCACATTTTCACCATAGAGGTAGTTCCTCCATATCTTCAAAGCAAAGATCACAGCTACTAACTCAAAATCATGAGTAGGATTGTTTTGTTCATGAATTTTCAACTTTCGTGATACATAGGCAATAACCCTATCATTATGCATAAGGACACAACCAAGTCCTTTCTTCGATGCATCACTATAAATAACGAACCCATCATTCCCCGATGGTAGAGTCAATATAGGAGCATTGACTAATCTTCTATTCAGTTCTTCAAAACATTTTTCACACTCTTTTGTCTAAACAAATTTAACCCCTTTACATGTGGGCTTTGTTAATGGGTTAGCCAACCGGGCAAAATTCTGGACGAAACGTTGATAATAACCTGCTAAACCAATAAAACTACGTACCTCAGTTATATTCGTAGGTGCTATCCATTCTTAGATTGCCTTAGTTTTATGAGGATCAACAGAGATTCTATCTTTAGAGACAATATGGACAAAAAAAGAAATCTCCTGAAGCCAAAATTCACACTTGCTAAACATCCCATATAATTCATGTCTTCTCAGAGTCTTGAGGATAATGCGCAAGTGATTTTCATGATCTTAGTAGCTTTTGGAGTATACCAAGATATCATCAATAAATACCACCACAAATTCATCGAGATATTCCCTGAAAACTCTATTCATCAGATCCATGAATACAGAGGGTGCGTTAGTCAATCCAAAAGGCATTACAGTAAACTCGTAATGCCCATACCTGGTTAGAAATGCAGTCTTCGGGATGTCTTCCTTCTTCACACACAATTTATGGTATCCATATCGAAGGTCAATATTTGAAAAGTATTGAGCTCTATGCAGTTGGTCAAATAAATCATCAATGCGAGGTAGGGGATACTTGTTCTTTATTGTTATAGCATTTATCTCCCTGTAGTCGATACATAACCTCATAGATCCATCTTTATTTTTTAAAAAAAGAACAGGAGCTCCCCATGGAGAAACACTAGGGCGAATAAATCCCTTATTACTCAATTCCTCTAGTTGTTTCTTTAGTTCGACTAATTCCACAGTGGACATTCTATAAGAGGTCATCGATATAGGCCTTGATCTAGGAATTAATTAAATGTAAAACTCAACTTCTCATTCTGAAGTACGTCCAAGTAAATCTTCCGTAAATACATCTAAATATTCTTTCACAACAGGTACATCCTATATTTTAACATTCCTTTCCTCACCCACAGTCATTTCTTTCTCTTCCTCCCCAATAATTGAATTTAGTTGAGATACTGGGGGTGGATCTAGATAAGAATTAGGTGGTGACGATTCTTCTCTAAAGATAAGGTGTTCCTTATCATCATCATCAAAAATCGTAACCTCCTCCTTCTAACAATAAATATTCAAATCATAGTCTGAAAACCAATCCATACCGAGGATTATATCAAACTCAATCATGGGTATGACGATGAGATCAGCAGATAAAAAAAATTTATGTGCTGTAATGGGGACTTATTCACAAAACATTGTTGCAATGATACTTCCCTTATGAGTTTTAACTAGCAACTCCCTTATTAAATCAAATTGGAAATATCTAATTTTCTTAGAAAACTAGGATGATATGAAGCAATGTGATGATCCAGAATCAAATAATGCATTTGATATACTTGAGGAAACCATTAAATTACCTGCCACCACGTCTTTCGGAGATTCTACCTCAGTAGTAGTGATAGCATAAGCTTGGCCTTGATCCCTTGGCCTTTTCTGAGGTATGTTCCCCTGATGCTTAGGACATTAATTTGTGTAATGTCCCATCTCCCTGCAATTGTATCATTGAACATTGGTAGCTTCCTTCTTCCCTTTGCAATCACGAGCTTGGTGGCCTTTTTCACCACACTTGTAACAGATACCCATTCCCTTGAAGCAAGTACTGGGGTGTTTCTTCATACATATACCACAGGATGGATATTCAACCTTTCCCTTCTTCCACTTATTTCCATTCCCAGATTGATCAATAGATCTCTTCTTCTCTTGCTTTGCTTTAAAGTCATAAGACTTAGATAATTTCTTTTCGGTCTTGATAGCACATGAGACAATGTCTTCGTACGATGAAGAAGGATGTGAGACTAATGCTCGACAGAGAAATGGTTTTATCCCATCAAAGAAATGATCAATCTTACTTCTTGGTTTACGTATATAATCTCCAGCATACCTTGCTGACCTTGTAAAGTTAGCCTCATACTTTGTGACATTCTCATCCTCCTTTTGTCTCAGACTCAGAAATTGCCTTTCCATATCTGCTCGATGGTCGTGAGGAAAGTATTTTTCTAAAAACAGATCTTTGAACTCCCTCCATTCCATATTTGATACTTTATCATCTTCCTTCATGTTTTGAATCAATGACCACCATTGATCAACATCTCCAGTGAGGCAGTAAACTACCATGATAATTTTATCCCTTTCACTACTCCCCAAAGCCTGAAATATTTTCTCTAGGGAATTTATCCATTGCTCAGCTACTAAGGTATTTTACTCCCATTGAACATTGGTGGTTGTTGCCTCATGAATCGATCTAACATTGATCCTCCACGCTGCGGATCAGGGTGCTTCATACGGGTATGGTTATTATTCATAACTTGTGTGAGTTGTCCCGGTATGGTGATTAGTTGATCGGAACCAGTTGCATCACCCACTCCACTATAATTAGCTTGACCATGAGGGAAATCCCTACATAGAGTGTGTGCATTGATATTTTTTCCATTTCTTCCACTAGGCACCATTTCTAAACAATGGCATAAACGAGAACAGTTTATGAATCAAAATACATAATCCCATACTTATAAAACACTTAACATAAATTGAACTATTTATGGATATAATCCATAATCATAAAAAAAATTTCATTGAGGGTGTATATACTCATAAATCCTTCATAATGATTTGTAAAGAAATTGAGAGTTATCCTAAGAATATCCCCTGGGAGTGTCGTAACCAAGAGTGCAGCAAGGCCCGTTGTCGTGCACCAGTTCCCATTCGAGTATAGCTCAAAGCGGTGTTTTTGGGTTTTACCCCTAGGTACATTTGTGCCATAGCTGTCTCTACCTGCTCGTATCCAGACATGGATGTATTACTCAGAAAACTCAGAAAATCTCTATAATACCAAAATTCTTAGAAGTTATTCTATACGAAACCTCAAAGTCTATCTTAGGTCTATGTGCTCAAATCATATTTTATCTAAATATAGCATCAAAGGTTTGTACTAAACATCCTATGATACCAATGGTAAGTCCCCGACCCCAGTTACCTAGAGTCGGTGCATTATTACATAACATTGGCATGATCACAAGAAAGATCAAATCTCGAAAGACCGATTAGTTTAGTAGCTTTGGAAACACTAGATATATTCATAAAGTTTTACATTACATCATAAAAATGAAAACTACAACAACTTAGTCTCTATATTCCACACTGTTATCCCCTCATACTATCCCTGCAGGTCATTCATAAATTACTTCTTCACATCCCAGAAAAAATAAAACATAGATAAGGGGTGAGATCAAATGCCCAGTAAGGATAACAATATAGCGGAACATTTCATAAATAAGAATAAACATTTAAGGCAATGTATAACTAAAACAAAATCCTTTTAAACTAGAACTTCAACATAGTATGGAAAAAATAAAATGAAATAATTCTATTTACATATTCACATGGATATTCTACTAATCGAATAATCACATGCAATATCAATAACCACTTTCATAATGATGGAATGCATAATGCCAGACTATCATAGCCACATAGCCAAGGCCTTGTGCCAAGTCTACAAATAAGATTTTGTCAAGGCCTTGTGCCAAGACACTAGTTTGTCTCATGTGACCTACCGATGCATCAAGAAGCTATAGCAGGCTCCACCCGTCACATATTAAGTCCAATGCATTCCCATATGAAAAGATTTAAACATAACATAAACATTCCTATTAAAACTAGCATACTAAATGTAAATACTTTCACCATAAACCATGAAGGGTATAAAAATAACATATCCATAGTCAAAAATATCAAAAAACCTTCAATAAAATATGAATGTTTTGTTTCATAATAAATCAGCTTCAAATAAGCTTAAAATCCATCAAAGGATGTTGACATGGATGAAATCAAAACTCTTTTTAGAGAAATATCTCTTTTTAATTTGAAATAATTTAAGAGTCATATAAAATAAAACATTTTCTTTGAAAATATACTTATAAGCTTGTAAGGGAAGCTTCGATGATTTTATAATGGAAAAAAATAGCCACACCCGCCGTATAAGTTAAAAAACATTCTTACCTTCATTCTGTCAAAAAGGTTAAGAAGCACCTTGTTTGGAAAAAGATAGAAAGATTCCATTATAAACCACTTATAAAAAGTAAAACAAGGGTATAAGTGACTTTAACCCATATTCTGTAAAATAGAAATAATTTTTTGAAATACATTTTTATGAAACATGGATGTGGATGATAAAGAGGTCCCAGCAGATACTTACGTATAAACAACCTCAGATAATGAAGAGATTGTGAAATAAACCCTTAACTTATAATTTTCCTTGGTTGGGGTAGGTTAACTGTAACAGCCCGAGATTTTATGAAAAATATTCTTTTTTATTTTACTAATGTCTTGTGTTATACGCTACACCAAAAGGAGCTTGCACAACACGCATCCTTGACTTGCCTTGCATTACACGCAATCGCAACCTTCCTCGATAGCGTGTGTGGTATGTAATCCTGAGTTTCACGAAACAATGATATGCTATTAAAATATTATTAAAACTAGCCGTTATGAATAGTAATAACCACTTTTTAAATTTTAGAAATTTTAACACTCAAAATGGACTTCATTTTTGGATTCGGAGTATCGAATTTAGCCTAAGGTGAAATTTTGGTACTTTTCGGATAACTTTCATATTCTGATGAATAGTGAAAACTACTAAATTATAATTAAAAAACAACTTTTTTAATCGAAATAATTAATAGTGATAAATCATTAATTTGAGTGGTTTTAAAGTATATTTAGAATATATTTTTACAATTTAATACAATGTTGGTAATTGGATGTAATTTCACATTTAAATTAGACATAAACAAGTGTCAATCTTTTGATAGGTATTGTTTCTTAAAAACACGCTATTTGTTTTAACAACGGGATTTAATTATAAAATTAATTAATGCAACTTTTATGTTATGAATTTGGTAAAATAGACTTCATTTTTGAATTCGGAATATGAAATATAGCTTGGGATGAAATTTTGGCATTGTTCTGAAAAACATCAATTTTTGATGAATAGTGAAACTACTAAGTGGTAGGTTAAAAACTGAATTTTGCATAAAACTTAATTTTACCGCTTCTGTGAATGGAATTTCGAAAATCCGAGAGACACGGTTAATATCATGGACTAAAATGTGGTTCAATGAGATGAAAATAATTTTTTTTGTGAATAGTAACTTTTTATTTTTTTATTTACCACGGTTAATAGTAAATAAGGTAACTAAGGGTAAATATGATATTACTATTACCCTAACACATGTCCTAATTCTATTGGATAAGTGTAATTCGGCCAAAAACAACCTTATGAATATAATATGACCATTTAGGCCCACTTGGATTAGATTAGGACATTTATTATTATTTAATTCAAAGAAGAGTTAAAAGAGTTAAAATCAAAGTTTATTTACTAAAACATTTTTAATATGGGGTTATACATAAGATTAATTCGACTATAAATATTCCTTATAAAGCTAAAACGATTTCCTACATAATGATATTTTATTTATAATTTTTAGACTTTAAATAAATTAATTTATTTTTGACACAACGATGATGCAGTAATTACCCTTTTAAGGAAATATTAACATAATTGATGTTTTAAATGCTCAAATGAATGTAACTTAAGACTTTTTATGAATTAAACTAATTTTCTAGGTTACTATGATGTATTAGTGTTGATTTAATCAACTTGGTTCGAACATATAATTCTGTTATGACTTTCAAAAAAATCATATATCAAATAGTGTCAAAATTGACACAAAATAGTTTTTAAATCAAATATTATATTATTAATTGTTATTTTTTTCCTAAAAATCTAAGGTTCGGCCAAATGACTTAGATAAGGATATATTTATTAATAATATACAATTTGGGGTTCGTTTGGCATGTTATAGTAAGTGTATTAACCATATAGTGAAAGAAAACAAAAAGACACGGTAAAAGTTAAATTATTTAACTTAGAGTTAAATCTAATTGATAAGGTTAAAATAATAACCTAAACTTGTCTAAATCCTATTGGTTGATAGGATTTCGACCCATACCCACTTTAGATTCGAAATAAGACCATTTGGAACCATTATAAACCGATTTTGACTTTAATATAAAATAATATTTTGAGGTATTCCTAAGGTGCCCCTCTCCTCCCTTATAAAAGGACACCTCCTCCCCCTCCTCCTCACACCAATTTGAGCACTCAAGCTCGGCCAACCCCTGCCAAAATCCCTTCTCCACTTCCCTAGAATAATCCTAGAGGTCCTGGTCTTCTTCAAAGACCAATCTTAGTTCCCTAAGTGGAGGATTCAAAGAGGCGTTTCAAAGAAGAGGTAATATCAATTACCGATCTTTTCAATTTCTTTCTTATTCAACTTCTTCTTCTTTAGTTGTTTCATGATAAAGTAATAACATCAGTATTACTTACATACTGATATGTTATTATAAATATGAAACAACCCTAATTCACCTTCTATCCATCCTAAGGAAAAATGAAATCACCGCGCGTGCGTACGTACGGAATACCGTCTCCACGACGCGATGAGATTCATTCTCAATGATTAACCATTCATGAATGATTATAAAATATATATAATAAGTACTAATGAAATATATGACATAATAATGATACTGGATTTATGTATATTTATATGTATGTCATCTACTTAATTCCATTCAATTCAATAAGGAAACGAAAACAGCGTTCATGCGTACGTACGGACTACCGTCTCCATGAACGGTGTATTTCAATCCATTTATCGATATATTATATATATATACATATATATTCTGAATATATATTATATATAAATCATGTTTTACATTCTGGATATAATTAATCATGATCCAAGTAATCATATTAATAATTACAGTTTAAAAACACGAACGACAAATGAGACGATTTTACCCAAAACGCTACTTTAACATGAATTTACAAAATAACGGGTAATATAAAGTCATAAGTGGACCATATATGATATAATAACAATGAATATGATTCTGGAATAAGTCAATAACATGATTTAAATCATTATACAGGAGGTTCGGACACTTACGAAGCAAATCGGACCTAAGGTAAGGGAAATATCACAATCTCATTTTTATCCGAGATTGTTTATTCGTAAGTATTTACTGTGGTGTATTTCATCATCCACATCCATGTTTCATCAATATGTAATGTTATTTACATCCACCTACAATTGTTTAAATCCAATTTTACCCTTCGGTGAGTTTTTAGTAAAAGATATGAAAGGAATCTTCTGTCGTTTTTCGTACGAGGTACTTTTTGACTTTTCCGACAAAAGTATGAAGAATGTTTTTTTAAATTATACGGAATGAATGGATTTTTAAAACATTATTTCCAAGAAGCTTCCTTTAAAAGTTTTCAAGTTTATTTTTAATCAACTTCTTTTATTTTAAAGTCGTATGACATGTTATGAAAGGAAAAATGTTTTTGAAGAAGAAAGGATATTTTCCTCAAGAATGGAGTTCAAGTGTTTTATCAAAATTATTTTCCATCTAAGATAATATAGGGTTCTATTTTATCCCTATTATTAAATTGATTTGTTCATGTTGTGATGGAATTATTTTTATGAATTCCTTTATCTTATATGAATTGATTTATGATGTCATGATGTTTCAAGAATCCCATTTTTGTTACATATGTTATGCGATGATGTATGTTTTATGATTATGTGGCACACATAAGAAAGGATTCATTATAAGATGGGTGGGACCTATATCTCCCTCCAATGCATTGGGTAATGATTTTATATCTCATGAGATAGACATGGCTGGAATGGAAGGTTATTTCGGTTCAGTGATACAGGACTGAAACGAGGAGTGAACTCGGTTCAGAAAGGGACTTTGTCCACTAAGATAGTCTTGGCAATGAGTCATGACTAACAAGAAATGATTTTCCATGATTATGTGTGCATGCCACAAAGATTCAAGTTTAATGTTATGATTATGGGGATCTCATTTTCACTTCTATGATTTATCCCATGTTATGATATTATGAGCTCTTTTGCAGGTTAAGATTTCCAAAAGCTATGTTCTTATGTATATGATGTGATTGATATTTCTTTTGTTTACCCTTACTGAGCATTTGAGCTCACCCTTTTATGTTTTCTTTTCCCCAGGATATAAAGAAAGGTTTTAGGTAAAAAAAAGGAAGATCTTTATGGGAGATGTTGAAGATCTTTCCCCACGATTAGAAGATTTTATTCCGAGTTTCCAAAGACACTAAACTATTACGATCCTTGTGTGTGTGTTTTTGTTATGTACTAAGTATTACGAAAATGAAATGTAATGTCCATGTACGTCAAGATACGGGTCTCTACAGTTGGTATCAGAGGAAAGGTTTAGTCAACCTTTGGAAACTAGGATGCGAAAACGTTAGTGAGATCCCTAGAGATATTTCTAAGGTATGTCTAAGGATGTCCCTAAGGATAAGTATACGTATAGGATATAGTCCTAGAACTACGGTAACGATCTTAGAATTTAACCTAAGATGTTAGATATTGAGGGTGCTCCCCCTTTACTATGTTGTCTTCCCTAGCGTGATTTAGCCTCTCACGAAATTCTTTTTGTGTTTTAGTTAATGGAGGGAACCAGAAGGAATTCGGTTAACATTGAAAACAATGGACAAATTGGTGACTATGAGCAACAACATTGTTTGATGCCTAGAGATAAAGATATAGTGATTATGCTGAATCAGTCATCGCGATATATGATTAACAATGTGAAATTTAGTGGTATGACTAACTCATCAAAGAAGAGGAAGATAAACTATTATGCATGTTCACATGTTGAGGAGAATAAAGAAAAGAAGATTGAGATTTCTAAAGAAGGGAAGAAGAACCTTGAGGAATACCTAAAATGGAGGGACAGATGTTATCTGTGTGGAGAAAAGGGTCATAGAGTGACAGATTGTTATGGAGTTCAATGTCTTATTTGTGGAGAACATGGGCATTACCCAACTCAATGCCCTGACCTAAAAAGATACTTCTAAATCAAGGAAGGACTTATTCCAGGACAGTCATTGAAGTGGATGGACTGATGTGTTTATGTATTGGTATTCAAGAATAATGTTGTTGAGGTACTTTTATGGTGTATTGGAATATTTATGTATTGGTCTAATGTGGTATTCTAAGTGATTGAGGTATTTTTGGAAAAAAAGATGATATGCGCATAATGAAGGGAAAATGAGAAAATGAAATATTTGACAGTATTCATGAGCTCATGATTGATATAAGGACTAAGTGATATCGTGGTTTGAGTATATAGAATTTTGAGGATTTTGGTATGTGGAAAGTGTTAACTTTAAACTGCATTCATGTTTTCACTAAGGTATTCAAGAGAATACATGATTAAGGACTTTGAATGTTTGGAATCTGACCAACAAGACATATCTTATGATATATGGGGATCAACGACAGTATTAAATCTCTGGTAATCGTTTTCACTATATTATGAGAGTGGACTGCAGTATTATGGACAAGACTAAAGATTAAAATGGATTATGTTGGAAATAAGTTAGTATTGTTTAAGGATAGAAGATTTTCGATATTATTGATGGGATGTTATAGTAATGTAGTTTTAGAAAAAGGACAACCTGCAGGACGGGCGACAACCCATCGCGTCGGACAAGGATGTGGGAATCGAACCCACAACCGAAGTTCAACTGGCCTTTATCGCCTACCACTGGCCTACAGGAAGTCCCTGTTTAGTAGAAACTAGTTTTATTATATTAAGCAGCATGATATATGAAGTATAAGTCCATTTTAGGAACCATATATGATTAATCTCACTATAGAATGACTTATGTATATTTAATAACTTTTGCTAACCTTTTGTTTGAGACAGATGGAATGAACAGTCATTCTATCACATGATCTGCTAACACTTCACAAATAACAAATTCAACTTCATTTATTTAAGAGATGAAGTAGAAATTGTTCAAGGCACGAACAAAAGTGAGATTGTACCAAAATAAAGTAAGTATTTATTCTAAGCAAATTTTCAACTTTAGGGAAATGATCTTGAAAACCAAAAATGTTGTCCTAGTGATCTTATACCTGATGAATCAGATGGTACCTTATATCATCACAAATCTATGGATTTGTGATTACTGTCTTTTCCATATCCATGTTCTCTACCACTCTCCATCAGAACATGATGGTTAGATTTCTCTTCCATATCCATATTTTCACCTATGTGGAAACCCAGTGATTAGTTTATTTGGGTAATCGTTACATTTCATACTTTAGTTTTTAAAGCCATGTTTTGGTATTCCCTTTTACGATGTGGGTTTCTATTAAAGAAACTTTCGAATAGTAAACCATTTATAACCCCGACGAATTTCGAGGGCGAAATTCATTTTAAGGGGGGTAGAATGTAACAGCCCGAGATTTTATGAAAAATATTCTTTTTTATTTTACTAATGTCTTGTGTTATACGCTACACCAAAAGGAGCTTGCACAACACGCATCCTTGACTTGCCTTGCATTACACGCAATCGCAACCTTCCTCGATAGCGTGTGTGGTACGTAATCCTGAGTTTCACGAAACAATGATATGCTATTAAATTATTATTAAAACTAGCCGTTATGAATAGTAATAACCACTTTTTAAATTTTAGAAATTTTAACTCTCAAAATGGACTTCATTTTTGGATTCGGAGTATCGAATTTAGCCTAAGGTGAGATTTTGGTACTTTTCGGATAACTTTCATATTCTGATGAATAGTGAAAATTACTAAATTATAATTAAAAAACAACTTTTTTAATCGAAATAATTAATAGTGATAAATCATTAATTTGAGTGGTTTTAAAGTATATTTAGAATATATTTTTACAATTTAATACAATGTTGGTCATTGGATGTAATTTCACATTTAAATTAGACATAAACAAGTGTCAATCTTTTGATAGATATTGTTTCTTAAAAACACGCTATTTGTTTTAACAGCGGGATTTAATTATAAAATTAATTAATGCAACTTTTATGTTATGAATTTGGTAAAATAGACTTCATTTTTGAATTCGGAATATGAAATATAGCTTGGGATGAAATTTTGGCATTGTTCTGAAAAACATCAATTTTTGATGAATAGTGAAACTAATAAGTGGTAGGTTAAAAACTGAATTTTGCATAAAACTTAATTTTACCGCTTCTGTGAATGGAATTTCGAAAATCCGAGAGACACGGTTAATATCAAGGACTACAATGTGGTTCAATGAGATGAAAATAAATTTTTTGGTGAATAATAACTTTTTAATTTTTTTTTTACCACGGTTAATAGTAAATAAGGTAACTAAGGGTAAATATGATATTACTATTACCCTAACACATGTCCTAATTCTATTGGATAAGTGTAATTCGGCCAAAAACAACCTTATGAATATAATATGACCATTTAAGCCCACTTGGATTAGATTAGGACATTTATTATTATTTAATTCAAAGAAGAGTTAAAAGAGTTAAAATCAAAGTTTATTTACTAAAACATTTTTAATATGGGGTTATACATAAGATAAATTCGACTATAAATATTCATTAGAAAGCTAAAATGATTTCCTACATAATGATATTTTATTTATAATTTTTAGACTTTAAATAAATTAATTTATTTTTGACACAACGATGATGCAGTAATTACCCTTTTAAGGAAATATTAACATAATTGATGTTATAAATGCTCAAATGAATGTAAATTAAGACTTTTTATGAATTAAACTAATTTTCTAGGTTACTATGATGTATTAGTGTTGATTTAATCAACTTGGTTTGAACATATAATTCTGTTATGACTTTCAAAAAAATCATATATCAAATAGTGTCAAAATTGACACAAAATAGTTTTTAAATCAAATATTATATTATTAATTGTTATTTTTTTCCTAAAAATATAAGGTTCGGCCAAATGACTTAGATAAGGATATATTTATTAATAATATACAATTTGGGGTTCGTTTGGCATTTTATAGTAAGTGTATTAACCATATAGTGAAAGAAAACAAAAAGACACGGTAAAAGTTAAATTATTTAACTTAGAGTTAAATCTAATTGATAAGGTTAAAATAATAACCTAAACTTGTCTAAATCCTATTGGTTGATAGGATTTCGACCCATCCCCACTTTAGCTTCGAAATAAGACCATTTGGAACCATTATAAACCGATTTTGACTTTAATATAAAATAATATTTTGAGGTATTCCTAAGGTGCCCCTCTCCTCCCTTATAAAAGGACACCTCCTCCCCCTCCTCCTCACACCAATTTGAGCACTCAAGCTCGGCCAACCCCTGCCAAAATCCCTTCTCCACTTCCCTAGAATAATCCTAGAGGTCCTGGTCTTCTTCAAAGACCAATCTTAGTTCCCTAAGTGGAGGATTCAAAGAGGCGTTTCAAAGAAGAGGTAATATCAATTACCGATCTTTTCAATTTCTTTCTTACTCAACTTCTTCTTCTTTAGTTGTTTCATGATAAAGTAATAACATCAGTATTACTTACATACTGATATGTTATTATAAATATGAAACAACCCTAATTCACCTTCTATCCATCCTAAGGAAAAATGAAATCTCCGAGCGTGCGTACGTACGGAATACCGTCTCCACGACGCGATGAGATTCATTCTCAATGATTAACCATTCATGAATGATTATAAAATATATATAATATGTACTAATGAAATATATGACATAATAATTATACTGGATTTATGTATATTTATATGTATGTCATCTACTTAATTCCATTCAATTCAATAAGGAAACGAAAACAGCGTTCATGCGTACGTACGGACTACCGTCTCCATGAACGGTGTATTTCAATCCATTTATCGATATATTATATATATATATACATATATATTCTGAATATATATTATATATAAATCATGTTTTACATTCTGGATATAATTAATCATGATCCAAGTAATCATATTAATAATTACAGGTTAAAAACACGAACGACAAATGAGACGATTTTACCAAAAACGCTACTTTAACATGAATTTACAAAATAACGGGTAATATAAAGTCATAAGTGGACCATATATGATATAATAACAATGAATATGATTCTGGAATAAGTCAATAACATGATTTAAATCATTATACAGGAGGTTTGGACACTTACGAAGCAAATCGGACCTAAGGTAAGGGAAATATCACAATCTCATTTTTATCCGAGATTGTTTATTCGTAAGTATTTACTGTGGTGTATTTCATCATCCAAATCCATGTTTCATCAATATGTAATGTTATTTACATCCACCTACAATTGTTTAAATCCAATTTTACCCTTCGGTGAGTTTTTAGTAAAAGATATGAAAGGAATCTTCTGTCGTTTTTCATACGAGGTACTTTTTGACTTTTCTGACAAAAGTACGAAGAATGTTTTTTTTTAACTTATACGGCATGAATGGATTTTTAAAACATTATTTCCAAGAAGCTTCCTTTAAAAGTTTTCAAGTTTATTTTTAATCAACTTCTTTTATTTTAAAGTCGTATGACATGTTATGAAAGGAAAAATGTTTTTGAAGAAGAAAGGATATTTTCCTCAAGAATGGAGTTCAAGTGTTTTATCAAAATTATTTTCCATCTAAGATAATATAGGGTTCTGTTTTATCCCTATTATTAAATTGATTTGTTCATGTTGTGATGGAATTATTTTTATGAATTCCTTTATCTTATATGAATTGATTTATGATGTCATGATGTTTCAAGAATCCCATTTTTGTTACATGTGTTATGCGATGATGTATGTTTTATGATTATGTGGCACACATAAGAAAGGATTCATTATAAGATGGGTGGGACCTATATCTCCCTCCAATGCATTGGGTAATGATTTTATATCTCATGAGATAGACATGGCTGGAACGGAAGGTTATTTCGGTTCAGTGATACAGGACTGAAACGAGGAGTGAACTCGGTTCAGAAAGGGACTTTGTCCACTAAGATAGTCTTGGCAATGAGTCATGACTAACAAGAAATGATTTTCCATGATTATGTGTGCATGACACAAAGATTCAAGTTTAATGTTATGATTATGGGGATCTCATTTTCACTTCTATGATTTATCCCATGTTATGATATTATGAGCTCTTTTGCAGGTTAAGATTTCCAAAAGCTATGTTCTTATGTATATGATGTGATTGATATTTCTTTTGTTTACCCTTACTGAGCATTTGAGCTCACCCTTTTATGTTTTCTTTTCCCCAGGATATAAAGAAAGGTTTTAGGTAAAAAAAAAAGGAAGATCTTTATGGGAGATGTTGACGATCTTTCCCCACGATTAGAAGATTTTATTCCGAGTTTCCAAAGACACTAAACTATTACGATCCTTGTGTGTGTGTTTTTGTTATGTACTAAGTATTACGAAAATGTAATGTAATGTCCATGTACGTCAAGATACGGGTCTCTACATTAACCACCACTATAATGGGGAAATAATTGATATTAAATTATACAAGAAACATATATATTAATATGATATCATATATGATCTTTTAACATTCATTTGTTAATAATATCTTAGTATTATCGTTGTTTCAGGTGTTAACTTACTCGTTTTCTTTTATATTTTTTGTTACATAAGCCATGTTTGTCATGGATAGGTTGTATATTATTCATATCCATAATGATATATATTCCTTAAACATTATTTTTAATTCATCAAATGATAATTATACTTTAATGGATACGATGGAGAATGAATCTCATCGCGTTCGTGGAGACGGTAGTCCATATGTACGCACGAGCGACAATATCATTATTTTGATATTAAAATAATATTTAATTGGATGGTATATCAAATATAAAGAATCATTATCATGTTATATTTATTATTTACATTAATTACATATCATTATTATACCCATCCAAATAATAATTTATTGAATAACAATTACACCACGACGTGGAGACGGTAAGTCGTACGTACGCACGAATGGTGACATGTTATTCAAAGGATGGATAGAATACTGAAATATGGTTGTAACATGTTTATAATAACATCAAAGTATATATAATATATTGGAGTTATTATTTTATAATGGTAATAACAAATAAAGAAGAAGTGGAAGAAGAAAGGAACTTGAAAAAGGGTGGTGAAATCATTACCTCTTCTTCGGGTTCTTCCTTTTGATTTGATCAAAAGGGATCCATAAGTTGGTTTTATGACTAAAGAAAGGCCTCTAGGATGAAGTGAGGGAAGTTGAGAGATTATTTTGGCAGAGTTTGGCCGAACCAAAAGGCTTTTAAGGTTTGAATTAATGAGAAGGGAGAGTGCCATTTTATAAGAGGGGTGAGAGGCACCTTTGGAAAAGCTAGAAATATTATTTTATAATAAATTCATATTCGGTTTCTAATGGCTCTAAAGTGGATTATGTAAAGTTTAAGGTGGGTATGGGTCGAAAACCACTCAACCAATAGAATTTAGAAAGGTTTGTGTTAATATATTAACCTTATCTTTAAGTATTAACTCTTAGTTAATTAGTTTCACTTTTACAATGTCTCTTTGTATTTTTATATTATATGGTTAATAAAAATTCTATATACATCCAAGACACCCCCAAGTGGTCCATTAATGATACAAATATAATTATATAAGTCCTTTGGCCGAACCTTAGATTTTGTAGGAATTTAATATCAATTAATAATATAATATTTTAAAAAAAAACTCCTTTATGTTAATTTTGACACTATTTGATAATTGATTTTTCTAAAAATCATAACAGAATTATTACTTCGAAAAAAGTTAATTAAGTCAATAATAACATGTCATAATAACCTATTAAATTTGTGTAATTCATAAAAACCTCAAATTACATTTATTTGTGTATTTATAATATCAATTATTTTAATTTTTTCACTATTATGGTAATTACTGCACCATCATTGTGTCATAAATAAATTAAATTATTTAATGTCTAAAAATTATAAATAAAATATCATTATGTAGGAAATCATTTTAAATTTCTAATTAATATTTGAAATCGAATTTATCTTATGTATAACCCTACATTAATATTTTTTAGTAAATAAGGTTTGATTTTAACTCTTTTAACTCTTCTTTGAATTAAATAATAATAAATGTCTTAATATAATCCAAGTGGATCTAAATGATAGTATTTTATTCCTAAGGTTGTTTTTTCTTGAGATACACTTGTACAATAGAATTAGGACATGTGTTAGGATAATATTAATATCATTTTTACCCTTAATTACCAAATTTACTCTTAACCGGGGTAAATAAAAGTGAAAAGTTACTATTCACCAAAAATTATTTTCATCTCATTGAACCAAATTTTACTACAAGATATTAACTGTGTATCTCGGATTTTTTAAATTCCAATCACAGAAGCGGTAAAATTATGTTTTATGAAAAACTCATTTTTTACTACCACTTAGTAGTTTCACTATTCATCAAAAATTGAAGTTTTTCAGAACAATGCCAAAATTTCACCCTAAGCTATAATTGATATTTCAAATTAAAAAATGATGTCTATTTTACAAAATTAAAAAACATATATGTTTCATTAATTAATTTTATAACTAATTCCTGTTGTCACAACAAATAGCGTGTTTTTAAGAAACAATATATACCAAAAGATTGACAATTGTTTTTGTCCAATTTCAAAGTGAAATTAATTATAATGAACACCATTGGATAAAATGGTAAAAATATATTCTAATTATACTTTAAAACCACTAAATAATATAATTTATCACTATAAATTATTTTGATTAAAAAAAGTTGTTTTTTAGTATTTTTCACTATTCATAAAAATTGAAAATTCTCAGAAAAATACAAAAAATTCAACTTAGGATAATTTCGATATTCCAAATCCAAAATTGAAGTCCATTTTGAAATATAAAATATATATAATTTCAAAAGGAAGGTATTACTATTCATAACGGCTAGTTTGATTGGTTGTGGTGTGTTAGAACTCGATGTTGCGTACAACACATGCCATCACATTATTCAAAGAGAAGTGTACCGTAGAAGCTTGGGGTGTTACATTATGAGTTTACAGTAATGCCTTTTGGATTGACCAATGCACCCTCTGTATTCATGGATCTAATGAATTGAGTTTTCAAGGAATATCTCAATGATTTTGTGGTGGTATTCTTTCATGATATCATGGTATATTCCAAAAGATACGAAGATCATGAAAATCACTTGTGCATTATCCTGAAGCATCTTAAAAAAGATGAATTATATGGGAAGTTTAGTAAGTGTGAATTCTTGAATCAGGAGATCTCTTTTCTTGGACATTTTTGTCAAAAGATGGAATCTCTATTGATCCTTCTAAGACCAAGGCAATCCATGAATGGCCAGCACTGATGAGTATAACTGAGGTACATAGTTTTATTGGTTTGGCAGGTTATTATCGGCATTTTGTCAAGAATTTTTCCTGATTGACTAACTATTAATGAATCTACCACGTAAAGAGGATAAATTTGTTTGGAAAAAAGAGTTTAAAGAATGTTATGAAGAACTAAAGAGAAGATTAGTCAATTCTCCTATATTGACTCTACCATCGGGGAATGATGGGTTCATTATTTAAAGTGATGAATCAAAGAATGGACTTGGTTGTGTCTTTTTGCAGAATGATAGAGTTATTGCCTATGCATTAAAACAGCTGAAAATTCATGAGAAAAACTATCCTACTCATGATCTTGAGTTAGCAGCTGTAATGTTTTCATTGAATATTTGGAGACACTACCTCTATGGTGAAAAATGTGAGATTTATAATGATCAAAAGAGTTTGAAGTATATTTTCTCACATAAAGTACTCATCATGAGGAAAAGGAGATGGAATTAATTACTCATAGATTATGATTTCACGATACACTACCACTCAGGGAAGGAAAATAAGGTGGTAGATGCTTTGAGTAGAATGGATCATGGAGTTTCCAAAAAGATGAGAGTTGAAAGGGATCCTAATTTTATGGATCAAGTAAAGATGGATATGGGAATCACCATGGAAGGTGAAACATCAATACTTTTTCAAAATTTTTCCAAACCATATTTACTAGAAAGGATAAAGAATTATTAGACCGATGAAAAAGTGTTTAAAAAGATAATTAATGTTTTGACTGATGGAGATTGAGTGACTTTGTATATGAAGATTGAATATTGGAATTTTGGAAGAGACTTTGTGTTCCCATTATACCTAATCTAAAAAGAGAATTTTTGGATGATTCCCATAGTTCCAATTTCTCTATACACCCCGGGAGCTCCAAACTGTATAGATATTTGAAGGAACATTTATGGTGGGACAACATGAAGATGGAGATTGCTAATTTTGTGTCATGATATATGGTTTGTCAATAAGTGAAAGCTGGAAGGAAACAGCCTAGAGGAGTCAATCAAACTCTTCTCATACCGTAGTAGAAATGGGATAATATTATGATGGACTTTGTAATGGGACTACCAAAGACTCATAGAAGGAATGATAAAATACGGGTCATTATTGATTGTCTTACCAAGTCAGCACATTTTAAGGATATAATAGAAGATCTACCACATGAACGTCTAGAAAAACTATATATTAATGAAGCTGTGAAACTTCATGGAGTATCCCTATCAATTGTTTCAGATTGTGATCCCCGTTTTACTTCATGATTCTAGAAAAGTCTTCAGAAATCCCTGGATACTGAACTTCATTTGAGCACTACCTACCACCCCTAAACTGATGGAAAATCAGAACGGACTATTTTAACCTTATAAGACATGTTGAGACCATCCTCACATGACTTTCAAGGAATATAGAACCAATATTTACCTTTGGTAGAATTTTCCATTAACAATAGCTTCCATTCAAATATTTAGATGGCACCATATGAAGCGCAATATAGAAAGAGATGTCGCGCACCAACATGTTTGGATGACGTTGGTGAAAAAAACATGTAGGCTCATAACATGTCGAGGAAATGATGGAAAAGGTAAAGGTAATCCAAACCCACATTAAAGCAGCTCATTGTTGGAAGAAGAGCTATGCCGATAACCGAATGAAGAATTTGGAATTTCAGGTAGGAGATCATGTATTCTTGAAGGTATCTCCATGGAAAGGAGTTATATGTTTGAGTAAGAAGAGTAAATTGAGTTCCAGGTACATCTGACCTTTCAAAATCATAGAACGAATTGGGGTTGTAACTTATCGTTTGGAAATGCCAGCTTGTCTCTCCAAAGTTCACGATGTGTTCCACGTATCATTGTTGAGAAAATACATGACTAACCCAATGCATGTACTCACCTATGAGGAACCAGAACTGGAACCTGATATGTCTTATTGTGAAGAGCCTGTCAAGATTCTTGATATGTGAGAACAATTGCTGAGAATCTGGACGACTAGTCTGGTAAAAGTTCTATGGAGAAACCCTAATATGGAAGATGCAACGTGGGAACCTGAGGAACTTATGATGAAGAACCACATGAGTATTTTCTTATGATAGTATTCTAGAAATATTGAGGACACAATTATTTGAATGAGGGGAGAATCTAACTCTCATGCTTCTATGGTACGTTTCTCTTTTAATAATACAGTAGTGTGTGTTGTACGAATCTTCGAGTTCTAACACACACCACAACCAATCAAACTAACTGTTATGAATAGTAATACCCACTTTTTAAAATTTTATAAATTTTATACTTCAAAATGGACTTCATTTTTAGATTATAAATATCGAAATTAGATTTGGGTGAATTTTTGGTACTTTTCTGATAAATTTAATTTTTTGATGAATAGTGAAAATTAGTAAATTTTAATTAAAACCAACCTTTTTAATAAAAATAATTAATAGTGATAAATTATGAATTTGAGTGATTTTAAAGTATAATTAGATTATATTTTTACAATTTAATCCAATGTTTGTCATTGTAAATAATATTACATTTAAACTGGACATAAGCAAGTGCCAATCTTTTGATAATTATTATTTCATAAAAACAAGTTTTTGTTTTGACAACAAGAATTACTTTTAAATGAATTTCTGCCGCTACTATGTTTTGAATTTAGAAAAATGGATTCGATATTTAGAATCAAGAGGTTCAAATTATGTAAATAGGTAACTTTTATTTTTAGACATTTTCAATAATTACTTCGGTAAATATTTTATTAACCATGGTAAAAGGGTAAATCCAGTAAATAAGTGTAAAAAATATTATAATAATATAAAATTAACCCTAAACGTGTCCTAACCCTATTTTATGATACATTTCCAACCATGGGAATCTTTGGGTCGATTTTATTACACCATGGAGCCACATGTAAGTGACAATGACACTTTATATTAATTACGTTAAAGTAAATACAAAAATGACATAAGCATATATCTTTTAGAAAAACACATTTTACATATGGTTATATATGTTATATTTTCAACTATAAATTTTCATTATAATGATAAAAATATTTCCTACATAATGGGATTTAATTTATATTTTTTAGACATTTAATAATTAAATTCATTTATGACACAATAATGACGCAATATTTTCCATATTAATGAATGAATCCAATAATTGGTTTTATAAATGTTAAAATAAATTAAATATGAAAGTTTTGATGCCATCCATGGATTTTATTGGTCAATATGACATGTTGGTATTGCTTAAATTAAACTTGGGTGAATTAATATAGTTTTTAAGACTTTAAAAAAATCAATTATTAAATTGTGTCAAAATTGGCATAAATGAGTTTTTAAAACAAATATTATATTATTAATTGTTATTCTATTCATAAAAATATATTGTTCGACCAAAAAACATATATAATGATATTTTTATCATTAATGGACCACTTGGGGGTCTCTTGGAAGTATATATTATGTTTATTAACTATATAATATAAAATACTAAGAGAAATGGTAAATGTCAAACTATTTAATGAAGAGTTAAATAAAAAAGATAAGGTTAATATAGTGACCCAAACCTATCTACAAAATATTGGTTGAGTGGTTGTAAACTTATCCTTAACTTTACCTCTAAATAATCTACTTTTGAGCCATTATAAATCAAATATGAATTTATTATAAAATAATATTTCTATCTTTTCTTAAGGTGCCCCTCACCCCTCTTATAAAAGGGCACTCCCCCTTCTCACAAATTCAAACCAGAAAAGCCTTTCGGCTCCGTCAAAATTGGCCCAAATTCCACCCCGCTATCCTACCTTCATCCTATAGGCCTTCATTTAGTCATAAATCCAACCTAATGATCTCTTTCGATCAAATCAAAAGGATGAACCCGAAGAAGAGGTAATGTTCTCACCACCCTCTTTCAAGTTCCTTTCTTCTTCCACTTCTTATTTATTTGTTATTTCAGTTCTAAAATAATAACTCCAGTGTTGTCTATATACTATAATGTTATTATAAATATGGTACAACCATATTCAGTATTCTATCCATCCTTTAAATCACATGTCACCATACGTGCGTACGTACGACCTATCGTCTCCACGTCGTTGTGTAATTGTTATTGAAGACATTATTATTTGTATGGGTATGATAATTATGTGTAATTGATATAAATAATAAATATAACAGGATAATTATTCTGTATATATTATATACCACCCAATTTATATATTATTTTAATATAAAAATAATGGTATTGTCGATTGTGCATACTTACGGACTACCGTCTCCATGAACGCGATGAGATTCATTCCTCATCATATACATTCAAGAATAATTCTCATTTTATGATTAAAAATAATGTTTAAGGACTTGATATTATTCTAGATATGAATAAGATACAACCTATCCATAACAAACATGACTTACGTAACAAAATATATAAAATATAACGAGTAAGTTAACACCTGAAATGATGATAATACTAAGACA
The DNA here is from genome assembly GCA_963277665.1 of Viscum album. Classification (NCBI taxonomy): domain Eukaryota; kingdom Viridiplantae; phylum Streptophyta; class Magnoliopsida; order Santalales; family Viscaceae; genus Viscum; species Viscum album. The sequence continues at coordinate 25,822,025 of OY728127.1, forward strand.
TTATTAACAAAAAAATGTTAAAAGATCATATATGATATCATATTAATGTATATAATTGTTGTATAATTTAATAACAATTATTTCACCATTATAAATGAGGTAAAACTACCCTCGACCAAGTAAAATTACATGGTAAGGGTTTTTTCCACAATCTATTCATTATCCGAGGTGGTTGGTAAGTAATTTTCTACTGGGACCTCCTTATCATCCACATCCATGTTTCTTAAAAATGTATTTTAAAACATTCTTACTGTTTTATATACTATGGATTAACATCATTTATACCCTTGTTTGACTTTTTCTAAGATGTTTATAAATGAATATTTCTGTTATTTTTCAAACAACGTCCTTTTTAACCTTTTCGAAAAAAAATTAAGGTAAAAATGTATTTTTTAACTTATATGGTGGGGGCGGCTATTTTCCGCAATTATTAAATCATTGAAACTTCCCTTACAATATTATATGAATATTTTCCTAGTAGATGTTTTATTATATAATTTTTTGACTTCTAAATGATTACAAAAAAAGAGATATTTCTCTGAAATAATTTTGATTTCATCTATGACAACATCCTTTGATGGATTTTAAGCTTATTTTAATTTTATTTATTATGATAAAAAACTTCCATATTGTATTGAAGGTTTTGGGATATGTTTGAATGTGGATGTTTTATTTTTATACCATTCACGGTTTATGGAAAATTTATTGACATTTTGTATGCTAGTATTAATACGAATGTTTATGTAATTTTTAAACATGTTCATATGAGGAATGCATTGGACTTAATAAGTGATGGGTGGAGCCCGCTTTAGCTCCTCAATACTTTGATTGGTCTCATTATAAAAACTAGTGTCCTGGCACAAGGCCTTAACTATGTTATTATGATAGTCTGAAATTATGCATTCCATCATTGTGAAAGTGGTTATTGATATTTAATGTGATTATATGACTAGTAGAATATCCATGTGAATAAATAAATGGCATTATTTCATTTTATTTCTTCCATATTATGTTGATGTTCAAGTTTAAAATTCTTTTGTTTTAGTTATACATTGCCTCAAATGTTTATGTTTATTTATTAAAGTTTCCACCATAATTTTATCCTTACTAGGCATCTGAGTTCACCCCTTTCTATGTTTTATTTTTCCCAGGATGTGAAAAAGTATTTTTTGAATGACCTATAGGGATAGTATGAGGGTATATGAGTGTGGTCTATGGAGAGAAGATATTTCTGTAAGTTTTCACTTTATTATGTAATGTAAACTTTATGAATGTATCTAGTGATTCCAAGGCTACTAAACTAATCTGTGTTTTGAGATTTGATATTTTGTGATCATGATAATGATATGTAATAATGCTTCGACTCTGCATAACTGGGGTAGGGGCATTACACATTACCTCATTTCTGATTCGTCACATGTGTTCTTTATCTTCCCAAATAATAAACATAGGAAAATATATAATTCCCGGAGAAAAATTTTAATTTTAATTATTCCTTGTGTTTTACATATGACCTTTTTATAATAATTATCTAAATATTTATGTTCATATCAGATGTTTTGTAGATATTAAGTTGTTGGGTCAAAAATGAACTTGGTTTGGTGTCAATATTACATGTGGTCAAATGACCATCATATCAATAATATAAAACATGATATAATTATATTATATATTAATTACATATGTATTTATAATAATATTTTATGTGAATTTGAAAACACTATTCATGGAGATGGTAGGTCGTGCAATGTATGAACATTATTTTTGTTTTCCCTATCGTATTGAAAAAAAAACAGCTTTAATTGAAATGTATATAAATAGATATAATATAATTAGATTTGAATTAATATTTATTTTATAACATATATTTTTTATAATAAAATATTTAATACAATCTATATTATGTGTGAACAAATCACATCATTTTGAGGAGGTTGTAGTCCACACGTCCCAAAATGAAGTTGTCAAATAACCTCAATATAGAAAGTATTATGGTATGATTAATATAATTTATATAGAATATAAAAAAGGATATAATATAAATATTAAAATATTATTTTACACTAATAATTCTTTTAATACCATCCATGAAGGAGGTAATGGAAAAATAATGCAAATATTTTTTACAGAGTTGATTAACCAGCAAAACTTGGACAAAACAATTAATTACATTATTAAGATGAGGTGAGAAATGAAATGTACATGAGATATTTAATAAGAAAGATAAGAATATATTATATAAAGGATTAAAGAGTATTCATTAATTTATTGATGAAGGTGGTGAGTAGAATGTTGAAAAGGAAAATAAATTAAGAGAGGTAATTTGAAAATTTTAACTCTTTAATATCCCCTCCTTGAATGACCCATGAGGACCTTGGATTTTCACTTTTGGTTATATGTGCAGAACATGGACATGGGGAGAGTGAGTAAGAGATGTTTGGACAAATAATTGTGGTCATAAAAAGAATTCTTTGGATGAAATTGTGATGTGAGGGTTGTATTTTGTACTTGAGGAGGGGTTGGTTCAAGTGATTAATTAATTGGTTATTATATATTTATAGACAACCATTTAAATATTGTATTAAATTCCATGTCATTTCCCTGTAATTAATGATTCATTGTCTTATTTTTTTTATATCCATACCTCATCCCCCCATTAATTTTTTTTCATTTTATGTTTGTTAATATTTTTACTTTTAACTTTATCCTTTTCCAGAATTTTACTTTTACAAGAGTAAATAGTTTTTTTACCATGTTATATTTTTTATAGCTAAAAATAAAATTGACCTCACAGCCTAATTTGGAAATTAATATTAAAAATTTGGAATTAATTTTACCTAATTCAATTCAATTAATTTGGAACATTATATTTAAAATTGATTATGTTTACAAAACTAAAAAGCGTGTTTTTAAAGTGAAACATTCAAAAGATTGAAATTTTATTATATCTAATATAAATATGAAAGTTATTAAAATTACCTACATTGGATTAAATGATAAAAATATAATATAAATAAACATTAAAACCTATATATATGATCTTCTAGAAATAGGAATAAATTAGTTGAAAAAGGTTTTTTTAATTAAAATGCAATATTTTTCAATATTCATTAAAATATTATTTTTATCTTAAAAAATACCAAAACGTTACTGAAACTAAATATTTATTTCTTGATCCCAAATAATAATTTTATTTTGTCAAATTGAACATATTAATGTGTCATAAAATATATTTAAAATGGTTTTTCCATCAAATGGTGACAAAACAACAATTTATTGCAAATAATTCTTTTATCTGAAAATTTGCGTTTATTTTTATATCATGAATAGAAAATATATAATATATATTTTAAAAAATATGTTGAATATATTAAATTTATATTTAAAAAAATACATAAATATTGATTTTATTATTTTATAAACACACTAATTTTAATTTTAATAGTTTTTTAGAGAAAAATATCCGTTATATTAAAATTATTTTTAATTGATTTATTAATCTATTTGTTAACTAATTATTCATTATATAAACATGTGTAAAATGTATTTTAATAATTTAGTTAATATTTTTTATTTCCACCATTCTAATAGTTATGTGATAACTATCATATTAAATAATAATATTATGTTATTTGTTTAAGCTGAATGTGGTGTATCATGTATGTTATGGAACATCGTGATACCGTTTAATAAAATCAAGATGTTATATCCTATCCACCTTTTGGAAATTTTTACCACTCAACAAGAATTTGGGGCCAGTAACTAAGGTATGAGTTTTAAATATACCTTAATAGGAATTCCACTTTGGAAAAAAATAACAAATACTTTAACTATAAGAGAATGAAAGGAATGCATTATGGTTTCTTAACCACATACTAGAGTTCTATGTAAAAGAACATATACATAGAAGATAATAATGATAATAATGTTCTGATGGAGAATAATATAATTTTTTTAGAAAAAGATAACAATAACATAGCGATAAATTTTTGATGGGTTAAATGGTCTTGGACTTTATGGTTGGAAACATTAATAGAAAATATTTTGGTATTAAGAACCTTTTCATAAATATGTGTAATTAATTGACTAACTTGACTATGAAAATAAGGAATAATTATTGTCATGAACGTTTTCATTATTTAATGAATTTCCACTACAAACGGCTTTTTTTCTCCATTTGACGAGTATTCAAGAGAGTGTTTTTCATTCATGAGACACTAGAATAAAATTCTACAAAATCACATAATCAACAAATGATTAACTATCTTTTAATCTTATCATTAACCATTAACCCAAAAAAGATTATGATAAGATCAGATAATTCCCCCAACATAATAAACCATTGTATAATAAAAAACTACTTTTAATATCCAAAAATCATAAGTAATACCCAACGTTCATCATTGACCAATTGATAAATAATTTTCCATAAAATTAATTAAAATAATCCAAACTCGTATAAAAACCCAAAAAATAGAAGGATTTGATAACATATTCTTCAAAGATAAATCTTAACATTTATCTCTAAATAACATCAATCACTCTTAAGGTCTCATACCGAAAATGTAGTTTCCAAAATCACTTATCCTCAATGATAGGATATTAGTTTCAAAAAATAACCTATAACATCATAAGTTCACAATAAAGATAGAGATTCTTCCAAAGTAAAATAAAACCATTACTCCATAAATAAAATCCCATAGTATTCTATTTTACTTATGAATATATTGTTAAAAAAAGAAAATGTCTTTTAAAATAACATTTATCACATAATTCTGAAAACATTTTCTATTTTCAAGGATTTCCATTTGAGTAAAAAAGTACCCAAAATAAACATCCTCTTATTACATCAACACATTTTGCTAAAATGGGATTTTCATACTAACCAGGTACTTCATGTAGGCCAGTGCTGAGTGATCCATCTTTACCACCATTTAGTTATGGGTTTAATTCCCATTGAGTTACGAGCTGTGATAGGTTTTCACCCATCCTTTAGGTTTCCATTATTTTAAAACTATATAATTCTAATAAATTTCCAAAAATGAGATAAAATCCCTAAAAATAACCACATTATATTTTAATCCCTAGGTTTATATCATGCCTTTCATTATTCATTTCAAAATGTAATATCCCATAATTATCTCAAAATAAAAGATCATATAATACATAAAAGTTATTCATAAATTTATAAATATTTCCATTTAAGAAAAGATAATTCTTACTCGAATAATAATTTCACATAACAATCGTTAGTGTTACAAATTCGAGAAAATCCACCCCAAATAAATCCAATAATCAAAAGAGAAATAATAATTTTAATAATTTCATCATCCATACGTCTATCATAACTCTCTAATATCTTAAATGAAGACTTATTAGTCCTTCAATATTTTTCATTTATTCCAAACCATATTTTCCCATTATATTTCATTATACTTATTTTCATCAAACAAAAACAGGAATCATACCTATTTTTTAATAATGTAAAAACATGAGTCAATAAATAATCCATACGTTTTATATTTCAATTTCAATCTCCTCCTCTTTAATGTGAATGGAATTAGGTATTTTTTAACGTATATTTCTATCATCATGCTCATCCCATTCCCAAACCTTCTTCATTGGACATCTATTTTCATAATTACCATACACTCCACATTTAAAATATTCACTTTATAACTCATAATAAACATATTTACATTTCCTAAAGTCAATTTAATGAATACTTTTTCTTGGAAGGTTCTTGATTTATGACCTTTATTTACACATTTGTAACACCTACTCATCCATTAAAAAAATCCTAGGCGTTTCTTTCCACATCATAGAGACACATTTTAATGAATATTTTTAACTTTATGATCATTATTACTTTAACTGCCAAAGGGATTCATCTCTCTCGTATATTATGCCTCAATAAAATCACCAAGGCTCAATTGGTCAATCATTACTCCCTATTGTTGGTTTAGATTTACCATGACATTTCTAATTTCATCCCCCATTGAATTTTGTCTCTTATTCAGAGAACCGCCACATTTTTTCACACCCATTATTACAATTTCACTTACTAGATCCAATCATTTACTAAAACCAAATATATTATAGTGATTATATCAATAAAATCATCATAGACTATCTTATGAAGAAATTAAACACTAATATATACTTATACATGTAATCTCAAAATGATTCAAATTATCTAAATTAACTACGAATCTTTCTTTTATGAAAACCATTTTTGTTATATATAACATCTATCTTATGCTTAAAAGTCACCCTAACCTCTGTTGATGTCTAAACCATCCATTGGCACCAACTATAGGGCCTTGACTGTAAACAAAACATAATATTTAATAATGTAAATAATTTGAATTTATTTCATGTCGATGAATGTTTCATGTTTTTATGTTTATAGAATTAGGCAATAAATCATACATAACAACTTAAATATTATAAAGTAGTCACATGTACTAAATATACATTTATTTATAAAACAAAAAAATGTTTAAAAAGATACATGGTTTTATTAAATATTTAATCTTCTTAACATTTCCTTGATCCCTTCCATGACTCTATATTTATATAAATCATATGAAATAATTTTCAAATCATGGGATGAGGAAAAAAAGAACAGTAATGGATACACAATGAAGAAAAACTATTAACCATGTGAAAACATGTAAATTATGAACAACTTATCATAAAGTAATAATTTTCACCTTTATGAAATTGTAAACACACTTCACTGAATATAATCTTGTGTCTTACCCTTTTATGTAATCAAAATGTTACATTTAAAACAATAGAAAAAATATATAAAATATAAAGGTAACATGTGACACAATCATACTTAATTGGAATAACCATACAATCAACTTCCACATATATCACTAAATGGAATAACCATACGACCGACATCTATACCCAATGATTTGGAGGTTGTAACATAATAAATTTCCATTTGTTTATCATGGAAACACCCGGATTTTTTTACCACATAACCTCCCTTATTTGGATTATTATGTAACCACCCGTCTAATTTTAAAGTACTATTATATAATCATAAATCATAAAATATTTTCATTATCAACATTTCACACATAAAATTTCATTTTGAATTTTAATTAATTATTTGAAGATATTAAAATAGATAATAAAATTTCAATGCAATTTTCAATTCTGAAACACCCAAACAAGACTAATGGATTTATTTCCATTTTAAAAACATTAATTATTATAGTGGAATCCAAATAACAAATAATGGTTATGGTTATGGATAAGTAGGTGTTTCTACAGACATAAAAAACAATCCATTTATCATTTTTTTAATCCATGTAAAAAACATCATATAAAATTATTCCTTTTGAAAATATTTAAAGGATAGTAATAAAATGAAATTTATAATCCTTTTATTTAAATATGAATAAATATGTGAATTAATATCAGGAATAAAATATTAGATAATTTAATCTTTAAACATTTGAGAAGTCTCATACCATATGGAATATTAAAATCATAATCAACAAGATTAAATATATTTACCAAAACATTAAATAAAATTATTTGAGATAAAATATGTATATTAAATTTCATAATGGTTTTATATACAACTAATATATGAATAAAGGATTATATTACCATGAAATGCCTCAATAAAATAACATTGAGGCGATATCACTTACCTCGAGTTAGATTCATCACATGTTTTCATTATCATCCTGAATAATAACATTAGGTTAATTCATACTTGTTTGTGAAAATTTTAATTTTTTTATTAATTTTTTTATCACTTATTACCATGATACAATAATTATTTAAATATTTATTTTCATATCAGACGTTTGCCGATATTCATTTCCTCAGTCAAAAAATGAACATAGTGTGATGTCCATAGTCCACATGGCCATAATTCTATCATCTACATAATATAAAACATGATATATATATATATATCTTATTTATTAATTATAATAGTATTTGTTATAATAATTTAATACAATCAAAAAAGAGCATTCATGGAGACAGTAGGTCTTATATACGCATAAATGCTATTTTTCTTTTTCCTGTCGTATTGAATGAATGAAATTAAATGAAATTTATGTGTATTTATATATATAATATAATTAAATTATAATTTATATGCATTTGATATCATAAAATTAAAATAAATATTTCATTACTACATTCCATGTTATGTGTGAATGAATCATATCATTTTGAAGAGGCGTTAGTCCAGATGTCCCCAAATGAAGTTGTCGTACAATTCCAATATGGAAAGAATGATGTTATATTTAATATATCATTTAAAGAATATTAAATAGGTATTAATATATATATTAAAATATTTTTCAACCGAAAAAATAGTTTTAGGACCAGCCCTGAAAGAAGTAATGGAATAATAATTAAAACATTATTCATGAAGGTGATTAACTGGAAAAACATGGATAATTTTTTTTCTCTGAATAAGTGGAGGTGAGAAATGAAATGTTAATTATATACTCATTTAAAAAAAAAATATATTATATAAATTATTCATGAGTAATCAAGCATTTATGGATAAAGGAGGTGGGTTGAATGTAGAAAAAGATATGAAATTATGAGAGGTACTTTGAAAAAAGTACCTCTTGAATATCCCCTCATTGAAAATCCCTTGAGGACCATGGATTTTGTAATTTGGTGAAACCAATAGTGCATGGACGTGGGTATGGTGGGTATTAGAGGTTTGGGTATATTTTTTAGGAGCTATAATGATTTGTGGGTAGAAATTGGGAGGTGAGGGTTGTTATTTATAATTCAAAATAGGGTGGTTCAATTGACTATTTTATTAGTTATCTTATCATAAAAGATTACCATATAAAGGATGCATTAAATTCCATGACATTGGCTTGTAAATAATTTATTATAGCCTTGTTAGGTTCAAACCATAGCTCAAACACCATTTAAATGTTTTCTTTATTTTGAATTTTTATCATTTAACTTTTTATATTAACCCTTTTTAAAAAGTGTCTTTAACTATATTAAATAATTTTTTTCCATGTATCATTTTTATATCTAAAAATTATATAATAATTTTAATCTAATTTGGAACTCATGTATCCATATATGGAATCCATTTTTTCTATTTAAATATACAGAGTTGGGAATATTATATTTAAACATAATTCTATAGACAACACAACAAAATCAGTATTTTAAAGAGAATCGTTCAAAAGATAAATTTTTATTTATATATAATATCAATTTTAAATTGATTAAAATTACCAGAATTGGGTTTATGGATAAAAAATTATCTAAATATATTTAAAACCTACTTATATGATCTTATAAAAATATAAATAAATTAGACAAAAAACATCTTTGAATTAAAACACAATATTTTCTATATTTATTAAATTATGAATTATTATTGGAAAATTTACAAAACATTATCCATAGTATATTTTTATGTCCCACATACAAATAAGAATATTTTTCTCAATTATAACTTATAAATGTTTCAAAAACTATTTTTTAAATGGGGTTCATTTAAATGATAGAAAAACCATTTTTTGGAAAATATTTAATATATCTGAAAAATTGAAGTTGTTCTTATATCATGTCAAGGAAATATATATAATGAAAATAAAAAACTACGTTGAATATATTAAATATATATTTTATTAATAAAATCCATTATTATTGACTTTATTATTTTATAAACTTACTTTTTTCATTTTTTTGTGTTTTTTAAAACAAATACTTAATATTCAAATGATTTTTATTTAATTTACTAATTACCTTCTTAACAAATGACTAATTAAAGTACCATGTGAAAACCATATTTTTATAATATATCTAATACTATTAAATCCCGCCATTATAATGTATATGTGATAACTATCATATTAAATTATACTATTTGTTTTTTCATTTAAGTTAAATGTGGCTTATCAAGTATGTTATCGAACATATTGTTTCCTTTTATACAAATAAGGATGTTACACATTATCCATTGAAGTAAATTTATAATATTGTAAACATGTATTATATATACTTAATATTCGTCTATGTTTTTCTTTCATTTTTGGGTGACAAACCATAATGAAGCTCAAAATTGTATGTCAATAATTTTTGATACTTTTCCATAACTTGGAACTAAATCATGAAGAAAAGTTAGATAAAATCAATAATTTTACTTAATAAAATCTCCTCAATTCATGTCTATATATCTACGCATGTTGATCAAGTGATAAGTTCATTCAAATTGGAATAAGCTGAGCAGTATTTTTAAGAAGATCCAAAATGACCACATTAAAATTATTTACTATGTTTGTCTTCAAAATCCTAGTGAGAAGGTCTACAGTGATTTTTCTCATTTCAAAGAATTTATTGGTAATTTTTTATTATATCACTAATATTTTCTTCATTTAATCAATGAATTTTAGAGGAACCATGAATTGAAGTGCATATTCAGTGATCTCGTTCATCAAAACATGCCACTAGTAGTGATCTATGATATCTCGAATCTTCTTTATTATCCTTATTTAATTAGATAAGTTTGATCTATTTTCATCTTTAATAATATCATTCTTATCTAAATATTATATGTTACACACATTTTTAACCCCCATTTTACAACCCCTTCCTCTTTAATATTGAACTCCTAGGATTTCCCCTTTATTTTAGATTCAGACTTCTTCGAATTCCATAATCATCTATTTGAGCACACTTTATCTTTCCTTAAAGAAATAGTTCAGAAATTAGTTATGATAGGAATGAATATGTTACTAACTTATGATTAAACTTCAAATTCATTTCATGTATATGAATATAGGATCCTTCTCAATTATCATTAGTGAAAATTTTACAATATCATTTATATATAAAATGTCTACCAATTTATTTTCATTGATAGTCTAGTAGTGAATTGAGAATTTATAATCAATGAGGTATTATATATATCTTCATCAGCTCATATTAATCTCTATATTTTTTATTATATTTTTTAGGCTCTTATTATATATATATAACTCACACTTCTCCCCATAATCATAATTTTTTAAACCTACAACCTGAAAATAATTGCCATAAACTCTTGATCATGTGTGGGATATTTTTTCTCATGAAAATTTAGTTTCATTGAGGTATAGACAATTTGTATATCAATTTTCATAGGTAATTATCTTAGTCCCCTCTAAAATGAATAATTATATATCGTAACCTGTTTCCTACATTTTTATTAGTGTTTGATATGTTGTTGTGATAAGATTATTTTTATATATTTTAGAATTATTCTTCACATTAAATAGTTTATACAAAATTTTCCCCATTCTATGTAATCATGGATAGTGTTTTCGAAAATCATGAGAATTTACCTATAATATTTATTTACACCAATATTTAATAAATAACACATATATATCCTTTTAATATATTTTTTTGGGTCACTCCTCAACTCTATTGGTTTTTAGAGGGGTCCACAGGTATTCCATTTTTGGTGGAAACAAGTCTTTGGAGTTCGAATTCATCAATCTAGAAATCACATATTATATAATTTTAATACAGTTTTCCCCTCCACAAATTCATTAGAATATTTTTCAACTACTCCTACTGTTCCTCATTTATCATGGATTACATCTAAATGTCATCTATAGAGACAACCTAAAATTTTTTAAGGTAACCTCCATCATCTAAGATAAATTCCAAGAAAATTTATAGAGAAATTGTGTGACATATGGGACTCAATATAACTCATAGTGTCCATACCTCATTTGAAATGATATATTGTGAAATTCACCTTCTTCAATTTTAATTGGTGACATCTTGACCTAAGGTCTTACCTACAGAAATTCTTTTCCTCATATAGTTGATCATATTAATCTTATATCAATGAAATGTGATAATTGTCATTTATCATGATTTTTTTATTTCAAGATAATATATTTAAAGGAACATTTGTCTGCCATTAGTCTTTATTAAAAGGACTAGATCATCGTACATTGAATCACATATGCATATCATATCATTGTATTGATTTTATTCTAATTTTTTATTCAGTTCCTACAATTCAATGATGGACCACATGTATGGAGTCTTTCATATGAGAATAGATCAGGGTATAAGATCAATTTTTAATGAAACCACTATTTATATTGAACCTGAAGCAATTCCTAAGGGAACACGTCAATTTATTCTCTCACAACAAGTATCTCATTGAGAATGATCCTCTCCTTTTTTATCCATTACATGTTCTATACATTCTTGATCCTAAGGAAATTATATCCACAATTGAGATAATGATTTTAATGTTGATTCATCTTCCTTATAAAACATGTAATAAATTGGGGTATGCCTTGGGATTTAAATATTTTTCACTCTTTATAGACAATAAATGTTGGATTTGTATAAAGATAGTTAATATATTACCATTATAACATAAAACTCAACCAAATGATATAAAATAATTTTTTTTGAGAGGATATGTCCAAAAACATTATCTTTGTAGAAGTTATATAGTTTATAGAAAAAATTTTCCCATTCATATTACTCATAGATAAAACATCTGATATAATTTGAGATGTTGTTGAAAAATTTATACAAAGAATTTAATATATGGAGATTTTGTAGATCCAGAATAAAAAAGATCATTTTATTTTCATGATTCAATAACCAATGAACCTGTCACCAAAACCTTTTTTGAGATCCATATCCACTGTGGTGATACCGTATGAGATTAATTATTGACATGTGGGTTATTTTCATTTATAGTCATTGGAAATCATTGTATTTGAGAATTTTCTAATATAATTTTGATGCTTCATATATTTGAAACATTATACTACTAGAAAAGTGTCTATTTTAACCTCTATTTATTCTTATTATTTAGTGGGATTCACCATCTCCTCTCAATAATGATTAGATTGATTCTATATTTACCACTTTTGAAGCATCACTCAATTCCCTATAGGCAGTTCCTAATATGCTTCACCCCACACTTCTTAACAATGGGATGGTGTGTTTTCTTGCCTCCCTATGATTTATCTATTGATACTCCCATATTACACACTATTTATCAATATTTATCTCTTTGATAATAAAACCAATGAGAGTCTCCAACCTTCATGTCATCCTTTAGGGAAAATAAAATAATCTACTCATATCTATCATGATCTTGAATCACTATATATTTTCATAGACTCATCATTAATCAACTAATTAAATAATCCAACCTAATTTTAGTGTTCATGAAAAATTCAATGGTATGTTGGGAAAGTATTTTATTGTATTCCTTGTACACCCATATAGTTTTATTTTCCTTTTACATCAGTTTGTGGAACTCCATATCATTATTTCGCTAGATTTTTCCGGGAATATAGTTGTTATAACTTATTTTCTAAAATCATTCCCAATCCATGGAATCCATTTCCAACAGAAAAATTGTATTTTTGATCATTATCCACCACTATTAATCTTCATCATCAAATGGATATACCACTATTATGATGTTCTATTATACTGGTTATTAATGGAAGAGTAGTATTTTCACAATGAAGTTAATCCATTGTCCAATAATTAGAGGATCAGATGATAAACTATTGAATGAAGGCCAATTTCACACAAATGATTTGGTCACAACATTCCCTTTCATAAGAGATGGAGTCCATTACAACCGATTTATGTTTTTAATTATATATTGATCCATTTGATCCAGTACTATTATTTTATGCTGTTATTCCCATCATTTTTAAATCACATTATCGAAATCTAGACATTTTCTTTCAAATTTCTTGTTTGAAGAGATTCTAATATTTCTACCCATTAAATAAAAAATAAATTTAAAATTTTGGGCTTGGGTTATTATCAAACAATGAAAAAAAAATTAAACATGGAACATATAAGGATATATATATATGTGTGTGTGTGAATAATAGATCCTTACTTTTGATTCCATATGTTTTCATATTATTTATCTATGGTGATAGAATTATACTTTCGAGTCATACTACTATTTTCTAGTAATGATCCTTAAAAATAACAAGTCCATGATTTAAATCAAAATATAGATACTCAATCAATTTACATATAGTTTTACATTACTTTAATAATAGTGATTCATGAAATGAAAACTAGGGATCATAATGACTAGTGTCTTTTGAGGATTAGGTAACTAATTATAAAACATTAAGATAAAATTTAAAAAAATTTATCTTTGTCCTTTATTAGATTCTAACACACATTTAGATCCCATAATATCATAGGATGAGCTATAGAATATATATAAAAAAGTGATGATTTATGTTTTGTAGTATGGGAATATAAATTTGAGTGAAACATATTGCGTGAGTTAGACATTCATAATATGATAACATAATAGGAATTAATCATTAATTAAAGTATGTAAGAATAAAATATTGAACCTCAAATCATTATATAATGGATGTATTAGAATGTGGATGAAACATATAACATGACACAAACAAAATTAATAGGTAACTTCGAATAAAAAATCATATGGTGGAAAAAGTCCCATAACAGATTAGGTTTACTCCATATTACCATACTTATTATTTAATAAGAAAAAACGTTACCCACTATATTGGATTGAAATATGGTTAAACCCAATATAATAAGTTTAGGAATATGTGTGATACATAATTAAATCAAACATATTAATTAAACATAGGGATCACCAATTGATTGAAATGGGCATCATAATCAAGTCACACAAAATAAAAAAGGGAATATCTTAATGTTATACATGAATGAATGCATTTAAATGATTCATATACAATAATAAAGAAAATATAAGATCATATAATGAATAATTTTTCAACCAGATGTGAAAACATATATAAAATTTGTTATGAAATTTTGGAAATGTCCTACATAATTGATGTTTTAGGGTAAATAATGAAGAATAATCAAAGATGTTAATGGGATAATTATTTTAATAAAACTAGATTAGAATTAAAACAGTTTTTAAACATAAAAAGAGTGAATTTTTTAATGAAATTACTAGTTTCTTTAAAATGTTTATGGAGTTTACTTTAAAATGGGTAAGAAAGTGAGAATATATGTTTAATTGAGAATACCTATTGAGAGGATTTTCAAAGGGATCCTTTAGAGTAATAAATTTATAAATAAAAAAGATGAATTTATCTAGATAAAATATTTTGGATCACATAAATATAATTTAGATTATTTAAATAAGAATAATGAGGAAATATATTTCGGTATAGAGAGAGAGATTTACCAAATTAAATAATTAATTTTTAGAGAGATCCCTTAACTTATATATGAATGTGTTATTCACATGAACTTAATGTATTTAATAATAAAATTAAATTCAATTATCATGTAAAATAAAACCTATTATACATATATGTTTATAATTAGAATTTTATTATGTTAATTAATTATAATTTTATTAGTTATAAAGTTTAATTACAACTTTCTTTTTCGGGTTACATTATTATTTTACATTTATATAATTAGTAATGTTATTATATAATGAGAATAAATCACCAGAAGTTAAATTTTGTGTCACTAATGAACATACATATGATCCAATGGTCCAATATATAATTTATTCTAGTATTATGATTATTTATTAGATAAAATTTTAATGAAAATGTTAATATTATTTTTTAATCTTTTTGATCATCACAAACTAGTGTAATTTTATTTAATAATATATATTCATAAATTTGTTATATAACACGAAACCTGTAATAATAGACAAAAAATATATTTTTTTACACTAATAATGGTTGATTGACCTTCCATTATGTTGGTAATAGAAATAAAATCTCATTATACATGGAGAAGGAAAATCTCCTTTCAAGGACGACAATATCAATTCATTGAATAAGAGGATATGAGAACAAGGGTGGAAAAAATAAATTTAATTAGAAAGTTAAAATTCAATTATATAAATGATACATGATTTTTTATTCTTTAATGGATCAAGGAAAAAAGTATTTGGTAGAAAAATACATGGAATTAAAATAGTTGGTTTGAGAAAGTGATATCTTGAATATAAATACCTGGAAAAAATCATTATGAAACTTAGAATTGGTCATTTGGCGAGACAAAAAAGATAATTACTTGTATAATATTCTTCTTAGGGGAATTTTATTGATTATTGGAAGGATTCATGGATTATATTGTGTGAATATAAGGGTAGGTGAGGATTGTTTTTATAAGGGGATGAGAGGGTTGTCTTTGATATTTGTATTCATAAGTTTACTATTTCAAGTCAAGACTACCAACTGTTTGGATTAAAATGTCTATATATAGTATATTTTTCATTTTAGTTTGAATTAATGGGTTTTACATCATTCATGACTAATAAATTTTAGGATTTGTCTCATAATTCTTGATTACCAAAAATTACAGTATTTCACAGTTCACAAAATTTACAAATATTTTTAAAAATAGAAACATTTCACTCAATTTTTTTTCAATATCAATATTTCAAAAATGGGATCAATTTTAAATATATATATATATATATATTAAAATCATAGTTTTTATAATTTTTTTAAATATGTTTTCTCAATATTTTTTTTAAATTCCTCTGATAAATCTTTTTTTAAAAAATTTGTCTCAAAGGCCATATCGACACTTCCTCCTTTTGGATAAGTCCAAAGGTATCATCGGTACTTCCTTTTTCCCCCAAAAACAATGAAAAATTTATTTTATATTTTAAATATTCTTTTTTATTTTAAAAATTGTATATTTATTATTATTTTTTTGTTTATATATATATATATATAATAAAATGATTCATTAGAATTTATCTATTATTCAAGTAACTGAATTTTCTAGCATATAAAATATATATTATAAGTCCAATATAATTGAAATTAAAAAAGTGATAAACATATAATAAATAGTTGAAAATAAAAAAGAAATTGTCAAATAATGTGGTTGAAAAATAATTTATACACTTTATAATACACCAAATTGAAAAATAAAAATGTTTCCAGTACGTGAATTTTTAGAATATAAAATTTAAACTACAAGACCAATATAAATTAAAATTAATAAATGTATTAAACATATAAT
Source organism: Viscum album (assembly GCA_963277665.1). NCBI lineage: Eukaryota > Viridiplantae > Streptophyta > Magnoliopsida > Santalales > Viscaceae > Viscum > Viscum album. The sequence continues at coordinate 25,839,071 of OY728127.1, forward strand.
AATTATTCTAAAATAAAATATATTTCTTAAAATAAATTATGAAAAATAATTTATAAGCATTCTAATCTACCTACAAGAAACATAAAAATGTTTCATGTACGTGAGTTTTCTAGACTATAAAATATAAATAATAAAACCAAAATAAATTTAAATTTAAATATTTATTAATCATATAAAAATATGTTTAAAATAAAATATATTTCTTAAAAAATATTGAAGAAAAATAATTTATATTCTTTCAAATGCACCAACATGAAACTTAAAAATATTTCAAATAATTGAACTTTCAAGCCTATAAAATATAATCCATAAGAGCAATATAAATTAAAATTTAAATAGTTATTAAACATATATAATTTAGTAAAAAATGAAAATAAATTATTATAAAATGTTGAGGAAAAATAAATTATAATAATTCTAATCCACCAACTTGAAACTTAAAAATGTTCCATGTACGTGACTTTGCAAGCCTATAAAATATAAACTATAAACCCAATATAAATAAAAATTTAGACAGTGATTAATAATATAATAAGTAGAATAAATTAAAAATGATTTCTTTAAAATATTAATGAAAAATAATTTATAAGGTTTTTAGTCCACCAAAATATGCTTCCCATGATATGTTCATAGGGGAACATGTTGTGATGGAATGTGCGCACAGAAACCCGAATGATAAAAGTTTCTGCATTCACATTGGCTTGTTTTCGATAAAACAAAAATTAATTCATCAATTATATTTTTTATGAGGTCTAAACACTCTTGAACATCCCTTCAATATTCTTGTCTTCAAAAAAGGCATAAATTATAACTATAAGATTCATCAATATTGATTTCAATATCTCATTGAAAATGTCTTTCATACCATTTCCCCAACTGAATTCTGTTTGATGATAGTTTTCTCCTCTCAAAATTGTACATTATCCAATGATATAATATCTATTGAAGTAAGGAAACTATAGGTATCATTTGGATACCTTTTTTAGACACCATTGAAAAGCTACATAATTTTTGTTGTAATGGTTTCTTACATCTTTCCCCCATCATATAAAAATGCCCCTTTTTTGGAATCTGTAACATATAATCATAAACATCTTGATTAGACTTGTGTATTTTTTCAAAAAACAATTTCAAACCAACATTTTTCCAGATCATATTCTACATATAACAGATGATATTTCACATAAATTGATTTTTTCTTTAGGTATAAATAGTTTAGAAATAATGAGGACCATGCATACCAAACCTCACGAATGCCTTATTTATCGTTTCATTGTGACTTTTTTTAAGCACGTTGTGAGAAATGTGTCTAATGTAGAAATAATTATTTACATTTAGGTATCTATATATATCAAGGTCCACATTTATTTCTTCATTAATTGTTCAATGTCATTCTGATATCAAACAAACTCCCCGAATGTCGGTGAAATGGTCTCTGATAAATGCCCAAAACAAACTCTATGATTCATTATTTTCTTTCCCTCAAAAGAAAAACGAAAATAGAAGTGGTGAATTGTTTTCATCTTAGTTTTCTGTAATAAAAAATATGCCTGTTCATTTTCAATATTGAAATGTTCCATCAATATGAATAAATTGTTTTCTAAAATGAAATACGGATATACAGGGGATGAGTGCCCAAAACAACCAAAGAAATTTAACATGATATGGATCAAGTCAATTATCTTGAGAAACATGTCTGTTTGTATCAATAGGGAAGAGAACATTATTATGGTGCCTCATCATGGGTTGTAATTATGACAAAACCCAATACAATTCATCCCATTCACAATAGACCTTCACAATTTCCTTCTGCTTCTCCATTCATGCCTCAATATATAGAAATCATATAACTTAATGGTTCTTGTATCCTCTCTTGCACAATGGATATCAGAACATCTTGGAATGTCCTAATCATCTCAACAGCAACGGATGACAATAATTCTACGTCCAATGATGTATTATATTGTGTTATTCTTGGAATAATGCAAGTATAAGATACCTTAATCCTCTATATTCTCCATCCTCCAAATGAAATGTCTGGAATCTCCATTATGCGGAATCTTTAATAATTCTCCTACATCTCACATAGTATCAGATAATTACTACTACCTAAATCTTGAACTAAATATATGTAGTTCCTCTCAAGGTGAAATCTCTTAAGCCATATTTTTAATGTATATTTACTTGGAAAATTCCTTCCAAACATATAAGGTTAGGCACTTTCTCACTAAACATATATTGCACAACACCAAGAAAAACAGTTAGGGGTGTGAGAAAATTATTTTTAAATTTTAGGCACACATGTCATTGATTCTAACCAAGATGTAAAGATAGGTGGAGGATTAATTATAAGTCAAGGATACTGTAAAACTAATGAATTTATAGAATCTTGTTCCTGAACATTAGTTGGACCCTCCTCACGAGCACCGATATAACCATCTATTCCTAAATTATGAAACTCCTCATCGGATTTCAACTGTACATATATATCTGACAGATCTTCTAGGTTTTCCTCTAATATATATTTGGAATCTGCTCAATTTCATAGGACCGACTATCTTCAAGAAATCATGTAATTATACATCTTTTTAAAACTGGCTGTTATTGTAATACAGTATAAACATCACCATATACTGCATCATGGTGACATCTGACTATTAAGAAAATAAATTTATTTCTTGGACCCACTGGGCATTAGAAAAAAATGAAAAAGTTAATGCCAGATTTATTTTGAGAATTGAAAATGTCTATAACTCATATACATTATCTCTTGATTGGGTCCCAATTTTAAGGAACCATGAATTCTCCCTCGAAGGTCACTTAGGGTTACACAATTAGTTGTACTGACCACTGTTATTGGTTTAATACTTTTGGATTATCCTTGTTGAGTTTGAATAACCTCTTTATTGCAGTACACACAGGAAACCATGTCTCTCTATGTAAATATGTTTTTTGATCAAGATTATGATAAAAATCTATAATTATATAAATTTTTATCATAATATATATCACAAAATGTTTTGGACACTATGGTAAAAAGAATAAGAAACATTAAATTAGATTATTTATCATTTATAAAATAAAAAATATGATCATATAAATAGAAATGAAGAAGAAAGATTACATTAATTAAGACAAGAATGCAATAAATCATACAAACAAATCCTTGAAAGTTTACAATATAATGTGATTTGGATGAGAGGAGCCTCACTACGGATGTTAGGTATAATCCAGCATATTTTCAATTCATACCTTAATAAAATCATTCAATTATATGAATTTACCTTTGGAATTTTGAAAATATTTTGGCATTCTCTAACATATCCAATATGTTATTAGAAGGCTGTTTTTCCCAAATTTCTACTGTTAAATGCATATCCTTTAATTATGTTATTAAGATACTATATTAAAATATGATTGTTTTTAACTCACATCATCAAGGAGGGTCAGCTCATCCAAACTACATTCTATTGAAAAATATCAGGTTTTTTCATGTATATTGTAATGAATTCAAGTGTAATTTAATGTGTTTGTTCTACACCATTTCAAATTATATGATCATAAGTATCGTTAACTAATCATTATATGTTTTCATTTTTCTAATAAATTTTTATTCATTAATTAATCTATAGTTAATCATTAATAATAATTTAAATTTTTTCTAAACTATATAATCTTTATGATACTAAAATTTTAAAGGATATTTCTATATCCTAAAATATGATACTAGTGACTCTTAGTATAAATTTTCTAATCCTAATCATTCTTTAACCAATAGATAATCATTACTAAGTTACTCATAACTTAATCATTCTTCAATAACTCTATAATCCTTTCTTATTCAGTCATTAATGATATGATATTCCTTAGTTAATTAATATTATCAGAATCATTGTTTGTATTAAATTTTAAACCATATGTTATTTATTAATTAATCAATAATAAATCATTACTAAAAATACCTATTTTTTCAACACTATATAGAACTAATTAAAGTGAATAATAAATAAAATCATTGAAAATAACTAAAATGAATTCAATTACTAATAATAACATTCATTTTTTAATTCCATTATCCATTTCCATTTCATTATATATCATCATAATTACCATTTTATCATTGATAAATATACTGATTTTGTTTTTATTTTATTATTTATTTATGTAGATTATATATAAACTATGAATCATCTATACCATATACCATGAGAGTATCCACCCAGGAAGGTTTCATAGCCCATTTTTGTATATGAGTTCCCATTCAAGTTTATCTCAAAGCGGTGTTTTCGGGTTTTACCCCTAGGTACATGTTTTCTAGAGCCTCATCCACTTGTTTATAACAAAATAGAGATTTTATTTCCTAGATAACCATATAATAATTATGCTACCAAAATTTGACAATACATAATCCTATGTTCTTCTATACATAATCTATGTTTAATCTATACATAATCTATACATAATATTTACATAATCTATATATATTATCAATACTAATAAAAATTATTATTCCAGAATATATATAACTAATTAAACAACTTATAAAAAAATTATTTAGAACTAACTAAAATACATAAAAAATAAAATATTTAGAACAAAAATGAATTCAATTAACTAATTAAAAAACATTTAATTTAAAAAATACCTCAAAACTATGCAATATTAAAAATTGGGACTTCTATTGGACCACCAACTCCACCGCACAGAAAAGTAATTTTTTTGGAGTGAGATGTACTGGAATGAATAATGCTAGGGGAAAATAGAAGTGAGGAGACTGAGGTTCCGTTTTTTAATGAGTTGAGGGAAAGAAATGACCCCACTACATTCTTTTCCATGTCATCGATCTGAGCCAAATGTAAGGGGGTGGAATGCGGCAGCACTGCTACCACCATTAATGCATATTTAAAAAAAATTAATCTACACTTTCAAAAAAATCATAAAATATATTAAAAAAGATCATTAAATTACAAATAATATCATAATTTTTTATAGAGATAATGATTTTAATATTATAATCAATTTTTTCAACCAATTGGAAAAATATTTATGATGTAATAATATTATTTCATCATTTAAATTAAACATATCTTTTTTATAAATATTTTTTTTATTTTTGTTATATTATTATATTTATTAGAAGTGTAATAGAAATATTTATGATTTATAAAAATATAACCATAAAATTTATCATTATTAAAATATTTATTTTTTCTTTACATGATATAAATATATAATTTTTTATTTTAAAGGATAATTAAATATTATTTCACACCTTACCAAGTTATTTTACTATTATATTTCCCATATTACTCTTCATAATGATCATATTTCTATTCGAACTGTTATCTTACTAGTCCAATGGTCAGATTACTATTCTAATGTTCTTAATTACAATGGTCATATAAGTTCCTCAATTCCAATAAATACATTTTATTATATTTATAAAATTAATAGATTCATTAATAAGATGAGGGTATTATTTAAAATATCATCCATGGTCCATTAATTTTCTATTGTTTCATTTATAGTAATTACTCTGTCCTAGAAATTGTAAAAAGCATTGTTATCATTGTAACTGTGAAAAGGTTTAACACGGGGTAAAAACCAAAATATAATGTTAAATATATCATAAAAATTTATAAATATTATAATTAGTGAGTATATAAAACCATAATCATCATATATTTAATGTAAATTAGTTTTGAACAAATTTAAATTAAAAATTAATTTATATGAATTTAATATTTTGAGATATTCTAGTAGTTACCCTCCATTATCATTTAAAAGGAACATCTTGTTATAAATTCTCTACACAGAAATTTTTATAATGTACTTGACCTAAAAAAATACTATTCTAAAATCCCTCCCCTCATTCTACCAGACCTGTGTTGGGAACACTTCCAATCTAAGTGGTCTTTACTTTTTAAGAAAACACTATTTTCCAAGGAATATTAACATTTTTCATCATCATGATTTAATATAATTTTAATTTAAACATCCAAAAATCCTCTTCAACCATGAAATAATTGTAACAAAATAAACCTCCATAATAATATATGATATTATGTTGTTAGAATAACATATATTCATATCTAACATCGATCAAAATTTAAAGTAACTCATTATTTGTGTTTATAGTGGACTACAAACTCGTGAACTAATGTCGTTACTTTTTCGTAACTATAAATCAATAGAGTTTATAATAATTTTTGTATGAGATATATTTCACTATTATTTAAATGTTTCATTTTTCAGTTTTAATAGACAATATAAAAAATAATTTCATACATTTTCCATTCAGTAAAAAGTGATCATGTGTTTCATTTGTTTGGGTAGAAAACCACGTCCACGAAGCGATGCGATTCATTTTTCATCACCACATCACAATGATGATATATATAAGTATATATAAATAATTAAAATTTTATATATTGAATTATTATAATTCAATAAATAGTAAATAATATATACCATATTTTCCAAATGATCATTTAAAGATGTAGACACTACTCATGTGTAAGTAATACCTATAGTCTCAATGATCATAACATAGTCTATTTATCATAATCGTGATATATATATGTTTCTAAAATTATAATTGATATATAAAAATTTAAATTAATTCAATATTTTTTTAGATTTTCAATTAATTGACACATTGACCATAGTCAACCTACACAAATCATTTGTGACATATGTGATGACTATTATAAAAATCCAACATAAAAAATTAATTAATAAATTATATAAATTATGATATTACTTGAAATAAGGTAATAAATAAATTCAAAATGTTTTACAATAATTTATTAAAATGACATATGTTTATTATTTAGGATGAAAAGGAATATATGTGACACATCACAATGATGGTATGAAAATTTCGTTTAAAAATAAAATTTTATGGTATCCCTTAAAGAAAATCTAAAATATCAATAGTATATAATTTTTTTTAAATATGGTTTTTAATATTCTCTTATAAATTTTTTAATTCATTTTTTCACTTATTTTAATTATTAATAAATAATTTTAAGGGAATATTCCTATCATTCCTTGAACAAAGAAATTCTTGACATTCTCCAAATGTGTATATGCGAATTTTTTTAACACATTATAATTGAAAAATTCTCCTTCCTTTCTGAATAATATAATATATTATCCAAACCTAACATTTTTTAAAATAAATTTACATGAAAAATATTTCCTTTAATAATGGGAAATTTTTTATATAAGTGATTTATAATAATAAATATTATTTTCCCCAATAAGTATTCCAATTGAATTTTCAAAATGAATTTTGCCTATAATAAAATCCCTTAAATTTACATGAATTAAAATATTTATATTCCTCAATATATTTTTTTTCATATTTTCCATTAAAAATGTTGATTTGAGTATTTATGTGTATTTTGGTAATGAAAATGTTCTTTTAAAGGATATAGGTATTTGGATTTATATATTTTTCCATATTGAATTTAATAAATGTTTTTCAAAGATTTTATGTTGAGAATTTGTAATTATTATTTGTTTTATATGGTTCATGAGAATAATATAAAAAATGGGTACGCCGAATATAGCTTTTATGATGGATTGGGAACCATCATTTCTTAGGGGTGATCCTAATAAAACATATACATTTGGTCCAACCACATTGTGACAGGTAATACCTATACAATTTTGGGTGCACCATTATAGTGCTCTATTGAACTGGATAGTGTAACATATATTTTAATGCAATAATTATGGAGTTTCTGAAGGGATTATCCTACAGTTTTAAATGGGATCTAGTTATTTATGACACATTGTTAAAATGAAGTATAAACGTGATGAACTATGTAAAATATAAGAGTTTTATTTTATTACTATATTATTTAATGTTTTTGGTTGATAACAATGATAGTCTAATTTTCACGTGAAAATGATTTCTTTCATCATCTAAAATAATAATTTTATATTCGTAATTTTTGATTGGATTTATGTTTTTCACTAGTATAAGTGATTTAATTCTTTTGTATTCCATTTATGAGATTTTTTTCAGCTCTGATGTTTTTAAAAGGTTTCTGAATGGTATTAAGGATTGTTAAGAAAATAATACTTTTAAATTCGATTCTCAATATTTTTTCATGAAAATAAAGAATTATTTATTTTTGATAGATTTTCATTTATATTATAAATGGATACATATTACTAGTAACCAAAATATAATTTATTACTTTGTTATATATGAACTTGGACATAATTATATATTACCAAAACCCTAAATGAACTTTGGTAATTAATGACTACGAATTATATTATAAATTTAATATATTGTTTATTTTTTGTGGTTGGGTTCTTACAATTCCTATCAGTGTAATGTTTAGACAACATTAGTGGATCATATATTATATAATCACTAGATAATAGTATTATATAACAAAAAATTTTAGTATCAAAATAGATAATCCATGTAATTTTTGATAAATCAAAAGAGTTTAAGATAAATGTTACAGGGATATCATTGTGTTTGTCTCTGTAAAATTTTGGAATATTATTATTTTATTTATATTTTCCAAGTAACCTTATGATTATTATTAAATATCTAGATTTATAAGGAATCAAATATGCAATATATTTGAAGAAATATTATGTGTTTATCTAAATACTAAATAAAACTGAATGAGATCTCTAGATAAAACTCATGTGGTTAATCATATCCCCATATTATGATTAATGATCAATAATATAAACCATGGTGTATTTTCTAATGTATAAAACACAGGAGAAATGATTCCCTTTATAATATCAGGAGATAATTATCATAATGGATAATATATATTATGGCATATGTGTTAATAATGATGAATTAAGTCACTATAAAAATTTATAAAAAAATAGAATTTTTACTTATAAGTGATAATAGTGGTTATAATTTGTTAATTTTTATTAGAATATTTCATAATTAAGGTTCCTCTATAATTGTAGAGAAGCAATTCCAAATGTATCAATTGAATGTATTAAATGTGAGGAGAATGCTTATTATAAAAATCGATTTACAAGGAGGAGGGATTGTGAATTTGATCAATATGTCCTTAAAGGTATAATTTTAGCATTTCATTATTCCATTAATGTTGAAGAAGTAGAAAATTAATGTGACATATGATGCTTATGGATTTTCCATTGTCATGAGTTTTCAAATTAATGAATATTATGACTCGATTCATATATTTTGTAGGAAATAACTATTATGGAATTATATGTAAATGCAAGAATAATAGATTATAATAAATATTTAATGACTATGGTTTCAGTATTAAATATTTATGATGATGCGGTATATTTATAGATGATAAAAAGATTAAAATAGTTAATACTATTTTATTGGATAAAGAAGATAATGATACTTTTACAAAATTTTGAACGTTATTTGAATTATATTTAACACTTATGTCTATCATGTGAAAATTTTATTTATGAAATAATGATCTTTTCATTGCATGGAAATATGTTTAAATGTATTAATAACCATTAGAGTATATATAATATCTTTTTTGACTTAATTATGAGTTATTATAGTGTTAGAGTAGAAATTGAAAAGTATGAGATAACCATTCAACATAAAACTTTTCTTCAATGATTAATTAATTTTGATAATATTCATCAAATTCCATGGTATTTTATAAAGGCTGATTTAATATAATTGAAGAAAAATTAAAACTTATGGGTTAGGTGAAAACATGTCCCATACGATTATGTTATGAAAATTGACACCAAAAATGAATGGAGTGATGGGTGTGTCTCCTATCATTTGCCTATGAGATGTCCGAGTAGTTATGAAATGGTATAATTTATTTTAGCATCTGAATTATAAATGATAATTTTAGTTTTGGGGACATATGTTTCATATTATAGATTTCCTGGAGATGAAAAAAATGATTTCGTGGTTATGAGATTAATTTCATTTTGTAATAATATGAGTAATATTCTGTGGAACATTGTTTGATTAAGTTAAAAAAATACTATTGGATTTTATTTCAGACATTATGGTCTAATAATATTTTCAAATAATATATTATTATATTATGTATTATTGGGATTCATGTTATTTAAAAAATGACAAGTATATCATTGATATTTTGAGATGATGGAAATTATATCTTTGGTATTAGCCATTAAGTGTGATTGGTTTTAGTATAAGATAAATTTCTAATTAATAATGAAAGAAAATGTAATAATATCATTCATATATTATGGTTTACATATTAGTATGAAATAATTTTTTTAAAATTTTAAGGATTCTAATTTTACAGATGATATATATTTATTTTTAGTGACATTTTTTAATTTGTGGATACTAAAGTAGATTTAGTTAAAATGATATTTTTTCTTTTGGGAATAATATTACCTTTTACAAATAATTTTGATTACAAATAATTTTGATTTCAAATAATTATAAACTATATGTGGAATAATGTTTTTTCATTTTTTGGATTATGTTATCTAATGAAGTTATATTTAGTTCTTCAAGATAAAAAATTCAAATGAATACACATCATTTGATGAAAAATTGACAATATTTTGGAAATTGATTAAAAGATTAAATTCCTTCTGAAAAGTAAATATATTTCATTTTTAAGTTTATTTATGAAGTAATATAATTCCTAAAATGTATTAAACCTATTTTGAAAATAAAAAAAATCAATTTCTATTGTTATTTTTAAATCATTGCCCTTTTATACATTATAGATTTATGGTTTTGTGATTTTAAAATTTCTCACGACCATGTTCTATATCATTCTATATCAGTTAGTTGGAGTTAATTTTTATCTTATATATATATATATATGTTTTCAATTCCCATGTATTTTATTGTAGTTTTAAACATATTAATTATTATTACAGATAAAATTAATATATCCCATTGTCTCATTTCAAGAGGATGTTTTATTAAAAATTTATATGATTTTGGTTTTCAATAAAACATATATTTAAAATTGAAACCAAGATTTATATTCCAGAAATAAAATTTAGACTATGAAATTTATAAAATTGGGTATGATGTGATATAACATCATATTAGAAGTGAAAAATATGTTTGATAGAGTAAAAGGAAATCAACACTGATATTAAAAAAATGAAGAAAATATTTTTATTTAAATGTGACACTTATAACCTAGCCATTAATTTAGTGTTTCTGAATAGGAAAAAATGATTTATTATGTTAATATAATATTAATAATTTTTTTTATATTGTTGCAAAATATTATTATATTTTTTCTGATGTCATTTTTTTGATATATAATTTGATTTCTATAAAAATGGTTTTCCCTATTTTGATAATTGAATATTTAAATTAGTATATAAATATTTTATAAATTGAATTTGAAAAAATTAATATATTTTTTGAAATCATCATGATGAAATTATATTTTCATTATATTTTGATAATTATATAAAATGATACATTTTTTAATGATTACTGTAAAATAACATTTTTTAATTAAAATTGTTTGTTATTCTATTAATATATTTATTAATTAAAATTTTATATGGACTAGTATTATAATAATGTTAGTTTTTATATATACAATAAACTAGATATATTATAAATTTAATGTTAAATGTGAATTTAACATAAAAATATTTGACACATAAAAATGAAATTTTTATTTAAATTTTTTTTCATAATGTTTTTCTAGTTTAATATTATTATAAATTATGCCTCTTTATATTTATAAATATTAAAAAATAAAATTTAAATTTTCTATTAGTGGGTCCAAATTAAGTAAATAGGTCCCATATTTTTTAAATATTATTATTACCAATAGAAATATATGTGACCATAGATAACATTAAATTGGGTAATTACTTGTTAATAAATGATAAGACAAGTACATTAAAAGTACACTAAAAATGGAAAAAAAATTTAATGATTATATGTCATCTATAATTCTCAAAATGTAATATATATTTTAATTTTTAAAACATTTCTAATTATGAGCTTTCCTATTATTTTTTTAATGAATTTTAAAAATTTCACACCCTTATTTTTAATAAATGTAATAACTTCCACATGGTAAAAAAGAAGATATTATAATTTGTAAATAGTTTTTTGAGATATAATAGATGTATCATCATCATGTAAATTTATTTTTTAATTTTATTTATGAATATAATGCTTATAGTTACACAAGGACGATAGAGAAATTATTAAATTAATAAGAAAACAAAATTAATGACATTAAAATAATAATAGTAATGTTATGTGAGTTAATTTGTTTGATTAATGAATTTTTTTATTAACAATAGATGTAATGAAGTTATAAAAAATTTCAAATTTGACTTGTCGTAATAATTTCATTATAATCAATTTAATGATTAGTTCAAAAATTTGAGATTAATGAAATATTGTATTAAATAATATTTCATTCAATGATATAAAATTAATAATAATTTTATATCCATCCTATAGATTATGTCATGACCCCCACACCACAATGTGTTCCCCTACTTGTTCGTAAATGTGATAATTGAGATAGTGACACACAAGTCCCGCATCCAATAGTCCTTGTGTAGGTGAAAGGCTCTGAGGGTATAGTAAAAATACAAATGGGAGGCATTACCCGCTAAGAGGACACATGGGAAATAGAGATATAATAAAAACATAAACCAACTCCAACTCAAAAGAAAAAAAGAAATATCAAGTTCACATATGTAATGTCATAGAAGAACTGCTACAACTAAAAGAGAAAACTGCATGTAACAAAAGAATGTAAAATGGTAGCAACCACAATGCCCGAACAGACCCTCTAATTCCAAGCTAGTAGCTACATGCCTGAACTACCACATGATCGATGTGAACTAATTTTTTATATATATACATATGATGAGTATAATAGCATACTATGTAGGATCCTCCCAACATCCTTTCGTGAAAATGATAAGAAAGCATGCTAAATTAGACTGAACAACATGTGAAACTCACTTGTCACCTAAATAGGTATACTATGGACCCAGCCTCGCCATGGTTACTATCACCAAGTATCACATACAAGAGTATATTATATAATGTGAATATAAAGGGTACCTCACTAACACTTCCCCACTGGTTTACCACTTTTCCCCAAGGTAGCACGTCCAAATATCTCTCCCCAAAAGGTATTCCTCCAAAAACCTAAGTGTAGCACCCCATCAAGAACCTCATGAAACACAAAAACTAATCCCATGTGACCAAAGTAACTGGGTAGTTTTCAGAAGCCATCAAAGCTCTCATAATGTGGATCATACGTCATGTATTATACCTTAAGCCATTATAGCTCATACACCGTGTAAGGATCCTCAATCCTTCACAACTTATATCTGTTACACAAATAGTAGTGCATAAAAAACTATATCAAGAACCTATGTGTGTAAATAAAAAAAGACGTTACATCCATCTACACACATATATGGGGAAAACTAACTGATTTTCATACTAGCACAGTAACATAAAAGAGAAGATAATGGGCCAAAGGGGGTAGTCAATTATTCATCCTCCCACTAGAATAATGGGGAAAACACCCCTAGGGATGAGAATCCCCAAGATGTGCGTTTCCCATTATAATATAGAGGATCAGTATATAGACACAAAAATGAACAGAATATACTATATCTCACAACCATGCTATGATAATAACCTAGTATTTGTCCAAAATGTAGCGAATGTCTCTCGGATTCCCTATTGTCACTGCTAAGTCTATGTATCCTATAAGCATACAACCGTTTAAAGTGGTATATTATGTTACATTATAACTTTTTATAAGTTTCAGTTTATGTTAATTAATTATTTATCAATTAATTTACAATTATCATTCTTCATTACTTTTCCATATCATTCCAACCAAGATCCACGGTTACTTTAAATTGGTACTTCACCGTTGCCTTCCAAAAAGCTCCAACCCCATGGGTTAACAAAATTTATCCAATCATTTATTTAACAGCTTTATCACTTTTACATAATTCTTTGAATTATTGGAAAAAATTATATGCTAACAAACATCAGGGGATCACCATAGTGAGTAGATGAACAACCCATCCAGTATTCTCCAATTATGGTAGGAGCATAGACCCATCCATACTCAAGAAGATAAACACTGAAATCATGTGGCATACCCCACGTGACATCGCATATTTTGGAAGGAGGGTAAGCAAGACCAGCTTCCTCATGTAGTCGGGAAGGTGATACAGAAAAAAAATAATAAGATTCAATAAGCATTCAACATTCACATCTAACCCTTTTAATCATCTCATGTGCCTCCCCAACACACACATGCATAAATCGCTGAATCTCACCACTCTAGGTGTCAAATTATTCCACTAGAACTAATGGGACTCCCATTCCCCATATACTACTATATCCCTCCAGGCTCTTCCATCCCTAGTTCACACAACAACACAAGTAGTAAAAAGAATACCATAACAATTAGGATCTTGGCCCTAAAAAATGCATTTATCCTTCACACATGAACAGAACTCACTATTCTAAAGAATATGGAACTTGTACTTTAAATGATGAAGGGTAACTCAGAACCCTACCAGACATTATATTTTATCTAACAACCAGTTATTTAATTTATCTTGAGTTAGCTGATTAATTATTTGCAGGTTTGAGCTATGGAAAACCTATGTTCCAAACTATCAAAAAATAATAAAACTATTAGTTTGACATTCCTTTAATCAATTAACATCATCATTCTTAAGGATTATATATCATTTTAATTAAACATGCACATCAACCAAAATTTTATTAACATTAAATTTACAACAACGATCAGATTTATTTACATGACTCATTATGTTTGGCTAACTAAATTAAAATTAATCAAAGTTCACATTCATTACCAATTTCCCTTAAGAATTTCATGCTAAATAGTAGGTTATGGATAACACACTATCTATCCAAACAAGAGGAAACAACATATGAATGATATATATTCATTAATTTGGTTCATATATTTATTATGTCAATTCCATTTTGATTTAGTGGTATAAAACACCCTAACTCTACTACTACTCATATATAGGATAGAGAATCCATTAATCCACTATCTAGAAAGGTTTCCAATGTTCACTGCACAGGAATCGGGCAACACCGTGGATCATGGTCACCTCTCCATGAAAACTGCATCCACCCTAGGGCACAAAGACACACCCACAAAAACTAACAACCAAGGAATATCTATTAGGATCATATAGAACACATTCCTTAACACGAAAAAAGGGAAATGGGAAGAAAACTATATAGGATCCTAGAAGAATAGAGCTAGAATATAGATTTTTTTATAGATTGTTTGAAAATTACAGATTGCACTGAAATAGGGAGTGTGCATGCAGCTGGAAGAACCTCTAAGGAAGACATGATCAAAGGCTAAACCATGACGCACAATTATTATAGGAACGAATGAAATCATTGAGTATATTTCTACAGGTAACAAGAAGGAAGAATCAGTGGGAATGATATCTTTCACATTTATAATATTTTATGGAGTAGCGGTATAAGATTTATTAGATTTTACATTATGTTTGGATATTTAAATTATAATATTTTTGACATAGAAAATCCATCACGACCATTATGAAAATTAAGATACGAGTTCAGGGCTTTGAATAATCTTTAAATCCCTTAAAACAAGGACTTTAAATTATTTTATCTCCACGTAAATGTCAAACGGGCGAAGCAATATGAATCTGGAAAAAAAATTGAATAAGAAAATGAATCAGCTTTCTGGAAACACCGTGTATGACAGTATTTGATGTCTCACCATTCTGGAAACACTATAGACCAACTATTATATGTCTCCCCAATCATGAAAAAATGTTCACAGAACTGGAAATTAAGAAAATTGTTGGGGATGAGTCACCTTGACCTCCCATAACACATCAAAACCATGATATTAAAAATTTAATAGACTAGATAGGTGTGGGACAGTACAACCGATACCTCTCAAAACACTCTTGTACTAGAGAATCCAAAACCAACCCAGGTAAGAAACTGAAATAAGGGTCTGAGGAACCACTCCCTGAGAAACATCTCAAGGCTCTCCCTACCAAAGGACCTCAAATACATCATAAAGGAACACACGAAAGAACACAACAAGTACGAGAAGAGTCTAAAAATTCTCCTGAGTTAGATACCTCTCATAATAGTGAAAGATAAAAAAAGTAAATAATAAGAATCCATCTCATCAAAAGAAATGGTCTAGAACCACAGAAATAAACATCACTTCATGAAATGAGAAAAACATAAAATAGATTGGGGTACTAAGCTTATATCTAGGACTGAAATTCATAGATAATATCCTCCACACAACTATGTCACAAAAATACATGAACTAAGGGAAAAGAATCCATGAACAACACCTTCTATTTATAGTCTTGGATCACTACTACCTGATCCTCTAAGGTATCATCGTCTTGGATGTCAATCTCACCCTAATAGATTATATGTTTCATCCTGAATATAATGATGGAGCTTTGACACATGAAAAACAACGTGTATATTCCTTATATGTGTGGGAAGTTCCACCTGATACACCACAACTCCTACATGAGCCAACACCTCAAAAACCTCGACAAACTGGGGATAAAGCTTACTCTCATGAGCAAACCTGCGTTTTCCACAATGGTGACTCACCTTTATAAAAATGAGATCCCATAAATAAAACTCAAGAGTTGTCCTATTATGGTCAAAAAAGGTCTTATAACGATCTTGCACTGCCTTAATCCTCCCATAAATCACCAAAACCATATATTCCATATTTTTTACCAGTTCTATTCTGATAATTGATGAATCTCTGACCCCAATCTACAAAAAATTTAGAATTCCATGGTTAGTCATAAAAGTCTTAAAACCAATCCATACTGATGGTGGAGTGAAAACTATTGTTTTAGAGAAATCTACTGAGGGAATGTGCCTTATCCATGATCCTCTAAAAACCAGGACACAAGAGCGCGACATGTCATTAAGATTATAGATGTTCTGCTCTGTCTAACCATCCAAATATGGATGAAAATAGTGATAATGAATATTTGAGAACCTAAATCATGTTGGAGACCTATCCAAGCCCTATTGGATAAACGAGGATCTCAATAAAAAATGGTCATCCACAAGACTCCGAGAAGCCTCACCATCTCCTCTTGATACTGTAGATATAAATATTCCATTTATATTGAATCATTGATCTCTTTAAAGTGGGAAGACTTCATCAAATGTTACACTAAAATTCATATAGCATCATATACTCCTTGAGCATGAGGTAAAATAGTAACAAATCCCATCGATATTTCCTCTAACTTCAATTAATTAACATTTAAGGGATGGATAAACCCACCTAGAACATTGTTCTCAGCCATAACCTTCTGGATGACCAAACATCAAAACAAAAACTCTAAAACTGCATGCTTCAACCCTTGCCACCGAAACGGATTTCTTAAGGCTCAGTACGTATTCTTCACACCATGATGTACCACTGAAGGTGAACTATGGTACTCCCTAAGAACTATCTCATGCATCATCTAATGAATGAAAATCCTTCCTTGATACAAGACTAAGTGTTTTCCATCCTTTGACCAACCATCTAGGTCCTCACAAAAAATAGATCGTTCTCTCTAGACCTCCACCTCATGATCCTCAAACTATTACTCTTCTATATACTACACCAAATATGACTACACCATCATCTAGAAAAGACATCCTCTTCAAAAAACATCTCTTATATCTATATGTAATTCCAAAATCTCCTCCATTACTCTCTAAGAAACACTTAACTCATGCGTTGCATCACTACCAGACTTATGGATCACTATATCAACTACAATATTCCCCTTACTTGGTGTATACATTATTTTCAGTTTGGTATCATTTAAGAACTCCATCAACTGACACTACAGCAAGTTTAGGTCATGCTGGGAGAAAATACACCTCCGGATCTTATGATCTTCAAAAACAAGAAAGTACTCACCAATAAAGTAATGTCTCCACGACATTAGAGAAAACCCCACTTCCAAAAAATCAAAATCATGGGTGGAATATTTTCCTTTATGGTTTTTCAGCTATTGACACCCATAGAAACAACCAATATCGGCTATATCATAATACACCCTATCCCCAGACATAAAGAATGGTACAAAACATCAAAATGAACCCCTTTATCTAAAAAGAAATTAACTGGATCACTAACCGACATCTCCTTCATATAGTCGAATTTTTTCTAGCACATATCAATCTATATGAAGTCCAAATCTTTTATGGTCAATAATATTATATGTGTTTCAATCCAAGAGAAATGGGTTATTAACCTACTGTAATAGCCTATGAGACAAAGGAAACATTGCACCTCTTCGAAAGTCTTGTGGGATTCCCATTACACAACTATTTAATTCTTCGATTGATCCACGACTACTCCCTACTATGATTCAAAATGACAAATGAAAAAGACTTCTTGAGACCAAAACAAACACTTCGACATATTTCGGAACAACTACTCTGGACGAAGAACACCCAAAACACCATAAAGACACTCTACGTGCTCCTCCTCATATTTTTATTACATAATGATTTCATCTATGAAAGCCACCCTAAACATATCTAGAAACTCATGGAAAATAGCGTTCATCAAGACCATGAACATAGAAAGAGCATTCATCACACTAAACAACATCACAACAAACTCATAATTCCTATGAAGTCAAAGAAAAGCAGTCTTAAAGATATCTTTATCCTTCAAATGAATGTGATGCTATCATGAGTTCTAGTTAGTATTTGACAACCAACTTGTACCCTTCAGTTGATCGAATTATTCATCTATCTATGGAAGGTTATAAAAGTTCATACTTGTCACTTTTTTCATGCAATAATAATCGACACACAATTGCAGACACATGTTATCCTTCTACATGAAAAAAGACTTTTGCACCCTACAATGAGACACTCAGGTGAACAAAACCTCTCTAAAAGAGGCCATCATGAATAAAATGAAGATCCAAAAACTCAGAATGTGGAATCCTACATATAGACATCAGGATAGGAGACACTCTAGGGCATAGCTCGATCTCAAACTCAATCTATCATCTAAAGTGTAAGGATAAAACCACTTCTAGGATGAAATCAGGGTACTCTTCAAAACCCTAGGAAATTCCAACTACTAAACCACTAACAAACTTAGAATTAGCACACCCATCAATGATGAAAAGGATGGAACATGGATTTGGCACATCTGAAGGTCTCACTTTCCCACAAACACCAATGGATCTCCATTAGCTTCAGAGAAAACAACATGCATCCTAATGCATATCACAATATACTACACAAAATATAAGAAATACATGATAACAGTGACATCATACGGTTGTATTAATAAACATATTAAATATTCCCAATAGTGGTGTTTCCCCAACACTAGCTCACAAACTCTACATACTTCAAACAAGTCATTCAATCCTTTAACTGGCATAGTCAATTCAAGGGGAACTAGAAGCCTCTCTACCTCATGTCTCAATCATGGAAAAGGGTATGTAATATAAATAAGAATTCCTATCCTGAATAAAACAGTGAATGGGTATCTCGAATGATGTCTGTCTCACCCGTCCTTGGAAATGCTATGACATGAT
The DNA here is from genome assembly GCA_963277665.1 of Viscum album. Classification (NCBI taxonomy): domain Eukaryota; kingdom Viridiplantae; phylum Streptophyta; class Magnoliopsida; order Santalales; family Viscaceae; genus Viscum; species Viscum album. Next base: position 25,858,697 of record OY728127.1, read on the forward strand.
GCTGACCACGACCTACTCCATTGCCTCTCTAACCCTGATAAAAACCACCACCAAGGTCGCACTACGGTCTCTGAGGATAGGGAGATTCTCGGGTTTGTTCTCTACCTACCCCATCTACACTCTGCTGATCCAAAGATGTTGCGACTTACTACTGCTGCCTCCGCTAGAACTAACTCAATGGAGGAACCTAGAGAAAAAAATATGGTTCCCGCTGACTGCTCTGAAAAATCAGGCACTCTCACTACTGAATACTTCAGCCTCCATAATAAAAACAAGTTCCTCACCCCATGTAATAGGACTTAGAGCCAGTCCCCTAGAGAAACGAGTTGTTGAGGGAATGGATCTACCAAATTCTATTGGAAACACTTTTTCCATGAAAATCATGATCCCTGAACCATATATCTACTTAGTGAGGATTCCTGAAAAATCCTCAATTATGACAATCTGGATCTCGCTAACATCCTCTCGATTAACTCTACCCTCTCTAGCACCATAATCTATGTCTTTAGCATGAATGTAGTGACCTATGACTAGATATTTGGATGGAAATCCTCCTCGAAATCCATCACCCTGAAATCCTCATCTTCCAACATGTCCAAAGAATAAAGTAAAAGGATTCGGAAATGGAATTCAAAACTCTCACACACCAGAGATCTACTATTAAAGGGTTAGAAGCTCCTAGAAATGGACACCTTTTTGATCGATGAAAGAAACTAGACTCTTAAAATATCTCTAAATTCCTCCCATGAGATTTCTGACTTCTCCTGATCCCCATGGAACAAGAACCACCATTGCCTCACTACCCCACACAACATCGTCACCACCAACGACACTCAGTGCTCCTTCCAAGCATGGATCATAATAAAGGATATCTAAAACACTTCCAACTGATATTATATGAATGTATATGAGTTGGATCCATCATGCATATGTATACTCTGGTGATGAAATTCTCAAATATTCCTCCTCCAAGTGTCACCATCATCAACCTATACCATACAATGATCTTCTGGCACAACCTACTAGAAATATTTTGCATGATCCTGATGAGGATGTTGACCGGGATCCATACCTACAAAATAATAAATAGTTAGTGCTTATAAACCTGGAATATGGAAGACTCAACAATAAATAATTAATTGTTTTCCATTACTCATTTTTGAGATAAGCTATCCCATGGTATACATATTAAAACACATGAACAATGATGAATTATTTATTATCATTTCCTAGGTCACTACCCTGCAACCAATATCGCATCATTTAATAGCTAATGAAAAAATAATGGTTTTTTGATCAGATCATAGGGGTGCATAAATTCATGTGTCTCATGTGGTCTCTAGGGTTTACATCACTTTCTAAACATGACTGACACTGCTTCCCAAACAACCCATGCAACCTCACCTATTCCTAACACCAAACACCATCGTACCCCTAAACCGGATCTCTAATACGACTATGTTATGACCCACACCCCATAATGAGTACCCCTCCTTATACTAGCAATATGAGAAGTGAGATACTATAACCTGAGCCTCTTATCTAGTGGGCCCCGATTTGGTGACTAGAACCGAGGGTACAATAAACACAAAATGGAAGGTATTACCCTCTATGAGAACACATGAAAAAGTTAGAGAGAAGAAAGAAACTAACCAAATCCAACTCATATTTCATTTAAAAACAAACACCATGATCACATATGTAATTTAATGATAGAACTACTACATCAAGGTAGGGAAATTGCATGGACCAAAAGAATGTAAAATGGCGGCGACCACATTGTCCAAAATGCTTCTCCAACACCAAGATAGTACTAACCGGCCTGATCTCTAATGTTCTCCAAGAGACCTAAAAAATAGTCTATATAAATAGAGTGAGTATGGTAGTATACTCAGTACGATACCCCTGGATCCTCCCATGGAAAAATGATGAAATTATGCTAATGCACAATGAACAACAAGTGAAACTAACTCGTCACTAAAATAAGTATACTATGTTCCAAGCCTCACTATGCAAACAATACAAAGTATTGAATATTGGATTATTTGATATAATAAAAACATAAACTGTAACATGCTACCACTTCCCCATTGGGTTTTCTCTTTTACAAAATGTCGCAGGTCCTAAGCATTTCTCTATAAAAATTTTACCCCACAGGTACCTGAGCCTAGAACCAAAACCAAAACCTCGTGGAACCAAACCTCTACACCCACTTTACCAAAGTAATTAGGTAGTTTCAAGGATCCAAATCTCTTCGAATAACATGTGTCATATGTCGGGTGTTATACCTTATTACATTATAGTTCATATGATGAGTATGAATCCTCGGGCCATCACAGCCTATACACATTACATTAATAAAAGTCCATAAGAAATTATATCCATAACATATGTGTGCAAATAACCACAAGCCATTACATCCATAAACACCTATATATGGGGAAAACAAACTAATGTGACTATGAGAACAATAACAACCAAGAGAATAGAGTGGTTCAAATGGGGGTAGTAATCCATCAATATTCTCACAGGAATGTTCAAGAAAACAACACCCCTATGGGTCAGAATCCCTAGGGTATCAACTGCCCTAATAGATAGGGTGGAGTAGTGTATAGAAATATAAAAATTAATGAATATAATATAGATCACAACCACACTATGGGAATAACCTAGTCTTATACACAACTATTGCTAATGTCTCTCAGACTCTCATTTCACTACTCTAACTATGTATCATTTTTGCACAATACCATTTAAAGAGATAAATTATATTACATTATCACTTTCTTTCAGTTTCACTTTACATTAATTAATTATTTAACAATAAATTATCCATTATAATTCCAAATTACTTTTCATTTGTTATTCCACACAAGATACACATTTTCATTAAATATTAACCTCATTATTTCATTCCACTAATCTTCAGCCCCAAGGGATAACATCATTTATTCAATAATTTATTTAACCTAATTATCACATTTCTATAATTACAGGTATTCTAAGAAAACATTACAAGATTCAAAAAATGATTGTATCAAAACGATTAGTAGATGAGCTACTCGCCGATTCTTCACCACTTATAGATGTAGCATAGACACATAAATCATTGAGAATCTAAACATGGAATGAACATGGAATAGCCCACATGTCTTCAACACTTTTAGAAATATGGTAAGCAAGACCATCTACAAGATGAAGTGGGGAATGTAGAGAAGATAAAAAGCACAAACTTCAACATGAATCCAACATTCACATCCAACCAGTTTTATCATATCTAGTGTCCTCCTTGACACCCACATGGATAAATCGATGCATCTCGCCGCTCTAGGTACCCACATCTACCACTACACCCACTGGTCATACCTACCTACATGTATCAAAATAGCCCAAATTGATTAACCATCCCTTCCTCACACCATAACAAAAGTAGTAGGAAACAGACCACAATAATTTGGATCTTGGTGCTGAACGTCGAATTTATCCTTTACACACAAAGTACACTTACTACTCCAAATAATAAGGTTCTTGGCCATTAAAAGAATAAGGGTAACTCAAAACGCTTCCATGTATCATCTTCTATCACTCAATCAGTTATTTAATCCATATTGTTATAATTTATTCATTATTTCAAGGTTCCAACTATGTGAATCCTAAAAAGCAAGAAATCATAAATTAATTAAACACTTAATTTTACATTTCTTTAATCAAAAATAATAAAAAAGCATTAGATTTATCAATAAATTTAGTTAAACATGAATATATTCATTAATTTGATTAAGATAAAATTTTAAAAAAACTTGAAGATTCATTTAAAAGACTCTTTATCTTTGGGAAATTAATTTACAATTAATCACAGTTTACATTTATTACTAATTTCTATTAATAATGACATGCTAAACACCAAGGAATTGATTACACACTATCTATAATAACAATATGGAACAATATATGATCAATATCAATTTAATAATTTGGATCATATATTTATTATGTAAATTAAATTGTGATCTTGTGGGATAAAATACGCTAACTCTACGACTTCATGTTAATAGAATAAAGAAGTTATGAATCCCATACCTCAAATAGAATCTAAAGTTCTTTGCATGAGAATCTTCAAACATGGTGGATCATGATAACCTAAAATATAAAATAGAATTCACCTGAGGACATAAAGACACCACCCTGACAACCGAAAACCCAGGAAGCTCCATTAGAAACATAGAGAACATATTCCATACCAAGGTAAAGGAAAAATGGGAAGAAACCTATCTACGAACCCATAATAATAGTGTAGAAAATGAATTATATTAAATATGGATAAAAAATTCTTGATTTAAATGAAAGAGAGGGTGAGAGTTTATTGGGAAGAAACTCTAGGGAAGACATAATCGAAGGCAACAACATTACACACGACTTCTATGGGAAGTAACGAATGGTTCGAGTATATCTTACCATTGAATAAGAAGGAAGAAAAAGGGATAAAATTTCTCATACCTTTAGATGATTTAACATAGATTCTGTTTATGATATGTTGTAATTTCCATTAACATTAGATATACCAAAATCCCATGTTTTGACCGAGTAATAGATTCCCAAAAAAAATGGAAAATAATTATAGGTGTCCGGGGATTTAAATCGGCCATAAATCCCTTAAAACATGGCTTGGAAGGCTTTTTATGTCATTGGAAATGGAAAATGGGAGAAACTATATGAATCAATGGAAAATGGAAATTTGGAAATGGTAAATGGATCACCGTTCTAGAGTCAATGTTCATGACATTGTTAATTGTCTCTCCATTCTGGAATCACTATAGTCTTTCCAGTAGATGTCTTACCATTCTAGAAACATTTTAGACCTATCATTATATTTATCACCATTCTAGAAACAATATAGACCTACCGTTATACATATCACCACTCTGTAAACAATGTTGACCTACCGTTACACGTCTCACTATTCTGGAAACATTATTAACCTGTTGTTAGATGTATCACCATTCTAGAAACAATGTAGACCTGCATTTAGATGTCTCGTCCTTATGGAAGCACTATAGTTCTATTTTTAGATATATCACTATTATGGAAACATAATGTACATACAATTAATGTCTCACCATTTTGGAAAAATTAGTAGACATACAGTTATATGTCTCACTATTATGGAAACATAGTTCACATAACTACAAATTTGGAAAAGAGTGTGGGATGAGTCATCTTGACCTCCAAGAACACCTCAAACACTATATTTCATCAAGGAAATGAACCCGATAGGTCCATTCCATTACAGATTAGGTTGTGGAAATGAATATCAACCATGCTCAATTTTATATAAACTTTTCCATTTATAGTAATTATATTTGTCCCACAAGAGTAAAAATCATTATTCTCATTGTAAGTGTGAAAGAGATTAAGAAAAGGTTAAAACCAAAATATATGTGTAAATATATATTCAAAAATATCTAATTTTCATAATAGTTAATTATTTTAACCCATGATAAATCTATATTAAAAAAATTGGTTTAACCATTTGGAATTGAAAAATAATTTACGTATATTTTATATTTTGAGGAATTCCATAGGTGTCACTTCCTTCTTTTATAAAAGATAAACTATTATTATCCATCCATCACAGAAGAAAAAATAATTATTTTTTCCGAATATCTCTCTAATTACCTTGATAGAATCTATCCCATAATTCGATAGTCATCATTTTGGGAACAATGCCAACAATTGAGGGCTTGAGGTGTAAATTAAGGAATATTTTCTTAAAAATTGGTATAGTTTATATATGTATTTTTTTGATTTATTCAATTATTCACATCATTAATGTACTCATCACATAAGATAAAAAATTAACAAAATTATCCAAAATCTTATGAGATTTTGTTATATTAATTTCATATCAAATATCAACCTTGTAATAAATTATTCATGTTTAATGGGGACTACTTCCTTACAAACTGATTTAATTTTCATACAATTACAGTCTATTTAGAGTAGTTATAATTAATTATTTATGTAATATATATGATATCCCAGACATAATTATCATTTTGGTATGATAAATTCATGAATATTTTCTTACCTATCTATACACAAGAAATTTATAGTGTCATTCATGCATATGTGTGGACTATCACCTCAACAATGCAATATGATTTGTGTTTCATCACAACATCACAATGATTATATATATAATTATTCATAATGAAGTAATAATATATTTTTTATAATATGATTATTATTGAGAGATAAAACAATACTAGTTTTATATCAATTATTATAATTTAAATGTAGAGACATTACACATGTGTATGTACAACATTCCATCTATATGAATGTAACATAGTGCTTTTTTGATGAACATATTTTATATTCTGTTTTAATATAAGAAATTGATTTATAAAAATTGTAGTAATTTGATTAGTGTTGTTCTTGATATAGTGGATTAATGACCACAATGAACATTTTCAACCTACCAAATTGATTTATGAAAAAATGAGACAAATTCATCAAAACCACTAGATATGATATTTATTTATAATGTAATATTAAATAAAATGGCATTAAATGGTATAATGTAATAACGAACCTAAAAATGGTTCTTATTCAACTATGAAAATTATATTATATTTTTCTTCTGAAGAAAATGTACTTATTTGATGAGTCATACTTATAGTTAATAATTTTCTTTGAAATATATTCTATTAATGTTACCCATAAAAAAAATTCATCCATATCGAGATTTTGAAAAAAAAAATAAAATGATTTTAATATTATCTAAAAACAATTATATCTTATTTTAAACAAAGTCTTAATTTTATGAATATTAATTGAAATGAATATTCATTTAATTTTCCATATGATGTCCTTTTTAAAATTTAAAAAATACCTAAAAATAATGTTTTTGAACATATAGGTCATGAGAGGATTTTCCTAATGTCATGACAAAATTTTTCATTGAAAAATAATTTATTAAATTACATGGTTATTTTCAATGAATGTTTTCCTTTATAATTGTGTGGTTTAATGTAAATAAGTTATTTCTAACTATAATGTATACATTAATCCAGAAATCTTCCATGGATATTTTCAAAAACATTCAACATAAGATGAAATCATTTCATGTTACTGACATTGATTTTAATTCAATAATTTTTTTTGATATTTATTTCATTGAAAATAATAATTCACATTTTATAGCTATTTTCATATTGAAAATGTGAGTTAATATGATTAGGGTATTTTGATATCCAATTGATTTTTTCATATTGTATTAAATGGTTATTTGAAAAGGTTTTATAATGAAAAGGTCAAATAATATAATATTTATATAGTACATAAAAATTATATGTAAAATGGTTGATCCTAATTCAAATTTTATGATGGTTTGAGCCTCATTATTTCACGTGTGGAAGCTAGATTTATGTCAAGCATTTTAGGAAACTATATAGTGCCATGTAATCCCTTTATAAATTGGGGGGAATCCTGATAGAACTCTAATTAATTAGGTTATATGCCTTATCTTTTGATAATTGTAGGATGGTATTACAAAAGGGTTTATCCTACCTATTAAAGTAGGATATATTTACTTTTGATACGAGTTAAAAATGGGGAATGCATGTGATGATTTTTGTTTCCTAAAAGTTTATTTATTTTTTTCAATAATATTTACTGTTTTTAGTTTACAAAAAATGAATTTGTCTTTTGATGCGGATTTTTTTCTAGAATATCAAGGTATAATGTCGAAAATGTAATTATTTTATTGTTTTTTTATGTTCTTCACAAGCCAATTGGATCTTGTTATATTTATGTCTTATAATAAATCAGTTGGACTCAACAAGTAATTAAAATCATAAAAGTTTTTAAGGTTGTGTAATGGAATATAATATTAGATGTTGAACGGAATTATGATTTTTAATTAAAATAAATAATGTGATATCTTTAAATTTTATTATATTATGTGAAAAATTGATATTGAGTAGATTTGTCCTCTGAATAATTTGTGGGTTATTTATGATTGAATTATGGAATAATAATATAAAACTCTAAACGTAAAGTAACATTGCGAACAAAAGGATGAGATTTATAGTATAATTACACTTGATTGGTTGATTTTTAGTTATAAATCCTTACGATGATGAGTGTCTGTGTAGTTGTGTTACACTCGAAAACATCAATTCATCACATCATTAAAATCAAGAATAATATTAGGGTTCAAATTACATTTAAAAATTTATTAGATATATTAATATGTGAACTATATTTAATGATACATTATTCCAAAATCATAACTATAAAACCATAAAATAATTTAAATTAAATTTCATAGAACAAGACATCATATAATTTGGATACCATTAGATAAATATGAACAATGGAGATGAATATTGAAAATATTTTTAATACTTTTTTTTTAAAATTCTCATGTAAGATGGAGTTAAATGTTAATTTCTATAAGAATTGTCAAAATAGTAAAAATTGAATTTTTTAGATATTTGGAATTTAAAAATAATATATCATAATGAATAATTTAAATTTTTTCAGTAGCTTCCAAATGAACAATTTTTATAAAAATGAAACAACTCATATTGAGTGTGTAATAATTTTTGATATTTTTAAATACTATTCCTAAATAACATCATGGGAAAAGTGTAATAAAATACATCATTTAATGTTGTATATGATTATATAAAGAGAACAAAATTATTTAAAAACTCGTATTTCATGAAAATGAAGTTGAAAATCGGTATAATGTGTGAACCATGACATTAAAAAAGATCCAAATAAGATATAGAGGTTCATTCATAATAACATAATAATTTAATGTAAGAGGAAAATAACTTAGGATGATTTGAATAAAATTAAAGGACTTTCCAAGAACCATAAAAGATATTATCATATTAAATGATAATTTTATTAATTAATAAATTATATATGGTTGATGTTAAAAATATATAATATAAACTTATGAAATATATTTGAGTTACTAAAATTCAATAATGGAATTATTTTTGATGATGTAAGAATCCTCTATAATGTGTTTTCTTTGTACAAAATATATATTTGGGAGATTCTAATAGAAAATGACATAAAATAAAATCATGTGATAATCTTTATAGAAATATTATGAAATATTCTAAAGAGGATCAATTATAACTCAATAAACAATAATTGCATAGTCAACAATTGTTACCAATTAAGAGAATTTCAAATAAACACACCTCAAAATAGATTGATCTAAATTTAACCTGAATTTCCCTAAATAAAAGTCATTTCATTATATAAAATCTATGATATGTGAAATTTAATTTATTACAAAGAAATCACTTTCATAAAACAAAATATCTAAAACAGATGAATTTGAGTTGAAACCCCATCATAGTTCAAATTGACTCTACATATTCACATAACATCCAAAATAATTATATTAAGATTATAAATTGCATTCCCAATATGGATATCCATTAAAATATCTATTTATCATCACCATTTAAATTCATTCCATATATATGTGTGTTAGTTTTTAACTATTATCACAGAATATGTGTTTATAGGGTTTATTAACTTCACGAGAGTAGTGGAAATATGGTTTATTCTTAAAAGGTTCAACATTACCAAATAACTAATTTACTTAAAAGTGATTATTTATAGTCATTTATGAATTTTAAATTTATTTTTATCATTGTTTTAGTCATTATCATATGAGGTAAAATCTACAACAATCATATTTCAATGATATTTAACCCTAGAATGGTGTTCTCATAAATAATGAATTAGATAATGATATAACTCATACAAAACCAATACATACTATTTAATATTAAATATAAATCATATTATATAATTATTTATGTTCATGTAATCACTGATTGTATAACTTCTTATCATTTTTCATGTAAGTGACGAAACTGTGCTGAATAAGACCATGTTGTAATTAGTGGATAATTGTGAAGCGATTTATTTCAAATATAACTATAGACCTAAAAAATTGATATAATTTATTTTTTAATTTTATTTAATATAATTAAAAATGATTTAAATGTGATGATGTAGATAAGAAAAAAATGACATAATATGAATAAAATGGCATTCCAATTTGTTCACATTGTAAAGACAATTAATTTTATAATGATTTTTTATTTCTTGTAACATTAAAAAGGTATTAAATTTTTTTAAAGGTAAATTATCTAAATAATAAATATAATATTTATCATATAAAATTATTTCTTGAACCATCCATGTAAGTTGATAATAAAAATTAGATTTACTATTCCACACATGCCATATTATGTACATATGAGTGGATGATGACTCTGTTTTCCATATAACATGGTAAATGAAAAATTTGGATAATCAATTTAGAATTTTATGTATTTCATGAGAATAATTATTATATATTAAATTTTGCATTATTACCATTCTTGTAGTTTGGTTATGGAAAATAAAGCGGCTACTACATAGAAGGTTGAATCTGTACAATGCACAAATGAAAGTTTTCTTTTTAATATAAGAAAAGGGAAAGGTGGTCAATTAATACACCCTCAAAATAATAAAATAACACTATAATATTTATATTTATTTTAAAATTTTATGATAATTTAATTAATCTTAATGATGGAGTTATTCACACACACACACACACACATATATATATGAAAGGTGAACTTAAAAATTTATACATCACTTCTTATATTATTTCATTTCAATAGGGGATCAACCATTATGATTTTTTTTCATTAGGGGGAACATATAATATATTTTTCAGAGTGTATATTAGTGTTTTTCATTTATTTTTGGCCAACCATATGTCACTTTATTATATGATGTAGTAAGGAGAGGAACACCACTTTTATAATTGAATGGATGCACATTTTGTGAAGATTAAACAAATTTAATAATTGTGAAGTCATTCTAAATGAATGTGGAAATAAGATTGATAAATAAAGGATTTTGGAAAGGATAATGTCAAGCCACCCCAAAAACAATAATTTAGAATCATTTTTATACAAGTTAGGTCACTTGATTTTTAAGTTACTTATTTTTTAGAATTTTTTATTTTGCCGCATGAACTATTTTTTACCTATTTATTTTAGCCTTTATGAAAAGAAATTAACATGGAACATCATATATTATTTGTTCTTAATGATTCCTAAACTAAAATCAAATTTATTTAACTAGGATTATAAATATGATAAGAATTAATTTTAAAATAAACAATTCTTTTCGTATTGAAATCATTATTTTTTAAAATATTTCATATGTTATATATTGTAATATATATTTTTTAAATTAAGAAAAATATGCAGAAATTATATATTCAAATTATAATTAATAAGTTTATCTTAGAATATTTTTTCTTTAGTTTCAATGAAAAATATTTTAAACATGTAATGTTAAAAAAATATGTAATTTTAAAAAGTGAATAGTTTCATTATTAACAAAATATCTATCTTTTGTAAATAATAAAATAATTTCACCATATTCACATTTTGAAAAACTGAATAAAAATTTAATTTTCTATTTTCAAATAGAAATTATTCTCTGTTTATGTAATCTTTAATATGAATTCATAAAATATAATGAGAAACTGGTTTAATTGGAAACCAACAATTTATACTACGAATTTTTCCAAATATTATTTTTTTAAGAAGTATTAATTATGGATTTAATTAAAAAATATTATATTTTATAAATATAATCATACTTCTAAAATATAAATTGTTTTATTTAATTATATATACAATGCATAATATGTACTATTTTTAAACCAAATAATGAATCAAATAGTTTTGAATAAAATAAACATTTTATATTAACACATTTCTTAAATTGGTTACTCATATCCGTACAATGTAATTAAATTTCTAGGGTTTAATGGTATAACTATATCATATATTCGTTATTTTATGATGTTTCATGGGTATTATGAAATCAAATATAGTGTTGATTTAAATATTCCAAAATCATGGTTTATAATATTCTTCCTAAAATAAATAAATTGTGTCATTGTAATTATAAATATTTTTCAATAATGACTATAAATTGGCATAATAATAACTTGTAATTTTTTTTGATATATCTTCTATTATGACATATACAAAGTAAATTTTTATTCCTTAAAAAAATTCAATCATAAAATCATGTACCCTATATTTATATAACCTTATAATATATCCTCATAACATACCTTTGCAAAATAAAATTAATATCTAGGAAATTAAACAAAAAATATAACACTGATTCATATAAAAAAAACCTCCGAATCAAACCTTAAATTTTTTATTCAATAGTTAGTGAAGACAAAATATACTAACTATATTTCATAATCCCCAGAATGAGAAATACATTATTAAAAATATCATGAATAATTTATCAATCCCATTATTACCAATATTGTCTGAATTAATTTTTCAAAATATATCAAACCATTAATACATCAAAATAAAGAATATATTAAACACATGACATATTCGTACCTCACAAAACTGTTCTAAAATAATTATCCCTCAGACCATAGCATTTTCAGGATTTTTTTTTGAAATGATCTGAGTCATGAGTTGGTCACTGAACCCATATCCCCAAAAATAGTATTAAAGAAAAAGGAATAATAGCATACACATGATGTGTAATGAGCTTACACCAACTAGAATTAAAGTGAAAAACATACATTTTATCATGCGCACATCAGTGAAATACCCCTAACTGAATATTGCCAATTAGAACACTCTACTGATCACCATTCTAGCATCCAAAAGTAGGGCTTAATGATAACACTGTACTTATGTGAAGCGAGATCGAAGTCACCAGCCCCCAAATGCCCTTGGAGCTCCATGCCACCCGATGTGATCATGAAGAAACTTGAATTCCAAGTGTTTTCTCAAGCATGCAGCAATTTTTGGAATCACCATAACAACCCATCTTTGAAACAATAGCTTCCCAAGAAATCATAAAATCCAAATAACTTCACTTCAATCGGTGTGAAGTCAGACACAGTATTCATCTTCAAAATCTCATCACAACAGTCCAATCACATCTGCATAAAACTGATAAAAAAGTTCCAGCACAACACCATGATATATAACAATCTCTGTCCATCATAAAAAATGATTTTCATCAAGCATAGTAGCCATAAATAAGGCAGAAACCAAGAGAAAACATGAAGTAAACCCATCGGAACAGAGTAGAAAAACAGATAAAAAAACCAGAGTTGTTCAGAAGAAATGAAGTCCAACTGATGCCTATGAGGGAAAATCCAATAATACAAAAAGAATCTAGGTAGAACAAGGAAACATCTAACAAAATGTTGAATAGTATACAAGAGCATCTTAGAGTAGACCCAAAAACCCAACAAGATCAACAGAAATGTAAAGGCAAGCAAAACAGGACTGGTCAAGAACAATCAAGAGTAGATAACCGTTAAAATATCATAAATATCCAAAAAAACTATCACTGACAATAATCATCCAGTTCAGATCAATAGGGACCGGAAACATTGGCAAACAACACAAGATAGGGATGACTAGAGTAGTAACAATTGAGCAGAACATGAACAGGAGAAAAACATAATCAAGGAGTGTGCATGTAAATCTTTATTCTTTGATTGAAGATATGTCTCTTAACCCTAAGGTATTTCTCTAGAGTAATTTCTCCTTCCAAGAGTTTTTGATAAGAAGGTTCCTTTTGTAATTCCATGTAGGTATCCCAGTCTTGATGTTCTTCTTCTAAAAATTGTTCTGAAGTCTCATCCTTTGGTTTATCAACCAAAGGTTTTTCATAAACAGGTACGGTCACTTCTTTCCTATCAGCATCAAGTGATCGTGTCAAAATTGTTCTTTCAAGCTTGGAGTAATCCTTATGTTGTCTTGTTTTCCTAGGATTTGGAGTGATAAATCTATTAACATCCACAATGGGTTTTTTACCCTTCTTGGCCATTGATCTCAAATAGGACTCTTCAATTTTTCTAGGTTGGTCAGCCTCCTCAATTAAGGAACTAGAGTCTGAATTATCCTCTTGATCTTTATCTCCCTCCTCTTGTGACTCTATATCATTTCTTTTCTCTTCTCTAAGAGAGGTTGGAGTGGGTTAGACCTTTGTTTATATATATCATTTGAATGAGGGAGGTCATGATGAGTGGTATAGTCATTCATGGAGGGAGGATTGTTAGACATTTCCTCAAATACAACATTCACATAATCAGATATTTGATTATGATTTCCATGTTTTTCCATCATCAAATCCTGATTTTCCATTAAGGGTAGAGGGATAATTGTAGAGTTCGTACCAGTGACAAGGTTCTCTTTATTTGCAGTTTCCATATGACTATACAAAGGAGAATTTGATAGACCAGCCTCAATGAAAGACTCAATATTTATGTACTCATGTTTTATCTTTTCAACACAAATAACTTTTCTTGAAACCGAAGTTGAAGATTGGAGGTACAATCATTCAAAGGATGCCCATGTTTCAAACAAAAGTGCAGTAATATGGTATGTTTTCATAAACTACCTCCAGAAAGTAACCATAAGATCCATTTTGATTCCAAATTTGGTTGAGAAACTCATGGGAGACATCTAATTCTACATATATTCTAGCCACTGATGGCCTTGAGAGATTTTTTGTAGCCAAGTCAAGTTTCAGGTGCTTTCCAATGAGTGTTTAGATCAATAAAAGTGCTGGCTGCTTAAACAAATGTAGTGGAAGACTAGGGACGCCAATCCAGATGGGGACTATAGGCGATTCAGTGAAGGATTCAATGTAAGGGGTCTATTTTAGTACTCTCATCACACAAACCCCAAAGTAGCAAGTGCTTTTATCCCAAAGCCTATAATAGTATTCATGAGAAGCAAAATTGAAGACGACATTCGAATAATTAAGGAGGTCAATAGGGAAACCTGAAAAACCCATAACTTCCAGGGAGCTTCTTAAGAACATCAAAGAAGGATGATTCTTAACAAATTTTCCAATAAGAACATAGCGAAAATCAGATGCTAATATGAAAACCACATTAGCGGTAAAGGAAATCGATGGTTGCCCATGGTGATGGAAAATGTGAGGTTTGATGCTAGAATCTGTGGCAGAAGCTCCTTCACATGGCCTTGTGTCTTCGTTGTTTCTCCCAACATCTACATTAGTGAAGGATCTGGCATTTGGATTTTGCGAGCCGCATTAGGTTTCCATACTCGCTCACCATGGTTCGGGTTTCTCAGTGCTCCTATCATGAGCTTTTCAGAAAATTACTTATTATGGAAATTGACACCATTAAATTTATACTTCCAAACCATTAATGATGGACTAATAATGAAATATCATTTGATATTTCAGAATGTAATTATATATTTTAGAATATAATAAAATTTCATATATAAGTATCTAAATCTCAGTAAAATAGTTATGAATACAAATAATTAATTTAGATTAACATGTTAACAACACTAGCATTGTTAAGACACGGGTACTCACTTTTATCTTATAGACACTAAATTTATTAACTATGAAATAAATCCTCATTATCCAATTATATTATTTAGTGGATTCAAGATACTTGATGTTATTCCATTCTATTTTTAATCCTTTATTAACTAAATACAAAACATAATTATTTATTATAATATTTATTTAATTCAGTTAAACTGATCATATGAATATTAAAGAGAAATCATAACAAGAATTCTCTAATGATACCACCATTTCAACCTATGATAAATTAATTTTAGCTATGATACATTTAGTTCATACTTTCAAATTATTGGTTATAAATAGGTTCCATTTTCATATCTCATACAATATGTCATACTACCTAAATTTAATTTGGAAATAAATCCATTATAATAGACTATAAAGAGAATGTGATTAACTAATTCATATCCCTATATGGTTTTAAACATATTCTACGGATTGGCCTATTTTTTCAATATGATGATGATTGAGTTAATAAAAAACATTCTGTTATTAGGTTCATTACTCCTTTGAACATCAATGCTGCATCCCATATTCACTTATAGTATATTGATATAGATATTATTATTAGGTTAACCATCTACAATAACAAATCATCAGTATTGTATCATATGCTTCTATTTAATCATTATGTTTTCACCAAATATATATTATCCACCCACCCAAAATATTCAATATTACCACATTAATCCTAATTTCATAACAATGCCATTGAAGTTATGTTCATCCATAACTTATTAGTCATTAATAATTATTCTAAATACTAAATTAAACTTAAATGATACCATTCAAATCCTTAAAATTTGATAGACCATGCTACCAGACCCACTATGATTTCATATAACTCATCATATTGTAAATACATGATATAATTCAATTATTTAATTAAAATACAATTGGAAGTAATTTTATATTTATAGTTTAAGACAACTAGGAAAAAATTCACTGAAAAATAATTACTTTTTAGCTAATTAGCATTTCCCCATGATAAAATAAACAATAGAATGTATAACATTTCGTAAAAATATCCCCCTATTTTAGTTCATAT
The DNA here is from genome assembly GCA_963277665.1 of Viscum album. Lineage (NCBI taxonomy): Eukaryota > Viridiplantae > Streptophyta > Magnoliopsida > Santalales > Viscaceae > Viscum > Viscum album. Next base: position 25,875,207 of record OY728127.1, read on the forward strand.
ATTACACTTTAAAGAAATTAAAATTTTACATATTCTTATAAACAGATGAAAAATAAACATAAGAAAGCAGTGACCATTGATGATCAGTAAGGGTAAACATAAAGTATAATAATAAATGTTATCAAGTGGGAATAAAATAACTATATTCTGGTTAATTGGATATGTAATAATGTGTTAACAATTAATTAAATAACATAAATCTATAAGTGATAAAAAAATTATTAAATTTATGCATATAATTGTTGAAATAATACATTATCATTAGTTTTTAATGACATTTTTTTAAATCAACATAAATAACATATATGTTAAAAGTGGGACATTCCAAGTCAACTTTTATAAACTAAAATTTAAAAAACATATATAAGGTTAATTATAGAGGTCCTATCATGTTATTTGTCATAAAAATGGAATATAATGAATCCATGAAAGGATTTAATAAGTTGGATTTATATTAAACTAGCATTAAAAGGCCTCATAATAGGTTTTATACATCAATTTAATAAATAACCAATATCAAAGGAATATGTCAATCTATTTCCATCCCATGGGACATTTAATTTCGAGATTCAATAACACCAACTTTGAATGATGTTTTTAGAAAAATATATAATAAAAATACATATATTATCAAATTAAAACACAAAATTTCTAACCATAAATATAGAAAACAAATATAAAATAATAAAAGAATAAAAACTCATTGATAAATTTTACAAAACATTTAATATATATAGATATATGAAAAAAAATATCCAAATAATTTATAATAAAAAAATATTGTTAATATAAAATTGTATTGACCTTTAATTCATAGGTTGTATGTGAATGAATATCATTAAATACCAACAAGATAATGTGTTACAAATTTAAAAAATAAAATTTTTGTTTAAAATATAACGTTCATTTTGAAACTATCCATTTCATAATAAATTCCATTTCTATCCATGACAATCTCATTAAATGATTGTCAAATGTAAAACTCACATAACACATTCCAATATTAATGACGAAACCCTATTTATAAAATAATATTTCGATATTAATAATTGTTGTTATGTAAGAAAAAAATGTATTCACCGGTATAAATGGTATTTGTAATATCCCATTATTCATATTTGGTAAATATCATTACTATTCATGTTTTTTATTTAGTTTTATTCATCTTGGGACTCTTGAGGATGGTTAAAATTTTCAGAGAGAAATGAATTATTTATTGGGGAGCACCTCGAATAATTTGAGGTTTTCATTTAAGGAAATAATGTTTTATGTTTCATGTTGGTCGATTACACGACATACAAAGGGATTACCTGATGTAAACATGGTCACTATAAAAAATTAATGAAAAATTTAAACTTATTTATTGAAGTACATGCTACTAAGGGTTTCAAAAATTAAACTATTAAAAGATATGTTTTTACTAAAAAGGGGATGAGATTTACGACATATGTGATCATCATGGACTACACAATGTTTAATGATATTAAATTTCACATTATTATTATGAGAGTTGATTTTAGGGTGTCTTGGTGGTGATAGGTTACTTTGTTTATATGAATATCCTTTTCATTTCAACCATGAACCCTTCTCTAGTGATTTTGGGAGTCTCCATTTGATCCAAACTAATCCTTTCGGATGATTTATCATCGTGGTTGTGGGTTAACATCTCTCCGGGATTATAAGCCACTATACTTCTTCATTTATTTTATCATGGTAGCACAACAAAAACATGTTATTAGGTATGTCTGCCAATGATATTTTATTTTTATTTTTATTATAGTTATGTGATTTGATTTTGTTATGGAATCCATTTCCTTATATTGGTTGTGGTGTGGTACGCTATTTTCCTTTCGGTTTTTGGTGTGATAATCTAGCTTTTCTGACCCCGTTTACTAATTTGATCAATTTTAAGATGTGTATATTGATTCTAGGTCCTTTCTTTTTCATTATTTCATTCACTTTTTATTGTTAATTCATATGCATGTGCGAACCTAAGTTTTGATGTATGTGGTTTCATCTCTATCATATGTTGATAAAGTTTTTTACTCTATTTTTTCATAAAATGATTTATACAACAATTAAGAGTGATTCTATTTTGCATCTAAGTGAATTTGAGATAAAAATTTGGTTTTACCTGGTCTTAGAGAACAAGAAAATGGCAATTTTTAGTGAATAGAAAAAATATTTTAATATCAGAAAATGGAAAGTTTTGAGTACATAAGTGGAAGGGTTAACATAGTTCCATTTTCCATATTAATATTTGGGGATTGATCATAGGGATTTCTCTTTTCTCTATGACTATTTTTGAGGAATGTTTTCTTGAAATTGATCAATGAGTTACTTATGGTGTTTATATCTACCCATAGACCATTATTGTAAATAAAAGTATCGAACTAGTCATTTATAGTGGTATGAGTACCCTACTAGCTGGACATATAGTGTACCTTTTTGTCATTAACATGGGATTTCAAAATGTAATGATTAGGTTTGGATATGAATTAATTCTCATTAAGAATTGAAAAACCTTCTTGTGTTTTGGAATATTTTGTTATCGAGAAATATTATCTTCTATTTTGATATAACTACCTTACATCTCATCATTTCTTTTTTTATTTAATGTGAAATTAAATAGTTTTTTTACATATAATTTTTATGGAGCACCAGGGTAAGATCCCACTGAGCTTGTCAACTCACACCCTTAGCACTAAATCAGTGGTGTTTTGGAAATGGAATGATTCTAAGGTGAGGTGGTGTGGTTTTCAATATAATGGGTTTGATATATAGATAGTGAGAATATGTGGGTTTTCCTATAGTATTACTTGGATACTGTTGGAGTAATTATGTTGATTTTTCAATCAATTACTATTGGATAATGTAGATTTTTATTTGTATATATATGTTCTATTTCTGATTTACAATATATATATATTTCTTCCATTTTTGGGACTCTTATATATATAGGTTACATGTTATTGACACATGCTTGGCAAAATAAATTTCTCTGCTTTTTGTATAATGATTATGTGCTAGTTTCTTGACTGTCTGGATTGTGAAAAATGATCATTTATGTGGCTGGTCAGGTCATGAACAATTTTTGATGTGTATTATGGTTGGTTCATTATAGTTTGGTGTTAGAGGTGGTCTTTCCTAAAGATTCATTTTCCTGGGATGTTCAATAGAATAGAGGTAGGATTTTCAGTACATGAGAGGTAGATTGTGGGAGGTTCTTGTCTAGATCTTTTGGGGAATGGTATGATGCTACAATGGGATGTGGTTATGTGTGTCTCGTTTTTGGGTTCACAATTTTATTAATAGTTTTCTTATGTGTTATATATTTTTAACAGATACTATTTAATTTCATGATAATCTCATCCATTTTATTATGAAGTAGTATTCCTTTGAGGCTTGTTTTGTGAGTTCCTCAGATGGGTGTAGATGATTATCCTTAGGGGAATCATCTTATGGATCACAACTTTGTTGAGGATATCATGTGAAAATCTCATACTGTTGGATATAATTTGAAAAATGTTATGAAAAATTTATTTGAGGTACAACTAAGAGATGGAGGATATAGGGATTGATCACAGGTGTTTTTGTGTGGGATTATAGAATCTTATAATGGAAAAAATGAATATCATATTGAATATGAGAAAAAATGAAATTATATATAAAAAATACAACATTATAGAAATAAAAAATAATATAAAGGTGATGTGCGAAACATTCATACATCTGGGTCCAGGCAGGCTTCAGGTGAATTCCATCGTATATGTGGATACCTATTTTATCCAAGACATAAACAATTTCATCAATCTATTCTTCTGGAATTTTAGATCAGAGTTATTGGTGTTTGAAATCTCTCAAAATATTTTGTCATTATAATATTGTGATAATGATGTGTTGATATAAACTAACTTGTTGGTTGACCTAGACCATCTTTCCTAAAAGTATTGAAGTATGAATATATCAATGCTTAAAAGTACATACTTGGTTTTCAACTGGATATCATATCATAGGTTTTTATGTTGAATATATTATCCTAGGAAGAAGAAATGTTTAATGATATGATTGAAAATATAAATATGGTATTAATATTATGATATTTATCCCCTTAACTCCCACCTACTAGAGCTTTCATGGTGCCCTTGGGAAATATTGAATGTGGAAGGATCGTCACTAGAGTGGTGGTGGTGTATCTTGGAAATATAGCTCATCAAAATCAATAGTTATGGAATTTGATCTTCCTCTGACTTTGTATTAGTGTGGAAATACTAAACACCAATGCTATTCGTATCCTTCTCCACCAAATATGTGTAATATATGTGGATTTTATAGTCATAAAGAACGTTTCTATCCGTCTATGTCTACTCTTATATATGGGTAGGTATTGTATTCTCTAATGGATACAATGGAATAGTCCTATGGTTCATAGAAAATAGAGATATATCCACCCTACTCAGGAGTGAAGACACATCATGTAGTAGATGTGTTTCTGGTGGAGTCAGACAATAGTCCAAAGATATTGTGGGATACCTTATGTATTTCATCTTCAATGGTAGTTTCTTTTTTCAATATTGTTTATTCCTACTCATTTATATATAATTTTTTTCTAATATTATTAACCTTTCAAAAGGACTCATGTCCTTTTTAAGGAGTTATAAACACCAACTAGGAAGATTAAATAGAATGGGTTTCAATGTCCACCTTGTGGTCTATGGATAAAGAATATAGAACAATTTTGGTATTTGAATGTCTTTGATCAAGATCTATTTCACATAATAATTTTGATGGGTTGTATTATTTCTCACTGAGCTATGGTTTATTTATATCATCAATGTGTCTCATTAATTTTGATTGATTAGATATCATGGTTGTTTTAGAGATATTAGTATCCATTTATAGAAATTATGGACCATCCTACATAGAGATCATACATTTTTTTACCTGTTTCTATTTAGTCTGATGAAATTTTCTCTTTTCTGGTATACCAACTATTGTTATTCATTATCATGATGGTTTACAGGTAAATTAATATAGGATTACTCCATAGAGTAAGGTATACATTATTCTAATCATGGTGTGAGGAAATAAGTAGAAATTGATACCTTATAATATATGTAACCAAAGGAGGAAAATGGATCATGTTTTAGTTGGTTTATTAGGTGAAAAAACAGATATTTCTCCCTATATTTTCACCCTGGGAATCCCAAATACTCATTTCCATGAAGGAATATGGTTCACTCTTTTTGTTCATGGGTATCCGAATATGAACCGGGTAACTCTTAAGTACATGTATCCTTTTCCACATGTGGATGATTTATTTAACATTTAAATGGGGATTTTTTAAAGATATAAATTTAGAAGAGATATCAGCAGCTTAGATTTTGGGAGTGTGATATTTTGAAGAAGCATTTCTACGGATTGCATGAAAATTATGTATATATATTGAAGTACATTATTATATTTGATTCTCCTATAGTTTTTATGGATTCTAGGAATCATATATTCCATTAGTATCTAAAATATTATTTTTTAGTGTTAATAGATGGAATTTTGGTTTTATACCAGACTCAGGCATGAGAATTTGAACCATAAAAGTTTGAATTTGGGAATCATGGGATGTCATCAATTATATAGAAAAATATTGAAATTATTATTATGGATTTAGGAAGTAAAATTATTAGGGATCAAGGTTTATAATAATTTATTATTAGTTGATCTTGATAAGGTAAAGGTTTTTTGATAATCCGAAGATCCATCAGAAATGTAAAATTTAATGATTCCATGGTTATATTAGATGCAATCGATTGATTACTCAGGAATTTTTAGGTTGGTGTAAAAAATTATTTTTCTTACAAGGAATGGGCTGAAATTGTTTTGGGTGAAATAGGTTCATCTTTCACTAATGACCATAAATAAATTATAACCTTAGGTCCTATTATAATCTATCCAAAACTCGAGAAGGGATTGTTTATTTTTATTCTTCAGGTTCTAGTTTGTGTTGTGTTATGATTTAGGATGATCATGAAGTGTCTTGCTATTCACATCTACATAGGAAACATGATATGAATTATGTTACTCATGATTTGGTTCCTTAAAATGTTATAAATGCACATATATGTTAACATTATTATGTATTTGATGATAGAATAATTCAATTTTCTAAAAATAAGAGTTTAACTTATATCTTATCAAAGAAATAAATTTCTCATAGATATAGAATGTGGGTAGAAAAAAATCAAACTACTTAATTTTATATATTCTACACCCTGGGTAAGGGGAATTTCATTTTGGAAGCTATTAGTAAGACAATTCCCTCACAAGATATTCAGGATTCAAAGGAAGAGTGGAACAATATTTGGAATTTTACATAGTTTTATCTGGATTCTTAGAAGTCTATTTCAGGTATGGGTATAACCATTTTTGTTAATTGTCATCCCTTTATGAGGTCAATATCTTGAATCCTGAGCAGGATGTTGAGTTGAGAGGAATTTGAGAAACACTATATATTAGGGGGAGACCCTTTCATGTAGGTCACTTTTTCCAGATGTTATAATAAATTTTGAGGATTAGTTTTCACCCTTCAAGTATGATGAGATCAGTTTTGATTATCTATAATAGTTAATAATATTACTTTAATCTACGAACTATGAATTTGTATTATGTCATGTGATGATTATTATGTTGTCCATGTATGATGCATGATATTGTTGATTATATTTACCGCAATTACACCTACCTATAGAAAAAGGCCATGAATTCAAATCCATATATATTTTATCATAATAATATAATTATGATTTTTAAATAGGATGAGGAATCCCTGGATATTTTTACATTAAAATGAAATAATCATGTGATAAATGTTATCTATGTTTTCATTTATCGGTTGAAAATGTCAGCTCATATTATTCTGGCTGAAGGACTGAAAATGGTGAAGTTATTGGTATGTTTTATGTGCGATGATTTCTAAGGATAAATGTTTTTCCTTTAAGGGTTTCTTCGGATAGGGATCTTAGTTTTACTTTGACGTAGTCAATACGTTTCCAATATGTGATGGGGACTCATAAAAAATTGATAATAACTTGTCATCCAAAGACTGATGGTCATATAGAGATTCTTATTCATATTCATGAGGATATTATTAATTCTATTGACTTAGACATTAGTTGATCATGTTATTGAAATATAAGAACTATTGAATTTTCTTATAAAAATATTCATGATATGTAAATTTCAATGGAAGCCTTTGATGCTTTGTATTGTTTTCATTGAGGGTCACATCTTGGTTTATAAGTGGTTGTCGAATATTCTTATTTTGGACAGAGAAAGGTTCATGAGATGTCTAAAATGATTTAGAATTCAATTTAAAATATAGGTATAGAAAATATCACTCAGAAATCATATGTTATTATATGATGTCATTTATTGGATATTTTAGTAGGTTAATTTTATTTAATTAATGTTTCTCCACTGTTGGGTCATTATAAACTTGTAAATATGGAAATATTGGTTATGAGATATGGGAAACCAATTGAGGTCATCAAGTGGATCTAGAAGGTTTCTTATTATTAGGAATTAATAACTAATTTGGAACGATTTTATTATTTTATATATATGTCATAGCTCAGTATATATCATCCTGATCACACATCTATTATATGGTGGGAAGTAATTAATTTTGAGATAGATTCTTATGTTATGGATAATATAGTTGAGATTGTAAATTATCTTGTGAAAGTCTTGAATGGGAAGACTATTCCACTGGTTTGAGTATTATGGTGGAATAGATAATATTATCATGATGTTACGGAGAATGAATTCTTGATGTTGGAGAATTGGATTGTCCTTTTTAGTATACATCATCCATTCACAAGGATTCCCAAGGATTGAAAGTATTATAGTGGGGAGTTTTAAAATCCCATTAACCACTTTTATGTAACTCTATTCTCTTTTCTTGTATTCCTCATTTATTGGGTATGTTTTGGGACAAAAGAGGATAAAAAATAATTTTGGACAGAAAATATATAATATTTGGAGAACATTCAGGGTTTTTTTTGTATTCGTGTAAAAATATTGAGATTTCTACTATATATATAGAAAACGAACAACACGTAAAGAGGTTGCACAATATTTTCCTAGTTTCTAGACACATTTTTTGAACTATTTACATATCCTGAATGGAGTACATGACATGTACTGGTTACATCATTCATACTATTAAAATATTGATTTTTATTAAATATTTGAAGGGTTTAACAACAAATGTGATCTTAGTAGCTTACACAATTTGTAATGGTATTACACACCAATTAACTTTCATGAGAATAGATTTTAGAGGAAAATTTGGTTTATAAGTTATTTCATTCTTGTATAGATTCTTTGGTCATAATCATAGATCCCTTCTCTACTAATTTTTTTTAGTGTCTGTTCGATCTGAATAGACTCATTCTATGATAGATCACTGAGGTGGTGGGTTCGCATCTCTCCAGGTAAGTACGACATTATTATAATTCATTTAATTGATTTTTTAGTGTTGTGGAATCACGTTCTCAAGTATTTTGGATCATGATGTTGTCTCTCATTATTTCTTATTGATATATGATGTGATCTTGTTCCGAAGGTTGTTTCTTTATGTTGATTTTGGGGAAGAACGTGACATTATATGAGGTATTTTTTGATCTAACCTATACTATGACCCATTTTTCTAACTGGTTCAATTATAAAATATGTATATTGATTAAAGGACCATCATTTTCATTGTGGTGTTATCTTGTTGATATAACATTTATGCGTGTGTTTCATTCCAAGTTCTCAAAAAGATGATTTTTTTTCAACCCTATTTTTCTGAATTTAATTACTATTAATAAAAATTTAAAAATATTTATTAATAAATTAGTAATTTTTTCTGTGAGAAAATGGATATGTTATAAAATGTGTGTTTTCTATAGTTTTTTAAAATGGAAAATTTTTTATTTTCAGAGAATAGAAGTGATATATGAATTACATTACATGGGAAGCCTTCAGTATTTTTTTGGAAGGTTTAGCATAGGAAGATCATTGACATTCCCATTGGGGGGGCTCTTAATGGGCTATTCTATTATCCTTATGAATCTTTTTCATAGAATTTTATTGCACTATTAAATTTTTGTTGTATATGTATTATGTTATCCATAACTATTTTGTTCCTTGGTGTGATTATCCTATTCATTGGATTTATAATGCCGCCTTTTTATATGAGTGATTTTTCATTCAATATTGGTAGGAATGCCTTTTCCAAATTATTTTTAAAAGATACATATTTACCATCTATTTGATATAATGTATTTACTGATTATTATGATAGGATTTTTTTAAATGAGAATGATTATGTTGTTGTACAAATACATTTTATGTATAACCTAGTTGGGACCCTACAATGATTGTTAGCTCACACCCTATTAACTTATTCAGTGGTTCATAGACTATTTTATGCCTTTTGGTGTAGGGAAAGGAAAGGAATCATGGTGTGGATGTTGGGTTTTCTATCAATGAGTTGTGTTCCAGGATGGTGATATACTGTTGGTTTTCGAAAACTACTATGTGGAGAGTGTTTGAGTAGATATTTTTTTTATTTTCATCCTTTAATATTATAATTTCATTTTAGAGATTTTTCATCTACCTCTTCATTATATCACTTTTTTTGTTCTATTTTTTTGAAATATATCATTTGTTATTATTTTTTGTTTTATCAACACATTTTCCATGTTGTTTCCTTGTGTTGGGTTAAATAATTTCCTTTGTTTTTTGAATGATCTTATAGTGATACTTACTAGACCGTGTGGATTGGTAACTCGCTTAACATATGTGGTTGGTCTGGTCAGGTATGATTTTGATAGTATATTGGGGTTGTTTTATTATAATATTCACTAGAACATTTTCATAATCAAATTATTATTATTCCACTTTTGGTTTGTGTTCCCTCTTTAACTCAATTCAACTTCAATTGTAATTTCAAATATATATTACAAAAACAGGTGTAAAATAAAAATATTTTGATTATGGAATTAAAATACTATAATAAATTTCATTCATTTAAATTTTTTAATATACTCTTTAAAATATAAATCATTATAGAGAATCTATACTATAATTGTAATTTTTGGAGAAAATACACAGAATATCAAATTTATAATAAAAAATAAATTATATTGAATTATAAATAGAATAATAAAGATTAGTTTATAATTATATTTTTTATCATCTATCAAGGAATTGAAAAAAAATATATCATTTCAGGGTTTTTAAATATTTCTAATACCTATGGAATTATGGATTATTGGCTCAAATATTTTATGTTTGTTGAAATGTATTCCATGTTACTAAGATTATTCAAATGATGTGAAATTTTATTGGAGGAAAAAATGTGTTGATTCATGATCATCAAATTAATTAATTATTTCAATATAAAATACCTTTATTTTGAGAAAGTAAATTAATAATTGAAATTTACATACCAAGAAATCAACTATAACATAGGTACATTGAGATTCTCATCCATTACAAAAATCCAAGAGCTCTGTTATAAAATAATTTTAATTAGAATTTTTAGATGATATATAAATACTCATTAGAAATGTAAAATACATATATAACATAGGAAAAACAAGTCATAATGTTATTACATAATCAACTTCTTGGGGAATGTCTAAAGGTTCTAGAGCCTAAAATATTTCATTCCCTTAAAGTAATTCCATCGAATTCGTATAAACATCTATAATTAATTTTTTAGAAAATAGTATATATAATTATTAATTTACTAAAAATTAAAAATGAAAATCAACACATACACCATATATCAAGTGGGAGAAAATATTTACTAGCTAATGAAAAAAATTTAATTATATAATATCAAATTATGGACACCACCACTGTAGTTAATGGTACTAAAGCTGTTATATCAATAATAGAATTAAATTTTACTCTTATTTGGACAAAAATAGTATAATAATGTTGTAATTAATCTTACATATCGTGCAAAAAGCAGTATGGTACAATATGTTCAGGGGGATCCACATAATAACAGTCATAGTACATAGTCGGGGATGAATGAAGAGGTGAAAAAACTGGTTTGGAAGGGTATGATATCCACTTATATCTCATAAATTATACAATAATTAAAAATAAATACTATATAATAATATAATTCATTGAATCATTCATTTTTATATATCAACCTTCTATGAATATATTTATTCAATATATTATTTTTCTATTGATGTCACGAGAAAGGGTTGAGCAGTTTTTTTAAAATTTTATTCCATCAATATATCCTTTGATGCATCTATGGTGATAAAACATTCTTATAGATTAAGTATCAATATCCTACATAACCTCAAGGACAATTAATTTTTCATTTTCTCTTAAATATCATCCAGTTGTAATAGTTTCAAATGTAATATTTTTGATATAAAATAAATAAATTGAAATATTTAAAAATATTAAAATTTAAGAACTTAAAATATTATTATTAACTTTATATTTCATAATATTAATATAAATTGTTCTTTTATATTCTATAATTTTACCATTATTTATTATGATTGGTAGTAGATAGAGGTCACTGAGAAACTTTTAAGAGCCACTTCCTATCATGGCTCATAATTCACAATGCTTTTAAACAATCATTTGGAACTATATTAATTGATACTATAAGTAACGATATTTGATGGAATAAATTATGAGATTGTATCAAAAAATTATTTTGTTGGGATTATTGTTAAATTTAATAAAATAAATTAATTATAAAATAAATAAAATTTATTAATTTTTTTTACAAATATAAAAAACACACTATTAAAAATCCTTATACCGAGTATAGACAAACAATTTCATTTTCTCACTATACATAAATCCCTGTACAAGGAAAGAATATTTATAAATTTTACTCCCAAAATATAAATTGAGGTGATGTTTTTCATAAAAACACTCCACGTATTATTGATAAAGCTTAAAACATATATAATTCCATTTTTCACTTGAATTGCACATGAAATATCTAAATAATATTACCTTATGAATAAATATATAATATTTAATAAATTTGGATATAATATATATCATTAGAAATTATACCATTACAGATTCCCCTAACAAGTATTTCCCTAAATGGTTGACACAACAAAAGTTATGGTATAAAATACATATCCTAAAATTACTCTATACAGCTAGGTAAGAACTATTCTATTTGGAATTTATGTGTGTTTAGAAGTTGTTCTTGTGGAATTAAATTGTGACCCTTTGGAATCTACATGACTGTGATTGTTTTTGAAGACATATAATCTCAACTATTACCACTGTAGGTATCATCCAAACTAGAGTAGAATAAAGGGTAAGTATTTATTGAATTATAATATTTATATTATAAAATAATTTTATTATAGTGGAATATACCAAAAAAAATAAGTGAACCTAACATGGTTCCTCTTCCATAGTAATTTTAATGTTGATATATATATTCCACCTTCTCAAAAAAATGTGTACAAATATTTTAAAGAAATTAAATAACTATAATAAAACAATTATTTCCTTATAATAAAAATAACATTGAATATTTTATTTCTCAAAGTAGAAATTCATAAACTATGACTTGTTTATATATTTTTAACATTTAATGATAGAAAATAGCCATAAAAAATATCCTTTAAAAAAGAATATTTATATCAACACATGTATGATATTTTTGTCAACACATTTTTCTATACATTAAATGGAATGAAGTTCTAAAGGAGTATGATAAGACTATATAATATCCTTTCCATATGAAAAATTTGTGGAAAGACCATATAAATGAGAATTGGTTTCCATGTAGACATGAGTGATGATGAAATTAGAAAAATAAAAAAACTAGGAAATTAATATACCAACTATTAGGCTTCCAAAGAATGTCAGAAGATCCAATATTGAAATCATGGACTATAGTAGATTAATCACATTACATTGAATGATTATTTTAACCTATTTGTATGCCCTTTTCCATCATAATGATAAAAACATAATATCAACTACCAAATAAGATGGAACTCTTCATGATCCATGTAGACGCCCATGTAAATCTGGATTAAAATCCCTCAAAATAGTCTCATAGCAAGATGGAAATATATTTCCATTTGAAGATCCATCGATATTGACATTGGTCCCTCTAGAAAAAGAATATTATTGGAGAATTTTTTTCCAAAAGGGTAAATTATATTACCCTTTATGAAAAATATCATGAGAACAAAGTGATCCTGAATTTACCTATAAAAATTTGTTTTTTGAGAGATATTAAAACATCTAACCCCTACTACCAGATTATCCATAGAAACATGAGTCTTGAATAAATCACCACAGTGTATCCACTTTTTCTAAAACTATCATAAGATAGTGACCAATTCTACTGTAGAAGTATTTAAAATAATCAAGATCTTGGGAGAGAGCATAATATCCAGCCATCTGATAATGAAGTCTAGAATGTCGCATGAATAGGGTGGCTGAATATCGAAGATACATTCTATAACATTCCATATTGATGAAGCAGTGATAAATATAAGAAAATGTTGGTCCAAATATTTCTTAGGTTTATTAAATAGGGAAACAATTATCACAATGAAATTACAAAAACCTATACAAAATAGTTAGGTTATATCCTTCTATGAGACAACCTACAAAAATGATTAAATATAGATGAAATCAATTTCCGGTCGAATTTAACAATACATGGATTGACCATGAAAGAGACAATGGAATGGTGATAAAGTAGTTTTGATGTTATAATCCCATTAACAGCAGGTTCCCATGTCCAAAATTCACCACCTAGAGAGAAATAATAATTACAAACAATATCTATGACATAATAAAGAAGAGCCTCTATATCACTATGTTGATCTTTGAATGATAATACTAGATCAATTAATTTATCCTAATGAGTGAGATAATCCAGAAGAAATAAACCAATCGAATTTTTTACCCAAAAAAATAAGGGAAGAATCCCAATAGACAAACCATCATGAATGAGAAATAATTACAGAAATGATTGATTTAATGGAAGTCCATACAAAAGAGTAAAAATGGATCAAATTAGAAGATATAATATTCCTAATGTACATTGACACCAAATGAAACAAGGTATTTCAAATTTCTATTGACAAGATTCAATACAGAAATAATCCTATAATGACTAATTAAATTCTGTATGAATCATAATTCCTAGACCTCCCTCCTCAAAAGGGTTTAAAAAATTATTCGATTATTGATAGGATAGTCAAGTCTCCATGAAATTACAACTCCAAATGACATTCATTATATAAACATTAATACACTTAATAAAAGAAAACATTATATCCATACAACAAAAAAGGGTACAAAAATTTAATGGTGATAAAAAAATTATACAAACAAACCTGAACTTCAATGGAAAGTGATGTTCCATTTAAAAAGTATAATTTCCTTATCAACTAAAAATAATATTATAAAAGAAAAAAGAATATGAGAGACCCCAATATAGAGAAAACAGAAGAAAATAAAATGAAAAATTCCGTATCAAATAACAAAATCATTGTAGATATCAACTTTTGGAAGCCGCAATATTTTTGTCAAAAAAAATGATTTTTTGAAGATAACACGTTGATATGAATCTTCTTCATAGTGTAATATGAAATTCTAATATGGATAATTTTTCATTTATGCTCTCAATTTAAGATAATAATATCATCAATATAATGTAGAAAAATTATAGAATCAATCACTATTCTAATAGAAGAAAAAATATCTGCTTTCCATTACCATCCATGATAGAAAACATCATAATAATATTATCCTAAAAAATTGATAAATTAATATAAAATACATGGTCACCATTCAAAACACCTCTAAGTAATGAGATGTGTCCCTTACGGGATCCATTGAATACCACATTATTATAGCAGAACACAAGATGATTTTAACCTAATTGATTAGGGAAACATCAATACAAAACATACGAAGAACCATGTAACTAAAGGTATAATACATCATATCCAAAGAATATATTATATCATGTTTTAGATAAATGTTCCCTTCTCTAATAAATTATTAGATATTACTAATATATTAGGTGGTTTTGATAAGGTCATCCATAATGACCCATCATTTATAAATCTAAATATGATGGAGGAAATTATTTTACTGAGATGGGAAAAATCTATTTTTAATTATCATACTAGTGAATTTAAATGGTATTTACCAAGGAAATAAATATAAATAGATTAAATTAATTGGAATTTTCCAACATGTGTAATTATGTAAAGAAACTAAGCATTCACACCCATATTATGAGTTAAAAATTTTAAAAAATGAATAATGATCATACAAACATATTATATATTTGTAACGCCCTGACCCTAGTTACCCAGAGTCGGTGCATTATTACCTAACATTGGCATGATCACAAGAAAGATCAAATCTCGAAAGACCGATTGGTTTAGTAGCCTTGGAAACACTAGATATATTCATAAGTTTTACATTACATCATAAAATGAAAAACTACTACAACAACATAATGTCTCCATAATCCACACTCATATCCCCACATAATATCCCTACAGGTCATTCATAATTTACTTCTTCACTTCCTGGGAAAAATAAAACATAGAAAAGGGGTGAGCTCAAATGCCCAGTAAGGATAACCATATAGAGGAAACTTTCATACATAAGAATAAACATTTAAGGCAATGTATAACTAAAACAAAAGCCTTTCAAACTTGAACTTTCAACATGGTAAGGCATAAATAAAATGAAATAATGCCATTTACTTATTCACATGGATATTCTACTAATCGAATAATCACATGAAAAAATCAATAACCACTTTCATAATGTTGGAATGCATAATGATGAACTTTTATTTCTTTGTCAAGGCCTCATCCCAAGACCTTGGGGCTAACTGTAACCGGAACCCAACCCGGAGTGCCTCTAATAACCGGACACCAACCCGGATTGCCTCTAATAACCGGACACCAAACCGGAGTTCCTCTAATAACCGGAGACCAAACCGTAGTTCCTCTAATAACCAGAGACCAAACCGGAGGGCTTACTTTTACCGGTCCCCAACCCAGAACATACTTGTCTAACACATTCATCTGAATGAAAGGTGGAAATATAACATAAACATTGGGATTAAAAATAACTTATAAATTGTCAATACATTAAACAAAAACCATGAGTGACATAAGAATAACTTATCCACAGTCATAAATATCACAAAACCTTCAATAAAATAGGGATGTTTTGTATCATAATAAATCAACTTCAAATAAGCTTAAAAACCCATCAAAGGATGTTGACATAGATGAAATCAAAACTATTTTAGAGAAATATCTCTTTTTTTAAAAAAATTATTTTAAAAGTAACGTAATTATAAAATAATACATTCAATTTGAAAATATTCTTATAAGCTTGTAAGGGAAAACTTTGAAGATTTTATAATGGCAGAAAATAACCGCACTCGCCGTATAAGTTAAAAAAAACATTCTTACCTTAATTCTGTCGAAAAGGTTAAAAAGGACCTTGTTTTGAAAACGAAGGAAAGATTCCTATTATAAAAATTCAAACAAGGGTATAAATGAATTTAACCCATATTCTTGTAAATAATAAAAATGTTTTGAAATACATTTTGAAGAAACATGGATGTGGATGATAAAGAGATCCCAGTAGATTATTACGTATAAACAACCTCGGATAATGAAGAGATTGTGAAATAACCCTTACCTTGTACTTTTCCTTGGTTGGGGTAGGTTAACCTCCTGTATAATGGTGAAATAATTGTTATTAAATTATACAAGAATCATATACATTATTATGATATAATATATGATCTTTTAATATTGATTTGATAATAATATCTTAGTATTACCGTTGTTGCGGGTGTGAACTTACTTGTTTTCTTTTGTATGTTTTGTTACGTAAGACATGTTTGTAAAGGATAGGTTGTATATTATTCATATCCAGAATGATATCAAGTCCTTAAACATCATTTTTAAATCATCAAATGATAATTATACTTGAATGGATACGATGGAGAATGAATCTCATCGCATTCGTGGAGACGGTAGTCCGTACGTACGCACGAGTGACAATATCATTCTTTTGATATTAAAATAATATATAAATGGATGGTATATCATATATAAAGAATCATTAACATGTTATATTTATTATTTACATGAGTTACACATCATTATTATACCCATTCAAATAATATTATATTGAATAACAATTACCCCACGACGTGGAGACGGTAAGTCGTACGTACGCACCTATGGTGACATGTTATTCAAAGGGTGGATAGAATAATGATTATGGTTGTACCATATTTATAATAACATCACAGTATATAAATGATACTGGAGTTATTATTTTAGAATGGTAACAGCAAAGGAAGAAGAAGTGGAAGAAGAAATGAACTTGGAAAAGGGTGGTGAAATCATTACCTCTTCTTCGGGTTCTTCCTTTTGATTTGATCAAAAGGGCTCTTTAGGTTGGATTTATGATCAAACTAAGGCCCCTAGTTTGTATTGAGGGAATTTGGGAGAGTATTTGGGCAGAGTTTGGCCAAACCAAATGGCTTTGAAGGTGTGAAGAAATGAGAAGGAGGAGTGCCCTTTTATAAGAGGGGTGAGGGGCACCTTTGGAAAAGCTAGAAATATTAATTTATAATAAATTCATATTCGGTTTCTAATGGCTCCAAAGTTGACTATTCAAAGGTTAAGGTGGGGATGGGTCGAAAACAACTCATCCAATAGAATTTAGATAGGTTTGGGTACTTATATTAACCTTATCATTAAGTATTAACTCTAAGTTAATTAGTTTCACTTTTACAATGTCTCTTTGTATTTTTATATAATATGGTTAATAAACTTACTATATACATCCAAGAGACCCCCAAGTGGTCCATTAATGATGGAACTATCATTATATAAGTCTCTTGGCCGATCCTTATATTTTTAGGAATTTAATATCAATTAATAATATAATATTTGTTTTAAGAACTCTTTTATGTCAATTTTGACACTATTCAATAGTTAATTTTTGTGAAACTCATAACAGATTGATTACTTCGAACAAAGTAAATTAAATAAATCCTAATATATCATATTATCCTAGAAAATTATTTTAATTTATTAAAAGTTTCATATTATATTTATTTGGGTATTTATAATATAAATTATTTTAATTTTTCACTATTATAGAAATTACTGCATCATCATTGTGTCATAAATAAAATAAATTATTTAATGTCTAAAAACTATAAATAAAATATCATTATGTATTATATATTTTTATCTTTCTAATGAATATTTAGAATCTAAAATCCAACATATATAACCCTATGTAATAATTGTTTTTCTAAAAGATATATGCTTGTGTCATTTTTGTATTCATTTTAACTTAATTAAAATAAAGTGTCATTATCACTTACAAGTGGATCCATGGGGTCCCAAAATCGACCCAAAGATGACCATGGTAGACCATGTATCAACAAATAGGGTTAAGACACGTTTTAGGGTAATTTAGTATTATTATAATATTATTTTTTAACCCTTATTTACCGGATTTACCCTTAACCATGGTAAATAAAATATTTACCGCAGTAACTATTCAAAATGTCTAAAAATAAAAGTTACCTATTTACACAATTTGAACATCCTGATTCCAAATATGGAATCCATTTTTATAAATTCAAAACACAGAAGTGGAAGAAATTAATTTAAAATTAATTCCCGCTGTCAAAACAAAAAGCGTGTTTTTAAGAGATAATAACTATCAAAAGATTGACACTTGTTTATGTTCGGTTTAATTGTAAAATTATGTCCAATGAACAAAATTATATTAAATGGTAAAAATATATTCTAAATATACTTTAAAACCACTCAAATTCACAATTTATCACTATTAATTATTTTGATTAAAAAAGTTGTTTTTAATTAAAATTTAGTAATTTTCACTATTCATCAAAATATGAAAGTTATCCGAAAAGTACCAAAATTTCACCTTAGGCTAAATTCAATATTCAAAATCCAAAAATGAAGTCCATTTTAAAATATAAAATATATATAATTTCAAAAAGTATGTATTACTATTCATAACGGCTAGTTTGATTGGTTACGGTGTGTTAGAACTCGATGTTGCGTACAACACACGCTAGCGTACCGTGGAAGCTTGGGATGTTTCATTTTAAATTTTTGATGTCACCATTAAGTCAAAAAGTTTAAAATATTGTATTTAAAAATGGTTCACTATTAAAAGTTGATAAAAGTGAAATACTAAAAATGAATTTGTTCTTGCATTATGTCTAAGATACTCATAATATGGAAAAATTATAAGGATTATATAAAGTTTAAAATTTAGTTAATACTATTAATAACCTCTTTTGAATGGATTTTTGTTAAGTCATGGTGCAATTGATCTTGGTGTTGCATGTAGTGCAAGTTATTGAATTATTTTGAAGAAATAACACATTATGAATTCTTGGGGTGTTACATTCTTTCCTCCTTCAATAAATTGCGTCCTCGCAATTTGAAATTGTTCTTCGAAAATAAAAGGTTGAAAGTAGAAAATATATTTGTGGGAAAACCCACATCGATAATTGGGTTACTAAAATTTAGTCTTAATATGAGGAAAATAGAAATGAAAGGGTCACCACCAAATTATGATCTCGATTAGGAGAACATTGGTGGAAATTAGAGACTTATAATTGGTGGGAAAACGTAAATATTTATAGGTAGTGATTGAGGTCATCAATCACGAACAAGTATAAAATTTAGGTCCTTAAACTCATCAATCTATGATGATTTGAAATTCCATCGGTTCAACAAAATCTAGGGTATTGGGATAACACATTTTTGACGTTTCAAAATATCATAGTTGAAATCCCACATCGAAAAATGAATTAATGAATCCTCTATTTAAAAATAAAGAGTGGAAAGTATGAAGATTACCGAAAATAACACATACTAGGGTTCCATGTAGGAAAATATGGATATGGAAGAAAAATCTAACCATCAATTATCTGATGGAGAGTGGTATAGAACATGGCTATGAAAAGGCCAACAATCCCAAATACATAAATTAGTGATGATTTAAGGTACCATCTAGGACAACATTTTTGTTCTAAGTTCCTTTTCTTAATGATGAGGAATTTATTTTTGAGATTGGCTAAGATCATAAGGAGATATACTTACTTTATAATTAGAGTTTTATCCATTAATAAATTTCTACCAAAAACTCATCTTTCACTCGTAAAAAAAATTCTATTTATACTATTCATAGAGGGTTCCAAAATAAACGAATTTATAATTCATCTACTAGATCTTTTAAAAAACTACTTTATTTAATCCAGGACATCTCGTGGGATAGTGGTAGGTGATACACCCTTATCGCCCTTCGGTTAAGGGTTCAAGTCTTGCGGCCTTGCCGGTCGCGACGGGTTGCCGCCCGACCTCTGGGTTGTCCTTTTATGGTAATCAAAAATTAATATCAAACTAGAATTTATCCAAAATACTTCTGACCAAACTCACAGTCCAATATTTATAAGGAAGGTAAACTTAATGTATATCCTTTTTACCCCGTAATAGCATATGAATACCTTGATCATGTATTATTTTAAAACACTGAAACATACTAAATTACCATAATACTTATTGGTTACATTCATGCTCCCTTATTCCATATAGAATGCTGGATATACTTCATCAATCCAAAAATGTTTTAAACCCCAATAATGATGGAATATACAAATCATTAATCAGCTTCAAGGTAGTCAAGAATATCCAATATAATTTATCCAAATCAATCATGTATTATTCTAAAATCACTACCTCGGTATCAGAACTATATTATGGTTTATCATTCTCTAAACCATATATTTTCCAAAAATTTATCCTACTATTGAGTCACTTTTCTTTGTTCCACACAATCTCAAGTCCTTAATGAAATAGTAGTGCAGTAAAATCCTTATATACTCCACAATTATTATAACAAGTACATTGTTGATACAACACTCAATTGACATAATCAACATAAGAACTCTAATCATTCGTCTTCATCTGTGGTAGTATCATAACATGATTATTATCCAATAGCATCATTTGCGGCATAGTCTGATGACTGGGACATAGGTTCGCGTAGTGTCCAAACTCCTTGAAAATGAAGCAATGTACATTTGAAACCATTTTCTTACCCTTGAACTCATGTACTTTGTGCCCTTTTCCTCCACACTTATAACAAACTCCCATTCCTTTCAGGAAAGTTCCAGGGTGTTTCTTCCCACAGTTATCACATATGGGAAAATTCATCTTTTTCCTATTCCCTTTATCCATCTTTCTCCCTTCCATCCTTTTCTTTTCTTTCTTCCCTTCAAATCCATAGGACTCAGAAAACTCTTTACTTATCTTATCAACACATGATATTATTTCTTCATATGATGATAATACATGTGATACTATTTCTCTTATAAATTCTAGCTTAAGACCATGAAATATATGATCCTTCTTCCTCTTTGTATCATGTGCATTGCTGGAGTTCTCATTCCTTCTACTAGGCGCCATTTCTAAACAATGGCATACACTAGATCAGTTTATGAATCAAAATACATAATCCCATACTTATAAAACACTTAACATAAATTGAACTATTTATGGATATAATCCATAATCATAAAAATGTTTTCATTGGGGAAGTATATACTCATAAACCCTTCATAATGATTTGTAAAGAAAATGAGAGTTATCCTAAGAATATCCCCTGGGAGTGTCGTAACCAAGAGTGCAGCAAGGCCCGTTGTCGTGCACCAGTTCCCGTTTGAGTCTAGCTCAAAGCGGTGTTTTCGGGTTTTACCCCTAGGTACATCTGTGCCAGAGCCGCCTCTACCTGGTCGTATCCAGACAGGGATGTATTGCTCGGAAAACTCACAAAATCACTACAATACCAAAATTCTAGGAAGTTCTTCTATACTAATCCTCAAAGTTCATCTTAGGTCTACGTGCTCTAATCAGAGTTTATCTAAATCTAGTTTCCAAGGTTTGTACTAAACTTCCTCTGATACCAACTGTAACTCCCCGAACCTAGTTACCCAGAGTCGGTGCATTATTACCTAACATTGGCATGATCACAAGAGAGATCAAATCTCAAAAGACCGATTGGTTTAGTAGCCTTGGAAACACTAGATATATTCATAAGTTTTACATTACATCATAAAATGAAAATCTACTACAACAACATAATGTCTCCATAATCCACACTCATATCCCCACATAATATCCCTGCAGGTCATTCATAATTTACTTCTTCACTTCCTTGGAAAAATAAAACATAGAAAAGGGGTGAGCTCAAATGCCGAGTAAGGATAACCATATAGCGGAAACTTTCATACATAAGAATAAACATTTAAGGCAATGTATAACTAAACCAAAAGCCTTTCAAACTTGAACTTTCAACATGGTAAGTCATAAATAAAATGAAGTAATTCCATTTACTTATTCACATGGATATTCTACTAATCGAATAATCACATGAAAAAATCAATAACCACTTTCATAATGTTGGAATGCATAATGATGAACTTTGATTACTTTGTCAAGGCCTCGTCCCAAGACCTTGGGGCTAACTGTAACCGGAACCCAACCCAGAGTGCCTCTAATAACCGGACACCAACCCGGAGTGCCTCTAATAACCGGACACCAACCCGGAGTTCCTCTAATAACCGGAGACCAAACCGGAGTTCCTATAATAACCGGAGACCAAATCGGAGGGCTTACTTTTACCGGTCCCCAACCCGGAACATACTTGTCTAACACATTCATCTGAATGAAAGGTTGAAATATAACATAAACATTTGTATTAAAAATAACTTATAAAGTGGCAATACTTTAAACAAAAACCTTGAGTGACATAAGAATAACTTATCCACAGCCAAAAATATCACAAAACCTTCAATAAAATAGGGATGTTTTGTATCATAATAAATCAACTTCAAATAATCTTAAAAATCCATCAAAGGATGTTGACATAGATGAAATCAAAACTATTTTAGAGAAATATCTCTTTTTAAAAAAAATTATTTTAAAAGTAACTTAATTATAAAATAATACATTCAATTTGAAAATATTCTTATAATCTTGTAAGGGAAAACTTTGAAGATTTTATAACGGCAGAAAATAACCGCACTCGCCGTATAAGTTAAAAAAAACATTCTTACCTTAATTCTGTCGAAAAGGTTAAAAAGGACCTTGTTTTGAAAATTAAGGAAAGATTCCTCTTATAAAAAGTCAAACAAGGGTATAAATGAATTTAACCCATATTCTTGTAAATAATAAAAATGTTTTGAAATACATTTTGAAGAAACATGGATGTGGATGATAAAGAGATCCCAGTAGATTATTACGTATAAACAACCTCGGATAATGAAGAGATTGTGAAATAACTCTTACCTTGTACTTTTCCTTGGTTGGGGTAGGTTAAACTCCTATATAATGGTGAAATAATTGTTATTAAATTATACAAGATTCATATACATTATTATGATATCATATATGATCTTTTAATATTGATTTGATAATAATATCTTAGTATTACCATTGTTGCGGGTGTGAACTTACTTGTTTTATTTTGTATGTTTTGTTACGTAAGACATGTTTGTAAAGGATAGGTTGTATATTATTCATATCCAGAATGATATCAAGTCCTTAAACATCATTTTTAAATCATCAAATGATAATTATACTTGAATGGATACGATGGAGAATGAATCTCATCGCATTCGTGGAGACGGTAGTCCGTACGTACGCACAAGCGACAATATCATTCTTTTGATATTAAAATAATATATAAATGGATGGTATATCATATATACAGAATAATTAACATGTTATATTTATTATTTACATGAGTTACACATCATTATTATACCCATCCAAATAATATTATATTGAATAACAATTACCCCACGACGTGGAGACGGTAAGTCGTACGTACGCACGTATGGTGACATGTTATTCAAAGGGTGGATAGAATACTGATTATGGTTGTACCATATTTATAATAACATCACAGTATATAAATGATACTGGATTTATTATTTTAGAATGGTAACAGCAAAGGAAGATGAAGTGGAAGAAGAAATGAACTTGGAAAAGGGTGGTGAAATCATTACCTCTTCTTCGGGTTCTTCCTTTTGATTTGATCAAAAGGGATCTTTAGGTTGGATTTCTGATCAAACTAAGGCCCCAAGGTTGTATTGAGGGAAGTTGGGAGAGTATTTGGGCAGAGTTTGGCCGAACCAAAAGGCTCTGAATGTGTGAATAAATGAGAAGGAGGAGTGCCCTTTTATAAGAGGGGTGAGGGGTACCTTTGGTAAAGCTAGAAATATTAATTTATAATAAATTCATATTCGGTTTCTAATGGCTCAAAAGTTGACTATTCAAAGGTTAAGGTGGGGATGGGTCGAAAAAAACTCATCCAATAGAATTTAGATAGGTTTGGGTACTTATATTAACCTTATCTTTAAGTATTAACTCTAAGTTAATTAGTATCACTTTTACAATGTCTCTTTGTATTTTTATATAATATGGTTAATAAACTTAATATATACATCCAAGAGACCCCCAAGTGGTCCATTAATGATGAAACTATCATTATATAAGTCTCTTGGCCGAACCTTAGATTTTTAGGAATTTAATATCAATAATAATATAATATTTGTTTTAAGAACTCTTTTATGTCAATTTTGACACTATTCAATAGTTGATTTTTGTGAAACTCATAACAGATTGATTACTTCGAACAAAGTCAATTAAATAAATTCTAATATATCATATTATCCTAGAAAATTAGTTTAATTCATTAAAAGTTTCATATTATATTTATTTGGGTATTTATAATATCAATTATTTTAATTTTTCACTATTATAGTAATTACTGCATCATCATTGTGTCATAAATAAAATAAATTATTTAATGTCTAAAAATTATAAATAAAATATCATTATGTATTATATATTTTTATCTTTCTAATAAATATTTAGAATCTAAAATCCAACACATATAACACTATGTAATAATTGTTTTTCTAAAAGATATATGCTTGTGTCATTTTTGTATTCATTTTAACTTAATTAAAATAAAGTGTCATTATCACTTACAAGTGGATCCATGGGGTCCCAAAATCAACCCAAAGATGCCCATGGTCGACCATGTATCAACCAATAGGGTTAATACACGTTTTAGGGTAATTTAGCATTATTATAATATTATTTTTTAACCCTTATTTACCGGATTTACCCTTAACCATGGTAAATAAAATATTTACCGCAGTAATTATTCAAAATGTCTAAAAATAAAAGTTACCTATTTACACAATTTGAACATCCTGATTCCAAATATGGAATCCATTTTTCTAAATTCAAAACACAGAAGTGGCAGAAATTAATTTAAAATTAATTCCCGCTGTCAAAACAAAAAGCGTGTTTTTAAGAGATAATAACTATCAAAAGATTGACACTTGTTTATGTTCGGTTTAATTGTAAAATTATGTCCAATGACCAAAATTATATTAAATGGTAAACATATATTCTAAATATACTTTAAAACCACTCAAATTCACAATTTATCACTATTAATTATTTTGATTAAAAAAGTTGTTTTTAATTAAAATTTAGTAATTTTCACTATTCATCAAAATATGAAAGTTATCCGAAAAGTACCAAAATTTCACCTTAGGCTAAATTCGATATTCCGAATCCAAAAATGAAGTCCATTTTAAAATATAAAATATATATAATTTCAAAAAGTAGGTATTACTATTCATAACGGCTAGTTTGATTGGTTATGGTGTGTTAGAACTCGGTGTTGCGTACAACACACGCTAGCGTACCGTTGAAGCTTGGGATGTTTCATTTTAAATTTTTGATGTCACCATTTAGTCAAAAAGTTTAAAATATTGTATTTAAAAATGGTTCACTATTAAAAGTTGATAAAAGTGAAATACTAAAAATGAATTTGTTCTTGCATTATGTCTAAGATACTCATAATATGGAAAAATTATAAGGATTATATAAAGTTTAAAATTTAGTTAATACTATTCATAACCTCTTTTGAATGGATTTTTGGTAAGTCATGGTGCAATTGAACTTGGTGTTGCGTGTAGTGCAAGTTATTGAATTATTTTGAAGAAATAACACATTATGAATTCTTGGGATGTTACAATATTGATATCCCAATTGTTATTGAAAATAACGTTGTAAAGACATCTAGACCCTGGGAATTATTATTCTTGGGAAAAATTAAACCCACTAGAAATATTAGATCCAAGGAAATAAAGGAAATTCTTGATTTATCATCTTTATTTACCAATCCTGGAATAATACCATCTGCAAAATTAAAAAAGAGGAAGAACCATTAAAAAGATCTATTTAATTAGATACAACATTCTCTAAGAGGTCCTTCATATTAATTATAAACTGATCAGGATTATTATTAAAAGTAATTATTGGGAGAAATTTCTATCACTTTGACTGAAATTAAAGAACATTGAGTCTTGATCCCTATATTTGATCAAATTTTCCTTGAATTAATCCCTTCCATAGAATCATTCTAGTTAATATGATTATTTATCTTTAATGTCACCACATACTCACTAAAAATTCCATTAATGAATTAATTTCTAGAGAATTTCTATTGAATGTGATGAAGCGAGATCTCAAGAGTAAATATTTCATTATCACTATGGTTGATCCATTCCTTTCACCACTTTTCTAGATTCCTCTTAAAGAGATTCTATTTATGGTTTCAAGAAAATGAATTATTCATATAATCCCCTTATCCCAAAACAAATTGAACAATTTTCCAAAATTCAAAATGATTCACCAATGCTCTATAAAATCTCAATGTAATGGGATATTTAGAATATTTTCAAATAAGATCAATCATAATTATTTTATGACTATATTTGATACATGATGTGAACATGTAAGTGATAGATTCAAATGTAATTAAATTAGATTCATTAACAAAATCCATAACTATATGTATTTCTATAATAACTCTAAGATGCATCCAATTAAACGTGTATTAGAAACATTATAGGTTTTTCGAAATTAAATATTTTTGTTCAATATAAGATCTGATGTCTCAAAAGGAAATTAAATTAGTCAGTACACATATTTTTTCTTAGGATTTAAAATTGAGTCGATGAATCCCAGAAAATTATATGAATCATAAAAGGAATTACTATGGGAACTAATATCCTACAACATAATTCAAAAATCATGATAACTATTGTAACTATAAATGAAGAAGAAAATGTGATGAACTCACATAATATTATAGGCATAGGTGACATGATGATTGCATAAAATAACCTAGCTAGAAATAATAAAACAAGAGACTGTAATTGGCAAATATGTTTGTAATATATTAAAATACAATGGTTAGTTCCTAAACGAGAAAAAACCATGCTTTATAGAATAAAAAATATTAGAAAATATCTTCCAGGTTGAAGCTATCCCAATAAAAATCAGGCAATTCTTCTGAATTTGAAGCCTATGGGAAATGGAATTGTTTTTTTAAAGTACTCGGTAGTTCCATAAAGCATCCTCATTTGGATCATCATCTGTGGTTAAGTCCCCCATCCATAGTTTCTTCCCAAAAATTTTTATTACTATTTTTAGGATTCCTACCAGCCTACTTTTTGGGGGAAACATTTTCTTGAAGGGGACATTTAATTTCATTGATCTCAGTCCCCTTACATTCATGTCACATTTGGAGTCCCACCTTTTCCTCAAGCTTCTGTGAATCATCAATGAAGGAATCCTTAGTGTATCCTAAAGAATCATAATTAATAGTGTAAAACCTCTATTTTTCAGATTCTTAACCTGGTGTATCAATTTTATCATTCCTCTGAGCATGATCGACACCATTCAAAACAATATCATTAATACTAAAATTATTTGAATTTAGATCAATAGTGTATAGATTAATAATAGGATATATATATAGAAAAACTATAGATTCATCCTTAGTTGATGATCCTTGAAGGATTCATAATTATCATGATCATATAGAGGATTACAAGATTAATTCAAGGTTGTGATAATATCTGGAACTAACATGTCCATTTGAGTGATCCTTTTGGAAATAGGGTAGACTATTTCAGAAACCTATTCTCTAAAAAATAGTCTCTAGATTTGTCCCCAATAGTAGTATCATCAAGAGAAAAAACCATGTAATAGTGAATGAGTCAAATAATTATAGAGTGAAATGACCACTATATTATCATCCTCACTTGGGGCTTTATAAACTGACTTGATTGAATTAGAAATAAAAATTAACTAATTTACTTTACAATAGAAATAGTTTTATCCTTATCCTCTAATTATAGATTCATATTATAAACTATCTCATTAGTGACATGTGAAATTTAAATGGCAAAGACATGATCCTTTGATCCATCACCTTCAAAGAAAACTCTGAGTATTAATCTTGTAAGATAATATGGAACATAAAGATGAATTTATGATTCCTATGCAATATCATTCGATGAATTCATCAATTTTGATAATGGAAAAGAATTCACAATTTTCTGGAAGCCCACCACATCCTTTGAAGAAACCATTTTGTAAAGGATGACACCGTGGGTTTTGAGGATCTAGTTAAGATCCTTCAAATCATTAGGTTTTAGATCCTCCCTAAATATCTTATGAATTACAGTGAATGTTTTAATTTAGTTCCCTATTATCATAAAAAAACTATAGAAACGATGTATTCATTCATATTCAACCATGACCTCAATTTTAAAATAATTGTCAAGAGGGAGGACGGTATTTGGATTTTAAGAGATCATATTGAAATCCACCATAATTATAGCATAAAATCAAAGCTACCAAAATTATTTTCTGAAGATCCCTAATTATATGATTACCATCCAATGAAATGGGATCATTTAGGATTTCTTTTAGTCCAATTAACCCAATTTCGACCACGAAATGGAGTCCAAATTTGAGTGTTAGATTGTTCTGATGAAAGGATTGAAGAGTTAATCCCACTAAGATAACCTGAAGTTACACAGTTTGAGTTGTAGATGGAACATATTAATTTCAACCTTAAAATAATCACCATCCTAATGGGAAATTATAAAATATCCCCTTCACATATGAATTATTTTCCATACTTGGTTATTCCAGCAATGGAATATTCATTTCTAAATATTGGAAAATGACCAATGCCTATATCACCTTGAAAATCATGTGGCCTAGATGTGATAACTTATAAAAATATAATTTCTTTATAAGATCCACTATGTATACTATAATTTAAAATCCTACATCATCAAACTTACTTGTAACACCTAGATATTTTTATGAAATATTTTCTTTAGAAAATTATAATCCTCTAGTATTTTTCATTGAAATTACTCATATGTTAAAACCAATCACGTGATTCCATTAGGTTAAAATTATGATAATGAAAAATAAATAATGTTATAAGTAATAAACAATAATTTTATATGAAAATTTATGGTGAATTTATTTGATATGAATTATATATTATAAATATAAACTAATTAAATGTAAAAGAAATATTTGAGTTTTTTTATTAACAATTTAAGTTACTGAAATTTTTTAAATAAACTATATATATGTTATATATTTATTAAAATATTCTTACTATTCAAAAATATATTTTTTATAAATAGGTTTGGTATAAACACTATTTTATTTATAAAAAAATATATTTGTTAGAAGGAAAAATTTACCACCTTTTAAGGGGTAACCCATATTAACTTGTAATTTTAACATCAAATTAATTTTTATATGACAAAATAATCTTCTACTTTAGAATTAGGAGATAAAATTATAATTTAGGTGAATTTATGAAATTTTTCTAATAATTTTCACATTTTTAGGAATAGTAAAAATTTACTAAAAAACTATTGATAAAAAAATTTTCCATTGAAATAACATATATTGTTAAATTATATTATTGAATGGATTGAATGTATAAACATAATATATTTTTATTAGTTAATATAATTTATTTCATTTAAATTTATTTTATATTTAATTTAGATAAAAACATTTTAATCTTGGAATTTTTTTAATTTTAAAATTGTTTTCTCATTCTAAGAACAGGAGTAGTTATAAATTTATTACTTAATGTTCTATGTATTGAATTTTTAAAAATGGACACCAAATTTTTAATTAGTTCATAAAAATTTTATCATTTTATTTTGTTTATTTTTTCGTATTATGAATGGTAGATTCTATAATTTTTATTAATACGATGAAACGATAAATTTGGTATTTAACGGCAAAAGTATAATTATAAAATTTCCCCAAAGCATGTCTTCATATTATTGGATGAGTGTTTTTATACATAAATCATTCATGGGTATAAATGGTATCTTTTTATGCCTCTTGGATGAGATTTGGACTTTTAATTTATTTTATTTAAGGAAAAGTTAAATATCTCTTACTAAAATTATAATTACTATCCCATTTTTAATATAAGTCAATACAAAAGAAAAATTAAAAAATAAATAATGATATTAAATCAAGAACGTTTTTTTATCACATTAATTTATTTTAATTATTATTAAATATATAATCACCTTAAATGCATTTACATAAATGATGAATAAATTATATAAATAATGAAAAAGAAATTAAATTATTCTTATTAAAATTATAATTACAATAAGAGACCTAAACACATGACCAAATCATAATTTTCCACTAAATATTGACAATAAAAATTTATGTGTCATGTTATTAGCCATTTATAACCCTTTGGAAATGATTAAGAAACTTATAATATTTTATTTAAAGTGATGTTATAGTTATCACAATCATATTTTAATAAATTAAAATTATTATTGAAGGATTTCAATGAAGATATATTCTATTATAAGTATTTTTATTAATTCATGAAAATTTGTCTTCATCATAGTATTTCATTTTTAAATTTTTTTTCAGTATATAAATAAATTATATAATTACAAAAAATAGATTTAGTAATTATTTTAATAATGGATATAACACATAATAGTTATTGATAATGATTTGATAAATATAATTTTGGATATTTAATATATAAAATGAAATTTATAGATTACCATAGCCTATATGGAATGTAATAATTTTATTTTCAATGTTAACTTATTGCCTTTATATTATTAATAATACATGAATTTACTGGTGTAGTGATTTACAATATTAATTTTTTATCTTAATAATGTATTATTAAATTATAAAAAAAAATACAAGACATTTTAAAATTTATAAGATGATTATGATATTTTTTGAAATGTTATAAATTATTCATTTATGTTCTTCTTGACATCAAATAAGTAAATATACAACCCTTTTAATATTGAAATAATTTTTACCTTAGGCATAATTAAATAGAATAACTAGGTGTTTATTTTATAGATAAGGATTAAATTGATATAAAAACATGTTAAATTTTTATAAGTTGTTGGTATTTTACCATTATATCATCTCATATTCCAATCTAGGACATTTTTGAGGTTTTTTATGTTTTTGGATATAATTTTAAATTAACATTCTTAGATATTCCATAACTTCCCCTCGACTCAATTATATAAATGACCCTTGTCCCTCACTTATTAACATTACATTGATTATTAAAGAAAGTAAAAACCCTAACCATTTCAATAATCAACTTCCAAATCCACCTTCTAGATGTTATTGTCTCATTGAAATACTAACATATTGATTTAAGAGGATATATAGAGGGAACTGATCATAGAAAATGTAATATCTTCTACTGATTCATTAAAAATATTATTTATCTTACTTCATTTTCATGAGTTTTTTCCATTATAATGTAATAATTCTAGAATCAATTATATACTGAGGTATTATTATGATTATTGAAAAATCGTATTCCACCATCTAACTGTACTATGAAAAATGAAATCACCATGTGTTTGTATGAACAACATACCATCTGCATGTCGTGGTGTAATATATTTTTCACCAAGACCTATATTGGATGGGAATAATAATGGAAATAATAACTATATATAATTATTATTACATGATATGAATTATTTATCAAATTAAATACCATTCACTTCTATCAAATTTCACAATTAATGGAATAATATCATCACTCATCCATATATATTGCATACTCTCCATGATTCAATGTGATTCATTCTACAAGGTGTCTACTAACGAATGATTATATAAATTTATAAAATTAATAATATATATATATATATTAATATAATTATTAAAGATATAAATGTAACCTAATAAGGATAACAAGAACTTATTCGGAAAATCAATCCTAAGAAAATAAAGCAGTTAATACCCAAATATTGAGTAATAATGAAATGATATTAACAAAAGGATGATAATATGATCATATATGAAATTAAAACAATGAATATGATTAACTAATAAGTAAATAATTTATTTAAATCATTATAAATGATTTTATGATGCATTCAATGTATATGAGACAGAAGGTAACCGATAATTTGGTAGTCTCATTAATATTCGATATTGTTTGTCACGACACCCTCCCAACAAGGAATTCCCCTAATGGGACGGTAATGTGAGAATGTAGATAATGACCCCTGAGTCTCACCTTTATTAATCCCCAAGTTGGTGACTAGAACCAAGGGTATAGTAAACACACCAATGGAATGCATTACCCTATAAAAGAACACAAGCGAAAGAGAGATATAAGAGACAAACCAACCAACTCCAAATCAAACTGCAATATAAAAGAATTCCCAATATAGAATATGTAATTTCATGATAAAATACTACAACTAAAAGGGGATATCAGCAAGTTCCCAATAGAAATTGAAAACAACAGGGAACACAATGCCTAAATAGCTCTGGAAACCCTGAGCTTGTAGAAACCTGCCTGATCTCCAACATGCTCAAAGTGACCGGGATAATAGTTTATATATAAATATATTGAGTATAATATTATACTCGATATGATACTCCCTAGATCCTCTAAGACCTAGATGACGACCACCACCATGGTTGTGTTCTACTCTCTGATGACGGGGAGCAACACATGGTTGTCTTATGCCTACCCCATCTTCCCTCTACTACTCTAAATCTGGTGGAACCTGCTACTGCTACCTCAGCTAGAACTGCCTCAATGGAGGAAGCTGGAGTGGAACACCTAGTGCATGATGAATGCTCTGAAAGGTCGGAACTCTAGCTACTGATGAACTTGAACACCACAAAAAAACAAGTTCCTGATCCATTTGTAAATTCTTAAAATCTAATGCCTTTAGAGAAATGAGAAGATGATGGTTGGGACCTAACCTCGGCCGAATGGAAACAGTTCTTCCCTGAAATCCAGGAACCCAAAACTACCACTCTGCTTCTTGAGGAATCACGATGACTCCCCTCTCATGATGATTCAGTTCTTTCCACTGTTCTCTCATTGACCTATTCCCTTTCTAGCACCTCAAGATATGTCTTCAGTATAAATGGGGTGACCTGGCGCTGGAACGTTAGACACAAAGCCTCCACGAAATGATTCACCCTAGCCTCCTCATCTGCAAATAGGTCTCTAGAATATTGAAAAATTATCCTAAAAGGGATTCCAAACTCTCACACAATGTAGATCCCATGTCGAAGGGTAAGAAGATCCTGGTGACTGGAAGCTTTCATAGTCGAAGAAAGAAACTTGACTCTAAACGTGTCATGAAACTACTCCCATGGGACTGCTAACTCCTCCTGATCCCTGAGGAACAAGAACCACCACTAGTTCCATGCTCCACACATCATCATCACAAACTAGGACACTATGGATACTTTCACTAAGTATCACATACAAGAGTATATAATATAACAAAAAATTTAAAGTGTGCCCCGCTACTACTTCACCATGGGTTTTCCTATTTCCCTCAGCATTGTAGGTCCTAAGAATCTCTCTCCAAAAAGGCTTTCCTACAGACACCTGGGAAAAGACCAAAAAAATGCACCTCATGCAACAAAACCACCACGCCGACATATGCAAAGTAACCCTATAGTTTCTGGGATCCACCACAGCATGCATTACGTGTATTATATGTCGGGTATCAGTCCTCAAGACATTATAGACTATACATCGAGTAAGGATCCTCATGATACCATAGCCTATACACGTTACACCTATAGTAGTCCATATGAAACTATATCCATAATATATATGTGTGAATAACTATAATCCATTACAACCCTCTACACACATATATGGATAAATCTAACTGATGTTCCTAACATCACAAGTAACTACCAAGAGAGGAGAGTGGGGACAAAGGGGGTAGTCAATCATCTATTCTCCAACTGGAATGTTTTGGAAAACACCCAACATGGCTCAGAATCCCTAGGGTGTCAGTTTCCCATAACTGATAGGGTGGAGTAGTGTATAGAAACACAACAAGTACAGAATATACTATAAATCACAACCACACTATGGGAAAAAACTTTTATTACACTCAAATGCATCTAACATCTCTCACACTCCCAACTAACACTTCTAAGACTAAGTATCCTATAAGAACACAAATATTTAAAAAGATCTAATACATTACATCATTCCATTTTTATCAGTTTCACATTACATTAAATAATTATTTAATCATTAACTAACGGTCAATAATTTCCACATTATATTTCATTATCAACACACCCAATGTTCATTGTTTCATTAAATTTCAACCACATCATTACATCCCAGAAAGCTTTGACCCCATGGGTTTACATAATTTATTCAATAATTTATTTATTGCATTACTTTTCTA
Organism: Viscum album; assembly: GCA_963277665.1. NCBI lineage: Eukaryota > Viridiplantae > Streptophyta > Magnoliopsida > Santalales > Viscaceae > Viscum > Viscum album. The sequence continues at coordinate 25,910,041 of OY728127.1, forward strand.
CAATCCCAGGCATTGTAGAAAAACATTCTATTCTACTAAACATAAGTGGGCTCAACATGACGAGTAGATGAACTACCCGTCGAGTCTTCCACCTATAGAAAGAGCATAGACCCATCCATATTTGAGAAGATAACACAGAAATCATGTGGCACACCCTATGTGTCTTCTCTACTTTTTGAAGAAGAGAAATAAAGACTAGTTTCCTTGACCAATGAAGAATGTAAAGTAGGTAAAAAACCAACCAGAATTAGCATGCATCCTAACATTCATATACAACCTGTTTCATCACCCCCTGTGTCCTTTCCAACACCCATTGACATAAAAAAAAATCATCTCTCCACTCTACGTATCATCCCCAAATGATAAAGGGTTAAATGGCTAAATGATATGACTCATGTCAACAAGGTGCACCTTCTTTTTCGAGAGCCTGTCTGGTTAGAACTCCATAGTTAAGCGTGCTTGGCATGGAGTAGTGATCAAGATGGGTGACCTTATGGGATGTTTCTCAAGGTGTGTGTGAGTGAGGACAAAGCACACTGAAAGCACATGTGTTGGCATGTGGGGACAATCATTAGTCAGATGACCCGTTCGGGCACGTGGGTGGACCCTGAGGTGGACCCCACGTGTCTGCGGGGGCAACTGGGGGTACCTGGTAGCCCAGGACCCGACGACCTTGTTAAAGAGGGGTGTCTGTGCTGTCACCGGGACTCGGTTGTCACATTTGGTATCAGAGGAGGAACCCAACCTTAAGTGCGGTGCACTACCTGTGTTGAGATGTAGGGCCCACAATGAGGGAGTTGTTATCTAAGGGGGGGGGGGGTGATTGTAAAATCCCCAAATGATAAAGGGTTAAATGGATAAATGATATGACTCATGTCAATAAGGTATACATTCCTTTTCGGGAGCATGTCTGGTTAGAACTCCACAGTTAAGCGTGCTTGGCATTGAGTAGTGATCAAGATGGGTGACCTTTTGGGAAGTTTCCCAGAAAGTGTGTGAGTGAGAACAAAACACACTGAAAGGACATGTGTTGGCATGTGGGGACAATCATTAGTCAGATGACCCGTTCAGGAACATGGTTGGACCCTGGGGTGGGCCCCACGTATCTGCGGGTGCAGCTGGGGGCACCTGGTAGGCCAGGACCCGACGACCTTGTTAAGGCGGGGTGTTTGTGCTTTCACCGGGACCCAGTTGTCACACTCTAGGATTTAGTTTCTAGCCACAACCAATAGTCCTCCCTGCCCACACATATCACAATAGCCTTCCAGGCTCACATCCCTACACATGTAGTAGGAAAACAACCATCATATCAATTGGGCTCCTGACTCTTAATCATGGAAGATGGTTACTCAGAACCCTATATGGAATTTTCATTAATCAGACAACCAGTTCTTTAATCCATCTTGAATTAATCAGTTTATTATTCATAGGTTCCAGCATCGGGAAACCTAAATAAATTAATCTATCACAAATTTATTAAACATGATTACTTCATCAATTTGATTAATATCAAATTACAACAACAACCATCAGATTCATTCGCATGCCACTTTTTCATTATCCTAATAATTATCTATTAATTCTGGCTTTATGTTCTTTACCAATTTCCACCAAGAACAATAATATAAAAAAATATTCATAGATAACACACTATGTAGAAAAACAAGAAGCAATAACATATGATCGATATAAATTTATTTATCCAGTTTAAATATTTATTTTTTCAATTCCATTGTGATCCAGTGGTATAAAACATGATAACTCTACTGTTGCATGACAAATAAAAGAGAAGAAATGAATCCCCTACCTCAAAAATTTCATGAAATTCTTTATATGAGAATGAGACACACGATGTGTTATGTTATCCTCCCCCCGTGACAACTGTATCCACACGAGGTTGCAGAGACCCCACCACACTAGTCAACACCCAAGAAAAGTCCATTAAAGACATATAGATTTCATTCAATTAAAGGGAAATGAGAATTAGAAAGAGATGAACAAAAATAATGACCATAGATCATACCTTATATAGAATATTGATCAATACTAATTTGATGCATAAAAAACAAAGGGAACCAATCTAAGGAGGAATGTTTGATCGTACATGTCCAACAATAAGGAATAGAGGGTTCGAGTGTTTCACACCCAAGGACATGGAGGAAGAACTAGGGAGGATGATATCTCGTCCCTTTATAAAATTTAACAGAGAAGCAATTTAAGATACGTTGGATTTTCCATTAAATGTTGATCGCATTAAACCACATAGTTTGACTAAGTAAAAGCATCCCGAGACTTAGGAAAAATTATTATAGGAGTTATTGCCTTTGAATCGACCATAGAGTCCTTAAAACAAGGCTTTAAATGCATTTAACTTCAATGGAAACGTCAAAGGGGAAAAGTGTAGGAAGATAGAATAACTATTCATGAACAAGTAATTTGGAAAAGGAAAAAGTGGTTATCATTGGACCACAAGATTCTAGAAACTGTATTCATGAACTCAAAATTTGGAAAATAAAGTAGACATTACCGTTAGACCTCACTGTTCTGAAAATAATTTTCATGAACCAAAATTTTGGAAAAGTAAATAGAGGTTACTGTTAGACCTCACCATTCTGGAAACACTATTCATTAACTCAAAAATATGAAATGAAAATAGAGGTTAATGTTGGACCTCACCGTTCTAGAAACACTGTTCATGAAATCAAAATTTTGCAAAGGAAATAGAGGTTACTGTTGGACCTCACCATTCTAGAAACACATTTCATGAACTCAAAAATTTAAAAATGAAATAGAGGTTACCATTGGACCTCACTATTCAAGAAGCATTGTTCATGAACTCAAAATTTGGCAATAGAAATAGACGTTACCAATGGACCTCACCGTTCTAGAAACACTGTTAATGAACTCAAAATTCGTCAAAAGAAATAGATGTTACCGTTGGACCTCACCATTATAGAAACATTTTTCATGAACTCAACATCTGGAAAATGAAATAGAGGTTACTGTAGGAAGCTCACCGTTCTGGAAACACTATTCATGAACTCAATATTTAGCAAAAGAAAGAGGCTACCGTTAGACCTCACCATTGCACTATTCACATAACCCTACCGATGACACTGTTCAAATAAGGCTATGGTTGCACTATTCAGCTAAGGCTTTCGAAGACATTGTTCACATAAGGCTACCATTGCACTATTCATAGAACTGGAAAATTTGGCAATGTTGTAAACCCCCAAGATTTCATAGTACTTAATTTCTTCAAAATAATTCAATTACTTGTACTACACGCAATAACGAGTTCAAGCGCACCATGACTTACCAAATAGGTTGTTCAAAAGAGGTTATGATGAGTATTAATTAAATTTTGAACTTTATATAATCCTTATAGTTTTAGAATCCATATTATAAGTTTCTTCGACATAATGAAAAAACCAATTCATTTTTTCAGATAAAATAAGTATTTTCTAAAAAAATGCAATTTTACTACCTTTTAATGGGCAACCCTTTTTAAATCCAAAATTTGTAACTTTTATTTATTCAATATTAAAAAATAACATTTTTCATTAGAATCAAGACTTAAAAATTTTGTTTCAATAAATTTTTGGTGTTTTACTGATAACTTTCATATTTGGGTGAATAGAGGAAATACTATATTTTAACTAAAAACACTTTTTTAATCAAAATAATTTTTAGTGTTAAATTATTTATTCTATTGTTTTGGAAGTATATATAGAATATATTTTTACCATTTAATCCAATTTTATTCATTGGAAATAATTTCACTTTGAAATTGAACATAAAAAAGAATCTTTCTTTTGTTAGTTATTATTTCTTAAAAACACTATTTTGGTTTTGACAACAGAAATTAAATTTAAATTAATAAAATAAAATTATATTTTTTTAATTTTGTAAAATAAACTTAATTTTTGAATTTAGAATATCAAAATTATCTTAGGTTGAAATTTTGGTATTTTTCTGAAGACTTTCAATTTTTAATGAATAGTGAAAAACACTTAGTTATTGGTTAAACCCGAAATTTTATTTCAATAATTATTAATTTAATTTAAATTTATTTTAGGTCAAAATAGATACATAATAACTATATAAGTTCAATATAATTCATTGGAGTCATTTTATAATAAGTTTAGTTATAAAAAAAATTATTGAACCTTTTTACCGTCTTTTAGCCACCTCCTAGAAGCATTTCCAAATTTGCATAAACCTTAATTTAACCGCTTCAATGAGTTGAATTTCACTAGTCTAGGAGACATGATTAATACCAGTAAGTAATTTTCTGTTCAATAAGAAGAATATATTTTTTGGTGGATCGTAAGTTTTTACTTTTATTTACCACGGTTACAAGTAAATAGGGTAATTAAGGGTAAAATGATATTATTATTACCCTAAAACATGTCCTAATTCTTTTCGATTAGTATAATTCGACCAAAAACAACCTTAGGAATAAAATAATAACACCTTTGGTCCACTTGGATTAGATTAGGACATTTTTTATTAATTTATTTGAAGAAGAGTTAAAAGAGTTAAACTCAATATTTAATAACCAAACCATTTTTAATATAGGGTTACACACAATATAAACTTTACTATAATTATTCATTAGAAAGCTAAAACTCATTCCAATATAATTTTATTTTATTTATAATTTTTAGACATTAAATAATTAAATTTATTTATGACACAATGATGATGCAGTAATTACAGTATTAATGAAAGATTAAAATAATTTATATTATAAATACCCAAATATATGTAATTTGAGACATTTTATGAATTACACTAATATTATAAGTTAATATTACATTTTATTGTTGATTAAATCAATTTTTTTTTCGAATTAATCATGCTGTTATGATTTTTACAAAAAACAAAATACCAAATAATGTGAAAATTGACATATAATAGTTTATAAAACAAATATTATATTGTTGGTTGATATTATATTCCTAAAAATATAAAGATCGGCCAAAAGGCATAAATAAAATTATATGTGTCATTAATGAACCACTTGGGGTTCTCTTGAATTTTTAGTGTATATTTATTAACCATATAGTGTAAGAATATAAGAAGACACGGTAAATGTTAAACTATTTAACTAAGTGTTAAATATAAAAGATATGGTTAAAATGGTAACCTAAACTTGTCTAAAACCTATTATTTTAGAGGTTTTCGACCCATAAAAACATTAGAATTTAAATAATTCATTTTGAGCCATTAGAAACCGATAATGATTTTATTATAAAATAATTTTTCAATCTTTTCCTATAGTAAATATCAAGTATATTATAAAAGGGAACTTCCCCTTCTATTAATTTCACCCCTAAAAAGCAACTTGGATCATCCAAACCCTACAAGAATATCCTTCCAACATTCCTCCTTTAATCATATAGGCATTACGTTGGTCCAAATTCCACCCTATGGAGCCCTCTTGATCAAATCAAAAGGAAGAACCCGAAAAAGATGTAAATATTTCATCACATCTTTCAAATTCTTTTCTTCTTCCACTTCCTCTTTCTTTGTTATTTACATTCTAAAATAATAAATCTAGTATTTTATATATAATTTTATGTTATTATAGAAATTTTACAACCATATTCATTATTCTATCAATTCTATAAATGAAAAAGTCAACATACGTGCGTACGTACGGATTACCGTTTCCACATCTTGGTGTAGTTCGTTATTCAAACACTCCATTATTTGGATCGGTATAATAATGAGTATAAAAAATGTAAATAATAAATATAACATCTTAATTATTCTTTATATATGATGTACCATCCAATTACATACGATTTCTTCATCAATGTAATGATATTGTCTCTTGTGCGTACGTACGGATTACCGTCTCCATGACGTGATGAGATTCATTTCCATGTTCACCATTCAATGATGATTATAAAATATATATCATTAATAAGTATTTAATATTTGAAATAATAATGCAACTGTATATATTTATATATGTATGTATTTACATATATCATATTCACTTAGTTCCGTTCAATACAATATGAAAAACGGAAATATCGTTTTTGCGTACGTACAGACTACCGTCCCCATAAATTGTGTTTTACATTTCATATATATGTCTATTATACATATTTATATTCTAAATATATATGATATATTAATCTTGTTTTATATTATGAATGTATTTAAATCTTTATCTAAGTGATACAATCAAGAGTAATAAGTTAAAACACGTACAACAAAAAATGATTATTACCCGAAATGTTAATTTAACATGGAACTTATTATTAAATTGGTATTATAAAGTCAAAAATGAATCATGTATTATATCATAAAAATTAATATGGTTCTGGTATAATTAAATATCATACTATGGTCTTCATACATGAGGGTAAACATACTCTTGACTAAAGAAAAGTTCAAGGTAAGGGTTAATTTCAAAATCTCTTTATTATCCGAGAATGTTTTTACGTAAGTATTCACTAGGACATATTTATTATCCATGTACATGATTCATAAAATAGTTTTCAAAGGGATTATTTTTAAGGGACTTTTTACTAAAATAGAATTTTAAATGTTTTAAATATTTATTCTTCCAAATCTTTCTCATTAATTCCATGTTTTCAAAATGGGTTTTAAGGATATATTTATATGGACATGAATGTTTTTAAAATGTTACTTCCCTTGAAAATATTCAAAGTGGTATGGGAGACTTTTATTCAATAATTTATTTAAATTTCTTCCTTTATAAATTCTGTGACTTTTAAAGGTTTTCATGAAAAATAGATATTTCTCTAAAAAAGTTTTTCTAATCATTTTCTTATATGTCAACATCCTTTGATGGATTTTAAACTTGTTTGAAGTTGATTTATTATGATACAAATCATCCATATTTTATTTAAGGTTTTGTCATATTTTTTACTGTGGATGTATTATTTTTATACCATTCATGTTATATGTATAAATTATTGACATTTCGTATTCTAGTTTTCAAATTAATGTTTATGTTATCTTTAAACCATTTCATATGAGGAATGCATTGGACATAGTAAGTGATGGGTGGAGCCCGCTATAGCTCCTATATGAATCGGTAGGTCTCATGAGACAAAGAAGAGTCTTGGAATCAGGCTATGACAAAATATTATTTCTAGTTTTGGCACATGGCCTGGACTATGTGGTTATGATGTCTGGAACTATAAATTCCATCATTATCAATGTGGCTACTGATATCGCATGTGATTATTCAACTAGTATAATATCCATTTCAATAAGAAAATTTCATTATTTTTTTATATCTATTCCATATTATGATGAAGTTTATGTTTAAAAGGGTTTTTTTAATCTTATAGCATGCCTTAAATGTTTATGTTTATTTATTGATGTTTCCGCTATATTGATATCCTTAGTGAGCATCTGAGATCACCCCTTTCTATGTTATAATTTTCTTAATATTACAAGAACTATATTATGACTGAAAAGTAGTGTTAAGCTAATGGATTAATGGTGTTCTAAAAGTATCATTTATGTTGTTTTTTATTTTCTAATGTGTAATGTAACGTAAACGTATGTAATCTATTTTCCAAGACTGCTAAGATGATCTGTATTTCCAGACATGATTCCATGTAATCATGCCAATGTTATGTAATAATGCACTGACTCTGCATAACTAGGGTTGGAGAGTTGTAGTTGGTATCATAGGAAGTATATCAATAACCTTGAAAACTAGATTTAGAAAAACTCTAATTAGAGATCATTACCCTAAGATATACTTTGAGGATTAGTATAGAATAACTTCTTAGAATATTGGTACTTTATAGATTTTGTGAGTTTTCCAAAAAAATAAATCCTTGTCTGGATATGAGCAGGTAGAGGTGGCTCTGGTACATATGTACCTAGGGGTAAAACCCTAAAACACCACATTAAGATAGACTCAAACTATAACTGGTGCATGACAACATGCCTTTCTTCACTCTAGCTTATAACACTCCTGGGGATATGCTTAGGATAATTCTCTTTTTCTTTACAAACAACTATGAAGGGTTTATGAGTATATACCTCCTAAAAGAAAACATTTTTGTGATGATGGATTATATCCATAAACTTTACAATTTATGTTTGGTATTTTACATGTTTGGAATTATAAATAGTGGTTCATAAACTGACCTAGTGTATTCCATTTTTTAGAAATGGTTTCTAGTAGAAAGAATTAGAAATCTAGTAATACATATGATCCAAATAGTAAGAAGTTTCATTTAATTAATTGTATTAAGCAAAAATTTAGAAGGGAAATAGTCTCCCATATATTTTCAACATATGATGAAATAATATCTTCTGTTAGTAACATAAGTATTGAATTGTATGAGTTATATGGCAATGTAGGGAAGCAAGACAAGAAAAGGATGGTATAGAGAAATATGGATAAATGGAATAGGGGAAAGAACAATTTTCCCATATGTAATAAATGTGGAAAAATAACCATGGTAAATTCTTGAAGGGAATGGGAGTTTGTTATATGTGTGGACAAAAAGGAAAACAAGTACATGATTTCAAAGGTAAGAAAAAGTTTTCAAATGTAAAACGCTTCATCTATAAGGCGTTGAGACACTACACGAATCAATGTCCACATCATAAGAGTATACTGCAAATGATGTTATTGGATAATAATCATGTTATGATACTACCTTAGATGAAGAGGAATTACAACTGTTCTTATGTTGTTATTATATAATTTTTTCATTTGATTGTTGTATCAATAGTATACTAGTTATATGAATTATGGAGATAAATAAAGATTGTACTATATTAAATTTTTATTAAGGATTTGATATTATATGGTTCTAAGAAAAGTTACTTAATAGTAAGCTCCACTTTCTAGAAAATACATGGTTGAAGGAAAGGTAATCCTTAATATGGTCCTGATGATGAGGTAGTGATTTTGGAATAACAGATGTTTGATTAGGATAAATTATATTAGATATTTTTGACTACCTGGAAACTAATTAATGATTTTTATATTCCATCATTGTTAGAGTTTACAAAATTTTTGGATAGAAAGAGTATATCTAGTATTATCTAAGGAATAAGAGAGCATTAATGTAATCAATAAGGTTTTATGGTAATTTTGGATGTTGCAGTGTTTTAAAATAATACACGATAAATGCGATCACATGTTATTACATGGAAAAAAGGAACTTCATTGTGTTTAAATTCCTTATAAATTTTGTCCTGTGAGTTTGGATAGAATTATTTTGGATAAGTCTAATGGTTGGAGTGGATTAAGATTGAAATTGGATAATATTATTATGGTTATTTTCGGATTTTTATAAAAAGGACAACACACTGACTGTGTGACAATCCGTTGCGTCGGACAATGCTGTGGGAATTAAACCCACAACAATAGTTCGATTAGGATTTATCACCTACCAATAGACTAAATGAAGTCCCTGGGTTGTATAATCTAGTTTTTTTAAAGGTTCTGATAGGTGAATTATAAATTCATTTTTTTGGTACGCTAGACGATTAGTATAAATAGAATTTTTTTAAATCTTTTGGAGTTAAATATGAGTTTGTGGTTGGAATTAGTTGAAGGATAAAACTCTACATGTCAAGTATATATATATATAATTTTTTTCCTTTTATTCTATGTGTATATTAATTCTTATACATTAGAGAAGGGATCATAAATCCAAAAATGTCTTGTCCAAATACCTTATGTTTTGTTGAACTGATGGTATTTCAAATCATCATATATTGATGGATTTGAGACCCTCAATTTTACACATGTTTGTGATTGATGACCTCAATAACTCCTTCTAAGTATTTATGTCTTCCCTCCAATTCTATGTCTCTAATTACAACCAATGTTTTCCTAATGGAGATCATAATTTGGTGGTGACCCTTTCATTTCCCTTTTCCTCTAATTAAGACTAAATTATATTAACCCAATTTCTGATGTGGGTTTTCCCACAAAGGTATTTTCTATTTAGAACCTTTTATTTTCAAAGAACAATTTCAAATTTTGATAATTTTTTTTATTAAAGTATGGAAGAATGTAACACCCCACGATTTCATATTATGTTATTTATTCAATGTAATTCAATAACATGCACTACACGCAACACCGAGTTCAAGCGCACCATGACATTCCAAACTAGTCGTTCAAAAGAGGTAATGAATAGATTTAAGTAAATTTTTTACTTTATATAATCCTTATAATTTTAGAATCCATATTATGAGTTTCTTAGGCATAATGAAAAAACAAATTCATTTTTTCAGTTAAAAGAATAATTTAAAAAAAATGCAATTTTACCTCCTTTTATTTGTGAACCCTTTTTAATTCCAATTTTTGAAACTTTTTTATATTAAATTTGACAAAATAAACTTCTCCCTTCTAATCAGGACATCATAATTTAGTTTTAGTAATTTTTTTTGTGTATTTCTGAAAACTTTCATATTTGGGTGAATAGTAAAAAATACTATATTTTTACTGAAAACACAATTTTTAATCAAAATACTATGTAGTGTTAAATTATACATTTTAAAGGTTTGGAAGAATAAATAGATTATATTTTTACCATTTAATCCAATTTTATTCATTGTAAATAAATTCATTTTCAAATCGAACATAAACAAGTATCAATATTTTATGAGTTAGTATTTCTTAAAAACATGCTTTTTTGTTTTGAAAATTGAAATTAATTTTAAATTAATAAATTAAACTTATATGTTTTTAGTATGATAAAATAGAATAAATTTTTTAATTCAGAATATCAAAATCAGCTTAGGGAGAAATTTTGTTCTTTTTCAGAAAACATACAATTTATAATGAATAGTGAAAAACACTCAGTTATTGGTTAAAACCGACTTTTTATTTAAATAATTATTTATTTTATTTGAATTTATTTTAGGTCAAAATAGATACATAATACCTATATAAGATAAATATACTTCATTGGAGTCATATTATAATAAGTATATATATATATATATAGATTTTATTGAACTTTTATACCGCTTTTTACCCACCTCCTAGGAGCATTTGCAAATTTGCGTAAAACATAATTTTACCACTTTTATGTGTTGAATTTCAAAAATCTAAGAGACATGGTTAATATAAGTAATAAAATATTTTTCAAAAAGATGAAAATAATTTTTGGTGAGTAGTAACGTTTTACTATTATTTACCATAGTTACAAATCATTTGGGTAATTAAGGGTAACAATGATATTATTATTACCCTAAAACATATCCTAATTCGATTGAATAAGTATAATTCGACCAAAAAACAACCATAGGAATAAAATATGAACCTCTTTGGTCCACTTGGATTAGATTAGGACATTAATTATTATTTTATTTATTAAAGAGTTAATGGAGTTAAATTCAAAGTTTATTAACTAAACCATTTTTAATATAGGCTTACAAAAAATATAAATTCAACTATAAATATTCATTGGAAATAAAGAAATATTTCCTAAAAAATTTTATTTTATTTATAAATTTTAGACATTAAAAAATTAAATTTATTTATGAATCAATGATGATGCAGTAATTACCGTATTAATGAATGATTAAAATAATTGATATTATAAATACCAAAATAAAGGTAATTTGAGACATTTGATGAATTCAACTAATTTAATTGGATAATATGACATGTTAGGTTTGATTAAATCAATTTTTTTTTGAATTAATCATGCTGTTATTATTTAAAAAAAAAATTACCAAAAAATGTCCAAATTGACATTAAATAGTTTTTAAAGAGAATACTATATTATTGGAAGATATATTATTCCAAAAAATATACAGTTCGGCCAAAAGTGTTAAATAATTTTATATATGTCATTAATGAACCAGTTTAGGTTCTCTTGGAAGATTATAGTATGTTTATTAACCATATAGTGTATAAATACAAGAAGACACGGTAAACGATAAACTATTTAACTAAGAGTTACATCTATAATATATGGTTAAAATGGTAAGCTAAACATGTTTAATACCTATTGGTTGAGATGTTTTGGACCCATAACAACCTTATAGATTAAATAATTAATTTTGGGTCCATTATAAAGCGAGAAACATTTTATTATAAAATAATATTTCAATCTTTTCCTAAAGTGACTATCGCCTCTCTTATAAAAGGGCACTTCCCCTTCTCTTAATTTCACCCCTCCAAAGCCATTTGGATCGGCCAAAACCTATAATAATATCCTCCTAACATTCCTCCCTTAATCCTAGAGTCATTCCTTTGGTCCGAATGCCAACCTATGGAGCCCTTTTGATGAAATCAAAAGGAAGAACCCGAAAAAGTTGTTAATATTTCAACACATCTTTCAAGTTATTTTTTCATCCACTTCCTCTTTCATTGTTGTTTCCATTATTAAATAATAACTCATGTATCTTCTATAAAATTATATTTTATTAAATAAATGGTACAACCATATTCGATATTCTTACCATCTTATAAATGACAAAGTCACTATACGTGTGTACGTAAGAATTACATCTCCACGTCGTGGTGTGGTTTGTTATTCAAACAGTTCATTATTTGGGTCGGTATAATAATGAGTATAACCAATGTAAATAATAAATATAACATGTTAATGATTATTTATATATATTATATACCATCCAATTACTTATTATTTCCTCATCAATATAATGATATTGTCTCTCGTGCGTATGTCGGATTATCGTCTCCATGACCTGATGAGATTCATTGCAACATTCACCATTCAATGATGATTATAAAATATATATCATTAATAATTATGTAATATATGACATAATAATTCTACTTGATATATATATATATATATCTTATTCACTTAGTTCCATTCTATACGATATGAAAACGGAAACAACATTTATGCGTACATACGGACTTCCGTCTCCATAAACAGTGTTTTCCATTTCATATATATGTCTATTATACATATTTATATATTCTAAATATATATGATATATAAATCATGTTTTATATTCTGGACGTATTTAAATCTTGATCAAAGTGATACAATCAAGAGTAACATGAAAAAACACATAGGATAAAGAATGCGATTATTACCAGAAATGTTAATTTAACATTGAAATTATTATTAAATGGTTTTTATAAAGCCATAAATGAATCATGTATGATATCATAAATATTACTGTGGTTATGGTATAATTTAAAAACATACAATAGTCTTCATACAAGAGGTTAAATGTACCCTCAACTAAATAAAAGTGGAAGGTAAGGGTTAATTTTCTAATCTCTTTATTATGTGAGGCTATTTTTATGAAAGTATCTATTGTGACATATTTATTATACATGTCCATGTTTCATAAAAGATTTTTCAAAGGGATTGTTTTAAGGGAATTTTTACTAAAACATCATTTTTAATGTCTTAAATATTTGTTCTTCTAAATCATTCTAATTAATTTCCATATTTTAAAAAGTGTTTTAAAGATTTATTTATATGGACATGAATGTTTTTAAAATGTTAATTCCATTGAAAAGTATGAAAGTGGTTTGGGACACTTTGATTTAAAAATTTATTTATATATATTACTTTTGAAATTGTGTGACTTTTAAATGTTTTCATGAAAAATATATACTTCTCTTAAAAAGTTTTACAAATCATTTTCATCAATGTCAAAATACTTTGATGGATTTTAAATTTGTTTGAAGTTGATTTATTATAATACAAATATTCAATATTGTATTGATGTTTTTCTGATATGTTTGACTGTGGGTGTGTTATTTTTATACCATTCATGGTTTATGGATAAATTATTGACATTTAGTATGCTAGTTTTTATATGAATAATTATGTTATGTTTAACCCTTTTCATATAATAAATGCATTGGACTTAGTAAGTGACGGGTGGAGACCGCTATAGCTCCTCGATGAATCAGTAGGTATAATGAAACAATCTAGTGTCTTGGAACACGACCTTGAAAAAATCTTATTTGTAGTCTTGGAACAAGACCTTGAATATGTGGTTATGAAGTCTGGCATTATGAATTCCATCATTATGAAAGTGGATATTGATATGGAATGCTATTATTCGACTAGTAGAATATCCATGTGAATATGTAAAATGCATTATTTTATTGTATATTTTCCATATTATGCTGAATTTTAAGTTTAAAATGCTTTTGATTTAGTCTTATACATTGCCTTAAATGTTTATTCTTATTTATGAATTTTCCACTATATTTTTATCCTTGATGAGAATCTGAGCTCACCCCTTTTTATGCTTTAATTTTCTCAGGATTACAAGAAGTATATTACGATTGATAATGTAACATAAATGTATGTAATCTATTTTCCAAGACTACTAAACTAGTCAGTATTTCGGGGCATGATACCTTGTAATCATGCCAATGTTATGTAATAATGCACTGACTCTGGGTAACTAGGGATGGGGAGTTATAGTTGGTTTCAGATGAAATTTAGAAATAACCTTGGATACTAGAATTATATAAACTCTGATTAGAGCACATTACCCTAAAAAAGACTTTGGGGATTAGTATTTAAGAATATCCTAGAATATTTTTACTTTAGAGATTTTGTGAGTTTTCCATGAAATGCATCCCTGTCTGGATACGAGAAGGTAAAGGCGGCTCTGGAACAGATGTACCTAGGTGTAAAACCTGAAAACACCACATTGATCTAGACTTCAACGTGAACTGGTGCATGACAACTAGCCTTTCTGCACTCTTGGTTACGACACTCTCAGGGGATATGCTTAGGATAACTCTCATTTTCTTTTCAAACCACTATAAAGGGTTCATAAGTATATACCTCCTCAAAGAAAACATTTTTTTCATGATGGATTATATCAATAAAATATAAAATTTATGTTAGGTATTTCACATGATTGGAATTATGAATTGCGATTCATAAACTGTCCTGGTGTATTCCATTGTTTAGAAATGGAAACCAGTAGAAAGAATGATAACTCTAGAAATATGTATGATCCATAGATTAAGAAAGGTCATATCATTTATGGTATTAAGAAAACATTTAGAATGGAAATAGTCTCCCATGTATTCTCAAAATATGAAGAATTAATATATTGTGTTAGTAAGATAAGTAAAGAATTCCCTAAGTCCTATGGATTTGAGTTGAAACAAGAGAAGAAAATTATGGTTGAGAGAAAGATGGATAAAGGGAAGAGGGGAAAGAAGGATTTGTCCATATATGATAAATTTCGAAATAATCACCTTGCTAAATTCTTAAAGGGAATGGGAGTTTGTTATAAGTGTGGAGAAAAAGGACACCAGGTACGTGATTGCAAGGGTTAGAAAAAGTTTTCAAATGTAAAATGCTTCATCTGCAAGGCATTAAGACACTACGTGAATCAATTTCCAAGTCATAAGAGTATACCGCAAATGATGTTATTGGAGAGTCATCAACTTTTGATACCACCTCAAATGAAGTGGAATGACTAGTGTTCTTATGTTTTTATTATATAATTTTTTTCATTTGATTATTGTATCAAAAATATACTGGTTATATGAATTATGGAGATAAATAAGGATTGTACTACAGTACTATTTTATTGAGTATTTGAGATTATATGGTTCTAAGAAAAGTGAATTAATATTAATCTATAATTTATTGGAAAATACATTGTCCAAGGAAAGGTAATCCTTATTATGGTCATGAAAATTAGGTACTGATTTTTGAATAAGAGATGGTTGATTTGGATAAATTATATTGGATATTCTTGAATACATTGAAACTGATTAATGATTTTTATATTCCATCATTGTTGGAGTTTACAACATTTTTGGATAGAAGGATTATATCCATTATTCTATAAGTAATAAGGGAGCATGAATGTAATCAATTATGTTTTATAGAAATTCAAGATGTTTCAGTGTCTTAAAATAATACATGATGAAGGTGTTCACATGTAATTACGTGGTAAAAAGGATCTTAATTGTGTTTAACTACCCTATAAATTTTGTATTGTGAGTTTGGATAGAAGTAATTTGGATAAGCCTAATGGTTGGAGTGGATTAAATTGGAAATCAGATACTATTGTTATAGTTCTTTTTGGATTGTTATAAAAAGAACAACATGCAGACAATGTGACAATCCGTCGCATCGGACAAAGCCATGGTAATTGAACCCACAACCATAGTGCGATTATTATTTATTTCCTACCACTAGAATACGTGAAGTCTGTGGGTTGAATAATCTAGTTTTTTTAAGGGTTTGATAGGTGAATTATAATTTCATTTTTTTGGAACCCTATAGGATTAGGATAAATAGTTTTTTTGAAATCATTTTGATTGAATGATGAGTTTGTGGTAGGAATTAGTTGATGGATAAAACTATAAATGTCAACTGTATATATATATATATATTCCTCTTATTATATGGGTAAATTTATTCTTAAACATCAGGGAAGTGATCTTAAAACCAAAAATTTGTTATCCTAATACCGTATGTTTTGTTGAACCGATGGTATTTCAAATCCTCATAGATTGATGGATTTGAGGCCCTCAATTTTACAGTTATATGTGATTAATGACCTCAATCACTACTTATAAATATTTACATTTTTCCTCTTATTATGTGTCTATTATTTCCACAAATTTTCTCCAAATTAAGATCATAATTTGGTGGTGACCCTTTCATTTCCCTTTTCCTCTTATTAAAACTAAATTTTATTTACCCAATTTCTGATGTGGGCTTTCCCACAAAGGTAATTTATATTTACAACCATTTATTTTGAAAGAAAAATTTCCAATTGTGATGATTCAATTTATTTAAGGAGAGAAAAATGTAACACCCCATGATTTCATAGTACGTTATTTCTTTAAAGTAATTCAATAACATGCACTACACGCAACACTGAGTTCAGGCGCACCACGACTTACCAAACTAGTAATTTAAAAGAGGTTATAAATAGTATTAACTAAAATTTGAACATTATATAATACTTATAATTTTATAATCCTTATTATGAGTTTCTTAGACATAATGAAAAAACCAATTCATTTTTTCAGATAATAGAAGTATTTTTTTTAAATGCAATTTTACCGCCTTATAATGGCGAAGTCTTTTTAAATCCAATATTTGAAATTTTTATATATTTAATTTGAAAAAATAAAATCGTTCTTTAGAATCGGGACATAAGAATTTACTTTCAATATTTTTTTGGTGTTTTTCTGATAAATATCATATTTGGGTGAATAGTGAAAAGTAGTATATTGTTAATGAAAGAAACATTTTTAATCAAACTAATTTATAGTGCTAAATTATACATTTTAACAGTTTGAAAGTATAAATAGATTATATTTTAACCAATTAATCCAAATTCATTCATTGGAAATAATTTCACATTGAAATTGAACATGAATATGTTTCAATCTTTTGTTAGATATTATTTCTTAAAAACACGCCTTTTGGTTTTGACAATGGGAATTAATTTTAAATTAATAAATGCAAATTCTATGTTTCTAATTTTGTAAAATAGACTAAATTTTTTAATTCAAGATATCAAAATCACCTTAGGGTGAAATTTTGGTTTTTTTTAAAACATTCAATTTTGGATGAATAGTGAAAACACTAAGTTATTGGTTAAAACAGACTTTTTATTTAAATAATTATTTATTTTATTTAAATTTATTTTAGGTCAAAATAGGTACATAATACCCATATTAGTTCAATATAATTCATTGTAGTCATTTTATAATATGTTTATATATAAAAAAATTTAATTGAACTTTTTACCGTCTTTTAACCACCTCCAAGGAGCACTTTCAAATTTTCATAAAACATAATTTTTTCAATTTTGTGAGTTGAATTTAAAAAATATGAGAGACATGGTTAATATTAGTTAGTAAAATGTGGTTCAATAAGATGAAAATAATATTTGGTGAATAGTAACATTTTCAATTAACACGATTAAAAATAAATAGGGTAACTAAGGGTAAAAATAATAATAATATTACCCTAAAAAATTATTAAATTTTTTGGATAAGTATAATTCGACCAAAAAAACTTTAGGAATAAAATATGATCCTCTTTGGTCCACTTGGAATAAATTATGACATTTATTAATATTTTATTTAAAGAAGAGTTAAAAGAGTTGATTTCAATGTTTATTAACTAAACCATTTTAGAAATAGGGATACACACAATATAAATTAGACTATAAATATTAAATAGAATGCTAAAAATATTTCCTACATAATGTTAATTTATTTATAAATTTTAAATATTAAAATATTAAAATTATTTATGAATCAATGATGATGCAGTAAATACTGTATTAATGAAAGATTAAAATAATTGATATTAAAAATATGCAAATAAATGTAATCTAATAATTTTGATGACTTCCACTAATTTTATAGGTTAATATGATATTTTCGGGTTGATTAAATCAACATTTTCCGAATTAATAATTCTGTTATGATTTTTACAAAAAAACAAATACCAAATAATGTCAAAATAGACATAAAATTGTTTTTAAAACAAATACTATATTATTGGTTGATATAATATTCTTAAAAATATAATGTTCTGAAAAAATGCTTAAATAATATTATATATTTCATTAATTAACCACTTGATGTTCTCTTGGATGTTCTTATTAAGTATATTAACCATATAGAGTAAGAATACATGAAGACACGGTTAAAGTTAAACTATTTTACTACGAGTTAAATCTAAAAGATATTGTTAAAGTGGTAATCTAAACTTTTCTAAAACCTATTGGTTTAGAGTTTTTCGTCCCGTCCCCACCTATGACTTTATATAATTCATTTTGGAGCCATTATAAACCTAAAATAATTTCATTATAAAATAGTATTTCAAACTTTTCCAAAAGTGACCCTCACCTCTCTTATAAAGGGAAATTCCCCTTCTCTTAATTTGACAACACACAAGCCATTTGGCTTGGCCAAACCCTGCACACATATCCTCCCAATATTCATCCCATCATCCTAGAGGCCTTGTATTGGTCATAAAGCCGATCTATGTATCCCTTTTGGTCAAATCGAAAGGGAGAACCTGAAAACAAGGTAAATATTTCATTACATATTTCAAGTTCTTTTGTTCTTCCAATTACTCATTCATTGTTGTTTCAATTATAAAATAATAAATCCAATATATTATATATATTTTGATGTTATTATATAAATGGTACAACCATATTCATTATTCTATCCATCCTATAAATGAAAGAGTCACCATACGTGCGTGCATACAGATTACCGTCTCCACGTCACAGTGTAGTTTGTTATTCAAACACTTCACTATTTGTATGGGTATAATAATGATTATAACTGATGGAATTAATAAATATAACATGTTAAATATTCAGTATATATAATATACTATCCCATTACATACGATTGCGCCATCAATGTAATGATATTGTCGCTTGTGCGTACGTACAGATTACCGTCTCCACGACGTGATGAGATTTATTTCCACGTTCACCATTCAATGATTATTATAAACTATACATCATTAATAATTATGTAATATATGAAATAATAATGCTACTAGATAGATATATATATATATATATATACTTACATATATCTTATTCACTTAGTTCCGTTCAATATGAAATGAAAATGGAAACATCGTTTTTGTATACGTACGGTCTACCGTCTCCCTAAACGATGTTTACCATTTCATATATATATGTCTATTATACATATTCATATTCTAAATATATATGATATATAAATAACGTTTTATATTGTGAAAGTATTTAAATCTTTATCTATTTGATATAATCAAGAGTAACACGTTAAAACACGTACGATAAAGAAAGAGATTGTTACCCAAAATATTAATTTTACATGGAAATTATTAGTAAATGGGTAGTATAAAGTCATAAATGAATTATGTATGATATCATAAATATTAATATGGTTCTGTTATAATATAATAACAAACTACGATCTTCGTAAATGAGGATAAACATACCCTAGACTAAAGTAAGGGCAAGGTAAGGGTTAATTTCACAATCTCTTTACTATCCGAGGTTGCTTTTACGTAAGTATCGACTGGGACATATTTATTATCCATGTACATGTTTCATAAAATAGTTTTATAATGGATTATTATTAAGGGAATTTTTACTAAAACATCATTTTAAATGTTTTAAATATTTATTTTTCTAAATCATTCTTATTAATTTTCATGTTTTCAAAATGGGTTTTAAGGATTTATTTACATGGATATGAATGTTTTTAAAATGTTAATTCATTTGATATGTTTTAAAGTTGTATGGGAATCTTTGATTCAAAAATTTATTTAAATGTCTTCCTTTTTAAATGATGTTACTTTTAAATGTTTTCAAGAAAAATATATATTTCTCTTAAAGAGTTTCATAAATCATTTTCATCTATGTCAACATCCTTTGATGGATTTTAAACCTGTCTGAAGTGCATTTATTATGATAAAAATATCCCATATTGTATTGATGGTTTTGTGATATGTTTGACCGTGGATGTTTTATTTTTATACCATTCATGGTTTATGGATAATTTATTATTATTTCATATAATAGTTTTAATACGAATGTTTATGTTATGTTTAAACCTTTCCATATGAGGAATGAATTGGACTTATTATGTGGCAGGTGGAGCCCGATATAGCTCCTCAATGCATCAGTAGGTCTCATGAGAAAAACTTGGGTCTTGGAACAAGCCAATGGAAAAATCTAATTTGTAATCTTAGCACAATTCCTAGACTATGTGGTTGTGAAGTCTGGAATTATGCATTCCATCATTATGAAAGTGGCTATCGGTATTTCATGCGATTATTCGACTAGTATAATATACAAGTGAATAAGTAAATGAAATTATTTTATTGTATATTTTCCATATTATTCTAAATTTTATGTTTAAATTGATTTTATTTTATACTTATACATTACCTTAAATGTTTTTTCTTATTTATAAACGATTCTGCTATATTGTTATCCTTACTGAGCATTTGATTCCACCACTTTCTATGATTAATTTTCTCAAGATTACAAGAAGTGTATTATTATTGATAAGCAGGGTTAATCTAGGGGATTAATGGCGTTATAAAAGGATCATTTATATTGTGATTTATTTTCTAATGTGTAATGTAATGTTCATGTATGTAATATATTTTCCAATACTACTAAATAGATCGGTCTTTAAGGGCATGCTTCCTCGTAATCAAGCCAATGTTATGTAATAATGCACCCACTTTGGGTAACCGGGGTTGGGGTGTTACAAAATCTTTGGGGATAAGTAACCTTGACCACCCTAAACTCCTCAGACACCATATTTTCTCAAATTAATGAACAAGAGTGTTCCACGCCATTACAATGTTTATATATAATTATTTAGTGGGGAATATGTATCATCAATGTCCATTTTTCCTAAAAATGTATTCCAAATTATTTTTTATATTTTTATATAAATTTTTTCTGTCAAATTTACAAATTGGTGAATCTTATTAAATGGTATTAATGGAATCTATTTTCATTTTCAATATGAGTAACTTTTTAACATATATGAGAAATGTAAGAGAATAATGTTTTCTTCTAACTCATACAAAAGTATCATATTTTAACAATTTCATAATTCCTTAGGTCCTTGAATCATCGATTATATTATTTCAAGGTAATATTTTAATAAATTATTCTCTATTAAAATTTCATAACATTTTTGGAAACGAAATTGTTTTTGAATAAGATAATATATTTTCCATAATAATTAATTCCAAGTGTTCTAAAAAAATTATTTCCCCTCAATGATGGAATTGTTTAATAAATTCACGTTTCAAGTATAAAATAATTATTATTCCAATTTATTGATTATGTAAATTGTGTAATAATATTTTTGAAATCAATTTGTTTTACATGGATTTTGATATGCTGTAATGATGTTTAAGAAACCCATTTATTTCCATGGGTTATGAAATAACCAATTATTTGTTTTCTTATGCAATAAATTTTAGGGTTCTCATTATGTGACTAGTGGGCCTTATATCACTATCCAATTAAGTGGGTAAATATTTATATATCATTATATATTTATGCCTTGAATGGTCAATGATATTTTTTTAGTAATACAGGGTATGAACAAGAAGTAAAATAGGATTTGTAATATATAGTTTGAGTGAGGAGTAAACCCAGTTTAGAAATAGACTTTGTCCATTATGGTGCTATTATAAATAATCCTTGACAAATATGAAATGATTTTCTATTATTATGACTATTCCAAAAATTCAATGTTTTATGAGACAAATTTTGGGAATATGTTCACTGTGATTTGAGGAACATTTATAATCTACCCAAGGACATAATATCATGATCTATCGTATGTAGGATAAGATTTTTCAAATATTATGTTCTTATATCTTATTATTTAAATTTGATGGATATCTACATTTTTTAACCATTTCCGAGCATCTGATATCGTAAATTACTTTTCTTTTAATCACCTTTTTATGAATAATGTTATTATGTAAGATATTTCAAAAAGGGGGCCTAATTATAAAGGAATAATGTAGAGAAAATGTAGATGTATTATGAACCAGTTGTTTATGATTATGAGTTTTTAATGAAAATAAAACTAACTTGTCCATTTATGGGTTTGTTATGTTTTGTAATGAATATTATTCAATTTTAATGTAATATATTTTTATTTATTTTATTTTTATTATATTACTAGTATATGAAGTTCTAGAAACATCTGCCATAACTGGGTCCTGAAATCAAAAAAAAATATTATGCAAAGAGACAAACAAATATCATGGATAAAAAGGGAACATGATCAATTATATATTGAGATTCATGAATCATCATTATCAACAATTCATCAATCCTTATATTTATCTTCTTCCACCACCCTTTCAAAAAAAAATCAAATCCACTATATATTAAAATTAAAAAGGATATAAGATATGATTATAATTTATAATGGTTTTTTCATTTATTTGATTTTTTAGAAGTAATTAAATATTGTTTATAATAATGGAATATATCCTAATAGATTGAAAATTATTAATATTTAATTTGTGGAACCCCATTAATTATTTATATATTTCCTTCTAAAAAATGTTTATCTCTCTCATTACATGTAATACATGGAAACCAAATTTTAAGGGTATAATTAAATAGTATACCATTATATACAATATATTAAGTTAGATGGAATGATTAATACTATATATATAATTAAAAATATATATTTTTAAAAGATTTAATTGGTAATATTTTTATTAAAAATCAAAAGTTAAATAGTTTTGCAGAAAAAAAATTTATTGTAAAAAACACTATTTTTTTCCAAAAATATAAGTTTTCTCACATCTTTTAGTCTTCTTATATAAATAGTTTTTTTTAATATTTATAAAATATTTTAAAAATATAATTCATATTTTATATGATCATATAAAAATTATATTCGGGTTATTTTTTGAGATTCGTTTGAAATAAATCATCTATCGATGAATAATGAAAATACAGGTTTTTATTCATAACTACTTTATTGTTTAAATTATATAAAAAATTAATTTTAATAAATTTTAAAGAATAATTTGTTCAATAATATAATAATAAGTAAATTTAGTGTAGTTGATTTAATTTCACATTGTACATTGATAATAAAACTTTGTATAGTGAATAGAATTTTGTCATTGGAAACCCATATATTCTCCGAATGTCTTGATATAATTTTAAATTAAATTCCACCACAGTATTGTGTCAAATGGGGTAAAATTGGATCCATACTTTTAATTATAATAATTAATAATATATAATATGTTAAATTATAATTTTTACTGTAATTAATAGGGATAAAAATTATTTACATCTATTATGGAAAACATGGTTTTAATAGAGGGTTAAACATTGAAGTTAAGGGTTATAAACTATATATATCTTTTTTTTAAAAGAGTGAAGGGAAATATGTGGAACATAAAACCAATAAGGTATAATTTTGATTCTTTTTAGTTCCTTGTTGCTTTTGAATGACATGGGTTCACATTGATCTTTTATGAAGATCAACATATGTCATCTACCTCACTTATAAAAGGCCAACCATCTCATATCCTCTTGACATGTTAAATGGGGTTTTTTGGATATTAACTGAAAAAATAAAAACTTATATACAATATAAAGATCCTATTTCCATTTGAGTCATAAAAAATACAACATATGAGGGATTTTTTTGTAAATCAAAATAGTTCATCTGAAGAAGTGGTAATGTTCTTAAATTATTTTTTAATTTGATTTCTTCTCCTACCTCTTTTATTATTTTTAAAAACATTAAATTATTATAAATAACTAATATACCATATAAGAACATTTTTATATGTTAATTTAGTATCCTATATTGATGTCCTCTTCTATCAAATGAGAAATGAAATCGCATATAATTTGCATAGTGAAACATTGCCTCAAATAACGATGTGAGTTGTTTTCCATCAACACCGATCACATTTGGATATAATAGTAGATTTAATATTTTTATTTAATATTTATTATATAATTATCCTTATTGTATATTAATATCATGTATAACATTATACATTCCATTCTGAATGAAATATTATAACGTCGCTCATGTGTGTGTTGGACTATCGCATCACAAAGTGTTGTGATTCTCTTTTCACTTATGTATTAATTAAAATGTAATGATGATAAATTTAATAATTATATGTGATATATATGATGTGATATGATATTTTTTTATATAATATCATTTTAGAACTTACTATTTTAACTATTAAGTGAATGATATCATCACTCTTGCGTTTATAAGGCATAGCATCTCGACGAACAATGCGAATCATTTTCATGCCCACTAATCTAAAATGTTTTAAATAATTTTTATATTTATTAAATATGGTATTTACAAAATATATAAAATTATTTAGATTTTTTATTTATATCTAATATAAATTAACTTGATCTTTGGTGAGAAAACATGAATGAGAAAATAAGGAAATTAACATGAAAAACACATTAAAAATAGTATTAACAAAAATATGATTAAATGTTATAATATGACCAAATAAGATACTATATATATGAGTATAGTTATGGAATAAGTTAACAACTTGCATAAAAATAATTATACTGAAGATTAAAATACTTAATTTAATTTAAAGCCTGAGGTAAGTGTCTCCATCTCAATTTCAAATCATTTAAGCATATTTTATTATTCTGCCCCTAATTTCTTGTATATGGTGTAAATACTACCCCTATAACATGTAACATCATTAATAGATTATATTTTCTTGTATTTTAGTACTAAATTTGAATTGTTACTTTCATGGGTATTTTAATTTAACATTATAATGTTTTAATGGATTTCATCTCAATTTAAATTTCATTGGCATGTATTTGTTTATATGAATCTATTAAATTTTAGGTGGTGTATATACTATACCATTGAATTATATTGCATGAATAATAATTAATTATTTATGAATACTACTTTTTTAATGTCGATAATTCTAGGGGTTATAATTATAAATAAGCGGTTAAAATTATTATACAATTATTAATCTTTTTTTCATTGTTTACTTTCTCTTCAAAGAATCATTTAATTGTGAAAATTTATTATTTTTCATTAAAATTATATTAAATATATCAATAATTTTATGATGTTGATTACTATTTCTATAAATTTATTCCAAATCTATTAATGGTGGTTAAAATAAATTATATTTGATCAAATATTAAAATATTCATAATTCAGTATCCTTTACATAATATAGGTATTTAATGATAAGGATTATTGATTAATAATTAAATATATTATTCATGTTTGTATAATGACTTACAAATGAAATTATTGGTTGGGTATAGTTACATATGCAACTTTGATGCATCAACATGTCCCATGAAACATATCAGTTGGCCAAGTCATATGGGGCTTTACCTATACTAATAAATTATATTGGGAAAGGTACTAATAGTAGACTTTCCTAGATGTTTGAGATCATGATGTCAAATAATTAACCATTTCTGGGTTATCCTAAACCTCACTACTAAAATGGATAGTATTAACCTTCTCCATCAACAACACACCACACTACAATTATAAGTCCCCCAATGGTATCAAAACATTGATTTACACTCATTTTTTACATTATTATATTGGAATATATTTAATTGGTATTATATACACCCCATCATAAATTTTCATGTGAGAATATGCTAATTTTTTTAAAATAATTAAGGTCTAAATTCCATCGATTTTGATAGTTTTGTAAATATCTAAAACACTTCGGTTCTAGATTAGAAAACTCCAATGAGTTAAGATCACACCAAATCTACCATACATCAAATCAATAATCCTCAAATGATTTGATTCATATTGAGTTGAGGGATCCCCAGTTCTTTGGGTGGTGTGTTTGTGCCCTTTTTCTAGGTTATTAATTTATTTTAGTTTTTTATTTATTTATTTTTATTCAATTATATTTTATAATATTAGAAATAATGGATTTTAAAGGAAATATAAATTTATGATTTATGAATAAAAAAATATTATGTGATTTTGATGGATAAATTGATTCTTATTATTAAATGGACAATTTATATTAAATTATCAAAAAATTTATTCACAAAATTATTAGTAGATAAATATTCATGTTAAAAAAATATCAATTATCTAAATTATAAAAAAATAATCACATATAATTACAAATGAAAAATTAAAATTTTCTATTAAATTATAATGAGAAAGAGTTCATAAATATTTACTCCATTAAAATAATCAAAAAATATGTTTTTGAAATTATGAAGGATAATTTCCAAAAATTTCATATAATAATAAGAAAATTATCAAATGATAATTTTGAGTTTATCATAAGATAATTTATGGTATATTATCCAATGATAGTTATAAAAGGGTAATTTTTGAGAAATTATCCAATGATATTTAAAAATTGCAAATTTAAAGTTAATTATAATAAGTTAAATGTTAAAGGACAATTTATAATATATTATCAAAATGAAATTATAAAATTAAAGTTAAAAATAAATGTTTAATAGATAATTATAAAAGGATAGCCTATAATTAATTATCAGAACATAATTACAAATAGATAATTTATATGAGATTATAAAAACATAATTTCAAAAGGAAAATTTATGTGAAAGTATGAAGAGATATTTATAAAACTATAATTTCATAGAAATAGTCACAATATAATTATAAATGCATAATTTCGAATAAATTATGAAAATATAATTGTAGAATGATAATTTATGATAAATTGCCCAGATTTAATTATCGAAGGATAATTTTTGTGAATTTATCCCCGGATAATTAAAAAGGGATAATTTATATAAAATTATCAGTGGATGATTATAAAAGTATAACTTATTTGAAATTATCCAAAGTTAATTATTCATAATTTGAAAATAATAAGAATATGTATTTGTCTAAAATGATAATCAAGAATTTATCCAAGGGAGAGAATATATAATCACATTTGATATTTTATCTCATTCTCAAATTTAATATATAGTTTTGGTTATAGGAATCCTTGATGAATGTCAATCCCTTTCATAGTGAGATTTATTTTCATATGGATGTAAAGTGTTGTTCTTGGCTATTGATGTTTACACTACAACCATTGAACCACACATTATGGTTTATTGTTTACATGACATTGATGAATTTTGAGGTAGTAATATTCATACCTCCATGGTAAATTTTATATACGTTTCCAAAATATAATTTAATCATATACATATTTTATATTCATATTTGACTTTTCATCTCAGGTGGGTGTGTATGTGGCCCATAATATTGTATGACTTTATACCATGACAATGATGTGATTTCTATAATCCATGTTGATGTTTGATTCATATGTTATGGTATATGGTGATCTTATATTTCTCATGATTGGTTTTATGGTTGTTTTAATGATATGAATAATCTTTTTCCATTAGATCACTGGTATGTGTATACATGACAGGTGTGCATTGTGGTATGATTACTCATTATGTGGGGTTTGTGCATGGTGTGCGGTGATGATAAGGAAAAATCATGATAAACTTTTAATATAGGATATACATGATTCATTGTGGATTTTGAGTAGAATGCTGACACATTATGCCTTGTTGATTTCAAGTATTACGTAACACCTTATAGATTCTGTAGAAGTTATAGATAGTTGTTTCCTTGTGGAATTTTAGTATCCCATTATCCTTTTAGGATAAAGAGAATGTTGTTTAAAATTTACTAATTAGGGATATAGAGTTACTCAAAAACATCCTAGCAGATGGTATTGATAAAAGGTCACTTTTATCAGTGCTTTATTTTAGCATTTATTAAGGGTACCTTTTTCTTGTGCTTTATTTTTAGCGCTGATAAAATATACAATTTATGAGTCCTAAAAATAAAGTGCTGATAAATGGTAACCATTTTCAGTACTTCATTGGCACTGAAAAAGGTCCCCAATAAATTAAATAATTAAACAAATAAAATTTATAAAATTTAACAATTTCATTAATTAAATAGTTTTTGTTTAAAATGAATATATTGAATATACAAATATATAAATGTAAAAAATTAACAAATAGTACATACTAAATATATAGATATGTAAAATGAATAAAATGGAATATTTAATCAAATAATAATTTAAACTGAGTAAATGAATAAAAATATTATACTTTTTATTAATTAAATATTTATTAATGAAATTGAATAATTTTAATATACATGTATATATATTTTAAATATTGATAAATAGTTTATATTAAATGTAGATATATAAATTAATATATAGTTAGGCAAAAAAATAAAAAAATGAATATATTAAAAAAAATATTTAACAATATATTACTGAAACAATTATTAATAAAAATTAATAAGTATAATATATTTACATATTTTTATAAATAGTAATAAATAATATATATTAAATATAAATATATATAAAAAATGAAATAAATATTAATTTAAAATATATTAATGTCTTATTTAATTTTAATGTTGTTTTATTATTCAATTTAACATATATCAATATCTATGTGTTACACTAATTTCACATACACACACACACACAGAGATATTTATATAAATTAAATTTAATCATTTTTTATAAAAATTCATAAAAAAATATATTTTCACAATATGTAGAAACCCATATTATGATGAAGGTTTTTCCAAAGGAAAAATTGTTGTTGATGATGAATGTTTTAACCAGTTCTTTCTAGGAAAGAACTATTTAGGAATGACTACTCATATTTGAATCTATCTATGGTCACCAGGTCTCATGGTACCTCATATTGTGACTCTGATTATTATGGTCATTATGATTCTTATCAGTTTGAAAATGATCATTGATAATATTCTTTAGTTTTGATTGGCATGAGGGCATGAATTCTTGAATGACCCCATCCATCTTTCAGGTGTCTTTTAATTTTCATTGTTAATAAAAATGGTCTGTTTCCTACCCTTTTTGATTATTCAAGAAAAACATACACAAAATATTTATATAACATAATGAAACATAAATATATTTTTGAATTTCATTTTAACATGATACATTTACTATATTATTTTATTAATCATCCAATTTTATTTATTTATAATTAATACTATTATAGTTTGGACATTTTTAATTTTTTATTATATTTTACATTTTGATCATTTTCTTATATATATATATATATATATATTTAATATGTTTATGTATTTTCAATATGTATTAATATTAACTAAATATGAATATATCCCTATTTTTTATTCAATTATATTTAATTAATTAAAATAATCCAATTTTTCGATATTTTTAAATTGTAATCATTTTGAATAATTCAATTTCACTTATTTGTTAAATGCATGTATTTAAATTTATATATCCACAGATAATTACACAAATATATTTGTAAATATATATTTATAAATAGATTTATTTACACTTTTATACTTTTTTAAATATACATTTATATATTTAATATTATTATAAATAATGATTTATTTAAAAAAATGTATTTAAATAATTATAAATAAACAATTTTAAAAATGTAAAAATTATAAATCTATAAAAAAATATATTCAATTAAATCCTTTACCAGTGCTAAATAAGTTCTCATAAAGATTTATCATTACCAGGGATAATAAAGCTCTGATAAATAGAATTTTTATCAGTTATGAAGTATTAATGATGATAAATATTTTTTATATAGATGTTTTTTCTCTAATAAATATCCACATTATTAGTGTTAATTAATTTAATGATGATAAAAGGTATATTTTTCAACACTATTCTGAAAGCACTATTAAAAGTGTTCCTACTTTATTTAAAATAACCCAAACCATTACTCAGTCACTCACGATTCTCAGGATCTCATAGAACTCCTCTACTACTGACATGATTTTTGTAAATTACCTCATATGAATCATGAATAGAATCCAATATATGTTATTTTATATTTTTTCCACTATCGTTTTTTGATCTTCTGGGTTTCAAAATTTTCATTTTTCACGGTTCTCAACCACAATGAACCCTGTATCTCATATCCTCTCCACTGTCGGTGCGACTCCTCTTGGTTTATGTAAGGATCATAAAGATGTACCATGATATTATTCACACGTTTTATGTCCTATAATGATGAAATGAATCATATTATTCATCACTAAATTGTTTACCAACAATCTCGTGAAGGAGAAATATCAAAAAAACCAAAATGTACTCTATCAATACATTCTTTTCATATTAATAAATATGATGAAATAAATACATATTCCTTGTGCAATACTTCAAAATAATCTAAACAGAAATATATAGATTTGGTTTAGTGGATCATCTAATTGTGATTAAAAAATAATTATATATTGAAGAAGATTCCACTTTTGATGAACTCGATTAATTGTATTCCAATAAGATAATAATGCTTCTATGAATGCCATCTAGAATTGTATCTGATGGGTATATGAAATTTGTTCCTTGGTAATAGCTAGAACATTAATTCTCAGTGAGTTTATGGGTGAAATTGGATACTTCCTTTATTTCACAGACTAATGGTCATTCTAATAAGACTATTATGATTTTAAAGGATATTCATTGACCATTAATTATTGAATTTACTGATTCCTTGAAGGATTAACATTCATTGGTGGAATCCTCTAATAAAATCACTTATTAAAAACATATCTATATGGGCCCATATAACGAATTCTATTGAAAACATTTTTACTCTCCTCTATTTTTTATAAAGATAGAGTAATATCTTATTAATATCCATTGCATTTTCCAGGAAATAATTGAATGACTGATTTTAATTCCAAAACATTTCCAAACTACTCAATGTCAACCAATGTCCAACAAAAATGATTATAGGTGACCTTTTTAATTTAATATTGACTATTTAGAGATATCTATTTTGGTTAAAGTGAATCTTTATGCACATTGTGTGGGTTCATTGTTCGGTTCAAGATATTTTTTTAATTATTAATTAAATTTATATGGTTTTATATGATTGTAAAATAAGTTCGATGGAGTCATGTACTTCATTAACACTAAGGGTAACTATCCATAAATCATTTGAGATGTGTATAAATCAACCACACCACAATTCGACGCACGATGTGACCGCTATGAGTCAATGTGTATTGACTTTTCATGAATCATCCACACCTCAAAACAACAAATAACATTCAGATTGTTTTGATACTTTATTTCAATGATCCATTATCAATTTGAGACATGCATGAATCAGTCTCAACTCATTCTGAAACCTGGTGTGACATATATGATTTAAAGTGCCTTTTATATTTAAAATTGGCATCAGTTATAATAAAAAGGTCAACTAACCTACTCAAAACCCAAAAAACTCATTAAATTATTTAAATAAATTTTAGAAACAATAAATTTATAATTTTTTATGTGTATGTTGCAACTGCACATCAATCTATAACACAATGTGGTCAGTTTGAGTCCAAGTTCATGGTTCAATTTGGAAATTGATTTTTTTAAATGAAATGTGATGTACTCAAAAATGGTAAATAAAATACATATTATTTGGATAAATTAGAACGATTATCCATAATAAATATTAGATGTCTAATAATCATTTACACCTGAATCTGATGCACAATGTGACCAAAATGACACAAAGTGCCACTATGTATTTACAATTTTCATCAATTTAAGTAAAAATGAAAACTGACTTACTCAAAATCGAGTAAATGCGTCACGATTGTTTTGAAACAATAAAAAAACTATCAATAAGTTATTTTTGACATGTTATAATTAGCCTCCCCTCAATCTGATACATGATGTTCCAGGTCTAATTCAATGTGGATGTTTCAATTTTATAATGAAGTTTTAGTAAAAAAGACAAGTTACATACTCAAAACCAATAAAACACATTTAAATTATTTTGATACCTTAGTAAAATGATACTAATGTCATTAGGAATGGGTAAGAATCTGATGCACCACAATTTGATACACGATGTGACCAGTTTCTCTGAATGTGAATTTTTAATTTAAAATTTTCATCAATTTTTGTAAAATGAGAAAACTATTGTACTCAAAATTTAGGAAACCCATTCATAATTTTTTGATACATTATGAAAAGGATACGTAAGTCATTTCTGATGTGTATGATTCATCTTCACCTCAATCTAATCCACAATGTGCCTAGTTTGACCCAATGTGTCCGTTATCAGTTTAAAATTGATATTTCATTTCAAAAAGTTTCACTCCATGAAAATGTATGAAACACGCCAGGAAATTCAAGATAATTTATAAAAATTATTCATAAGTCTTATTCAATGTGTAGGAATCCATTTCATATCAAAACAGTACACAAAGTGATCAGATTGTGTCAAATGTGTCAATTTCTAATTTACAATGTAATTTAAGTAAAAAAGACAACTGATATGATCAATTCTTAGAAAACATATTCATATTTTTTTTATACAGTAGTAAAATGATCAGAATTGTTTTTGAGATGTGTTTGAATATTCCACACCTAAATTTGATGCACGGTGTCACCGGTATGACTCCAAGGGTGTCTTTGTATTACAAATTGACATCTATTTTTGAGGAAATTACACTTTCTATTAATTTATTTTAGAATATTACTAATAACATAAGAATATTTTTCTTATGTAGCTGTATTCTTTTCACAAAAAATGTTTATTTTTTCAGCAATAACAAGACTTGGGTCAGGATTAAAAGATAATAGAAAATTGATTTTTTTAATGTATGTCGTAATTTGAATTTATGTAATTGTTTAAACCTATGTTGAAAATATATATAATGGAAGTTTTTTTCTCTTGTTTGTGTGAATATTTTCATTTATTAAAAATACTATATTGGGACTTGTTTTTTTGATATATTATATGTTTTTAATGATGAAGTGTGTTGTTTCAGCACACTTCAATGGTGTTACCATGTGCTCTTATAGCACAGTAAAGAATGTCACATTATAATCTCTTTATCAACTCTGATAAAAGACTAGGAATTTTAACCATTCTCAGGTATTCATATATTTTCTTACATTGATAACGATAATTTATAGCACTTTTAAAGTCCTATATTGTAGTATTTCCAATAGTGAAAATAAAAGATATAAAAATATCATATAACACAAAATTCATCATTTCATAGAAATAGGTGATGGAACAATATACAAAATGATTATGATTCCATTATAAACATCCACATGGGTAATGAAAATCATATTAAATATTCATTGAGTAAAAAAAATAATTATGTTCTGAGTATGAGAAATTTCAGAATAAAATTAATTCTTTTAATGATTGGAAATTATTATACATCATTTATAAATTAGTGTTTCAAAATATGGAATGATATGATCTGTTCCATCAATAACTATGCTAAAAAAGTAATTTTTTGATGATTCTCATATATTAAATTTCTTTATATTATATGGTATCAAAAAGATGTATATTTATTAGAGGGAAAATCTATGGTGTAAAAAATTTAGAAGAATACTTCTGTTTAAGTGTATCAATGATCAATTTACCAATAATTCAATGTGGTGGGATAATATACTGTTGGATTAAAGAACCCTATTTATATTCCTATAAAAAATTGGGATAACATTACAATGGAAATTATTATATTACTAAAATAGACTCATTATAAGATTAATGCAATTTTTTTATCATTCAATAGAAATGAAAATCTACAAATTTTACTTCTATAATATATGATTTACCACTATATTTACTGTCAAGGTTCTACATTAATGAAGATATAATATATAATAGAATTCCACTTTTGATCACACATAATCATGGTCTCCATTCTATATCTAAATTAAAAAAGTGACTTTTGAAATCTCTTGGTACTGATATTCTGTTGAACACTTGTCACCATCCTCAAACAAATAGATAATCCAAAATGGAAATAAAAAAATGGAAGAAATTTTTATATCATGCTAACTTTAATTTCATGGAATGTGTGATTAATATTTACCTTTGGATGAGAGAAAATACAAGACATTAGATTGATGGGATAACTTCTCTCACTAAAACCCTTGAGCGATTAGGGCTCCTTCGCCTGAATCCCTTGATATCATTATTCATGGAAGATTTCCTCAATCCTGGGAGGTTTGAATCCAATAATTTTGTGACCCCTCAGAAGAAGAAGATGCCCAATTTTCAAAATCATGTTGCAGAAATCCATATGGAAGATGAACTTTAAAAAAATACTTGCACCTATCCTTTATTTATTAGATTCAATGGGATATCATTTCTGGATGCCAAGAAGAGTACTAAACCAAGAAAAGAAATTATGATCTGTACCCCCTTATCTAAGGACTTGATGTCACTGGGTTTTTGGTGGAAGCGGATTTAGATGCTCTTCAAAAGTTCCAACAGATGAGAAAATTTTCTATCATGGTACACATATCCTACCTCAAAGGATATCATCCTTGGCCACAATCTGAATTGAATATGCGTATTTATCACTGTTTGAATTCATTAAATTATAAATTGATTCCAATAGGAAAAGGTTACCTTCACAGACTAATAAAATCACTAGATTACTTAAAGAAAGTATGTAAGACTAGAACCCTTATTCTAAAACTAGTATTACTTATTATTTATGGTTAAAACTCTTCATTCCATCCAAAAACATATAGGAATACATTGTTACTAGTCTGAGTTAATCTTCACTACCTTAATTAGTTCCTTTGGCACCCAAAAATAAAGAATGATAATGTTTCTTGCATAGGGTCTCCTCAAGAACTTTACCAAAAAAATTTAAATACATACCCTAGACTCTTTGGTAGAGTAATGGAGGAAATTAACTTATATTCAATGCTATATAATACAATAAATTTCACTGTTAGTGAATAAAAAACTGAAATTTCAATTGAATATGAGAGAAAACCTCCTTTCTATAACCTTTGTAAGATCATTGGTCATACAATATTTAATGTTAGGGTGATTAGAAGACAATTAATCCATCAAATTGATAATGATTGGAAGTAAACACGGAGAAATAGAAAATACAATGCTCCCATGGTGGAAATATATGACCCTGCCAAAAAGAAAGCTGAAATCTGGGTCAAAAACACAGTTTGACACACATAGGGGATACCTCAGGTATAAACTCTGCAGATGTTGCTGAAGTGGGATACAACTCCATTAAAGAACAAGTATTCCTAGGAGATATAGAAAATCATGATTTAGGCACTGTAAGGCTATCCAATGATATAGAAGATTCCAATACATATCAATTTGGTAAGACCTCAAGATCTATTATCATTCAACATGAGGATCATAAACTGGGTAGGAAGAATAATACACCTAAACTAGTTGATTGAAATTCATGATACACATTCACTTTAACTCTTCATAATAGTTATTTCTTTGGGACATTTTCAGTTCAAACTGTGGAGAAACACACCTTATATTAGTGTACTGTACAGATCTAGAATCCCTATCATTTAAATGCCACTGATGTTTTAGAGTTGAAGAATGAATCCAATAACAAAACAGATAACATATACTCTCTCCCCCATGATCAAGGCTGACCTGTTTGTTTCTGTAAAACTCAAAATTCTAATGTACACACTTCAAAATCTGAAAAACATATGACTAATAAGAAGAAAATTCAAGACAAAACACAGTACACTACAACTAACGTGACTGAAATTATGAAAAAAATAATTGGAATATGTTAATCCATTAAACGAAACTACACCCTCAGTATAGGTTCCTACACAAATCATGAAATTAAATAGTGTCACTAAGAATATTGACATACCTAGGGTGGAGAAATAAAATGACATAAGAAAAATCATCTCCACTTCGAGAAATTAAAATTCTTTATGGGACTCAACCTCTTGACAGTAGAGATCATATTGTTTCTATAATGTTGCATAATATGAAACCTACAGTCCCAATACATAAGAATTACAAAATTCAATGTACTAACAAAGACACTTCTCCAGGGATAAATCATGAAATCAAAATGAAATATGATAAAGCAGTTTCTTCTATCTCTACTCACAATAATCCTTTTAGTAGTCCTTCAATTTTTGGGAACATTATTTCTATGGAAACCCATGTCGAGACACTATATATGTCCATTAGTACTACTTTCATGGCATCTGAACCTTTTGAACATGGTACCACACTATTTCTCAATTCATAGATAGTGAGTACTTCTCTAAAAAGTATGTAAACTCTGTTTCTAACTATAATTCCAATTTTTTTTACAATGTTCTAAATAAATCTGTATACTCTTCTATGAGTGATCCAATATCGTAACCAACAATGAATAACACCACCAAATCTAGAAATAAATAGGAACAGACCTCTAATAATACACAAGTGGTTAAATGGTCTTATTTAAATAATTTTTTTAGAAAAAAGAAAATGGGGTGTTCTAACACCAAACCTATGTTTTAATGAAGATCCTTTGTTGGAATTATTAGGGTATTACAAACAATGCCACTTTCATTTGTAAAAGAGAATGATTGACACTACACATCCTTTATTATTTATTATTTTGATTCCAAAAATTATCTATGCCTCTAAATAATCTTATTTATGTCATAAAAATTATGTTTTTACTGGTGAAATCACTAAAAACCTCATTACTGAATCATTATGGTTTTTTATCACTTTTCATTAAATAAAATCAATGTTTTAAATATATCGTATCAGATTTTTACATTCAGTTTTAATATAGATGTTAGAATTATTTTCTTCTCAGTTTTTTATGATTAGAATAGATACCAGTAAATGGGAATTATTTGTAATGATCTCTCATATCTCGACACTATCATTAATTCACCCTGTTTTATTATGGGTGACTTTAATGCCATTCTAAACTCAAGCTATAGAATCAGACCTTCAAATGCTTCTATTTCCATGAGAGAATTTAAAACATCAATAGACTACCAAAATTTCATTGAAATCAATATCACTATTGCAAAATACACTTTGTATAAAAGACACTACAACAATGTAGTTGCCTCCAAGTTGAATACAGCCTTCACAAATGTCCTTGAATTAGATAAATGGGGCACTATATTTAATAACAATCTAAAAATTATGATCTCTAATCATCACCGCATCCTATACATTGTCTCCAACGTAAACATGAAACCCCATTTTCCTTTTAGGTTTATCCATGTGTGGTTCTATGATGATGAATGCTCTCAAATCATCCAAAACTATTTGTCCCCAATTTCTCATAATAATGATTTCCTTGAATGTAATCTCAATTAAAAACATATAAAGGAGACTATAAACACGTGGTGAATCTGTAAATCTAAACTAATTAATAATAAAATCATGATTCTTGATAAAGATCCTAATGATCATCCAAACACAAACACCAACTCTGACCTCAACACTTATCCTAATCAAGAACTAAACATTGAGGTCAAACTCAACACCCTGCTCACGTTGAAAACAAATATGGGAAAAAAGCATGTAATGTTACATTTTTATAGAATGTGATAGAAATAATAAATTTGAAACTCTCCATAATGAATTGGTATGGACTACAGGTCGTTAGCCATTTTAGATTACGGGTACATGCTCCTTGATAATGAAGATGAAAATTCTCATCATATCATCTGTTACTATGAATCCATTTTAAATGGTGATCATATAAACAAAAACATATTACCTATGTTCATTCCTCTAGTTATCACTGATGAGGAAAACACATCCCTCCTCAACACTTCGTGGGATCATGTAATCAAGGACATTGTCTTTAGTCTGAATATCGATAGTGCTCTGGGTCCTGATGGCTTAAACAATGTATTCTTACAACATTATTGGGATGTTATTAAAATTGACTTTTTTAAAATTTTAAATTCTATCTTCACCAATGGAATTCTCCCTCACGCTCTAAAGGCCAAGTTTTCCACCTTGATTTTGAAATTTGATAATCCATCTTAGATTGATCTGTTTAGACACATATCTCTTATAAAAACTCTTTTTAAAATCATCACCAAAATCATTTCCAATATAAATTCCACTATCATGGATAAAATTTTCTCCAAGAACAAATTTGGTTTTATAAATGGTAGATCCATTCAAGACGGTATTTTTCGTGCCTATGAGTGTGTCAATAATTTGAATAAAACTAAATGTGGAGTTAACATAGCTATTAATATTGATATCCAAAAGGCTTTAGACACCATGTATTGGAGTTTTACCCTCAATGTTTTTCAAGGTTTTGATTTTAACTCCTAGTTTGTCACTTCAATCATAACTCTCTTCATCTCAGTGTCAATCTCCATTTTGATCAATGGATCTCCAAATAGCTATTCTAAAAGCACCAAAGGATTTAGGTATGGTGACCCCTTGTTTTCCATTCTCTTCTAGATATCCAAAGACTACATCAGTCATCTAATGAATCCTCCCATGGACCATAACAAACTAAGGCCCATATATGTCACTAAAAACAAAAATTCTCTTACTCATCTCTATTATACGGACAAAATCATCCTTTTCCTTCAAGGGTCGAAAATAAACATTCTTAATCCCAAAAATGTTCTCTCACACAATGAAATGGTTTCTAGTCAAACGATTATTTGGAAAAAATCGTGCATGTTAATTAGGAAGAACATGCCTCCCATAATAAAATGTTACATTATCCATGACTAAGGATTGAAATATTGTATTCTCCATCTCACTTGTCTTGGTGTTCCCATTTTTGGGGGAAAACCCAAATCATGCCACTTTGTGACTATTGTTGAAAATGTTCTATATCCGTTTTCTTCGTGGAAAGGTAAATCACTATCGATGGTGGGTAGGTCTTACTTTGTTAAATCAACTATTTTATCAATGATTATTTACTTCATCATGGTCTACAAATGGCTTACTGGTCTAATTAATAATTTGAACACCTCCATATAGAACATCATCTGGATTGGTAGGTTTCTGGAAAGAAAACATGTGACAGTTCCATAGTCAAATTGTTGCAAGCCCCTTGAAAATGGTGGAATTGGTATAAAAAATATAAAATAATTTAATGTAGCCCTTCAAGAAACAGTATCATATATCCTTTTTCGCAATACATCTGAATCTATTACCTTTCTCAAAAATATGTTTCTTTAAAAAACTAAAATGGTATATTTAAACTACATTAACTCATTAATATGGTGTTCAATAAAACACTCCAGTACCATTATTATGAATAAATCCAAATGGATGGTCTCTAGAGACTCCTCCTTGAAATTTTGGTAGGATAAATGTACAAGAAAGCCTTTAATTTCCATGATATCTCCCAATCAAACCCCTGATAATACCAAAAACTCTATCAGACACATTTTAAACTCTCAACATGGCCACCTCCCTGATTTCATTCTAAACTTCATCAAAAAATACTCTTTCACTCACACTAATGATTTAATAACTTGGGACCGTGCGCATAGTGGTATGCCCAATTCGAAAATATTATACAATAATAATTTTTGTAACACTGAGAGCGGTTATAGCTAGTTAAAACATTCCGACAAACATTGGATAAAATCATAGAGATTCAATATCATCTGGAATCTTGCTCACAATGGAGTTCCCACAGATATTTTCCTCCAATCGTTTTGCATCAATCTCTGATCTAGGTGAAAAATCTATAATCACACAGATAATATATTAAAAATATATTTATCTCTTGCAATATTTATTATTCTATTTGGAAATATATTATTGAAATTGAGGACTGAAGATGGTTGATTATTGATTCCGTGAAATCTCAACATAAAAAATGGTCCGAAATGGAAGGCTCCCAACAAATCCGGAACCTATTCCTTGTTGCATTTGCTGAGCTCCAGCATGTGATCTGGTATAATTGTAATGATATTATTCATATAAATTACCCATTTAATCAAAATGCAAGTTTGATGAAGATACTAATTTCCATACATGAAGCTCTATTGATTCAAAAGTATCATTTCCACAACACAGTGCATGACTTTGGAATCCTGAACTGTCTATGTATGAAAGGAATTTTTTTCAGCCACATCGCACTCTGGAGGTGTTCTGGAGATCCCCCCCACTCACATGGATGGATCAAGATCAATATTTATGGAACCTCCAAGGGAAATCAGGGACTTGTAGGGTGTTAAACTTTTTTCAAGAATCATCTCGGTCAGATACATGGATGCTTCATGGGTAAATGTGGAATTTCCACCTCCCTTGAAATTATGTTGATGGGCTTGATACATGCTATTTCGTTTACCAAGATCTTTGGAATGAATAAAATGTATTGAAAGTTACATGAAAACTATCGTTTAAGAGATTTGGATTGGCATAACACATATTCCTTGGCCAATTTCTATCTATTTTATGGAATTCACCCATTCTTTTATCGATCATAACTATATCATCACACATGTTTATCAAGAATTAAACATAGTAGAAGATGTTTTGTCCAACTTCGGTGTAAATTTGGACATTACCTGGTTTGATAACCTTCCATCTACTCTTATTTCTATTCATGAAACATAATGTAATATGTTACCATATTTTAGACTCTTATAATATTTCTTTTAATAATATTTTTTCTTTGGTCATTTTTGGAAAAAAAATCTATTCAATGAATTTTCCTTTAAAAATGGTTTTCATTCATGTATTTAAATAATAGAGTGTGAATCATTATATAGAAATATATTTTTTTACTCTTACGTTATCGAAAAATGTTTGGGAAATATGACATGTATCTTAAGATATTTTTAAATAAATTACATCAAATCTAATAAATATACAAGATCTTATTAAATAATATCATAGTAGGAAGAGGATTTATGAATGAAATAGGAGGAATTATTTGGAAATTAATTTGGTATATCATGTTTGATTGATATTATATATATGCATGGGTTTTGTAAGGTTCAGTAACAATGGGAAACTATTAATTAATTACATCATTCCCTTTGAAATACTTTAATGAATTGGATCATCATCTAATAGTTTGTAAATGCCACCAATTCTGTCAAATGTACATGGTTTATTCCATGTATCATTATTACTGATTTAAATGTAATACCCAATGAATGTTCTAAAAAATTATGATATAGGATTGAAACATGATTTAAATTAGAGTGAAGTACCCATCCAAATGCTTGATATTAAAAATAACATGTTGAGGAATCAGATGACATGAATTCTAAAGGTAAAATGAAAAAATCAATAAATAGAACGAAAAAATGGGAAATAGAGAAATTAATGAAGATAAAATACACTCATTTTATTGGATGGTTATATATATAAACATTAAGGATTACTTTTTCAATGGAATAGTGTGATTCCCCAAGACAATATGATATATTTCCTTTTAAATAAAATTAGAATCCTAGATAGCTTATGATATAAATAACAATGAGTTAAAAAAATAAAAATTAATACCATTATAACATTTAAATTATGATGTTTTTTATAAATAATATTAACTAAAAATTTTAAATAATTTTTTTTAAAAATTATCATTAGTTATCTACTGATCATAAATAAAATTAAAAATAATGTTAATGAAAATTATTTTTTTTAATTCTAGTTTTTCTTCTAAGGTTATTTCATCGATTCTAGAGATCCTATGTATAATAAACAATGAAAATTTTATAAAAAAACTTTATTAAAATGAACATCATTTTTAAAATATTCATATTTAAATTATTTAATGGTGTTGTTTTATAATTTTTTTGAAAATTATCATGTTTTGATGAATATTGAAAACAATAATTGTTATTGAAAATATAATTCACATTGAAGGTATTTAAAAAGAAAATATATATATTAAATTAGGTTAAAAATAATATTAATACAATTATAGAATTTTAAATATAATTTATATCAGTGTAATAAAATTTATTTTTAATTTTTTACATTAAAAACTTTTAAACTATTGATAATATTCACTTTGGTAACAATATTTTTGATTACATATTCAGGTATAATTTTATATAATATTAATCCAATTATTTTAGTTGAATTTGATAATTTTTCTTTTATACTTTTAATTCGATTAAATAAAAATTTTCAAATAATTTAATCACAACTTTTTCCACAATGAGAGTACTGACCTGAATCCCCATCATAAATTTAAATCCCTTTCAATAAGAGAATAACTTCTTGAATCCCTTCTATAATCTAATAATAACATTATCAAGTACATTTTATTGATCATAATTAAATCCTAAAAATGATTTTGGTGTTAAACTAAGGAGACTAACTGAATAGTAAGTACCGTTCTTAAATGAAAATTTTTATTCTCTTATAATACTTAATGGAAATATTATTAAATCATCACAATATATAATTCCTTTATCTTCCATATTCATATATGTATTATGTTAATTGAATAACACATATTCATCTTCCCATATATTAAATGGGAATTGAAATAATTGCTCTTGTCTATGGGGAACTACAACCCCACGAACTGATTAAACTCTTTTTCAACCAAGACCTCTCATAGTTTGTTATAATTATGGTTTTATTGTTTATTTATAAAATTTATTATATAATTATACTTATTTAATTAAAATATCACATATACTATCTTATATACTATTTTTTTAAATATGCTAACATGGAAGTGTTTATAGATAACTACCAACATACAATGTAATGTTATTAATATTTCACATATGCATTGAGTCGAAGGTAAAAATAAAGACATTATTGATTATATATGACATATGTAAAATTATATCATTTATGGAAATTTAATATATAAAAAACTATATTACTCTTTCATCCTTTATGGTAATGTTATCATCAAACTGAAATACATACAGTCTAACGTCTCCAAAAAAACAAATCAACAGTTTTTTAATGTGCAAAAATAAATATTATTTCTTTAAAATTATATAATGATTATATTATATTTTTATTATAATGATATCAATTACTAGATAATTTATTTATATCATATACAATATAATTATAACTTTCATTAAAAAATATAAAAAAAATTTAATTAACACCAGAAACAAAGAAAATAATGAAATAATATTAACTAACCCATCGTAAAATGTCATAAGCGAGTCATATATAAAATTATAAATATGATTATTGTTAGGGAATAACCTAATAACAATAAAAAAACAACTATAAATTATGTTAAATAATTTTAGACTAATGAAATTCATGAGGAATGGGCTTTTACCTAAATTTCCATTCACAGAATCCTGTTTTAATATTGTGCACATAATTTCATTAATATAGTGTATGTAATGTCCAAATAATGTGTAATACGATTAATCAGTCATAATTAATATTTTATTTCATGTTTATTATTTCAGGGTATACAGTTTAAATGTTTCTATATAAGAAAAACATTACTGTATAATATCACTTTCTTTTGTGATTGATAACTTCCTCTTTGAACAACAACATTCCTTTCATAATTTTCCAATGTGTATTAAATTTATAATATTTTTACATATCCGTTTTAAGATTTTTATAATAATTTATGAAACATATAACATTATTACATATGGGTTGTTTATTGAATTTTTTTATTAAATTTTTATACATTAATAAACCTATATACATTACACGTCACATATATATATATTGATAAATGATATTGATCATGAATTAAATAAAATATTTAATATTTTAGAATAAAGTGGACATGAATGTACATGTCGAACCTGACTATATATGTCCCCTCAGAGAATTGACAAGTCTCATGTTACAAACCATTTTACCAAAGTAGATGTTATTTTACTCATAGTTTTAAACAATCTTGTGAATATGACTGTTTTCGTCATCCTTGAGATCATTAATTCCAATAATTATTCATTTTATTCAATAAAAAATGATGTTGTTATTATTATACAAGATATTTTAGAAATGATATTTTTTCATGACACATTTAATAATAAATTTATTCATTAAATGGAACCAGTGTTCAATAAGTTACATTACCATATTGATTATGTATTATTTCCTATAAATTATATTGACTAAATTGAATATGTTTTAATTTATTTAACATTAAATACATTATATTCCTTATTTAGTCGTGGTTTAATTTACTGTACATAGACTATAATGAGTATTTCATCTGACCCTTATTTTATTCATTTCCATATGTTATGAAGCTGAGTTTTTTGAATGTGTTTAAAGGAAAAATCATTTTTTGTTACATATTTGGTTTTTTTCTATTTCAAAACTAAAATGGGTGTCTTATTAGTATCTATTTA
Organism: Viscum album; assembly: GCA_963277665.1. Lineage (NCBI taxonomy): Eukaryota > Viridiplantae > Streptophyta > Magnoliopsida > Santalales > Viscaceae > Viscum > Viscum album. The sequence goes on from OY728127.1 coordinate 25,954,677, forward strand.
TTCAATACTACTAAAGTATTTAGTAAAATTATATTATATTTCATGCCCATAGTTCAAATATAATAAAATATATGTCATCATTGAGTTATGAGTGTTAGAGATATTATATAATAAAATGAAAAGGTATACCTATAAATTTAAGAATATATTGGAAATATTCAGAATGATGTAAAATATTTCCATATAAAAATTAATATATAAAAATAATGAATATTAACAATATTAAAAAAATTTAGGACTGAAAAAAATATATTAAAATATTAAAACTAAAAATATCATTTTTAACTAGGTCAGTTTCACCAAAAATAATTAATTGGATTATTAAAAGAGTAATTTAATATGTTCCCATATCCCCTAGACAATAAATATTTTTTAGTAAAAATTTCCAACTCAAATTCATTGATATAATTGGGTAATTGTGAAACTAATATACAAATATCAAATATACCTTTAGCATCAGTAATACTATAATCACCCAATTGAATCGATTTCATTTAAAGAGTGAACCATTGATAATTTAATGGTTCATAAACAAATAAAAAATAAATATTTCTTGTATCAAAATGATAATATATTGTCCCCTTTAACTAATTCCTTTCATTTGTATAATAGATAATCCAAAATCAACTTTTTTCAAAATACGTATATCATCTACCCAGTTACATTTAAATATAGGTAATCAAAATTTTTTATAAAAAATTTCAAATATATATCCTAATGAATTTATAAATATGTGGTTTTTCTGAAATTGGTTTTTATATTTTGAACACCATAAATACAGTCTTCAGTGATAACTTTTAATCCACTATAGTTAATGTTTCCCTTTTCCATCCATTTTTTGTGTAAACTATGTAGAAATTAATATAAAACTCATTCCCCTTAATCAAATCAACATCTGGTACCCCTACAAATTCTGTATATGTTTTCGATATTTTTTATATTCACCTTCATCGAGTCACCTCCATTAGATAATTCATTTAGGGATGGCTAGATATATTTTTCCCCTCATCATCAAAATCTATTTTAGGTTGGTTCTCTTGAATTGATACCTATAATATAAAAATTTCACAATATGCGGAGAAAGGTTTTAGCTTACTCAATTCATCATACTAAATTCTCCTAAATTATAGTAATAGGAAATAAACTAAATACTTCTAAGTGTGTATATTTCCATAATTCAATTCCTCATCTCCCTTTTTTTAGCTGAATTTTCATTAATTTTAATTTTCATCCTCATTATGTCATGATTAAATTATTTTGGAAATTCTAATTTGTTGGGTTGATCAAAATTAACAATTATGGATCCTTAATAGGTAATTTTGGCCCATTTTGTTCTAGAGATTCTCTAATATATCCCCATGAGGATATTTAAGATGTCTTTGTTGATATTGAGGCATTTATTTTTGTTATTATTTCTAAATATTTACTTTCATCGTTGTTATTGGGAATCTAAAACATCATTGATGGAAAGATCTTTGGATGGAATGAAACTCTACGTTGATTTCTCAAGACATCGAATAATCCTATACTCGTATCTCATTGAAGGTAACTAACCGGTGTATTATTTTCATTGATTTCCTCTCATGCATTGATTTCATCATCACTCATGTCTATTGGGAGGACAATTTACTAAAGAATTCCCTTGGAAAGAGGTTGAAAATGGAAATGATCTAAAATCGTGAAACTAGATTTCAGACTATATTATTCATTTTTTAGAGGAACAAATGTAAAATTTCTCTTTATAATCCTATAATTTGGATCTATTTTTATAATAACTAGTACTCGCCTGTGCTATTGCATGACATATTCGTTTATAGTTTTTTCTTTTAATAATAGATTAATATTTATAAAATTTGAGAAGAAACAGTAATGTTGAACAATTTATAATTTTAAAGTAGTGGTGTATGATAATAAAATAATAGTGAGTAGAATATGAAGAAAATATTCAAATAGTTAACAAAGAATAATGATAGAGTAAGATTATATGGACTTTTAAATTCCAAGGATGAATATCTGAATTCATTTTCACTCTCGATCATAATAACTATAATACAAGCACTAAAATAAATTGTGAAAGTAAAATCAAATATAAGAGAGTGGTTGTAATGATAAAAATAGGAAATGTGAAATTAAAGGAAATAATAATATTTTGAATGAGTGGGTTGTACGGGAAAAAATAAAACAATGTGAAACTATTCATTATGTATGTGGAACAATATGTAATGAAGAACGTAGAGATCACAGACAAAGATGAAACAAAATGTGAAACTTAATAAAATAAATAGATGAAGACAGAAACATGACACCCACATGCAGCCATTGAGTATCTTCATTAGCTCTTTGGAGATTCTCCCTCAGCTCTCTAAGAATATTATTTGATCTATTCTAGGATGTGAAGTCTTTAGAAGGTCTCAAAGGCATAGAACCACCAAATTCATTTTACATAACAACAAATGGAAGAGGTATGTGATAATGAGATGAGATATGAAGGAAAAAACTACAGAGAAAATAAAATAAATCCCAGACTATGATATGGAATATTTTTATCAGAGGATGATATTTTGTAAATCTAAATCTATTCAATAAACTGTTATTCATTATTATGAAATAGAATAATTCATTTTAAAATTCCCATATATAAATTCCATGTAATTGAAACTAAAAGTTGGTAAATTGTTTATGAAAAATTTATATAAATAAATACAGGAAATTATGGCAAGAAACTGATACTATAAATGGAATATAATGTAAGAGATATTTTTCGGAACTGTTCTGTTATAGAAATCTTGGATTACATGCTATTAAAGGAATAGACTTTATGAATATATCTTACAGTATGGAAACAACTACCTTCAATATTAATTAAACTATATTTTGTCTAAACTACAATATATTTTCACTAATTTTTACAAACATCAAATCTAAATAGGAAATAAAATAATCCATCCTTGAGGGGTGAGAAAGAGACATTTTAAAGAAGCTTGAGATTAATGAAATCTTCGATAAAGGTGAGTACTTTGAATGCTAAGTTGAAAAATTATATTGTGAGATACAAGGCTACTTCTATAGCAGTTCTCTATGATTCACCCACTTCTCCTAAAGAAAAATAAGAAATCACATCAACATCACCTTCGACACTAAAAAATGTGGGAAATTTATAACCCATTATTTTCATATGTTATTAATGGATAAAAAACAATAGTGTAGTCAAAAGTGAAAACAATTTACATGAATTCATATGTTGAATGAAAGGGATGTGAACTCTTCGATTTTACAACATAAAACCTGCATTCATTTCCAAATCTTGTTGATGTATTCACATGTGCTGAAAAAACAATTAAAAAATAGTCAAATAATCCTGTAAATATTTAATCACGAATAGAATGGAAGAAAATGTAACTATAAGAGTAACATCCATCATGAAAATCGTCCCTCAAACTGAAAAACATAAAATATAACAAAAAGTTCATCATGAATTGATGTCAAACATGAAAAAATAACATAATAATTCTACAGAATATCGTCCAGCATCAAAAACATCTAGAATATTTCTCCTCCAGCATGTGTAAAGCGATTTCTAATTGTTGAGGATGGAGAATTCTTTTAAATATCAACTGCATTTAGGAAAAAAATATAGATCATAGTAAAAGACAAAGTGAAAGATGAATTAATTGAGTGGATATAATAATAAATATTACATATGTACTAAGGATTAATTTTAATGCATAATGATAATAACATAGTAAAAAAATAGCGGATAACTTATAATGTCTAGATATGGAGATATTTTTCATCAAGTAGATGTTGTACAGTCATCCAATTAAAAACTTTTCTTACAATAAGTCGCGAGTTTCAAAATATTTCACCAGTAGAGTTCTATATATACATGAAAATTTTAAAATCTGAATATATATTCATCATATGAAATAAAAAGTTGATGTTATATAGTCAGTAAATTAAATATGGAAGCAGTGTCTATAATATCTAATCGTGTCAGCCCTAAAAAACACACTTGAAACATTTATAAATTAAGAAAAATGAATCTATAGGAAATAAAGAGAAAAATGGACTGGTATCATTAGATGTATACCTAGTTCACCAGAAGACTACAATACCGGTGTGATGGTCATTGCAGAAGAAAACACATCTAGATGAGCCAGCCAAAATTTCATTGAGCTTCTATAACACCAAAAACAGTATAGCCATGTATAGAATAATCATTAGTCAAGAACAGATAGTGCCTTTACAGAAACCATGGAAAATCAATTTTCCTTCATAGAATCATCCAGAAACATACCATTTATGTTATGTGAAATCACACAAAATTTAGCCTGATGAAAAATTGATCAATTTAATAAGAATAACTATAGGATATTTATCTTACAATTTATCTTTTAACATTTATGCATAAACTAACAAACGGAGTAAAAAATACATATATATTTCACAATCAATACACCATAATGAAAAGTAAACAACATAAAGGAGCGGATACCTACAACCCTTATTCTATATGGATATCATTTCTAGATTGGAACATCCCTATATATATTGAGCAGTTGTATCTAGAATAGATGAAGTCAAAATGTATAGAGGGAATAATACATATATCTATATACTTTTCAATCACATCTCATGATCTACATATCTTTACATCCACGTATATGCATTTCAATTCCATTGTTGTTTTAACATGAAGCATCATAAGCTAAGCTATTGATTCCACCCCTATATTGAAACATCAAAAAACCAAACACCAAACCACGTCATGTTTTTAAAATGTGAGAAATGTGAAATAGAAACTACTACTGAAAAATGAATGTTCCAAGCATGAAATGAAAAATGAATCACCTGATTTGTTCATTTGAATCAAAATCATTTAGCATGTTTCCATTATAAGATACAAATATCATATGTTCCTTTTTTAGTGTTGTTTATGAATGAAAGTGGTGTTGTGATTATAATGTTATACCATGTTGCAGTACCACAAAATTATTTACTCATGGCCATGGTCTTGCAAGTAAGTCACTGAATCATGAAAATTAAGAAAAATATGGAAAGGAAGAAACATTTATGAGACCATATATTCTAAAATAAACTAATAACTAAAAAATATAATAAAATGATCATTGCTCAAGAAGAGGACATTGGTCCAATGACATTTCAAAAATGGGGAAAAACACACAACAATAAAGAATGACAACATTTTAAATGTTAAAATTGTAAAAGGAAAATACAGTGATAGTTATAAATTTACAAAGATAAGAAATTTTATCAATATCCTTCAAAACATGAAAATGGGCTTACCAAAATTTTTCACACATAATAAGAAATTAATCCTATATGAAAGATGTATGTTACATTACCTATCAAAAGGAAATAATGCTGATGATATGAAGTGAGGTGTTACCTTATGATTCAATGCTACATTCCCAGCCATCTCCTTGTATTAATTCAAGGACAATAACTATGAATATTTCCATCTTATGTTCTAATAAAATCAAAGATAATATATTGGAATATGCAATGTAGTAAAATAATAAGAAAAAAATTAGAGAAGGGAACAACATAACTAATGGAATAAATTCAATAGAGCATTCATCCAAAAAAGGCATCTGTAAGCATGTTTTCTATGGAATCTGCAAGCATATGTTTTTTGGAATAAAATAGTAAAACATTATCCGAACACATAGAAGTTCAATGAATAGGGATTAATTTAGTACATACAAAATATAGATACAAAAGCATCCATATCAACCTAATATGGCCATCATAAGAAGTATGGAAACACTTATGCATAAAAACCTAGAAATGATTATGCATATGTAAGCTGTAAAAAAATTATGTATGGGGACATGGGAAACACTTGAAAAAGAAATGCAGAAGTATCTATATATAAGTAATATTAGAAAAAATAAATATAAACAGTATGAAAACTAAAACACAATAATGATACTGAAAAATGTTTATGAAAATTAAATAAAACATACTTGAAATTGAAAAACATTACCAAAAAACACCATAATGGGGAAAACCTTCTCATATGGCTATATATGAGTAATATCGGAAAACATAATATAGGAATCACTATCCTCAAACAATTAAAAGAAGTGAATAATTCATAATTTTTTTTACATTCTTCCAATGATTTCATCTTCAAAAGAAAAAACAGCTTAGGTCATCACAAAAAAATAAGTAATAAATGATTTAAAAAATGGCAAAATCAACAGATGATAGGAATACATAATACTGAAAATCTTCCATCACAGTTGGGTATGAATCCTTGAGATTAATGAAAGCAATGCCTTTGGGACATTTCTGAATTAAATTGAGTAATTTTTCATTATCCTCCAGATTGTGCTTGGACTATAATAAATAAAAAACAATTTTATAGACATTGTTTCCATTAACCTTACTAGTATCATGGAATATATCAAGTACCTTATAGGTGAAACACTTCCCATAATACATGACATTAGTATTATTTCTCAAACTATAAAAGATGGCTTTGTTGGCATTGACATCAACATAACTCACTTCATTGATTTGCTCTACTATTTAGGCTTTCCTTATCTTTACATATATAAACAAAATGATTAATAAACCAGGAAATGGAAAATATATTTTAATTATGATTAATGATAAAAATACAACCATATTAAATACACATATTTTATCCAGTTTGGGAATTGGAAGTGATGAAATTCACTAAAAATTGAATACAAACATTTAGGTTTATTTATACAGAGTAGTATATAAATTAATCAATTTGAAATCACCACTAACAATTCAAGTATATCATTGCAGGTCCATCATTCTATCTTTTTACCTTTTTGAACCCTTTATGATGTAAAAACATTTTATAGTAGATTAAACCATTTCATGTACGGCTATAAATGACAGTAGATTCTCATGTATGAAAAGAGCAATGTGAGAAGAGGGAGAATTGAGATAAAGGTTTACAATCAGATGATTAAACCATTTCATGTACGGCTATAAATGAAAGATAAATTTAAAAAATAAAAAAATAGTTGAAGAGAGTAAATTTATACAAAATAACGAAAACATTATTCGTCTCGATACCCATATTCATTAACAGGTTTAAAATGTTCCATGTTCATCAGAAAAATACAACATAAGACATGTGAAATTCCTTCAATGGTGTTAGGATTATTTCCTATACATACTATGGGAGATATAAAAAGGATCAAATTGGTTAATAATTTTTGTCAAAAGAAGGTACCATGCCCTCGACACTCTTATTAAATTCTCACTCTTATAGTCTTACCACCAAAATCCTACACAAAAATGAAAATTATAAAAATATCACACCTAAAAGAGCCTTTCCAAGTGTTGTCGATGCAACCATAAATTAAAAAGGGGACAATCATATCACCTGTTAATCATGTTCACAAAAATCCTTATTTTTCTCTTCCATGCTCATCATTGTTATGAAGCCAAACCCTCATCATTGTATCATTTTTAACCCATAAGTGACCCTTTCATTAACCATCAACCCATATTTAGTTAATACAAATCCAAGATAACATTCATTGACTTTACAAGGCATATAGATTTTGTGAGGAAAGTAAAATACATAGGGAGAGTGTTCTTGTTGTTGGGTGACTACTGGATGAGAGCAAGTAAAACCCTAGGTTTTCAAAAAATCATCTAAACTGGTATACTGAAAATTCATAAATAAGCTAATAAAAATATGGAAAAGTTTGTTAAATGACCAACACATATTCAGAAGTGATGCACTTTTTTGTAGTGAACTACCATGTAAAATATTTCCTTTCCTAATGAAAAGAGACATTGGATGGTGAATTAATTATAATAAATAAAAAAATTATAAACTTCACCTCCCCAATGACACCTAACTTCATCAATCCACCCTGGTAGTAGTTTTGGAACACCTTTAGACTTTTCCCCCGCAACATAATTCCTTTCTCCATAGCATCAGCTAATAATTTTTTATTCCCTTCCATGAAACAAAAAAGGTTCATTGTTTAGTAAAATCATGAATAGACATGTTATACATGATATAAAGGAGGTAAAATTAACTGAAATGTGATAACATACCCCAATAGAACCTATTGAAAGGATTAACAACTACTGTAGTATTATAGCATTGAAAATTTTGGAAATGAGAAGCCTAGTATTGCAGAACCGGATTAAATGAATTTGTTTGGTTTGGTTTCACATTGCAATATAATAATCCTCACACAAAATGGAAGCAACACATAGTTTTAATGGAATAATATGAACTGATACATGTAGATATGTGATGTTTTTAGGGATAGAGACAAACCTAAATCAACAGCCATGAATTATCTCTCCATGGCTACAATTTTAAACAAAGTACAAATAAATAATTGAGAAAACTTGAGTATTGATGATGACATCCAAACCGAAACAATGATAGAAGATGAAATCTGATGAAAATGTTGAGGGGAGTTGAGGAGGTAGAAGGATCTGAGAAACGTGTTACCTATTCGAGTCGTTATCTTATGAAGATCTCCTCGCGTTTCGATTGAGGGTCATCGACACCCATGATTTTCTGATACCCTTAGTTGAAGCCAATAGTAACATCATGAAGAATATTGAGATCCACTCTGAGTCGTGGTCACTACTATAGAATCATAGGAGGCGGAGGAGCGGGAGGCGGTGTAGGTGGAGAAGGTGGAGGCTAAGTAGGTGTAGCAGCCAGATGCGATGGTGTCGGAGGTAGAGGGGGATCAATAGGAGGTATAACATGTGCTTTTATGCGAGATTCCTGGGTAGAGAAGAGGATCCGAAGATGGAGGATCTGATGGAAGAGCACATAAAGGTGGAGGTGCATATAGAGATGAGATTCGTGCATGGTAGTGGGAGAAGGGAGTCGCGAAGGGGAGCAGGAGAGGGGAGCCGATGACAGAATCGAGAACCCTAATCGCGAAGGCAGGTTGGGGTAATGCGTACATTGGAGATGAAAATGGAGTGGAATACATTGATGCGAGTGGATTGTGGAGGGTTTATTGGTAATTAGAGACAACATTCCAGGGACGTGGTGGAATATGTAGGTGACGCCTATGTCCGGATACACCCAAGTTTAGTAAATATAGTAGATATTGTCTTTATATAATTGGTATGGACTCATGATTCAAAAAAACATGTTTTCTTTATTTTTATTCATCCCACACTTTTCATATCCTAACTAATGTCAGAACTTCAATTAGGAAATATATTATTATATCTACGTTTGAACATCACTAATGATGTTCAAGATATATAAATGATCATGAACTATATCATCATTTGTAATTAACATTACCTAGTAGCCTCAAATCCCTTTACGTTCACTATCAACCATTTAATATTGTTATGTAGTGATACTAATAATATCCACATTAGATAAACAATCATCATTAAACTTGATTTCCAATTTTAATATATATTATTGAATAATATAGGACATTCATTGATGGTGATTTTAATATATAACTATAATATTTTCATATTTATTTTAATAGGTTGCATCCAACATATATTCATAAACATGGCCCCAAAATTAATGAATATAAAAACCATTATATCAAAAACAATGTTCGAATAACCTTTCTAGTGGACAATGTAAGATTTAAGCATCATTCTCAAAAACATAGGAAATATTTGGATCAATGAACTTAATCGAAATAATATTTAAAAATTAACACAACATTTTTAAATACAATCTAATAGGTAAAAAAATATTCCATTAAATTAAATTAGCTATAACTACTGAATAAATATGTGAGAGTCGAGATATTTCATACCTTTTTGACATTAAATCCACCAACAACACTACTACTTTTACATTTTATGAAGACAGACAAGGTTATTTAATAACATGATGACATTGAAAAAAATATATCTTCTTATTCTTTCATAATGTGTGATATGATGGATGAAAATTTCATCTATTTTTTTCTGTATAAGAGATAACATCAAATATATTCCCATTGATTTCATGTCTAGAATTTCCCAAAATCCATGTTTTGTCCTTCATTTTATAAGAATGTTCAAATTTGACAATGAGAAATGTTTTTTATGAAAAGTATGAAATCAATGTTATGTTTTACATTTTTAAATTTCTAATAATGATTCTAGATAAAACTACACATTCCATCAATGTATTTGTTTGATGAATAAAATATTGTTTCATTCTTAATGCAACATTGATGTTTTCACCTAGTTTTATTATTCATTATATATAAATTGATTTTTATAGAATCATTCTATTATAGACTTTTATATTCCTTTTCACTTATATAATAAACATGATTCATTTAAAACATAATTAATTTACGTAAAAATTATTTTATATCAATTATATAATGGAAGTAATAAAGTCTCTCTTATCTTAGTAGTTGAGATTTATATCAATTAACACTATATTATATAAGTTTCTATATGATGTAAATTATTTTATCGTGATAAATTTCGATTATCATAAATGTAAATATTATTTCAAAAATAAATAAAATATTTTATCACATATGTCCTATAAAAATTTCAAATGAGTAACCAATGGTTATAGATAAACATCCATATGATTTCAAGGATATCATAATCTACAAATCATCAGTCTCATCCTCACCTATTATATATATATTCATAAAATAACTAGGGAACCTAAAAATATTCCATGAACTATGATGACCATAAAGAATATTATTTGGATTCAATCCATCAATTCACAACCCCATTATAAAATTTTTAAAATAATTTTTAAAATCAAAATTTTTTTCTCAAATCATTTCAACATTGTTGAAATAGTATAATGGCATTGGTTACCATTACAGTTGAACTCATCTATATGACATCTTATAATCATGGAATGAGTTAATTCTTTTGTAGATTAATAAAAAAATATAATTATTATTTGATTCTTGAATTATATATTATGAGGATCAGTTAATGATATTGATAATGGATCACAGTTGTATTTTTCATTTAATAATATCATGATATCAAATATTTTGGAATTTATTATATAATTTCAAATTAATTTAAAAAAATTTAGAATAATTAAGGAATGAATTTATCATTATATAGCCAACTCCCCTTTTTACAAATATTTTCCCCTTGTATTTAGTACGATAGAACCCTCTATCATTTTGGATTTATCTCTTTTAAATGTTCACAAAATTTAGTGAAACTTTTATTACTCCAACCATGCCTCTATTTCATGTTATATAATATTTTCACTATCTATAACAATTTTAATATATTTAAACATAGAAATATTGTTCTCATATCATCTCAGTATAGGTTTTCTACAATTTTATTTGCAATATTTTAAACGCATACATCATGAATTAATTTATCAATACCTTAATCATTGTAACGTGAAACATCTTCATCGTTCAGAGATACTGAATCTTTTTTATTTTTAAAATTCTATATCACGTTTTCATAATTATGAATAAAAAAATTAATTTTTATTTAATTTCTTATTACCCTAATTTAATTATATTCTGATAAAACTTACATTGACAGATAACAGTCATTTTAAAAATTCTATGAAATCATAAACTAATGAGTCATATTCACTAGTAGTACATTTTATATTTTTCCTACTATGATCCATAAATTACGAAAAAATAAAAATATAATAGATAACTATAATAGTATATATATAAATTGAAACAATATTTATCAATAACCAAAAATTAAAACATATCAATATAAAGAAATTAAAATATTCTAAACATACATAATTTTTTTACAAATAATATACCTCCTAAAAAAATTTAAATGGAAAAAAATTAATCAAAATTAATCATTATGAGAAAAAATTGTAATGAGAATACCGAGGGAAAATACCTATTTAAATGAAAAGAAATTATAAAAATTAAAAAAATAATCAAAAATATTTATAAATAAAAACACATTAATAAAATAACAAAATTATATGCCAAAAATTATAAAATCATTAAATAAAATTATAAAATTTAACAACTTTTTAAAAAATATGATTAGTAAAAAAAATAAAACACCAAAATATTCAAATAAATTTTATTTAAAACAAATAATTAATAATCCACCATTTAAAATAACATTCAAAATATTGAGGTAATTAATTATTTCTTTAGAACTCAAATAAAATCCTTTGTTGATGGTGAAACCATAGTTAAAGATACATGGATGAGGAGAATAGTGTAAAAATTGATAAAGAAGAAAGAATGAAAAAAAAATTAAATTGTTGTAATATGTTGGTCATATTAGGGTTATTGTGGAATAACTAATGTGTGTATCATGATAGAAGGATGTATGCATTGATATTATAGAGTAAAATTTCGAGAATATTATTAAATTACTAGAAAACGATGATTGGGGCTTTTTAGTGCCATCGGGTTATATCAAGGGTCGAGAGACATAGGTATCAGAAATTTTGATTCAGAAAAATAATGGTTTTATATGACCATTATAATTAAAAACCCGTCAATGTGGGATTTACATAGAATATCTTAGAATGGTTTTTATTACCTTTAATGAAATTTTTCTATAATGATTATGGTAATGGTTAATCAAAATACCTTTTGACATGGGTTTTCTATATATCACATGATAACGTGTACCGATATAACGTTTAATGAAGGTTATTGAAAACCCATCGATAAAGGTATATCATGAAATCCTTAATTTCTTCTTGTGATAACACATATCAATGATTTTAGTATATTTCTGTAATAAGCACTAGAATAAAAATCATAATACAATTGATATAGTATCATATCATTTTTTTCCTTAGATGATCCATATTCACTATTCTATTTCCCTTGTTGGATATCACATTACTCACATGTTTTATAATAGTGGATCCAGAATGAAAACATAATACCCATTTCAGATTGAGGAATAATATTTATTTCATCATTATATTACGAGGCATATAATTACCCATTTATGTGGATTGATATATATGGAAAAAAATTAAATATTATCCATACACAAGTTTCCTATAAGAAAACATCTAATAATAACATAAGTAAATCACTATTAGAGTAATGGGGTTCACATTATCGTTCAAAATGATTCACATAAATAAAAAATTTAACTATATTTATTGATACAAAATTCAATAAACCAATGTGTTTTTTTAATTATTTAAAAGTTTTTTCCTAAAACAGTAAAATTATATTATTTATCACATTAGTTAAAGAGCAAGATTTATTTTAATTTTAAAATAATATATTAAAAAACAATTTTTCATAATTTTCCAAAATGAAAAGGTGACAAATCATTATCCAAATTTACTTTCAAAATAGATAATTTGAATTGTTATGAAATATTTTTTATTTTATAAAACCTCCAATAATATATCCATGAAATAATCAAAAAATATTTCTAAATTAAATGGGTGGAAGAAAATGAGATATATATTTTTTAAAGGGAAATAATATTATAAAATTTAAATTAACATTTTCCAAAAGATTATTTATAATAAGATTAAAGAAAAATATTTTTTAAACAAGGTATAAGAATTCATAATTATCACTTTAATTGATTAATAATTTCATTTTAAAAAAATTAAACGTTAACATTGGTTGGAAGTGGAAACATGTACATGAATCATCAATCCAATTAAGAGATTGTGTTTCAGTCTTAATAATATTATAATATAATGTGAGGGAACAATATAGTATTATATTTTGTATTAAAAAAGATATTTCATCTCAAATGATAAAATATAACATTATATAATATCATAAATCTATTATTATATATAATTTCAAAGTTCTATGTATAAAATTAACCAAATAATTCAATGATATAGATTTGAGTTATGAATATCCCTTACAACTATAATGTTCATGAAGTAAAGAAATATTTGAAAATGGTTTTTTGAAGTATAAATATATATCCCTCTAAGATAAAAATAAAATAAAAGATAGATCAAAAATGTGTAGATATTTATATATATTTATATATTTATATAAATTATAAATTATTAATCATTGAATGCGAATTGAGTATACATAAACTGCTAAAAACTGATGAAATTTTAAATCTAAAATATATGGAAATAGGGAAAATAAAAATGAAACAAAGGCATCATGAAATAAATAAATTAAATGATATTATATCTAATTTTTGTATAATATTGACAAAAATATTGAGATTGTTCTATATTATAGAACAAGTCTCAGATAGAGGAATTATAGGTGAAAACCCTTACCTTTTTCATGATTCATATTGGACATCCGTAAAACCCCACAAAAATTAAATTATTGGTGTTTATTACATACCGATCGATCTTATTTATACCTATCACCATTTATAATTACTATATGTAATAACTTCATATATTTAAAAAATTTAATTCCAACACATTTTCCCACATACTTTGATAAGGGATTGTTGTTGTTTAGTCGGAGTGGTGTCGGTATTACTTCTTATTAAAAAGTAAAAATTTTAAAAATAATTAATTTTATTATAGGTTATGAATAATAATTATTTTTTTTCTTTAACATTTATTTCATATCTTCTGTTTTATTTATCATCAACTATGAAATCGACTAGATTTTTTTCATCCCACGAAGTCTATTTTCATAGTTAATGAATTAGATATTGAAATAACTCTTCCAAAACTAAAAATAATATTTATTTAAATATTTGGGACACGTTACACCATCAATTACTTTTCCTTAGATATACATGATATTATTTACAGTGTTATATAATATGAATGGAATAATTAGTGAATAATGATCTTTTATAAATTATTAATAAATTGTTTTAAATATTAGTTCACTTTATAAAGATGGTCAAATTTATAATAATTGTTTATCACTAAAAATAGAAAACTTCATGTTAAAATTTTATTACCAAATCAATGTTCATATCAAATAATTATTTATAAACTTCAAAAAAATTAATTAAATAATATATGATAATAAATAATGAATAAAAAGTATATATCATTCAATTGAGACAGTAGTACACTTTTACGAATGGGTGATGATTTATTTTTTCAGTGAATTGGGAATATATGTAATATGTTTTATTTATTTTATAACTTGAAATATGTTATCAATTTCATAAATAGTTATCAAATTCCACATTAGTACAACAATTTCATGGTGGATATAGAAAATTATAATGTTACTTTGTAGAGTTGGTAGTTATCAAAATTAAAGAATGGAGATTTATTTTCGTAGTAGAAATGGGAAAGGTGGTAAGTGACACCAAAATAATTATAATAATATTATCTTCTAAAAAGGATACTAAATTTATCGTATAATGGTAACTTAAATTAATTTTATGTAAGTGGGATTCTCATAAATGAATACACGTGAATATAGAATGGTCAGAAATTTATATATCACTTATTATATTATCTCCATAGTGAAGAGGTCTAAAAATTAATGGATGGTATGTTGGGTTGAACGAAACTCATTTCAGTGTGGATTTTTTTTGTAGAGGGTTAGTAAGTGTTTGGGCTTCGAAATGGGGTTTCTATGTGAGGGGGAATAACAACCCATATCATTATTTCCCACTAATTAATGATTTAGTATATAAAATTACATAGAATACAACCAAATAGATCGTGATGTATGGTGTATTATTGAAATAGGTGAATTAAAAAACTACATAAAACATTAAAAAACTTATTTATTAAAAACATTTTTATCATTCTCATACTTAAAAAAACAATGATCACCTGGAGAGATACATAAGAAAGGGGTGAGTTATAAATCACAATTAGTGAATAAACATGACATTATTTAAACAAATATTATACAATTTAGACAATAAGAATATTAATAGGTCATAATGGTGTGATAATCATTAAAATGAATAATAATGTATGATATAGAATGATAATTAATAATGTGAAATTTGGAAACAACATAAAAGACATCATAAATAGAATTGATCAGGGATAATTTCTCGCACATCATTTAGTAAAATGAAAAACAATGGAATTAGGTAAACCCCTATCCCAAACATGATATATCACGAGACTAAACATTACCCAAGGCATAAGAGAGATATATTCTTCTTGGAACACCCATCACTTTTATTTAATTATCTTACATAATTGGGCCACAGAGATCATACAACATGGATACAATCATAATTATATTTTATTCCATGTACAATGTTTTTTGAAAAAAATAGATGCAATTCCCTATTAAAATATGTATAAATGTTGTTTGGTGAACACCATTGATATTAAATGGCTACATAGTTGTTTTTGAATGGAAAAATCACAATGGTTATTTACCAGTAGAATGAGACCACATAAAAAATCATATTATTGGTTAATGGGAAAAGGGGTGTCCCATTATTTCAAAAATAACTTGGTGGTAATATTTTATTGTAATATCATATACCTGGATTAGTAGTTCGAAATATAATGCAAAAGATATTAATGAAAAGTTAATAATAGAGGGAAGGAAAGACTCCCATATATGACTGCATGACACCATATTATTTGGAGGAGATTCTTGTGATCATGGGGGTGACTTAATAGGTATTTAGATACGGTATGTTATATTAATTACATGATCAAAATTTTTTTAGTATAGATAATTTGGACCTTGATTGGTCTTATATAGTTAATGAGTGGGGAATTTTCTTATCATTTCACAAATATTAGACCTTGTAATCTATATAATAAAATAACCAGTACAGCAATACATACTATATTTTTCCCATGGGTTCCCCCAAATGTAAGTGGTTCTCATTATATTATAAGGATAATTGTTGGACATAATAAAAAATACCCTTGAAAAAGTTGAGTCGATTCATACTTAAAATTAATGAATTTTGAAACCATAAAATATACTATATGTATCAATGGGTTAATAATGGATTTATAAAATAATTGAAACAAACATATAATCAAATTATTTTAAAGGAAAAACATGAATTTCTACATGGATTCATTTTATAGTATTTATTACATATCTTTTGGTTCACTATAATCCCATCTTATGAACCACATATTTATATTATATTTAATTCTTATACAAAAATTCAAACATCTCATTAAATTATGATAAATAAATAACTGGATATGTTCAATTTCTTAATCCAAACAAATTATTATTTTAATCAGAATAATTTTCTAAATATTTCCATATTCGATTATAAAATAATAATTGTTATTTATTAATAAATGATGGTTATATTTATAATAACTATTATTTGAACCCTAACCAAAATAAAAAATGACTGCATAAAAATTTTATGATAATTTATATTTAATAAAAATTATTTGATGATAATATTTTATTAAAATAATATTTATTTAAAAATTCCATTAATTCATCAAAATAAATTGCTTAATTGAATTTGAATATTAACCAATAATATTATTTATGTTTTATTTTATAAAACTAACTTATAAATAACAATAACACGATGCAAATATTTTTATTATTCAATAAAAATTACTGAATATAAACATATTTCTTGTGTATTTATACATATACTAGTAATACACAAGAAAAAACACATAGAGTAAGGTTCATTATGGTGATACTTTTATTGGTAGTTTTTGCATACATTGTTTGGTTCATGATCTCGATGGGCTAGAAATTCTCCCAAAAACAGTTTCTATCATTCTTAATTTTTTGGATATCATCTTGCGATTGTCCAAGGAAATGTACCAAATATGTTATCTTCACCAAAATCATTGATAAATGGGTTTCATAGGGTTTGGTCCTCCTTATTGAGGCCATGACATTATTTTTCTATGTCAATTGGACATGCTAAAACCATATATGTATACTAATTATTAGATCACTTTTCAATAGATATATTATCAATATTAATGATGGTTAATAATAATTTAAATATGATATAAAAATAGAAAATAATTTCATGTGTTTGGATTACAATATTACATAATAAATAATTTTAATAAAATAAAAGGTGGGAATTTTATTTATACTAGTTGAGATCATTACAACCTCCCCCCATAATATGTTTATCCCTAGAAATTATCATTTACCACACTAAGATAGATGAATGTAACCCTATTATATCACATCATTTAGTTTCCACATTTCTTCTACAAACATGTTTTCCCCCCCCCCAACACTTTGAGATTGATATTTGTCTTAATTCATAGAAAATTTACTAACAATCTGTGATTTTTGATTACTTATTATGATAGGATTGTTCATTCACAAACGGTACCACCTCTGGATTGAGTACATGTGAGGGGTCTGTTATATACTTCCTCTATAATAATATATGTTCAACATCATGAACATGATATAGGTGAGGTGGGGATTCTTGTTAATAGTCCATCTCTCCAATATGACCTAGGACCTCAAAGGGGTGTATGTATCTTGTACTAAGCTTTTCATTCATAAAAAATATCATCAATTTCATTAATAGAGATATGAAAAGGAATTCCATGCCTCCAACATCAAACTTATGGTCTCATAAAGAATTTTCAAAAAATATTTTAGTTTAATATGAGAATCCTTGATGTTATTTTGACTGGTATTATCCTTTTCAACCATTTCCTTGACCATTACAACACCTATTTCTTTTTATTCCTGATCATCATCTCAGGATGCAGGTGTTCTTCACCTCTTCCCACAAGGGCTTCATAGAGAGCCATTTGGTTTCTATAGGGGAAATTTATATTTTTCATACGTATAATAGATATAGATATCATTCAGATCCTCTATTGAATCCCATATAACATTCTCTCAATAGGTCTTCTAGTGCTTAAATTGTATGCTCATACTAACCATCAGTTTGAAGAAGATAGTCCATACATATGTTTAGTTCAGTGGTTAGTGAATTTTGGATAAATTTCTAGGACTAATTGTAAATCTAAGATCTTGATAACATTCAATTGATAATTTCCCTGTATATAGAATCACCACTTCTTTCAAGTATATCCTTTCCTTTTGGTTGAGTGATAAGTCTTATCAAGTTTTGATAATTTGATTTGTCTTTTTAATACAATACTCGACAACCAATACCGAATTGTTTCCACTGGAAATCATTGGAATCATAGTGATAATGACCAGGGTGATTTTTTCACATTTACATGTTTCTATGGGTATTGGTTTCACTATCCCCTTATACCATTCCCTATCATCCTTCACATGCCAATATACAAGTGACTTCATTGTATATTCAGGGATTTATTTCTTTATATGGTCCCAATAACTGTTCTCCTATAGATCATGATACATCATTGTGATCCCAAGGAAAATAGATAAGTTTAGTCTATGTGAATCATTCAGATTATCTATTTCTATCTCATATTGGATGCTACACCAATATATGACACAAATCTTACAACTGTATCATTAATACTGACACTCAAGGATTCACCTTTTCTGAAATCCTCCACTATATTCTAAATACATTCATCAATTCTCTGATATTATTTTATCTTTTCCAAAATAAATATTTTATCGATCATTTTAGAATAGATTTAGGGGGCTTCTTCCTTTATGATTCCCATTTACTTCCGGTTTATGTCAAAGACGCTCAAAATTTTCTCAATTATCATAAAATAAAAAAATATTGTTCATTTATACATAGAGAATATGGAAATTTATTTTCCCTACTAGGATTGTAGTGGATTGAAAAATCATAGACCTTGATTATCTATAACCATATTTTTTAGAACATTTTCATCTCTTTCTATGTGAATATAAACATCATGCATTTTTTATTCATATGTATCTCAAAAATATACCAAATATATTATTCTATAATATTTTTGATGTAAATCCACATATTCATACTCTAGATCATGAATTTGGTATTTTTATTCATGAATTTTCACCTTCCATAAAGCAGAGTCTCTGACATTATAATTATTCAATAACACGTATCCTAATCCCATCTTTGAAGTATCATTGAATACCATGAAATTTACTCCAGTTGTATGTAGTGTGAGAACATGTTGAATGAAAATCCTCAAATTGGAATCATTTTATCACACTTTACATTCATCATTACAAGAAAACATAACTCCCTTATGTGTTCCCCGGGGTAGATGGGTTTACAATCATCATTAATTTCAGAAAAATTGAAAATAACTCCAAGATAATCTATGGAAACAATGGATATTTCCCACTAATACTATAAAAATATATCTTTTAATTAATTCTATCATTTATTTGTATTTTTATAAAAAATTTCATAAATGATATTCCATAATAATGATACTTTCTTTAACAAGAACTCACATTTTTTATTGAGAATAAATATTCACCTTCTATAATATATTTATAATAGTGCTTATATTAACAACATGATCCTCCATGGTTTTGGAGATTATTAGAATATCATCTACAAAGACTACCAAAAAAATTTATAGGTATCATCTAAAGACTATATTCATCAAGTATATAAATATTTTTAGGTCATTACTGATTCAAATATAATTAATATGAAATCATTGTTCCTATAATTTCTTCAAAAATAAGTCATGTGGATATCATCCTTATTCACTAAAACATGCTAATATCCTAAATATATATCCACTATGAATATGCATTTTACACCACATATCTGATTAGAGAAGTCATCAATCCATGGAAGATGATATAATTTCATTATCATGATCTTATTGAGCTCATAATAATCAATTAAAAGGAACATTTACTCATACTTCTTCTCGATGAAGTGGAATGGTTCACCCTAGGGTAAATCACTTTTCAATATGAACACTTTATCTATATTCTCATATATTTGATTCTTCATCTCATAATGTTCCACAATATCCATTCTATACTGAGTCTTGGATAATAGAAACACCCCAGGTATAAGCTCAATTCAAAATTGAACCTCTCAACTATGAGGATGACCATGATATTCCTTAGGAAACACATCATCATATTCATTTTAAATTATAATATAGTCATGGATGGATATTTCATTAGACTAAAAAATTGAGATAGATATTCTTTCTCAATGTACAATACTATCCATTCTTGAGATTTTGGTTATAAATAAGATTCATCCTCCTCCATGCACTTGTATAAGATCAGGGGTCAATTCTTAATACAGAGGGTGAACTACTTCTTATCTAAATAAATGTTGGCTGTATATAGTGAATGAAAATCCATAGCCTAAATTGCATAATATTCTATAAAATGTAAAAAGACTAGGTTTTCTTGAAGCTTACCCCATAAAATTTAACTGGGAATATGTAATATACAATGGATTTAGTAATTCCCCTATTTTATATTTCACTAAAAACTATACTTTCATGAATCATGTGGGTTTTTGAAAAGTTATAATAAACATTAATGATACGATGGAATGCAAAAAAACCAGAATCAAAAAGTAAAATCTCTATTCTTGATGAATAAATATAGTAAATGTCACCGCATCATTGTTCGTTTATCCCTCTTGGGATGTGATGTAAAAATATCTCCCTTCTTTCTTTGGAGGTTTGTGGATGTCTCTAAAAACCCTTCTCTTAGTGGATTGGTTTGCATTGTTCCATATTTTCTAGAAGCTGAGGACATTAATAATTCACTTAGAATTTACTAGATCATTTATCCCCTCCACCGCATTAGTGGTTTTATATTGTAGGAAATCCTTACCTAGGTACCATTTCACCCCTTAAATTAATCAATTTTTCATCCCCCTTAAGAAATTTTTGGGGTACCTCATTCAACACCGTTTACAAGTAGTATGTTGAAATTTCCTGGAAACATTAGATATATACATCATGCCACAAGAATTACCCTCCACTCATTGGTTATTATCACCATAATATCCTTGATATTCACTAATCTTCATTTGATCTATGATAACATGTAAACCAATTTCTTCAAAACTATCAAACCCACAGATCTCTATGGATTTTCATTGACTAGGTTGTATACCAAGAAATAAGAGATCAAACATGCATTAATGGGTAATGAATAATATAGAGTTATATTATGGATATCATCTGATGTTTTCCTCAAGCACCCTGATATATTGGTCATCTTTTTTTTCTTGAGGAAAACAATTCCTTTTCCATTCAATATATAAGAGTGTTAGGAAAATATTTATAAGAAAAAAAATTCTATAATTTCTTTCACCAAATCTATTTGATCTTTTGGTTAGTATTTGTATTATTTATCAATGTACACTACTAATAATATTCTACATCCATATGATAAACTACTCATATAACCATTTCTTTATGGATCATTGATGTATGGGGATGACCATCTCAATGGACTCGATCAATTATTCTATGATAAAGGGATCAAATGATTCATTGAAAGTGAGTGGCCTTTTTTTCATAAAGGAATGAATTGTAGATTTTTCATACTTTGGGGTATTTGGAAAACTATATTGATCTAGGATTCTATTAATAACCAAAATCATATGAGGGATTATCTTCATAAATATTTTGATTCTAGCTACCATCGATTTCAACATCTCACTAGGGTAGTCTTCACATTGCCTATCACATTTATATTTATATTGATTTATCCTATTTCATGAAATTTTATAGAATCAAGGTAAAATTTGGAAGAATGTTATTAAACAATTAAACACAGAAAGGATACTTTAATGACATTAATTGAGACCATATAATATACATTTACATTATTGTATTAAGAATTTATACGCTTAAATATATGGTATCTGGGACATATTTCCTTACATATATTATTATTCGATTTTTTCTTTAATAATGGTTCCTAATGAGGTTATGAATTTACCAAAAAATATCCCATAGGAGTGAAAATAAAAATACAAAGTAAGGCCCATTATCATGTCCTCGGATACGCCGAGTCAGTCATGTCACACCTAGTCAGATTTTTTACCCTTAGGTACATCTGTGCCAGAACCATGTCCAATTGTAGTATTTATACATGGATATTTTATTTATAAACCAAATAATATATAATATCCATTTTCATGTATGTTTTATTATAATTTTTCATATCCATTAGTACAACACATGAGTTTTCTAATCCAAATCCCAAAAACAACTAAACCTTTCCTCTAATACACATTATAACTACCCTTTTCATTATATTATATTAATACATTCATTATTAAATAATATAATGCCTAATAAAAGTCTAATTTTTGACATGTATAGTGTCTTTTGGAAATAGGTAGATTACCTAACAACATAAAATTCTAAATATTCATCTTTATTGAATGATACTTTAACATACACTCTCTTAAAATGAAAAGTAATAACCTAGGGTTATATGTAAGAATGGGGTGATCTATAAAGAATAATAATAGAATAAAAATTGAATAAATTGAAGAAGATAATAAAAGTAAGACACAATGAATATAAATTGGTGAATAAATGTTTTCTGAATCATTAACATTAATAATAAGGAATTATTTAGAAGTATAATAACATCATGGAAAATGTGGCAACAACAAAAAACAATACATCACATACATAGGTCATGGATAACTGATATTGCATCGTGATTGAAGAAAGCCCCACAATGTAGTCATGATCACAAATTGTCCTAATATGGAATCTCATGATACTATACATTACCCATTCCATTGGGGATCTATATAATTATAGGCACAAAAATCATTTTACTTTCATTTTCATGCTTATTCGATCCACATAGATTATTGAACATAGATTCTTTCATCATCATATTTTATTCCACAATAAAGATGTTTGGAATAAATACATGTAAGTCACATATAAATTGAGTACATTTTTTAAAATTTAACAACATCAATTGGATATTGGTATGGTATTCACTATTCAATGTGTTTGGAGTGGAGATTTTATAGTAGAATTTCCGCAATATAATAGTCAAACCAAACAATTAATAAAATCGGTTGATGAGAATAAATTTGGTATATTATCATTTGGAAATTAAATGGACAGTAGTGTGGATATGGAAAGACATATACGATCATAGTTAATTGGAAATAGAAGGTATAAGATAATAATTAAACTTTAATAAATGTAGTGAAGTAAAGGATCTCTTATATGCATGTGTGAATTAAAACTCTTGGGTGAAGCTACTTGAGTGATTTGGGTTTCAATAGGGGAATATAGAGAGGGTATGTAAGAGTAATGATATGATACAAATATTTTTAGTGAAGAAAAATTGGATATTGGGTAGATTTATACCAAAAATGAGATATAAATTTGTTAATCATTTCTCAAACTATGGTTTTGGAGTATATAATAGAATATCTTAAACCAATAACATTTCAATAGTTTTTAATAATGGGTTATTTTAAATGTAGTGCAGTTAATTATTTTACCTGGTCGAGGGAAAAATTTCGAAAAATACTACCCCTACTTATGTGAAGGTGGTCCATAAATTTAAAGGATTTTCGAACCTAGAAATATATTATAGGCTTTGGGGGATTCATTGTTTCTTTATAAAATAAATAAAATAAACATAATATCACATAATATTAATGGTATAACATATATTTAATCATGGATGCATTTTATAGTATTTATTACATCACATTAAGAATATTATGACGTCGTAATAGAAAACAAATATACGTACATTATTTAATTTTTAGAAAAAATTTGATATCCATAGAAAATTATGGAAAATTCAACCTTTGATAATTTCTACGTTGTAATCCCAAAAAATAATATCCATAATATGAATATAATTTTTTAAATATTTTTTTTTTAATTCTAAATTAATAATCTTGATTTAAAGATAAATGTTGTTTTTTTATAACAACATATTTTGAACCCTTATAATAATTAAATTTGAAATAATAAAAATAATACAATAATTTTTATTTAATTGAAATTATTTCATAACAAAATATTATTAATATATTATTTTATCAAAAATACTGTAACTTATGAAAATAAATTTATATGTTTACATTTCTATATTAAGAAAAATTACTCTATGTAATTATTGTATTAAAATAATTTATAGAGTAACAATAATAGGATGGAAATCTATTCATTATTCTATATAATATATTGTACATACTACTATTTCTAGGGTCTTGATGCATATCCCTTAAAAACATCCATATACATTTTAAGAGTATGGTGCGTGATAGTGATCCTTCAAAGGGTAGTATTTCTATACAAGGTTTGGGTTGAGATCTCAATGAGTCTGATCTTATCTAGTAAACAATTTCCCTCATTATTATGTTGTTTGATCATAGGTTGGGATTGGTCAAAGGAAACTCATATTGATTCTATCTCCCTTGGAAGATCCTATAAATTGTCTTCATAATGTACGATCTAACGAGTTGAGGCCATCACATCCTTTTTATGTGTCAATTACATATGAAAAAAACCTATATTTATACTAATCATATGATCCTTGACAAATAAAAATATTGTCAATGATAACGACGCTTAAAATTATTTAAAATATGATTTCCAAAAACAACAAAATATAATGTTTTTTCCATAACCATAATAAATAATAATACACATAAAAAAATTTAATTATTGAATTTTAATTATAATAGTTTAGGTTATTACAACGGGAGTGTAGAGTGGATAGCCCCATTTACATGTGAAATATGATAATATTTTTTTTAAATACAAAAACATATTCAGTAATAATAAGTGACTCTAAAAGTTATTGTTTCCATGATTTGGAAATAATGGACTGTAGAATACATATATTATGTTTATGAATCAACCAATCAACTAGAAATATATTTTTAACATGTTCTTTACTTTACCTATTACAATATAAGCTTTTACACAATTGGTTTACACCATGGTAACAACTCTTTTTTATTCAAAATTAATTATTTCATCCAAAATATTATATATTCATAATTATTAAATTTTGAAATAATTATTCTAAAATATAATCCATTGTTTTTTGAATAAATATTTATAAATGATAAAATTATATTTTTAGATACTAATATTACAATTTATCATTTTCTAAATATAATTGAAATTTCAAAAGTTAAATATGGTTTTTAAAGTTAACACAATCATTTTTAAAATTTTAAATTCACTTATGAAATTCATATGAATCCTTGGAAATAAGATTCATAAATTTGAAATTACATTTCATATACTATTATGTTCATTAATGTTATGTTATTTTCATAAAGGATAATTTTTATAATTGACAAAAAATAAAAATTTTAGGAAAAATAATAAAATTTTATTTTCTACAAAAGTATTCCATTATATATTAAAAAAGTAATATTAGTTTTTTTAAATAAATATCTAGAATATATTTTTTAAAATGTTAATGAAATTATATAATACAATGTGAAATTATTTCAATTGAAAACATAGTTTTTAAAATATTATCGGTTCCTATTGTTAATATCTATACAACACTTATAATGAGGAAGTAACTGAAAAAATAATATATTCTATTAAAATGGTCATAAAAAATAATCAGTTTTAAATAATAAAATTTAAATCCCACAAATTGATACATTTTATATAAAATATTGTAATATATATATTGAAAAAATATTTAAACTTTTAAATATATATTAATATGTTACATAATTATTTTAATCAAGTTAAAACCATTTTTTTAATGATTATATTATAAAATTTCAGTCCTATCCCATTTTCATTTTAGTTTTTTCTTTTTTGTGGAGAATAAAATTGATGATTTTATTATGTTAAAGTGGAAAAATTCATGGTACAATACACAGTGACTGAATTCAACAATGAGTTGAAACAAGTAATGTTTTTTCGTACCATATTTTTAAACAACGAGACACATTTTTAATTATACAATATGTTTTATTTGGAATTAAGTATCTACTTTCAATTTTATAATTTTTATAATGATTCTCCCATCTATAGTGTTATTATGAGTTCAATTTCTGGTTTTCTATCATTAAATGGGTTTTGAATTAAATTTTACATGAGAAATGTAGTTTTCATGACTAAAATTCATCATCACAAACTATCAAATTCATAGATTTATTATTATCATCTATTCCACTTCAATCCCTGTAATTTATTTTTATAAGGTATTGTCTATTTTCCAGTGGGAAGTTAAAAAATTTCATTTTAATGAACTTTTGTTAGGAAATAAATAACCGAATAATAATTTCACATTAGCAATAATAATCTGTGTTCATTATAATTAACACAGTTCTCTATTTCATTGTCTCCCTTTTCAGCATATTTCTCCACTCTTTTAACAAAAAAATTAAAATTGATAATTTTTTATGATAAATATATGTCTATTTAACGATTTTTAAAGTAAAATCTAACACACTTATTATGAACTCAGGTTTTAATATGGGTATTTATAAATAAATATAGTGTTTTCCATTCATTAAAATAAAATGTTTTATCCTTATCCAACATATATTTTAATAACTATTACTTATTTTTTATGATCTATTTTTTTAATATTCTTCTTCAAAAGTAATATTTACTTAATTATTTCACTATAACTTTTCTAATAGATCACTTAAAAGTGAAATGAAAAGCCATTATATTATTAGTATCATCTAAATATATTTAAAATATTTTCATTGTAGAAACATCATTCCACCTGATTTTCCTTATATATGAAGCATTCTCTATTCATTATCATTTTTCAAAAAAAATAAAAATTGTTTTATATAATATTTCACTTAAAATCATATCTAATGTTCAAGAATAATTATAATTTCAGATGTTGTTGTTCAAAAAATTAAAAATGGTGTAATTTTTCTTATTATACTTAAATATATGTTATGTTTGACCAATGATGATATTTAAATGATACCATATTCCATTCTTATCTACATGAATAAAAAATATATTTTTTTCTATCACATAAATTATATTTCAATAACTTTTTCATTCCAAGTAAATGAATGAATGACATTCTAATTTTCTATCAAATAATTTAATTTTTTAATGACTCTAATTCCATTTCATTGATTAATTATTCTTCACCTATACTTCAGACATCAACTAATTTTAGTATTTATTGACTAAATATTAAACACATTATTTATATAGTGTAAATATCATATAATACTATGAATGGAATTTCCAAATAATGTATTTGGATGATGATTTATAATTAGTGGTAATAGCACGTTTACATATTATATTATAAATTTTATCCTTATATGATTCCATTTCAAATGGATATAAATCCCATTACAATTTCATTTCATAATTATGTAATTTTGACGATTGATCATAAATGAAATACATATTTATAAGTAAATATGGGGTGGTTATATACTATCATACATTGAATTGGATTTTGTTTATAACCTATGAGATATATAGGCATGTACAAAATATGTTTGTTAACCCATTCATGGTCTTAATGAGTTCTTTCACATTTTTATGCCTGGAAAAACGATACTGTTCAAAAAGTCATGAAAAAATGAGATTTTCATAATGATTTAACTATTGTTACATTTTTTTTCAAAATTTACATGGTTTTACATGATATTCTAAACTTATATGCTTTTTATTATTATTTCAATTTAATTGCCCATGTAAAATATTTTTTTGTAATATTATTTCAAAAACATTTCACACATGCATTCTATTATTCCATGCATTATTCCATGTCCCATGAAATATTATGTATTTTTAACTGGGAGTGATATTGTTATGAATCAAAATTTACCACATATTTTATTATTATATACACATATGATATCTGATTATAATATAATATTTGACCATTAATTATTATCTAACATCAATTATTTCTTTTTTTAATATATCTAGTTTATGATGGAATGTAATATGTATGTTTATTCCTGAAATGTATCATTTTTGGTGAGTTTTTGGAAATTTTTTAAGTCCATTTTACTGAATAATAATTTCATAATATAGTTGGGAAATTACCATTAGTATAAAAATACACTTGTTTGGTCAGTTAATGATTCTTCTTCAATATCAAAAACTATAAACCCAAAATATCATGGGAATGTATTTGAATGATATATATGATATAATTTTATTAAAATGATATGTTTATTTCTTGGGATAATATAAAGTTCCTATACTAACACATATAAATCTGATCTATATATATATAAATTATATTTATACTTATCCAAATATAAAAAACATAATGGTTTAACCCTCTTGTAGATGAATTTTCAGGCATAAATATTTAATTTATATAATAGGTATTAAAATACCTAGTGTAATAATAGGACAATCAATCATAATACACATAACTATTCATGGAAATTTTTTAATTTTTGGCTTTAAAAAACATTTCACATCCATACACAAGCAGTATATATGAAAAAATTCTTTATTATAATGATATGAAATATTAAATTCAATATATTTTTTAGAAGGGTTGAAATTATTCTTTTATTTTAAAAATAATTCTATGATGAAATCATCAAATACCTGTAATATGTATTATACATTTCATTAATACCCATTAAATATGATCATGACTTATATGCCCATGGGAATTTATGTTCTATATTACCTTCACTATACATAAAAATCCTTGAGGAATACACTGTCATGATACACTCTGATAATACCACCAGGATGATTCAGTATACATTACCTAGTGTATTCACATCTTCACTATGAATTTGATAAATATCATAATGAAAAATATGTTATTATATGAGAATTACTTATAAAATAACCATTATAATATTTTGTGTGGTATTAATGAGCTAAATAATGTCATTATGGTGTATCAATACTTTTAATTGTTTCATTTTCAAAAATAATCTTATAAATTATTAATTATATTTGGTTTGTTATATTTAAAATACTAGAAAACCAATCTTAATTAGATCATTTAATGTAAAATATATTTTTCTAGAAAATTACTTATCATTCCACAATGAGGTGTACCTATAATTATATTTTAATTTATCATTAATTTTATATTTTGGATTGACATAACTTCTTAAATTACAAAATATTATTTTAATGTAAAAAAACATTAAAAATCCATTCCAAATATGAAATAATTACAATATGATTATAACTAGTCACTAAGAGACATATTTTTTTAATAATAAATATATAAACTGGTTTTACTTAAATCCTTGAAAAAATCATGCAGTTATTCACTTCTCTGAACAAATATTATAATTACCCATATTTATCTCCCTAGAGAATGCACATTTCCTATTGTAATCATTTAGTACATTTTTTGTACAAGTATTTGATACTAGTTTGCAAAACAAAGTTTAACTTAATACATAATAAAAAATTATGTAATTATTATGTTCATGAATATAATTTATATATATGTAATAATTTTCTTCTTCACAAATTCAATGAAGTTTTACTTACCACATCCTTTAATTCTATGTAAAATGTAAATATCCACATATTAATCACTATTCATTTGAATACATTACCTCTTTGTGTGTTGTTGTGATGATTCAATGTTATTTCAACCAATTATGATTTCATAATGCTAGTTTATTACTCAAATCATCATAAAGAATAAATAAATGTGACCTAATATATCCACATTAACATGATGAGTCAAAATCAAATCATTCTTATGTGTGTCATTTTAGATCATCATTTCACAATTATTTTCAAATATAATGAATGTATAAGGTATGTATGATTATATGAAATCAATAGATAACTTCATTTCAGAATAAATCCTAACATTGCTAACTGATCAGTCGACACTAACATTTTAAATTCATAATATTATTTTATCTATGCTGATTCTAGTTTACAGTAGTATAACAAACTGAAAAAAGTTTTATTATAGATCTATAATTATATTATCATGATCATAAAGAGGATTATTCCTTGTAAAAGTCCATTCCGATATATTTCATCAAATATCTAAAAATAGATGTAAACATGATAAAACAGACACATGATGTATATTCTATTAATTTACGATAGGCTTACATTTCACCATCAATTTCATGTAAGGAATTCAATTTAGGTAGATATTATTCTATCTCATGGAAAATATATTCTTAACTGGGTGCACATTCAAACTATAGTAAATTTAGATGATGTATCATAATGTTATGAATTTTCTAGTGCTAATAAATCATTGAAATATTTTTGAGATTTAACATTCCCTACAAAAATAATTTCACAATGATTTTATAAGCATATTATATTCATAACATATATTTATGAGTTTTTTCAACATTAATTGTGATTTTATTATCCTGTAATTTTATCATGTCCAAAAACCCTTTACACTGGACATGAAATCACATATGAAATGTAATTTAATGTGGAATGTTTCCAAATTTCCAATTTCATAATCTAGTCAGTGGTAAGATTATTAAATAATGGTATTTATGTAGCGAGTCTTTCCAATTAGTAGCTCACATTTCATTGATATATTGAGAGGATTTCAAAATAATGTAATGAAGATCATGAATTCCAGAAATGTTTTCTCAAAGTCGCATTATGTATAGTATGATGTTCTTATTTGGATTTAATAATAGATAACTAAAACCTAAAATATTCATAATCAGTACACAATAGTTTTTTCTGTCCAAATAATGTAAATTCTATCACATAGTTCTGTGGTTCCATTATTTATCATTGAATGTTGACTTTTTATATAATATTTCCATGTCAAATTTTATTTATAAATTTTTCAATATCATTATTTTTTATCCATATATATGTAGTAAATTTATATTCATCTTTAAAAAATAATTATCCATTTTAGCATAAAATATTCACAGAAAATTATGTTATTTTACTCAATAATTCATGTATTTTTATCATATTTTATTTTCTTGATCATGTATATATATTTTAAAAACCTTTATTTCGGTTCTAAATCAACTCATCTACTTGAATACAAATCCCTTTAAATTAATTTAATCAAACTGAAGGTGAAGTGAACCAATGGTATTAGAAACACAAAATAAACCACGGACATTGAGGTTTGACAATGTAACAGTGGGAGGGAATAAACATTATTTAATAAGTTTAATTTAATAATAAACTATCACATATAAGATTCCTGGAATAATATTATATTAAAAAAAAAACTGAACATATAATTTTTTTTGTTAATTTCATGATTAGTTACATTAATGAAACTACACTACATTCACACTATCTAAAGATCATTTCAATACCCTATATTAATGATGATCAATATATTTTTAATTAATAATTTATTGTTGAATTATTTTATTAATGCTTTAGCATTCTTATAAATTTATGAATTACTTTGGAAACATAAAATTCAAATCAAATATATAGATTAAATAAATAAATTTTAATTAAAATCTATTCAGTATATGGTGTATACGTGGATCCGACCAGACATATTCCAATACAGACCAGAAAATGTATCCGTGAATCATATTCAATGTTATTACACTAAAATATTATTTTCAGTGTGTGTAACATTATTACAAGTTTATTGTAAGACCTGGGTTTCCCCATAACATATTTCCTTTCCTATGTTTCAGTTTAAGTACCTTATTTTGGAACAAATAAGGTTTCTCTATGTTCATGTGAAGACTTGGGGTGTGATACGAGAGTTCAAGACATGAAACCGAATGAAAGAGGAGTTTTTGGGATTATTGTACAGTTTTCAAACAGTTAGTTAAAACTGTGAAGTGCATCCTAGGTAATTATGCATCCTTGGAGAGAGGAATTCACATGATCATCTCACAATTATGAAAACCATGGGGTGATCCCCATGAAACTGTGTGAAGTGGGTGATTATCTGACAGTACCTTCCGCACGGTTTTCACAGGATTTGGAAAACCGTGTGGCCAAGAAAAGTTTTAAAATTTACCAAAATTCCCATTATGGGATTTTAAACCCGAACTGGAGATTTTACGCCATTATCCCTCTCCCATTCCAAGGGATGGAACAAGAAAAAAAATATCTCCCAAGGATAAATTACTCTAATTTCATTTCTGTTTGGAGTGTTGTTTGTTGTGCATCAAAGCCCCAGGTTTGTCTGACCCTACTCTTATTTATCCTTTTCTAAATAGGGTTCGGGGTTTCTCCAATCTTCTTCTGAAACCCTAAGACCTTAATTTTTCATTGTAACATAGGTTGAAGATTGATGGGATGATTGAATCTAGATCAAAGGATATGTGTAGGAGCATGTTCATCATCAGATTCGAGGTAGATGTTCTACAATTATTATCCCATATTTTTATTTTAGATTTGTACATGGAATCTTATGTTACTCTTTTTCCGTAAATTAGTTCATGGTTTATTTGGAGTGTATGTTAGAAATGGGTGTCTATGTGACATATTGAAGCCCTCATGATCCTCGTTGGATAAGTAAAGGATGACTTGACCATTTTAGGACCCCCATGGCATGCACTGACATTCTCAATCCTTGATAATTGCAGGGCTAAATGAATGCTTGATGGGTGATAATGTGAAGCCCATGTAGAACGTTTCTAAATAGTTTCCTTAGACTGAAATGGAATATGGATCGTCTGCCTAGGTGTTTGGTTAATTGGGTTAAATGGGATTGTGTCTAATGGTATATGGATTATATTAAGATGCTAAAGAGGAGAAGTAAAAATAAAATGTGATAATGTTAAATGGGGAATGGATTGTGAATTGAGAACGTGTAGAATGGTTACAAAAGGGAATTGTCAAATATTGAATGAGTTAAAACATTGTAAATCATGGGGCATAAATAAGGGGTTGATGGTGAATATGTGATTGTTCTACATATTATAAGAATCAAGCCTAAACATCATAAGTGGTAATGTAATGGCCTGTACTTCTCTGGACCATTCCATTGTCGAAAAGAAGGTCATAAAGTGTTCTTGAGGGTAGAAGGGACTTTTCCAAAACTTTTCAGAATTTTGTAACTACACGCTGTGTAGTGTGAGTACACACAGTGTACCACCTTGTTGGGTATACCCCATGTTGAATCTGTGTCCTTGCCGTTTCAAATAAATTATTACATGACCTGTATCCCATACTACACGCAGTGTAGTACCTCCCCGCATACGCGTTACCCTCAAACCGTGTGTTGACCAGTCAATGACCATGTTCCGTGTTGAAGGCCGTGTTGGAAGCCGTGTGGCGACCGTGTGAAATGGACGAGTACATTCTGTATACTAGAAAGTACACTCTATGTACATTAGTTTTTCTCACCTATAAAAGGAGGGGGAATCTCCTCCTCTTCAAATCACTCCTCTCCTGCCCATTCCCTCGAGCAGAGCTCTCCCAAGAGAGACTCCAAAGCTCCTTTCTTCCATAACTTCTTCGTCTGAGCTCAGATTTACGTTCCGTCAGTGACCACGGGATCGTAATGACGAGGCGGAACTTCTGAGCTTGGATCTGTTGTCTTTACTTCGGCCTTTCCTCCCCAACTTCCACCCGAGGAGGCTTTGTCTGGATTTAACAGAAGCGACGGACGCCAGCGAACGTCTTCTAAAGTTGACCCGTGGGAGCATTGTGATCAGAACCTATGGAGGTAGGGATTGTACCTTTGTCTCTCTAAATTGTTCATCATGGGGGTGGGTGACCTCTTGTTTACATGAAACACCTTTGAATCGGTTTAATAAAAATAATAACTAGCTTATATATTGGGGAGGGGAATTTTTTAATAAAGTAACATTATTTATATCATGTGATATAATATTGTGAATTGAATAGGCTTATGCCTACTAAAAATCACAGTCGTTGGTAGCCTTTTCGTACACAATTAAATGATTCCCTATCTTTCTAGATCGTTTATGGATGGAAACATTGTGGAATGTGGAAATTAGTTATTCACGTAAAGTGGGTTGATTAAATGAATAACCAGAACCCTTATGTGATCACACTGGTTGAACAAAACTGCAATAATAAACATGTGGGTGATGGTTAGGGTTTCTTTATGTGAAGGGGGTGTTTTGTGGGTTATTGTGGATCGGGTGAGCAGCAGGGCTACGGTTGGCTTGGTTGTGGGTTGGTGTGAATGCTCTGTTGGTGATGGGTAGTGGGGCTGCGATAAATGGTATCAAGGGATGCTGATGTATGGGTTTTAGTGTGTTTGTGGTTATGGTGATTGGCAGCAGGGCTGCAGGGATGGGTTTGAATGTGAACAAACTATGGCTTGTGAAGAATAAATAAATGTGTAAGAGTTGATGAATGGTGGGGCATTGTAATGGAACGCGAATAATAATAAATGGGGTTGGTCGGTTAATAATAAGGGACTCTTTTGTGTTGATTGTGTTTTCATTCTTGATTTTTGGATGGAAGGGATATGTTTTACGAACGATTGATGTGGTTGGTTATGGATAATTGCCCTGTAGTTAAGGAACTAATAAAATAATTATGTTGAAACATGAAAACCTAAACGGGGTTGGGGTTGTTTGATGTATGATTACTTCATAGTAGCAGTTTCGAGGACCGTGATCAGTTTCTCTATTTAGAAGCCATAAGTTCGGCTGTGTGTTTGGTTTATATATATATATATATATATATATATATATATATATATATATCTTTCTGTTTTGTTTCACCCCACCCATGTTGAGATCGTAGTGCTAAACACTCCCATTTCATGGGAGAGGGTGTTTTCCCCTTAGTTACTATCTCCTTCCTGCTCCTTCTTCTATAGCTTGTGATAGCTTGAGGCGACCTTACACCTAAGACTCTTCATGTAGGTTTCGATTGGGGTGGTATTAGCCCAAGTCACTTCTGGAATTTTTAATTTTTCCCAAGAATTTTCGGGATGAGGCCCGCGGGCGGGATATGTGGTTGTGAGGCCCAAGTGTGTGCGGGCGGGATATGTGGTTGTGAGGCCCAGGTTTGTGCGGGCGGGAAGAGTGTGGTAGCTTCATGAAGTTTTCCATTAGGAAGAGTTTCTAACTAGTGGAAAATGATGCGGGGTACCCAATACTCTTGTTCTTATATACTACTACCTATTGTTTTGTGTTTTGGTGAGTGTGGCTGGTGAGGTTGGGTGGATAGAATTCCTTGATAGGTTTTGGTTTCTTATATTGTTCTCATGGGACATTAGGATGTCTCCCCACTTGTGCACGAGAGCTTTAGGGTTCCCTACTGAGTATACTTGTATGCTCACCCTACGTTTACTTTCAGGTTTCCAGGAGGACTACCAGGGCCTTGAGGGACCCTACTAGTCGGGACAGTTGGAGTTATTGCAGTTTTCTATTCTTTTGGTATTGTACTTTTGAGTTTTCTTGTACTTGTACTTTGTTTCAGAACTATTAAAACATGCAAGTGGGATTTTTTTGGGACTACTTGTCTTCTTTTTCTTTTGGTGTTTGACTCATCCTATTTCCTGATCTTAAATAACAAAAATGTTAATGCCTCCCATATTTGTGAGAACTCATACCCTTGGTGATAGTCGCCAGTTCGGGGCCTACTGGAGGCAGGACTCGAGGACCATTATCTCCCTTCCACCATTTCCAGCATAGGAGGGGCATCTTTGGTGGGAGGGGGTCATGAAATAATGGTATCAGAGCTGATGGTTGAGAGATTGGATGGATTTTGGAGTTAGGCATAGTGAGGATTGCATGGGATGATAGGGAAACAGTGTTGGCTGATCTTTGTGCATGACATAGGCCAGGGAAGACATGCTAGGACATGGGATTTTAGCCCCCCTGGTGATACGATGTAAGGACTCTGAGCCTACCGAACAACCAAGTGAGACTACATGAATTGCAGGGTAGAGACCCTAGGAAAGGTACATTCATCATCATGATTTGTGTTTTACTTGATTTGGGTGTTCTGCAAAATAAATTGAATAAAATGATAAAATGGAACCTTGAGTAATTTCCTTAATAGTTGGGCTTAGGCGATCATTGTTTACCGTACAGCTATGGCACCTGGACGTCATCCCTGGGTGGCTCAGACAGCCAAGGCCCAACAGATTCAGGCGGTCGATCAGTTGAGGATCGGCTGAGAGGAGGAAGATAGAAAGTGGCAGAAGACTCTCCATTCTTTTCAGTGAAAACCCCTTAAGAAGTATGAGGGTAGTACATCGAATATGGAGATGGAGGGGTGGCTTGAGGAGATAGAGATCGATTTTACTTCGATGCGTGCTCCGAGGGAGTACTGGGTTCCCCTAGCAGTCAGTCAGGTGAGAGGTGTGGCACGTCAGTGGTGGATGCTCTACCTCGGATAGTGGACAGAGATAGAGGTTTCGTGGGATGACTTTGATATGGATTTCCAAGAGGAATTCCTTTCTTCCATGATCAAGGAGGAGAATTGGCAGGAGTTACTCTCCCTGTAGTAGGGGAGTATGTCTGCACGAGAGTTGGGGATCATGTTCAAGGATCTCCTACGCTTTTCTCTGGATCTCTTTCCGGATGAGGAGTCTCAAGAGAGAAATTTGGAGGAGGCGCTTCGTCCTTCGCTATAGTATGTTGTCACCCCCTTTACCTTTCTGACGTACATGGCAGTACAGAAGAAGGAAGAGGTTGTAGAGAGGATGCACTCATTAGGAGGTGCACTATGTGAGGGGATCCAGCCGGGTTCGTCGAAGGGGATGGCATTCAGCAGCAGGTCTCTTGCGATAGGACCTTCCAGATTCAGTCCAGTAGGGAGCAGGCCCCAGTAGTTCCAATTCATATCTTCGGGTCCTCGCCCTTTTTTCAAGAGCCTAGGAATGAAATGTTTCTCTTGTGGAGGTTTTGGAAACATTCAGAGTCGGTGCCTGACCCGAGCTCAGTACGGTGGAGGTGGGCAGGTTCAACGCCTGCTTCAGCAGCACCAGTTGTCGGCGAGGCCCTTCCAGCGGCAGTTGGGCCCTGCTCCTCCGAGGGCAGACTTTGCAGAAGGAGGCCGACCTCAGGGCACTCCTCAGGGACCTCAACTAGGGCATGGTCGGGGAGGTGGTCAACAATAGGGAGGCAGAGGAGATAGGCATGGACGGTTGCATGCAGTAGAGTTGGCAGCTCCGGCAAGACCGGAGGTGGTACGAGGTACGATTTGTTTGTTTAGCACTCTCAAATCTGCCTTGTTTGATTCGGGAGCTTCACACTCCTTTTTTACACCTGGTCTAGCCCATGCTTTGGGACTAGACGTAGAGAGACTTTACATACCACTGGTGGTGAGTACGCTAGTTGGAGGTGAGACCAGCGTATCTTGTGTTTTCTGGGGATGTGGTATGACGTTGGGAC
Source organism: Viscum album (assembly GCA_963277665.1). Lineage (NCBI taxonomy): Eukaryota > Viridiplantae > Streptophyta > Magnoliopsida > Santalales > Viscaceae > Viscum > Viscum album. The sequence continues at coordinate 25,992,651 of OY728127.1, forward strand.
CGCATCGATCTAGTGGTGACCTTCTTTTGCTACAGATGCAGCCATATGATTTCATCATAGGCATCGATTGGTTGTTTTCTGTTAGGTTCGTTATCGACTGCTTCCGAATAAGACTCGTGTTCTCTGACGTGGATGGAAGCTTGTATATTTTGATGCCGAGAGGAGCTATCCGGTAGGAAGTCGGCATGTAAAGACTCTCCTTTCCTTGTTAGGCGGGTTATCAGTATTTTCCGCTGATACATAGATTATGGATGTCCCAGAAGTTGTTGGGGAGCTCCTCGATGTTTTTTTCAAAGAGGTTGTGACTCTACCCCCCCCCCCCCCCAGCGTGATGTTGATTTCGGGATAGACTTACAGTCTTGTGCTTGTCCGATTTCGATGGCCCCTTATCGGATGGCACCTTCGGAGTTGCGGGAGTTGCAGATTCAGATTGACGATCTGATGGAGAAGGGTTTTGTTTGACCCAGCGTGTCACCATGGGGTGCTCCACTTTTGTTCGTAAAGAAGATAGATGGTGGTCTTAGGTTTTGCATAGACAACCGAATGTTGAATCATGTAACAGTCAAGAACCGTTACCCCCTTCGAAGGATAGATGATATTTTCGACCCGTTGAGGGGAGAAGGTTGGTTTTCTATGATTGATCTATGATCTGGATATCATTGGCTGAGGGTAAAGGACATTAACATCTCGAAGACAGATTTCAGGTGCAGCTATGGGCACTTTGAGTTTTTCGTGATGCCGTTTGGAGTTAGGAATGCACCAGATGTGTTCATGGGACTAATGAACCTTGTCTTCTGAGAGTTTCTAGACCGGTTCGTCATTTTGTTTATCGATGACATCCTGATATAATCAAGATTATAAGAGGATCACGTTGAACATCTCAAGGCAGTCTTGGTATTCCTTCGACACCACCAGATTTATGGGAAATTGTCAATGTTTAAGTTGTTGATGCAAGAAGTACACTTCCATGGGCACGTGGTGTCTCAACATGGAGTGTCAGTGGACCTGTCGAAGGTAGAGGCAGTAGTTTCATGGGAGGAACCCAAGAGCATGGCAGAAGTTCGTAGTTTCATGGGGTTGGTCGGTTATTATCGGAGGTTTGTTTCAGACTTCTCTTGAGTTGCTGCTCCATTGACAGCTTTGACTAGGAAGAACCAGGTCTTCCTATGCAGTGAACAGTGCCAGAAAGCTTTCAAATACCTAAAGGAGATGTTGTTCAGGGCTCCACTTCTCAGGTTTCCAGAGGAAGGTATGTTTTATGAGGTGTTTTGCGATGCTTCTAGCCTTGGTTTGGGGTGAGTATTGATGCAGAAGAAGGGTGTGATCTATTATTGGTCTAGGAAGTTGTGCCCTCACGAGCATAACTATTCCACCCATGACCTAGAGATTGTAGAAGTAGTGTTCGCACAGAAATTTGGGTGGCATTACTGTAACACCCCAAGCTTCTACGGTACGCTTCTCTTTGAATAATGCGATAGCGTGTGTTGTACGCAACACCGAGTTCTAACACACCATAACCAATCAAACTAGCCGTTATGAATAGTAATACCTACTTTTTGAAATTATATATTTTTTATATTTCAAAATGGACTTCATTTTTGGATTCGGAATATCGAATTTAGCCTAAGGTGAAATTTTGGTACATTTCGGATAACTTTCATATTTTGATGAATAGTGAAAATTACTAAATTTTAATTAAAAACAACTTTTTTAATCAAAATAATCTATAGTGATAAATTATGAATTTGAGTGGTTTTAAAGTATATTTAGAATATATTTCTACCATTTAATATAATTTTGGTCATTGGACATAATTTTACAATTAAACCGAACATAAACATGTGTCAATCTTTTGATAGTTATTATCTCTTAAAAACACGCTTTTTTGTTTTGACAGCGGGAATTAATTTTAAAATAATTTCTGCCACTTCTGTGTTTTGAATTTAGGAAAATGGATTCCATATTTGGAATCATTATGTTCAAATTTTTTAAATAGGTAACTTTTATTTTTAGACATTTTGAATAATTACTGCGGTAAATATTTTATTTACCATGGTTAAGGGTAAATCCGGTAAATAAGGGTTAAAAAATAATATTATAATAATACTAAATTACCTTAAAACGTGTCTTAACCCTATTGGTTGATACATGGTCGACCATGGGCATCTTTGGGTCGATTTTGGGACCCCATGGATCCACTTGTAAGTGATAATGACACTTTATTTTAATTAAGTTAAAATGAATACAAAAATGACACAAGCATATATCTTTTAGAAAAACAATTTTTACATACAGTTATATATGTTGGATTTTATATTATAAATATTCATTAGAAAGATAAAAAGATTTACTACCTAATGATATTTTATTTATAATTTTTAGACATTAAATATTTTATTTTATTTATGACACAATGATGATGCAGTAATTACTATAATAGTGAAAAATTAAAATAATTGATATTATAAATGACCAAATAAATATTATATGAAACTTTTAATGAATTAAACTAATTTTCTAGGATAATATGATATATTAGGATTGATTTAATGGACTTTTTTCGAAGTAATCAATCTTTTATGAGTTCCACAAAAATCAACTATTGAATAGTGTCAAAATTGACATAAAAGAGTTCTTAAAAAAAATATTATATTATTAATTGATATTAAATTCCTAAAAATATAAGGATCGGCCAAGAGACTTATATCATGATAGGTTCATCATTAATGGACCACTTGGGGGTCTCTTGGATGTATATAGTAAGTTTATTAACAATATTATATAAAAATACAAAGAGACATTGTAAAAGTGAAACTAATTAACTTAGAGTTAATACTTAAAGATAAGGTTAATATAAGTACCCAAACCTGTCTAAATTCTATTGGTTGAGTTGTTTTCGACCCATCCCCACCATAACCTTTGAATAGTCTACTTTGGAGCCATTGAAAACCGAATATGAATTTATTATAAACTAATATCTCTAGCTTTTCCAAATGTGCCCCTCACCCCTCTTATAAAAGGGCACTCCTCCTTCTCATTTCTTCACACCTTCAAAGCCTTTTGGTTCGGCCAAACTCTGCCCAAATACTCTCCCAACTTCCCTCACTACAACCTAGGGGACTTAGTTTGATCAGAAAGCCAACCTAAGGATCCCTTTTGATCAAATCAAAAGGAAGAACCCGAAGAAGAGGTAATGATTTCACCACCCTTTTCTAAGTTCATTTCTTCTTCCACTTCTTCTTCCTTTGTTGTTACCATTCTAAAATAATAAATCCAGTATCATATATATACTGTGATGTTATTATTAATATGGTACAACCATATTCAGTATTCTATCCACCCTTTGAATAACATGTCACCATACGTGTGTACGTACGGCTTACCGTCTCCACGTCGTGGTGTAATTGTTATTCAATATAATATTATTTGGATGGGTATAATAATGATGTGTTACTCATGTAAATAATAAATATAACATGTTACTGATTCTTTATATATGATATACCATCCATTTATATATTATTTTAATATCAAAATAATGATATTGTCGCTCGTGCGTACGTACGGACTACCGTCTCCACGAACGCGATGAGATTCATTCTCCATCGTATCCATTCAAGTATAATTATCATTTGATGATTTAAAAATGATGTTTAAGGACTTGATATCATTCTGGATACGAATAATATAAAACCTATCCTTTACAAACATGTCTTATGTAACAAAACATATAAAAGAAAACAAGTAAGTTAACACCCGAAACAACGATAATACTAAGATATTATTATCAAATCAATATTAAAAGATCATATATGATATCATATTAATGTATATGATTATTTTATAATTTAATAACAATTATTTCACCATTATACAGGAAGTTAACCTACCCCAACCAAGGAAAAGTACAAGGTAAGGTTTATTTAACAATATCTTCATTATCCGAGGTTGTTTATACGTAATAATCTGGTGGGATCTCGTTATCATACACATCCATGTTTCTTCAAAATGTATTTCAAAACATTTTTACAATAATATGGGTTAAAGTCATTTATACCCTTGTTTTACTTTTTATAAGAGGAATCTTTCTGTCGTTTTCAAAACAAGGTCCTTTTTAACCTTTTCGACAGAATTAAGGTAAGAATGTTTTTTTAACTTATACGGCGGGTGCGGTTATTTTCCGCCGTTATAAAATATTCAAAGCTTTCCTTACAAGCTTATAAGAATATTTTCAAAGAAAATGTTTTATTTTATAAGGATCTTAAATTATTTCAAAATAAAATGAGATATTTCTTTAAAAAGAATTTTGATTTCATCTATGTCAACATGCTTTGATGGATTTTAAGATTATTTGAAGTTGATTTATTATGATACAATACTTCTATATTGTATTGAAGGTTTTGTGATATGTTTGACTGTGGATGTGCTATTTTTATACCATTCATAGTTTATAGTGAAAGTATTGACATTTCGTATGCTAGTTTTAATACGAATGTTTATGTTATATTTAAACCTTTTCATATGGGAATGCATTGGACTTAATATGTGACGGGTGGAGCCCGCTATAGCTCCTCGATGCATCGGTAGGTCTCATGAGACAAACTAGTGTCTTGGCACAAGGCCTTGACAAAATCTTATTTGTAGTCTTGGCATGAGGCCTTGACAATGTGGTTATGATAGTCTGGTATTATGCATTCCAACATTATGAAAGTGGTTATTGATTTTTTCATGTGATTATTCGATTAGTAGAATATCCATGTGAATAAGTAAATGGCATTATTTCATTTTATTTATGCCATACCATGTTGAAAGTTCATGCTTGAAAGGATTTTGTTTTAGTTATACATTGCCTTAAATGTTTATTCTTATTTATGAAACTTTCCGCTATATTTTTATCCTTACTGGGCATTTGAGATCACCCCTTTTCTATGTTTTATTTTTCCCAGGAAGTGAAGATGTAAATTATGAATGACCTGCAGGGATGTTATGTGGGGATATGAGTGTGGATTATGGAGACATTATGTTGTTGTAGTAGTTCTTCATTTTATGATGTAATGTAAAACTTATGAATATATCTAGTGTTTCCAAGGCTACTAAACCAATCGGTCATTCGAGATTTGATCTTTTTTTTGTGATCATGCCAATGTTATGTAATAATGCACCGACTCTGGGTAACTAGGGTCGGGGCGTTACAGTTGGTATCAGAGGAAGTTTAGTACAAAGCTTGGAAGCTAGATTTAGATAAATTCTGATTAGAGCACGTAGACCTAAGATGTACTTTGAGGATTAGTATAGAAGAACTTCCTAGAATTTTGGTATTGTAGAGATTTTGTGAGTTTTCCGAGCAATACATCCCTGTCTGGATACGAGCAGGTAGAGGCGGCTCTGGCACAGATGTACCTAGGGGTAAAACCCGAAAACACCGCTTTGAGCTAGACTCGAACGGAAACTGGTGCACGACAACAGGCCTTGCTGCACTCTTGGTTACGACACTCCCGGGGGATATGCTTAGGGTAACTCTCATTTTATTTTCATATCATTATGAAGGGTTTATGAGTATATAATTCCTCAAAGAAAACATTTTTATGATTATGGATTATATCCATAAATAGTTCAATTTATGTTAAGTGTTTTATAAGTATGGGATTATGTATTTTGATTCATAAACTGATCTAGTTTATGCCATTGTTTAGAAATGGCGCCTAGTGGACGAAATGGAAACCGTATCAATGCAAGCACTCTATGTAGGGATTTCCCTCCTGCTCAAGATAATTATAGTGGAGCTGGGGATGCAACTGGAGCCGATCAGCTAATCACCATACTGGGACAACTTACTCAGGTTATGAATAATAACCTTACCCGTATGGAGAACCCTGATCCGCAGGGTGGAGGATCAATGTTATATCGATTCATGAGGCAACAACCACCAACGTTCAATGGGAGTACAAATCCCTTAGTAGCTGAGCAATGGATATTTTCCCTAGAGAAAATATTTCAGGCTTTGGGGAGCAGTGAAAGGGAAAAAGTTATCATGGCAGTTTACCGCCTCACTGGAGATGCTGATCAATGGTGTTCATTGATTCAAAACATGAAGGAATATGATGTAGTATAAAATATGGAATGGAGGGAGTTCAAATATCTATTTTTAGAAAAATACTTCCCTCGCGACCATCGAGCAGATATGGAAAGGCAATTTCTATGTCTGAGATAGAAGGAGGATGAGAATGTCGCGAAGTATGAGGCTAACTTTACAAGGTTAGCATGGTATGCTGGTGATTATATACGTAACCAAAGAAGTAATATTGATCGTTTCTTTGATGGGTTAAAACCATTTCTTCGTCGATCATTAGTCTCACAATCCTTTTCGTCATACGAAGACATTGTCTCATGTGCTATCAAGACCAAAAAGGAATTCTCTAAGTCTTATGACTTTAAAGCAAAGCAAGAGAAGAAGAGACCTGCTGATCAATCTGGGAATGGAAATAAGGGGAAGAAGGGAATGGTTGAATATCCATCCTGTGGTAAATGCGGGAAGAAACACCCTGGTACTTGCTTGAAAGGAATGAGAGTCTGTTACAAGTGTGGTGAAAAAGGCCACCAAGCTCGTGATTGCAAGGGGAAGAAGGAAGCTACCAACGTTCAGTGCTACAATTGCAGGGAGATGAGGCATTATGCAAATGAATGTCCTAAGCGTCAGGAGAACTTACCTCAGAAAAGGCCAAGGGATCAATGCCAGGATTATGCTATCACTACTGTTGAGGTAGAATCTCCGAAAGACGTGGTGGCAGGTAATTTAATGGTTTCCTCAAGTTTAGAAAATGAATTATTTGACTCTGGATCATCGCATTGTTTCATATCTTCCCAGTTTTCTAAGAAAATTAGATATTTCCAATTTGATTTAATAAGGGAGTTGTCAGTTAAAACTCCCAAGGGATGTATCATTGCAACAAAGTTTTGTGAATCAGTCCCCATTAGAGCACATAAATTTTCATGATCTGCTGATCTCATCGTCATACCTATGATTGAGTTTGATATAATCCTCGGTATGGACTGGCATTCGGACTATGATGCAAATATTTATTGTAAGAAGAAAGAGGTTACGATTCTTGATGATAATGATAAGGAACACCTTATCTTTAGAGCAGAATCGTCACCACCTAATTCTTATTTAGATCCACCCTCAATAGCTCAACTAAATTCAATTATTTGGGAGGAAGAGAATGAAATAACTGCGGGTGAGGAAAGGAATGGTCAAATAGAGGATGTACCTTTTGTGAAAGAATTTGTAGATGTATTTCCGGAAGATTTACCTGGACATCCTCCAGAACGAGAAGTTGAGTTTTCCATTGATTTGATTCCTGGATCAAGGCCTATATCGAAGACCCCTTATAGAATGGCCACTGTAGAGTTAGTCAAACTAAATAAACAACTAGAGGAATTGAGTAATAAGGGATTTATTCGCCCTAGTGTTTCTCCATGGGGAGCCCCTGTTCTTTTTGTTAAAAAGAAAGATGGATCTGTGAGGATATGTATCGACTACAGGTAGATCAATGCTATAACGATAAAGAACAAGTATCCCATACCTCACATTGATGATTTATTTGACCAACTACATGGAGCCCAATACTTTTCAAAGATTGACCTTCGATCTGGATACCATCAGTTGTGTGTAAAGAAGGAAGACATTTCGAAGACAGCATTTCGAACCAGGTACGGGCATTACGAGTTTACTGTAATGCCTTTTGGATTGACTAATGCACCCTCTGTATTCATGGATCTGATGAATAGAGTTTTCAAGGAGTATCTCGATGAATTTGTGGTGGTATTTATTGATGATATATTGGTATACTCAAAAACCTATGAAGATCATGAAAATCACTTGCGCATTATCTGGAAGACTATGAGGAGGCATAAATTATATGGGAAGTTTAGCAAGTGTGAATTCTGGCTTCATGAGATTTCTTTTCTTTTCCATATTGTCTCTAAATATGGAATCTCTTTTGATCCTTATAAGAACAAGGCAATCCATGAATGGCCAGCACCTACGAGTATAACTGAGGTACGTAGTTTTATTGGTTTGGCAGGTTATTATCGACGTTTCGTCTAGAATTTTGCCCGATTGGCTAACCCATTAACGAAGCTCACACGTAAAGGGGTTAAATTTGTTTGGAAAAAAGAGTGTGAATAATGTTTTGAAGAACTGAAGAAAAGATTAGTCAATGCTCCTATATTGAGTCTACCATCGGGGAATGATGGGTTCATTATTTATAGTTATGCATCAAAGAAAGGACTTGGCTGTGTCCATATGCAAAATGATAGAGTTATTGCCTATGCATCACGACAGTTGAAAATTCATGAACAAAACTATCCTACTCATGATCTCGAGTTAGCAGCTGTGATCTTTGCTTTAAAGATATGGAGGCACTACCTCTATGGTGAAAAATGTGAGATTTATACTGATCACAAGAGTTTGAAGTATATTTTCTCACAAAAAGAACTCAACATGAGGTAAAGGAGATGGCTTGAATTACTCAAGGATTATGATTGTACGATACACTACCACCTGGGGAAGGCAAACAAGGTGGCAGATGCTTTGAGTAGAAAAGACCATGGAGTTTTGAACAATGTGAGAATTGAAAGGGATCCAATTTTCATGGATCTAGTGAAGATGGACATGGGAATAACCAGGGAAGGTGAAACATCAATGCTTTTTCAAATGGTTTCCAAACCATCTTTACTAGAAAGGATTAAGAGTTCTCAGACCGATGATGAAGAATTCCAAAAGAAAATTAAAGCTGTGAATGATGGGAGATTGAGAGACTTTGTGTATGAAGATGGAATTTTGAAATTCGGGAAGAGAATTTGTGTTCCCGATTTACCTGATCTAAAAAGGGAATTGCTGGATGATGCTCATAGTTCCAATTTCTCTATACACCCTGGGAGCACCAAAATGTATAGAGATTTGAAGGAACATTTTTGGTGGGACAACATGAAGAGGGAGATTGCTGATTTTGTGTCAAGATGTATGGTTTGTCAACAAGTGAAAGCTGGAAGGCAACAGCCTGGAGGAGTCATGCAACCTCTTCCCATACCAGAGTGGAAATGGGACAATATTACGATGGACTTTGTCATGGGGCTACCAAAGAATCCTTGAAGGAACGATGCAATATGGGTTATTGTTGATAGTCTTACCAAGTCAGCACATTTTCTTGCTATAAGAGAAGATCTACCCCTGGAACGTCTAGCAAGACTATATATTAACGAAGTTGTGAGTCTTCATGGAGTACCCTTATCGATTGTTTCTGATCGTGATCCCCGTTTTACTTCAAGATTTGGGAAAAGTCTTCAGAAGTCCCTGGATACTGAACTTCATTTGAGAACTGCTTACCACCCTCAGACAGATGGACAATCAGAACGGACTATTCAAACCTTAGAAGACATGTTGAGATCTTGCTCACTTGACTTTCAGGGTATGTGGGATCAATATTTACCACTGGTAGAATTTTCCTATAACAATAGCTTCCATTCGAGTATTCAGATGGCACCATATGAAGCATTATACGGAAAGAGATGTCGTACACCAACTTGTTGGGATGAAGTTGGTGAAAGAAAACTTGTAGGCCCAGAACTGGTGGAGGAAATGGTGGAAAAGGTGAAGGTAATCCAAAATCACATCAAAGCAGCTCAAAGTAGGCAGAAGAGCTATGCCGATAATCGAAGGAAGGATTTGGAATTTCAAATCGGTGATCATGTTTTCTTTGAAGGTATCTCCATGGAAGGGAGTCATACGTTTTGCTAAGAAAGGTAAATTGAGTCCCAGGTACATCGGACCTTTCGAAATTCTAGAAAGAATTGGGGTTGTAGCTTACTGATTGGCAATGCCGCCAAGTCTCTCCAAAGTTCACGATGTGTTCCACGTATCTCTGTTGAGGAAATACATGCCTGATCCAACGCATGTACACACCTATGAGGAATTAGAACTGGAACCCGATCTTTCCTATTGTGAAGAGCCCATCAGGATTCTTGATACGAGAGAACAAGTACTGAGAAACCGGACGACGCGTCTGGTAAAAGTTTTGTGGAGAAACAATAAGATGAAAGAGGCAATGTGGGAACCCGAGGAACTTATGATGAAGAACCACCCGAGACTTTTCATGTGATAGTATTCTAGAAATTTCGAGGACGAAATTATTTGAAGGAGGGGAGAATGTAACACCCCAAGCTTCTACGGTACGCTTCTCTTTGAATAATGCGATAGCGTGTGTTGTACGCAACACCGAGTTCTAACACACCATAACCAATCAAACTAGCCGTTATGAATAGTAATACCTACCTTTTGAAATTATATATATTTTATATTTCAAAATGGACTTCATTTTTAGATTCGGAATATCGAATTTAGCCTAAGGTGAAATTTTGGTACATTTCGGATAACTTTCATATTTTGATGAATAGTGAAAATTACTAAATTTTAATTAAAAACAAATTTTTTAATCAAAATAATTAATAGTGATAAATTATGAATTTGAGTGGTTTTAAAGTATATTTAGAATATATTTCTACCATTTAATATAATTTTGGTCATTGGACATAATTTTACAATTAAACCGAACATAAACAAGTGTCAATCTTTTGATAGTTATTATCTCTAAAAAACACGTTTTTTGTTTTGACAGCGGGAATTAATTTTAAATTAATTTCTGCCACTTTTGTGTTTTGAATTTAGGAAAATGGATTCCATATTTGGAATCAGGATGTTCAAATTTTATAAATAGGTAACTTTTATTTTTAGACATTTTGAATAATTACTGCGGTAAATATTTTATTTACCATGGTTAAGGGTAAATCCGGTAAATAAGGGTTAAAAAATAATATTATAATAACACTAAATTACCCTAAAACGTGTCTTAACCCTATTGGTTGATACATGGTCGACCATGGGAATCTTTGGGTCGATTTTGGGACCCCATGGCTCCACTTGTAAGTGATAATGACACTTTATTTTAATTAAGTTAAAATGAATACAAAAATGACACAAGCATATATCTTTTAGAAAAACAATTGTTACATAGGGTTATATATGTTGGATTTTAGATTATAAATATTCATTAGAAAGATAAAAAAATTTCGTACATAATTATATTTTATTTATAATTTTTAGACATTAAATATTTTATTTTATTAATGACACAATGATGATGCAGTAATTACTATAATAGTGAATAATTAAAATAATTGATATTATAAATGCCCAAATAAATATAATATGAAACTTTTAATGAATTAAACTAATTTTCTAGGATAATATGATATATTAGTATTGAGTTAATTGACTTTTTTCGAAGTAATAAATCTTTTATGAGTTTCACAAAAATAAACTATTGAATAGTGTCAAAATTGACATAAAAGAGTTCTTAAAACAAATATTATATTATTAATTGATATTAAATTCCTAAAAATATATGGTTCGGCCAAGAGACTTATATCATGATAGGTTCATCATTAATGGACCACTTGGGGGTCTCTTGGATGTATATAGTAAGTTTATTAACAATATTATATAATAATACAAAGAGACATTGTAAAAGTGAAACTAATTAACTTAGAGTTAATACTTAAAGATAAGGTTAATATAAGTACCCAAACCTGTCTAAATTCTATTGGTTGAGTTGTTTTCGACCCATCCCCACCTTAACCTTTGAATAGTTAAATTTGGATCCATTTTAAACCGAATATGAATTTATTATAAACTAATATCTCTAGCATTTCCAAAGGTGCCCCTCACCCCTCTTATAAAAGGGCACTCCTCCTTCTCATTTTTTCACACCTTCAAAGCCTTTTGGTTCGGCCAAACTCTGCCCAAATACTCTCCCAACTTCCCTCACTACAACCTAGGGGCCTTAGTTTGATCAGAAATCCAACCTAAGGAGCCCTTTTGATCAAATCAAAAGGAAGAACCCGAAGAAGAGGTAATGATTTCACCACCCTTTTCTAAGTTCATTTCTTCTTCCACTTCTTCTTCCTTTGTTGTTACCATTATAAAATAATAAATCCAGTATCATATATATACTATGATGTTATTATAAATATGTTACAACCATATTCAGTATTCTATCCACCCTTTGAATAACATGTCACCATACGTGCGTACGTACGGCTTACCGTCTCCACGTCGTGGTGTAATTGTTATTCAATATAATATTATTTGGATGGGTATAATAATGATGTGTAACTCATGTAAATAATAAATATAACATGTTAATGATTCTTTATATATGATATACCATCCATTTATATATTATTTTAATATCAAAAGAATGATATTGTCGCTCGTGCGTACGTACGGACTACCGTCTCCACGAACGCGATGAGATTCATTCTCCATCGTATCCATTCATGTATAATTATCATTTGATGATTTAAAAATGATGTTTAAGGACTTGATATAATTCTGGATATGAATAATATAAAACCTATCCTTTACAAACATGTCTTACGTAACAAAACATATAAAAGAAAACAAGTAAGTTAACACCTGAAACAACGATAATACTAAGATATTATTATCAAATCAATTTTAAAAGATCGTATATGATATCATATTAATGTATATGATTATTGTATAATTTAATAACAATTATTTCACCATTATAGAGGAGGTTAACCTACCCCAACCAAGGAAAAGTACAAGGTAAGGTTTATTTCACAATCTCTTCATTATCCGAGGTTGTTTATACGTAATAATCTGCTGGGATCTCGTTATCATCCACATCCATGTTTCTTCAAAATGTGTTTCAAAACATTTTTACAAGAATATGGGTTAAAGTCATGTATACCCTTGTTTTACTTTGTATAAGAGGAATCTTTATGTCGTTTTCAAAACAAGGTCCTTTTTAACCTTTTCGACAGAATTAAGGTAAGAATGTTTTTTTTAACTTATACGGAGGGTGCAGTTATTTTCCGCCGTTATAAAATATTCAAAGCTTTCCATACAAGCTTATAAGAATATTTTCAAAGAAAATGTTTTATTTTATATGGATCTTAAATGATTTCAAAATAAAAGGAGATATTTCTTTAAAAAGAATTTTGATTTCATCTATGTCAACATCCTTTGATGGATTTTAAGATTATTTGAAGTTGATTTATTATGATACAAAACTTCTATATTGTATTGAAGGTTTTGTGATATGTTTTAATGTGGATGTGCTATTTTTATACCATTCATAGTTTATGGTGAAAGTATTGACATTTCGTATGCTAGTTTTAATACGAATGTTTATGTTATGTTTAAACCTTTTCATATGGGAATGCATTGGACTTAATATGTGACGGGTGGAGCCTGCTATAGCTCCTCGATGCATCGGTAGGTCTAATGAGACAAACTAGTGTCTTGGCACAAGGCCTTGACAAAATCTTATTTGTAGTCTTGGCACGAGGCCTTGACTATGTGGTTATGATAGTCTGGCATTATGCATTCCAACATTATGAAAGTGGTTATTGATTTTTTCATGTGATTATTTGATTAGTAGAATATCCATGTGAATAAGTAAATGGCATTGTTTCATTTTATTTATGCCATACCATGTTGAAAGTTCATGTTTGAAAGGCTTTTGTTTTAGTTATACATTGCCTTAAATTTTTATTCTTATTTATGAAAGTTTCTGCTATATTGTTATCCTTACTGGGCATTTGAGCTCACCCCTTTTCTATGTTTTATTTTTCCCAGGAAGTGAAGAAGTAAATTATGAATGACCTGTAGGGATGTTATGTGGGGATATGAGTGTGGATTATGGAGACATTATGTTGTTGAAGTAGTTTTTCATTTTGTGATGTAATGTAAAACTTATTAATATATCTAGTGTTTCCAAGGCTACTAAACCAATCAGTCTTTAGAGATTTGATCTTTCTTGTGATCATGACAATGTTGTGTAATAATGCACCGACTCTGGGTAACTAGGGTCGGGGCGTTACAATTACCTCTTTGGGGAGTGCTTTGTGGTCTTCTAAAATCACAAGAGATTACGTTATATCTTCTCCCAGCATGACCTGAATTTACGGCAATAGAGATTGGTTGAGTTTCTCCAACACTATGACTTCGAGATCTCTTACACTGAAGGTATGGGAAATGTTGTGGTTGATGCCCTGAGAAGGAAGTCGTATAATGAAGTGGTTTGGGAATCCGCTGATGCTTAGAGAGCGATGGGAGAGTTGGATGCCTTACACTTGGATGCAATGGTAGAGGGTGTTAGAGGCTGTTTGTTTCAGATGACGGTGCAACCCACCTTGTTGCAGTAGGTGGAAGAATCTCAGTGGCTAGACTCTGAGGCCGAAGTAATGCGGGATCGTATCGATCTGGGAAACGCTCTAGAAGGATGGTCAGAGGAGAGCTGACATCGGATGCTTTTTCATGGAAGGGAGTTGGTTCTTGAGGCGATGCGTGAGGGAGTTCTCCGTGACTTCCATAGCTCAGCCTTGGCGGTATATCCTGGAGTCTAAAAAATGTACCAAGGCTTGAAGGAATAGTTTTGGAGGCCCAGGGTGAAATGGGAAGAGGCAGAGTTTGTGGCTAAGTTCCTAGTGTGTCAGCAAGTAAAGGCGGAACACCGTGTTCTCAACGGTTTGTTGCATCATTTAGATGTACCTGAGTGGAAGTGGGATGACATCTTGATGGAATTCATCACAGGACTACCCCAATCTCACAGTGGTTCTAATGCTATTTGGGTAGTGATAGATCGACTGACGAAATCAGATCACTTCTTAGCAATTAAGGATTCAGGCCCGATGAGTACCTTAGCACAGAGGTACGTAGACGAGGTGGTGTGTAATCATGGAGTTCCTAAGACTATCATCTCAGATCGGGATACTCGATTTACCTCATGAGTGTGGAGAGGATTATGGCATGCTTTTGGCACCCATCTATGCCTTAGCACTACTTTCCACCCCAAGACCAATGGGAGGACAGAGCAGACTATCCAGACGTTGGAGGACATTCTGTGAGCATTCATTCTAGATTTTGGAGGGTCATGGTTGCGAAACTTTCCTTTAGTAGAGTTTTCCTACAACAACAGCTTCCACTATACTATTAGAATGGAACCATTCAAGGCTTTGTATGGAAGGCCATGTTTTTCACCCATTTGCTGGGTAGAGGTTGGTGAGACAGGTGATCTTGGTCTAGAGGTAGTACAGAGAACCACATAGAAAGTCCAGCTTGTCCGTAGGAGGATGAAAGCAACTCAGGACTGACA
This sequence comes from Viscum album, assembly GCA_963277665.1. Classification (NCBI taxonomy): domain Eukaryota; kingdom Viridiplantae; phylum Streptophyta; class Magnoliopsida; order Santalales; family Viscaceae; genus Viscum; species Viscum album. The sequence goes on from OY728127.1 coordinate 26,007,896, forward strand.
GAAGTCTTATTCTGATCGTCGGAGGAGGACCTTGGAGTTCGAGGTGGGAGATCATGTGTTCTTGAATGTTTCCCCTTGACAGGGGCAGAGGGGGTTTGGGAAGGGGAGTAAGCTCTCACTTTAGTTCAACCGAACTTTCGAGGTGCTGAGGCAAGTCGTCGAGGTGGCATATCATCTAGCCCTATCACCTCAGTTGGAGAAGGTTCATGATGTCTTCCAAGTCTCCTAGCTTCATCGGTACTTACACGAAGACTCTCACATTATCAACTGGGGAGAGTTATATATGGGAGAAAACTCGAACTTCGGGGAACGACCAGTCTGAATCGAGGATCGTAAAGAGAAGGTGCTCTGTGTGTGTTTTGGAGGCATGGAAGCCTCGAGGAGAGCACTTGGGAGCGGGAGGCCCGGATGCACGCTCTGTACCCAGAGTTGTTTTGACTTGTGTATTGTTTTGTTTTTCTGAGCTTTGTTTTGATGTTATAATCTGTACCTTTGATATATGGAACGTTTGGCTTCACGGTTGTGAGACGTTTTGTTCTCTGGAAGTGTGTAACATGTCCGGATGTGTAGGGAAAGGTAAAACCTGATCCTTAATTGAGACGGATTAATGCGGATGCGATTGAACCCATGCGGGCGAGTCAGTCCTACCTAAAGTGGATAATATCTCGACCTGGGAGAAGAAATTCCCCAAGCCATGTGTTCGGGCAGTGTGTTGGTTGTTCAGTGTTGGGGGCAGTGTAAGATGGAAAATCCTAATATATGGAAGTGGGAAGACCCAATCCTTAATCGAGATGCATTAATGTGGATGCGATTAAACCCATACAGGAAAGTCAGTGCCGCCTAAAGTGGATAATATCTCGACATAGGAGAAGGAATTCCTAACACCTTTGATTAGGTTTGCTGGTTGGGTTCCTGTTATAACGAGATCCCTAAGAGGTATCTTGTTGGGTTCCTCTAGGTTGGTTTGAATTCTCGGGGACGAGAATGTTATAAGAGGTATCTGATGTAAGGGAACAAACTTCTCTGGCCCATTCCTTTGTCGAAAAGAAGTTCATGAAGTGTTCTAGAGGTTATAAGGGACTTTTCCCACACTTTTCAGAATTTTTCTAACTACACGTCGTGTAGTGTGAGTACACGTCGTGTACCACCTTGCCGGTTATACCCCATGTTGAAGCTGTGTCATTTCCATGCGAAATAAATGAGTACACGTCATGTATCCCATACTACACGACGTGTAGTCCCTCCCCGCGTATGCGTTACCCTCAAACCGTGTGTTGACCAGTCAACAACTGTGTTCCGCGTTGAAGTCCATGTTGGAAGCCGCGTGACGACCATGTGAAATGGCCGAGTACATGTTGTGTACTAGAAAGTACATGTCGTGTACTTTAGTATTTCTTGCCTATAAAAGGAGGGGGCATATCCGCCTTTTCAAATCACTCCTCTCCTACCCATTCACTCGAGCAGAGCTCTCCCAAGAGAGACTCCAAAGTTCTTTTCTTCCATAACTTCTTCGTCCAAGCACCGATTTACGATCTGTCAGTGGCCACGGGATCATAACGGGGAGGTAGAACTTCCAATCTTGGATCCATTGTCTTTCCTTCGGCCTTTCCTTCCCATCTTCCACTTGAGGAGGTTTTTCTAGGATTTGGCAGAAGCGACAGACACCGAAGAACTTCTTCTAATGTTGACCTGGGGGAGCGTTGTGATCAGAACCTGTGGAGGTAGGGATCTTACCTTCGTATCTCTAAATTGTTCATCATGCGGGGTGGGTTCCCTCTTGTTTATGTGAAACACATTTGAACCGGTTTAATAAAGATAATAACTAGTTTAAATAACTGGGAGGGGATGTTGTGAATGCTGTTACATTATTTATATCCTATGATATTATGTTGTGAATTGAATAGGATTATGCCTATTGAAAATCATGGTCGTTGGGGGCCTTTTCTTGCACAATTAGATGTTGCCCAATCTTTCTATACCGTTTATGGATGGAAAAATTGTGTAATGTGGAAATTTTTTAATCATGTAAAGTTGGATGATCAAATGAATAACAGGAAACCTTGTGTGATCACCCCGGTTGAAAAAAACTGCAATAATAAACATGTGGGTGTTAGTTATGGTTTATTTATGTGAAGGGAGTATTTTGTTGGTTGTTGTGGATCAGTTGAGCAGTAGGGATTTGGTTGTATTGGTTGTGGTTTTGTGTGAAGGATATGTTGGTGATGGGTAGTGGGGCTGCGATAAATGGTATCAAGGGATGATGATGTACGGGTATCGGTGTGTTTGTGGTTATGGTGGTAGGCAGCAGGGCTGCAGGGATGGGTTTTAATGAGAACGAACTATGGGTTTTGAATAATAAATAAAAGTTGAAGTGTTAATGAGTGGTGGGGCATGGTAATGGAACAGGAATAATAATCAATTGGGTTGGTTGGTTAATAAGAAGGGACTTGTTTGTGTTGCTTGTGTTTCCTAACTTGATTTGTGGATAGCAGGGATATGTTTTAGGAACGATCGATGTGGTTGGTTATGGATAATTTCCCAGTAGTTAAGGAACTAATAAACTAATTCTGTTGAAACATGAAAACCTAAATGGGGTAAGGGATGTTTTTTGAATGCATGCTTCGTAGTAGCGGTGCCGAGGCACGTGCTCAGTATCTCTGTTTATAAGACTTAGGTCGGTCTGTGTGTTTGGTATATATATATATATATCTGTATCTATGTGCTTTGTCACACCCCACCCATGTGGAGCACTTAGTTCTGAACACTCCCATTTCATGGGAGAGGGTGATTTACCCTTAGTTACTATCTCTTTCCTGCTCCTTCATCCATAGGCTATGATGGCTTGAGGTGACCTTACACCTAAGACTCTTCATGTAGATTTCGATTGGGGTGGTATTAGCCAAAGTCTCTTCAGGCAGGATTACTTTTTCCCAAGAATCTTCGAGATGAGTCCCAGGTGTGTGCGAGTAGGATATGTGGTTGTGAGGCCCAGGTGTGTGCGGGTGGGATCTGTGGTTGTGAGGCCTAAGTGTGTGCGGGCAGGATATGTGTTTGTGAGGCCCAGGTGTGTGCGGGCGGGATATGTGGTTGTGAGGCCCATGTGTGTGCAGGTGGGAAGAGTGTGGTAGCGTCAGGACGTTTTCCGTTAGGAAGAGCAGCTAACTAGTGGGAAATGGTGCGGGGTACCCAAAACTCTTGTTCGTATATACTACTACCTACCGTTTTGTGTTTTAGTGAGCGTGGCTGGTGAGGTTGGGTGGATAGAATCCCTTGTTAGGTTTTAGTTTCTTCTGTTGCTTTTATGGGACATTAGGATGTCACCCCACTTGTGCAGGAGATCTTTAGGTTTCTGTACTGAGTATACTTGTATTCTCACCCTATGTTTACTTTCAGGTTTCCAGGGGGACTACCAGGGCCATGCGGGACCCTAATAGTCGGGACAGTTGGAGTTGTTGCATTTTTTTGTTCTTTTGGTATTGTACTTTTAAGTTTTCATGTACTTGTACTTTGTTTCAGAACAATTTAAACATTCATGTTGGATTGGTTTGGGATTACTTATCTTCTTTTTCTATTGGTGTTTGACTCATCCTATTTCCCTATCTTAAATAATAAAAAGGGTAATGCCTCCCATATATGTGAAAACTCATACCCTTGGTGCTAGTCGCCACTTCGGGGCCTACTGGAGGTGGGACTCGGGGGTCATTATCTCCCTACCACCATTGTCAACTCAGGAGGGGCATCTTTGGTGGGAGGGGGTCCTGATAGGTAAATTCTTGTGGAATGGTGAATGGTCTATGTGGTTTAGTACATGGTAATTTAATATTATTGGATATGTATGAGGGTTATTGAAAAAAAAGTGTTAAGGCATGAGAATAAGAATTTGACTAAATTACAAGGAATTGTAATTTGAAATTGTTTTAATGGGTTATGAAATATTTTAAATTCCCATATTTGTTTTATACAATGTGATTTCGTTCAAATTGGTTAGGATGTGTTATGTTATTCAATGTTGTGATGATCTGATAAAAAATTAGGTGAACATGGATTTATAGAGTCGTGGTATTAACTTGAGGTTCTACAACCATTGTTCAAGTTAGACTGAGGTTCTAAACTCCACCCAAAAATGCACAGGTAAGGTAAGGGGATTGAGGCTCTATTTCCATAATGATCCATTCCACCCTAGGTGAGGCTACGAGGTGAGGATAATGTATTAGTGTGATATGTATACCCCTTGTGAGAAAGGGTCTTTTTCCCTTTTGAATTTTTATTTATTGCTTTATATCCATGTAGGGTTGAAGTATATGGATAACATTAAGAGAATGTGTAAAACATTTATTAATTAATAAGTATGATTTATGAAATGGAACTGTGATAACTTCTGGCAATGAATTAAATGCTCTTTTTAAACAAATTGAACATGAATTGTCCCTTTTTTACTACTAGATATTTGACTTTAATTCACTATCGATTAGAATGGATATTTTTTGTACACCGTTTGTGGTTTCCTATTGAGTTTTTTGTACACCCACCCTGCATGGGCTGTTTTTGGGTACTTGATAGAATTTCATGGTTTTATGTTAGGAAAAGGAAAAAGGCCCTACACAAAGATGTTGAGTTGGGATCGGTATGTAAATGGATATGGGAATGGACATAGAGTTGGAAACAATTTTTAGTTTTGTATTTTTTTTTTCTTATTTTGGTTTTTATTCACTTCCACTACTAGCATGGCATAGTATGGTTGTATTGGATTTTTGGTTTGTACCCTATTTGGGAAATGCTTGGTTATGCATGTTTATTAGTTGTTTCATATTATTTTTCTATTTAAATTTTATTATGTTGTGGATCACTCTAATGAAGAGGTTATAGAATCCCCACATTACTTCTTAGATACTTACTCTTATTTGGTATCCTCTATCATATGAGGAGGCATTCTTGAGGTCATGTGACAACTTGGCTGGGAGCACCGTCTTAGTGGATTCTAGTTCAGGGAAAATACAATGTGGTATTAGGGGAGTTCTCTCTCGTTTTAAACTATTTGGGGATTTTAGAAATAATATAATTATGTGTTGGGATTGGTAAGGTGATCATTATTGGGATTAGCTAACCCATGTATGTGGGAAAACCCAAGTCACCCTATGTTGGAAATTTTCTTCTTGATGTGTGTTATTATAGTTGAATGATATTTCACCATTGGGTGATGCACATGTTGTGTGATTTTAATGATTAGTGATATTTTCCCCATTTATGTAATTACATGAGGTTGTGTATTAATTCATAATTTTAAGAACACATGAATATTGGTGGCATACCTTATTATAGACACACACACGAGATGAGTGTACGGGGAATAAAGAGTAGAATTCATTTTAATTCCAGGATAAATATGATGAAAAAGATTCCTTATAATGGTAGCAACAGTGGGTGAATGAAAAGAACACAAATTAATAGATATGTAATATCATGCATAAAGAAATATTTTGATGGGGTTAATGTAATGGGTTGTGATAAATTGTAATTATTGATTCGTTGTCTAATAGAAAAAGGATTTTATAATGATGGTGAAAATAGTTAATGAATTATTTCCTAATGAAAGAAAAAAATTAGTTAAATTTTTTATTATAACATGTTTTAAAATGGAAAATGTGTTTAATAAGAAAGTATGGTGTTGTAAAAGAAAATTTGTTTTGAAGAGGTGTTGACGAATGACTCGTGATTAAGTAAATGGGTAACCCCCTGTTGACCACGACCCACAGTAGGTATGGTAGTGTGTAGTGTTCAATGCATGATGATGACCCATGGGATAGATTATGATGAAGTGTTTTTTATGTTCGATATCTTGATATATTTTCAATGTGTGGTTAAATCCTATTGTTCATTCTTCGATGTGTCCGATGAATGGTAATTTTGAAATGATAATGATTGATTTCAAAAGTAGGAATCCATTTTGTTTCTAGTTTAACCATGTATGTGTGGTTGGGGGAACTGAGAGTACCCTAGTTTGAGACTTTGGATTTGGGTTGAGGCCTTAATGGTTATGATGTGTCATTTTTGGTTTTTTTAGGGAACTCTTGGTTGGGTTGTGGTTGTTGGGTTGCGAGGCATTGTTCGGTAATGCGTGTGTGGAAACTCTTGTGGTTCATAACCATACAGAGTGCATGCTGGACCCTAAGGATGGTTCTTGGGTCTTACTGACCTTGTGAGTACAGACCTTGTGAGTAGAGACCTTGTGAGTTATGTTTGGAATCCCGAAGAGGATTTTTTTATTGTTGTACTGATGAATGTGTACACCTTTAGTACAAGACCTATAGTATATGGTTGTATGGTTCACTGGGCATAGTGTGCATCAGAAATGGAGTGAGAGTTACATCCATCATCATTTCAAAATTTTTGTCATGATATGTATGGTTTGGAGAGGGGACTAATGGATTCTTCTGGTTGTGACTTCAGTATATGGAGTGGGAATCATTAAACATTCATGGTGACCTCTGAGAGAGGTTATACATGGTTTCTAGTTATTTTGGGTGTGTTCTGCACATGTTGATGTTTTGGACTTTGATAGTGGGACCCATAGTGTTAAATGGTATAGGTTTAGCCTTGAGGGCTATGTGGGAAGGTTTATGGTTTGTTGTGCCACTCTATTATAGGTTATGAGATGATAGATTTGGAAAAATAAAGAGTGATCTCATGGGAGGTTTGGCCTATAGTGCAGGTACTATTGAATATGAAGCATGGCAGATTCTTCATAGGAAGTTTCAATACATACTAATTATCACCATGTTTTAGTAAATGTTATAGTTGCACCTGGATCATTTATAAGGGGTCTACAGTGTTTTGATAAGTGGTAAGGTTTGTTTAGAAGGGTTGTATCATATGGATGTCTGACTCCCCTATTTAGGAGATAATTAATGGAGGTCTCAAAATTGTTTTTGAGAAGAAGAGGCAAGGGTTACCTAAGTGAGGTTATATTCATTTACATGATCATGACACTTGAGGAGAGCGTGGTCACATGGAAAAAATTTATTGTAGGAGTTTTTGGGTTGTTGGGTGAGCTGTAGAAGTTTCCGCAGAGATAATGAGGCTGACTAACCAAGATATAGGGTCATCAAAGTAAGCGGGTGATGGGATATACATTGGTAAAGGTTGGTTTGTGAGTGACAGTTGGTTTGATTGGTATGGTAGATGGTTGTGCTTCAGTTTTTAGTAGGAAGTGATTCATTATTAGAACTCATGCGATGTGGTGGATGTAGTGCCACCTGAAACATTTCTTCACAACTTCCTTTCTATTTGGTCATGGGACAAAGGTTAGACTTAGATGGAAATCATACATGAGTTTTGGGGGTTAGGTGTTGCTGAGATGCATTTGGTAGGGAAGCTTGGGATCATTCAAAAATCATGATGCCATTTATTTCGGCATTAGAAATGGATAAGTGAGTTCTAGAGTTTTTTAAAAACATCTTAGATCCCCTCGTCTAGTGATGAGAATTCCCAATATGTTGATATTATCCAAAGTATGTTTATAAGCTATAGCTTTACACCAAGAGACTTGGAGGTGTTTGGATGAATGAGGGACATAATGATGTTTCTGCACATGGAAGCATTATAATTGAAGCATGATGATGGAATGATCACCATCGATGTCTTGGGGTGAGGTCCTTAGGATGGACCGAATATCGACAAACGCCAAGGGTTCCATTCACAAAAGCTGAGAATGGGAACTAGGTGAAAATCCTTTAATTATTATGGGAAAAAGAAGATATCCAGGCCTATGATTTGGGTTTTTATTGTGATCGAGACTAAGATGTGGCGGTCAGAATCCCTCATGGAGAGAAATGGTAACAAAAATCCTAAGTTTGGCAGTGATAAGTCCATCTTTAATATAGAGAGAAGAACATCAAGTTGAGGTAATGGAACTAGCCTGCCAATGAGGAACCTATGAGGTGCATGTTAGGTTCATCAGAGAAGAAATATTGGACTTCAATGTGGTAGATGATGATCCATGTATTGGATTTTAGATCACAGTGGTTCCGTATAAATCTTGTGAGGATTGGGCTGAAGTCGTAAAGGGTATGGTTGGATACAACGATATATTGTGGAAAGAGAGGTTGGGTTCTATAACTCAAATGGATATTGGGGTTAGTCTTGGGTAAGTTCTATTTTTGTGGTTTTAGAACATCTCAATGTTGAGAAAACAATGGTTATGTGATGTTGTGTCATGTCGAGGGTGAAGATCGATGATGGTCTAGAGGGATGTAATTTCGTGAAAATGGAATTATATGGGAATCCAAGAAATTAAATCAGTCGTTGTGTGGGATGATATTTATTGGCTTCAATTTGATAATAACCTAGGGATGGTGGAATGGGGTAGTGTACCATCAGTTGAAGGGGGGGGGGGGGGGGTTCTGGGAAATGCTTGTCGGGTATGGTATGACCCGAGATGGTAGAATTGAATGGGTGTGGTGAGAGTGACCCACCTTTGGGTTGATGTTGAGGGGGAAAGTGGATTATTGGATATCAAGTGAACCTAATTGACATCAATATTATCATAGTCATCGAATAGATATTGTAGGAATGTCCTTATAAATGGGTTTGAAGGTGCGGCTAGATTCCAAAGCTGATTAATTCTCCAATGGATGTTGGGGCACAGTTAGTTGGAGCATGTAAGGATATGAGAAATTTGGCTTGAGGTTAGAGTGGTCTCTCATCGAAAGTGGAACTGCAATGTATCCAAAGATGGTGGAAATAACTATTTTTGATAAATGGGTTTTTGACCACATGACCAGATTTTCAGGTTGGAATGATTCGAACTCTCACCGTCCGAGTGATTTATCCTTGAGAGAGATCTTTAGAGTGAGTTTAGTTGGTTGAGTACCCGAGAGTAATGGGATGTGATTGGTTGTATAGTTGTGGAGTGTAATCATCAGCAAAGTTAGTTGTAAGGGTCATGTGTTTTACTTCTGGTGATATTGGGTTTTGTCACCGTTAGAGTTTAGGAAATAGTTAAAAATGACGCCTTGTGATTTGGGTCATGAGTTGTGAAGAGGATCATACCTATGGGGTGCTGATTGGTTTTTCCGATGATGATGTGATGTTGTGTGCAAATATTCCATGTGTATTGAGTTAGTAACTATTGTCTATATTTTATCTGGGATGTTCTTGTGCTTGGGTATGGTTGAGCTGGATTCATCATCGAAGAGTTTTCTAGTTCATGTTGTGGGCTCTGCTGAGTAATTCATCAGTGGTAATTTTATTTCCTTAATCTATGTTAGGTGGCCATGTGATGTGCAACCTGAAAAATGGATAGTTGGAATGGTTATACATGGCATGTGTATTGATATATTATTATGGATGTTTGGTGATGTTCAGAAGAGCGGCTCAAGTACGATCCATTATAAAGTGGGGAGGTTGTAAGATCTTGGTTCCTCCATTAGGTATGTCATTGCATATGTTTTGGTATTAGTCAATTATTTGAGGAGAAATAAGTATTTCCTATCTTTATGTGAAGACTAAAGGGTGATCTGGGAGTTTAAGGCACAAAAATAGATGAAAGATACGTTTCTGGGAATGTTGTGTGATTTGCTCACGGTTTGTGCAAATCGTGCTGAGCGTCCCAAGTAACTATGAAACCGTGGACATAGGATTTTACATGGTCACCGAATAGTTAGGAAAACTATGAGGATATCCCTATGAAACTGAGTTATAGGATTGATTTTTGGGAAGTAGCTTCCAAACAGTTTGGAAGACCATACAGGTAAACCGTATGGCCCGGAAAATTTGTTAAATTTAAGAAGTTTCCATTGTGGGATTTTAATCCTAAACTCATTATTTTCCTCTGTTCTCCCTCCCACAAGTCTATAGTTGAACCAAGACCTCTAGGATCTACCAAGGATCAATCTCCCTCATTTCTTGTCCATTTGAAGTGTCGTTGGTTGCTGATCAAATCCCCAAGTACGTCTATTTCTCCTCTTGTTTCTCATTTTTGGATTAGGGATTGTGGTTCCTCACATCGTCTTCTAAAATCATAAAACCTTTTTTATGAAAGGAACAAAGGTTAGGGATTCTTGGGATGCATGAATTAAGATCTAAGGCTATGATTAGGAGCATTTTCATCGTTGGATTATTTGTAGGTGGTCTACTAGTATTATCTCGTAGTTTTATTTTAGATTTCTGCATTGATTCTTGTGTTACTCTTATTACCTAAGTGTGTTCTTTGTTCCGTTGGTGTGTTTGATAAAAGGGGTTTTCTATGTTTCCAATTTAAACCCTCACGATCCACATGGGATGCATAGAGAATGGAATGACCATTTTAGGGCCCCCATGGGATGCACCGGCATTCCCGAACCATAAAAATGGTAGAGTTAAATGAAGGGTTACCTGGTGATAATGTTAATTACATGTAGAACATGTCTAAATAGTTGACATAGTATCAAATTGTATATTTTTGATGTGACTAGGTTTTTGGGTAATTGGGTGAATTGGTATTATGTCCAATTATATATGAATTATTCTGAAATGCCCAAGAGGACTATTATATATGAAATGTGATAATCAAAAATTGGGAATGACCTATGAATTGAGAATGTGTATAATGGTTACATTAGATAATAGATGAATATAGAATGAGTTAATACATTGGAAATCATGGGTAATAACTAATGGGTTGAATGTGAATAAGTTATTTCACTATGTATTATAAGAGTCAATCCTGAAATGCATAAGGGGTAATTACATGTGAAATTTTGAATGCACATAGTGAGTATGTATAAGGTAATTGATGAATATTGGCTACAAATGGAGAGTTGTTGAATAAAAATAAAAGGTTAAGCCACAAGAAAGGGAATTTGGAAAAATAACTATGAGTGGTAATTGTTAAATGATTATATGGGTTATGTCATAGTGTTAATTCCCATATTGATTATCATGAATTTTGATTTCCAATGAAATTGGTTATGATATGTTGTGTTATGGTATGTTGTGGTAATCTGATAAATAAGAATGTTCACATGGCTTTTTAGAGTGGGTTATTGACTTGAGGTTCTACACCCACAGGTTGAGATACATTGTGGCTCTCAAATCCACCCCCAAATGCATGTGGTGGGGAATGAGACGAAGCCTCTATTTTCCAAACAGTTTCCTTCCACCCGGATTGATGCTTCACGACAAGGATAAAGTGTTGATATGATATGTGAATCCCTAGTGACAGAAGGACTTGTTTTTATTCCTTTATGTATTATAATTGATAGACTTAGACCCAAGTAGAGATGATGTATATGCCTAACTGAAATAGAATGAGTTCAAAATGGATTATGTAGTAAATTTGGTTTATGAAATGGAACTAGGATAAATGATAGTCATGAATTAATTGCAACTTTTTATCTAATGGAACATGATATGTACCTTGTTTACTGCCATCGTTTTGTACTTGCATGCATTGTCTATTATTTAGGTTATTTTGTAGACACATTTGGTGGTGGCCTATTAATTTTTGTACTCACATCATGCTCAGGCCGTCATTGGGTACCCAATAAGATATCTGGGATGCAGGTGAGGACATGGGAAAAGGCCCAACACCAAGATGTTGAGTTGGGATTAGGATATACATGGATAAGGACCTGGAATTAGATTCGAGAACCATTTGGGGTTTCATAACTTTGTATTATTTTTTCATTTACTTCTACTACATGTAAGTCATGGCAAGGAGGAATTGGATTTTTGGTTTTTACCCTATCAGGGAAACACTTCGTTATAAATTTTTATTAGGTGTTTCATGTTATTACACTTATTATATTGTGTTATTATGTGGCTCACTATTATAAGGAGGGTATATTTTCCCTACATGTCTTATTTGACCATCGCTGGTAGTTTGAAACCTCTAGCATATGAGGAGGAGCGACTGAAGTCATGTGATGACTCGGTTTGGAGCACTGGCTCAGTGGTATTAGGGTTGGAAAAATTACATTTATAGTTCTATATTATGATAAATTTAGTTACCATTTCCATTATGAGTCAGGACACATGTTAATATATTCAAAAATAAATATTTTAAGGCTTGTGGAATACATGGAATGTACAATTATCTATCAAAGTGTGTTTTTTGAAATTGAAATTGAAAACACTAGGTCAGTTAATATTTCTAAAACCCCATTAATATGGTCTATACACCAACTAAGTTGTGTATGTTTTATGATTTATTCATTCAATTATATATATTCTCCATAATAAATTTACATGACTAGCATCTTGGATTTTCAGGTACTCATCCTAAATTGGTATTTGTAGCATAAAATGATCATCATGATATACATCATATATATCTTTATGGTGTTATACCCAATACATGAATAAATAAATGATGTTTAAACCAGAAATTATAATAGAAAATTACATGACATCTATTATTACTACACACCATGTAATGAAAATGGATTTTTTTTTATTTGATGGAATTCAATACATGACATCTTAATTATAGGGAAAGTCTATTAAAAACATGTTCACCATATCTTGTTACATTACACAGTGTATATATATGACACATTTAATGTAGCCTACAAAACCATGTGTCACCTCGACAGTCATGATGTGATATTATTTAACTGAAATTATACACCATATATTGATATCCTCCATATATTTAAATGATTTACATTACTCAAAATGTATGTTGATGACTAATAGAATAAATATGTAATTTTTTACATGATTACTAATTGGTTCATACATTTAGTATTTTCATCCCCTCCAAATATTATATCCATATATTAATCACCTATTATTTTCTTTTATAGGATATATGCTGTTTTTGAACATGTTTTATAAACATAATATATTAACAATGAAAAAAAGGATTCATAAATTATTATTTCAGTCCTTTTAATTAGTTAATAATTATTATAATGGTCACATCTCTGATACATATTAATAGTTATTCAAGAAATAGGAGCTACCTGGTACTAATCCAATTGTTGGGTTTTTATTAGATATATTGGATAGTCTACTATAAAATAATGTTTAATATTAATGTCTACATAATATTACTAATGAAAGTACAAGAAATAAATCATGTATCAAGTAGTGGACCTTCTCATGACAGATTTATAAATAATTTATAAATAAGAACTATAATATCATGGAAAATCATTATAGGATGAAAATTTATATCTTTTATATAAAATATCAATTCTATAGTCATTGAGATGAGATTATTATAAATAAAATCCCATTAACAAATATCCACACATAATAAAAAATACAAGAGTGTCATAAAACTAACTCTATGTGTTTTCATGGAGGTATCAATCCCATTTTATTAAATTCCTTTGATCACAATGCAATCCATTATTTTGGGGAATTCCTTTATTATTATCTTGTTCATAAATTAGTGGAAGCGTACTGATAAAATATCTTTACCATGATATGAACCCCAGAATTTTTTTTATCGAGATCATTCTTATAGATAGGTAACATTGTGAGAAATATAAATGATTTTAGAAAACTATAAATTTATTTATGTTGGTATATATTGATCTTGTGTTTAATAATGTAATTTATAAAAAAGAATATACTAAATTAGTGAAACTCATATATTCATCATACTAATAATATTAAAATAGATTGTATATAATATCATGAACCAACATTCAAAAAAATAGAATTTTTTTAAATTTATAGTTCCTTATATTAAACATTATTGAAAATTATTATTAAATTTAGAGTAAAAGATGTAAAAAATTAGTTTTAGAAGATTCGTTAAATTTATCATACCACTAGTAACAAAAAATATTAATAATTGAATAAAAAATTATTAAATTATTGATATTTTTAAAAAAAATTGTATCAATATACCTAAAAAAATATTTATTTAATAATATATATTCTTTTTTACACTTTGAGTAAAAATGGTCAATAAATATAAATATTTTTTGTCTTGTGATTAAATATTTCTTTTGATATTCAACTCAAAATTTAAGTTTTCACTAAATAAATGTATTCAATGATTATTGAATCAATATAGTTTTCTAGACATTAAACTAATATAATTTTATCTTAATGTAAAGTTTAATGTATCATTGATTATTTGAAAAGATATATGTGTTACCATATAACGATCATAATTAATGGAATTAGAAAATATTGATCATAGTGTAATATTTTCATATAAAGACACCTAAGGGCATCCATATATGAAAATTCTAATGGTTCATCGATAAAAACCACTTCTGAAATATCTACATATAACAAAATCTATTGGTCTAAATATCTCATATATTATGTTACAAAACCATGTCAGAAACCTATAATATCACTATATTTTTCATTCATATTCTGAAATGAAACAATCTATCCCTTGAAATAATGAATTTTAGTTCGACTATTCCACTCTAATGAAAGAGTATATGATACAATCTATATTAAAATCGATGTTAATAATCCTATTATGAAATACTAATTTATTAAATTTCACTTGATAAAAAACATATCTTACCATTAAATGAGAACTTATCCACTTCATTTTATTCAACATTAAAATGTCTCGGACTAATGACTCGATTAAAAAATATCGTGTACAATAACCATTATATATGTTTTCATATATGAAAATCCAATAAAATATAATCATTTTGAATTCATACCGGTGGGGACTCTCATAACAACCAATCTTAGAGAATGATGTTTTTTTTAACTATATGAGGTGATGACATGTCTTCTAATGGTCATCAAAAACCTGATAGTCATACATTCGTTGTATCCCATTATAGATTGTTTTCTGATCATTAAAAAGATTTATTAATAAATGCTGACATATAAAATTAGAGTTCCCATTAAATATAGGAAATTATAAGGCCATTAAATGTGATAATCACATTACGAAATTAACTCATTATATTTACATCTATAAAAATAAATATATGATAATATATTTTTTAATATTCATTATATTTAATTCAAAGGTCATTTAAATTACAAAAATTTTTTCGATATAAATAACTATGAGATGATATTAAACACTTTTGATTTCAAAAATATGTCCACTATACTCCTCTTCCATACATAGTAAATATAGGTATCGATTTTAGTTGTAACGCACTCTAAAAATTCATGTTTTCTTAATGACATCTACAAACTATTATATAGTGGTGTCTTCTTATTAATATCCTTTTTATATCAACTTATATTTTTTTTCAACCACCATTATAACATTTATTCTAAACCCTCATCTTAATGTGAACATGGTAAATCAAATTGAAATTGTTAAATATCTTGAACCCATACAGCAACAATATCATTCAATAGATAACAATATGATAAATATCTTCTAGAAATCTCTATTTACATAGTTAGTGGTCATTGAAAAACCACATGAATTCCATTATAGGTTAAATTAATCAATTATTATTGAATTATAGAGGTATTCAAAAAAATGTTATGAAAAAACAATTTTAGATCACCAATTTCATTCCAAATGGTGTTTCTCTTTTCTGTGAAACAAATTGTAATGTTATGAGATTCTTTGTAGATTAGTAATGATTTTATTTCCAACATCCATGAATTTAATTTACACTCTCTTAAATTTTTTATGTTGTTTTCAAATTCAACAAGCCCAATGTGGAATGAAATTTGGTTACATGGGCATGGTTACATTATTTCATACTCTATCCCAATCCACATTTTCAATGCCTAATAAGTTTTGTGAAATCTATCCATTCAATGTGCAATCCATGTATATCAGATTTATTAAATATTTAATTCATTTATTAAGTTCTATATTTTATGTATAAGGAATAAATATCTAATTTTTTTTGAATTAATAATAAATTGAAACCCATGTAAAATATCATGAAATTATACTATTTAATGAAAAAAATATGTTTTATATGATATATTTTTTAATAGAAATTTATTATTATTAAATGTTTTTGTAATATTCGTAGATATGATGAGTTGAGACCTTTATAAGACATATTTTAGTGTGACACTAATTATTTCTCTATAACATATAACCATATATATATAATTAACTACAAACCGAAATTAATCATATTAATATTTCTAGAAATCAAAACAAAAAAAATATCCTTAAATGAAATAAATTATAAAAATATTAAAAAAAATTAATGCTACTATTAATGTTAAAGGAAAAATATATATATTTAACATTTACTCATGACATAACAAATGTACATATATCTTATAAATCCATTCAAAAAATCAAATTCATCCACCAAGCAAATCACATGAGAAATAATTCATTAAACACAAATATAACAGAGGCTCTAAAATAATCCTTAATTTTTACCATAGAAAAATATTCGCAATGTTTTAGGATAAAACATATTCATTTATTGTAAAACTTCTTGCTAATACATATATATTTTAAATATTATTGTTGTGTCTACCATGGTATACATGTTGGGTGATATGTAAAAATATCAATGGAAACCACCAATGGGAACTCTAATATGTTTCATGATATTCCATTTTCATCCTGGTAACAATATAATAAAAAAGGTTCCTAGAACTGCATGAAAAAATACATATCGGGTCCATGTTTGACACCCATTTCACTAAAACACCAATCATTACCAACATAATAACAACTGGTGAACAAAATTATTCATAAATTATAACAAATAAAAAATATAGATAATATTCTATAGTGACATTTGATCATACTATAGTTTTTAAAAAATAAATTATAGTCTTTGGGTAATCCTTCTGTCATACCAATGTTTAAAAATTAATGATGGTGTCCCAAATATTATATTTAACTATCTATGGGTGGAAAAATATTCATTGAATCTTTTACCCATGTTATCCTCATTAAGGATTTTAATTTCTACAATGAAATAAATACTCTATATTGGTCGGAACATCATCACGAAAAAAAGAATATGACATCCCTTAAATTATAAAAACCATTACATGGGTAGTAAATTAATGATTCCATCCGTGACCTTTATCCAATCTAAAAATGGATTGAAAAATATTAAAGTAATTATGAAATATCTACATATCTACCCTATTGTTGTAAATAGTTGACCAAATTGTGAGATATCTAATATATTGAACAAGGTTGTTAAATTTTAGCTTGTGTAATGTGCTCTATATTTGTCATTATGTGGGAACTATATAATCAAATCCAAGGAAACATATCATGAAACAAGATTATGGATACCAAAGGAATCACACTGATTTTTAAAATATTAGATCAATCTATATTGTTTTCATTAACACTACAGTATTATTTATAATATATTAGACAAGTATGTCAATTGTGCATAATGACATATACATCATATCCCATATTTCTCTTTCATAGTATCTCATCACCAATTTATTTCATATTTACCAATAAAACCAGCAATACTCACAAATAATATTTCATTATTTCTCATTTGACATCAAATTATAGTCTGGCCTCATCAGCTAGAATCTCAATGTCAGTCTATATTAGAAAACCCTTGAATACCTTTTTTAGACCCATATGAAAAACATGTTTGGATAAAAAAATAAAAATTACTATAATAAAACCATTTTTAGAATATGTATATCATGAAAAAAGTGTGGTATTAATTTCACAACGAAAATATTGATGGTTATAAATTGATCCACAAATAAAATAATACTTGCGGTTGGGGGAAAATCCATTGACATCATATTTCCTAAAATAAAACATTCTTATCTATTTTAAATATTTTTCAATTATTGCCTAAATAGATTACATTTTGTAAACCATTAAAAGATGATAATAATTTTATTCTTTGAACATTTACATAAATATAAATACAATCATAAGATAATATTGGAATATGGATTTAATATAAAATGATTTATAAGATATATCTTTAATCCATTGAAAAAAAATTTCCAAATAAGGTGTCTCTTATATTGTGGTTTACTGGTAAGATGTGCTATTTATCATCCTAATCTTAAAATATATGGTTGTCATATATTTTCATTATAAAAAATTTCACATTAATTATTATTTTTATTTTATTTATTACTATATTATATTAAATTAATTAATCACATAAGATTGTGATTGATGTTTTATTTATATTCAAATCTTATATCAGAAATGAATTGGGTGAATTTAATTTGGTAATATATTTCACTATTCCACCTTATCATGAATAATAATAACTAACTATTAAAAATAAAAATACATAACAAAATTTTTTATAACCATCCATCAAATATGATTATGAAAAATGAATTATTTTCAAATCATGAAAAAAGGATGTCCTACCTAAGAAAGTGTAATGAATCCATTCTTCAACGATCATGACTTACGGAGGATAGGTTTCATTTTATTATTAAAAAAATATATTTATCTCATATATAAATATATCATATTATCTAATTAAATAAAAATATATATATCACTCATATTATGTGGTGATGATAAATTAATTACATCTCTTTGTGGAAGGTGTAGTCCACATGTATAGAAAAGCTATGTCATCATTTTCAATGAAATGAATGGTAAGAATGTAGATGAAACATTAGAATTCAAGAGTGGTAAATATTTCATTAATATAATTAATTAACATTTAAGCTATAAATATATCCATCATTGACAGGATTTTATGGAAAAAGAAATTAAATCGGTTCATGAGTTAGTAGTCTGTTATACAGAAGAATGATATTATTTTTCATATTTAATTGATGAAGGTGTTCAATATTAGTTATTATATTAACTGAATAACATATCTTTATATGGTTTATAATTATTTTATAGTATCATAATTGTTTCATAATTTTTTATAGAGGTTGTAAAAAAGATAAAATGAAATTATTTAGTAGAAATCTATACCACTTCTACGATGAATCTCTTTTTCAATATACCAAAATTCTACTAAGGATGGTATTATTCTTATTGAAAGAACAATAAAATGGTGGAGGAGTTTTTAGGATATTATTTTTAATAGGTTTCATAGTACTTAATGTCTTTAAAAATCCCATGAAAATAAGATTGGAGTGTCCTATTAAATGAGAGGGGAGATTCAGTGTTACAAAACAACCCAGACCCCCTCTAAAAATGCATATAACTAGCCTTATATATGACATATAAAAAGGAAAATATTATCTCCCATGGGCTTGTGACTAGAACATGGGTATGATACAAAAAATTGGGGGATCTATTTAACCCATCCTAATGAAACTCCATTGCATATACACCAAAACAGAGAGAAAAAATGGAAAAAATATTTTCCAAAACAATAAGTTCACTGGAAGTGAAACGAATTAAAAGGTAGATAAAATTATACACAAGACCCAATTCCCTGTAACAAATCTAAAAATAGATACCCTTAAATCCTCATGTGATATCGCCTAAGAATTCCCCCACATCACTACTAGCTACCTACCACATAGCTGATAGAAATCCTCACTACCTCATTGGGATGCCTTCACTTTCCCTACATTGAAATGAATAACATTTTCTATTCCCCACCAAATGGGTTCATAGGGTGTGAGATAACAGGAAGAATATGATATATCCCAATTGTTTCATATTACATATTGAAACAATAATCCATGAATTCTAATCTTTAATGAATACAAGGAATGATATACAATCTTAAAAGTTGTTATATCCAAATCCTTGAAAAAGATTATCATTCACATTTTTTAAATTCCAAATAAAATAGATAAGTAATTTTTAAAAAATATCATAAACATATATTGATACTGATATATAAAATCAAACTATAGTATGTTTCACATCTCATAAAAAATCCATGGTCATACACATTCAATAGTATAAACAAAAAAGTCCAAATAGGCCAAAGTCATAGGTAACATCAACCCAAGGATCACACTAGTCCATGATTTATAGGACACCCTTACCTAACATTGAAAATATTTTAAAAATAAATAAAATATATATATTCATCGATTATAGAGGATAGTGAAACACCCTAGCATGTGAACCTCCAAATAGGTCTAGAAAGTCCCTAATACAAAATTCATAGGGAGTAGAGGAATGACCCATGAGAAAACAACATGCATTTAAATGATACCTATTACTATAAATTTCACATAAGTACCCAAGGCTTCCCATATTCTCTATCTTAAATAAATATTCATCAATGTAGCTTCATTAAAAAATTATTTGAAGACCATTTCACTAATCCTTATCAAAATTGTTTGAAAAAAAATTCCACTTACGAAAACAAGGTGAAAACCAACATTTATAAAAAAATCCACAAATAAAATTAAAATTAGTCATACAATTACATTTAATTTAATAATTTTTTTTATCAAAGACAAGATGAATGATGTTCACTCACACAAAATAGGGATATACTACCATCCTCAATACTTTATTTTCACATATTAATATGAAGATGAACAAACAATGAATATCCCACAAACACAACTACGGAAAATGAACCAAGCCATATATATTAGAAATGATTAAATTGGTTAAAAATATTGGTATAGAATAATAAAAATACAAATAATTAATGAATATACACCCACTACTCCACAACTAAAAAGGAAACATCCCACGGAAAAAGATCACACAAAAGATCTTGAAGGAAACCATGTGAATAATGTGAAATGGAAACATTATCAACAAAACCACCTAATATCCCTACCATGATAAAAGGATAAAAATAAAAAGAGTGAATTAATAACCTAGATATGAAAAATAAAACGATAATGGTGATCAGTCGATGAAATAATTGATTCAAATCCAAAAGAGACACCCCAAATTTCCATAGGAGAGATCTAGGCTATGGACAAGGAATGATGTAGAAGAATAAAATATAATTTAAAATACTCTGAACTCTAAAATCAATGTTCTTGAAATTTTCAGTATGTGTAATCCCTTTACACGTATTGTAACTCTCAAGGTCTAGATATGCTGAAAATCCATTGTGTTTTAATAAAAAATAAATTTTAACAATATGTGACATGTTATGTGTACACATAGTGTACTCTCTAAACACATTATACAAGGTTTTTGAAACCTTAAAAACAGAATTGACACATATTTCATTTATATTAAATAAAATTTATATATAAAAAAAGAAATTAAACACAAAATTATTTAAAAAAACCTAAAAATAACTTGGGAATTATCCGATCTGATGGAGAACCCAAAAATCCATACATAACTGAACATTATTAAAACTTTTCCTCAAAAATTATGGCTATTCTAATGAGTCCCAATATGCCCCCAATTAAACTAGAAAATAAAAAAAAGTGTAGAGAGTTACATGTAATCATTTTAAAGTATTATACAAACTTCAAAATATAATACATTCTATCCTTCAGAAGTCTTGTAGTAGAATGAAGTATAATGAAGTAGTGTGGAAAATGATCATTCAACAATGACTTGTTCTCCCTTTTTTTTAAAAAAACTATTCATCTCACCAAAACAATATTAAAAAATACATGCACATCCCATGAATGAAATTCACTTCATATTCAAGGATCTCAACTGGCTTCTAAAAAATAAAATCTTTTGGATTTGACTCATCTTCATCCCAACTCAAAACATGAGAGTTATAATGATGGTATTTCAGATGATTATATATGTGGAATAATCCATGAATTCTTATCTAATAATCTAGAAATTCCATCTTATATTTAATCTTCCCAAGCTTTTTATTGTCCAAATAAATTTCAAGACATCATAGAGCTATCATTCCATGCCTTCCAAGAAAATGGTTACCCAACTGATGATAATCATTAAGGAAAACATGGTCACCTATGGAATTATCCAAAATATGAAATCTCCCATCCACAAAATATTTATATTGACTTTTATCCATTACTATACACATAATTATATTGTAAATTGTTGTATAATTATCCGAAACAAAACAAAATCCCACCAATGATGTTTCATCTACCTGTACCAAATAATATGTGAACTAACTGGGTTACCATAAAAATCATTGAAAGGATCCCTTAAGATTGATTATTGATAACAATTATTATTAGAAAACTCAACCAATCCTATATGGATACCTCAAGATCCATCAAAATCCAGGACATAAGATTGAGAATATTCTACAAAATCTGATTATAACAAACTATCTAATAGTCTTCAATTGGATAATAAGTTGTACTTAAACTAAACATAGTCCCCATAACCTCTTGAAGGGTTATCCAGAACCTCATAGTAAACTGAGGATCCTAGTTTGGAACAATAGTTGAAGGAACCCATTGTAACCTCGCAATCTGTTGTACATAAATTTTACATAGATCTTCCAACATTGAGGAGTCTGTGCTCAATAGGGTATGAGATGACTTTATCAACCAATTAATAACCACTCTGATGGTGTTCTATGGAAGAGATTCTATGGTTATAAAATAGAAAATTCCATGTATACCACATCCCATTTCAAAAATAAAACATGAATAGTTTGGATCAAACCAGAAGGATTCAGATTATCTTCCATTATCTATCTTTAAGTGTAATAGTGGGACACATAATCATCAATTTCATGCTTTATTCACATCCATTAAAACTATTTAATTATGACATAATACTGTTTTTTCTAGGATAAAAAATTGATGAAGATCACTGAAAAAAATAAAAATGATATCCTCACTGATAATACGATGAAAAAAATACCCAAAACTAAGAATCTCATCTTATCGGACAAACCATCCAGAAATCATCTACCCAGTACATAGGGTTTTTCAATTTATTTTTACCATGTCATTCTAGAGTTAATTTTCCATAATTGAATTGTAGACAGATAATGATAACTATTAACGAGTCATAACTATACTTAAATCATTTTTATATGCATCCGGTTGTGATTGAGAAAAAAATCCTTATAGGTGTCCACTCTTCCTTTGATTCTTCCATTTCTTTCAAAGTGACCATCATAGTAAGATAGTCTTTTAAAACATTACCTTTTCAGGGGGTATAGGTTAAATCAAATTCAAACATCATAAGGTATTAAAACCAATGTCTCTGTCTAATATTTGGGTCTTTTTAAGATAATATATAGATTAAACTCTTCTATTCAGAAAAGACTGTGAACAATTCCCCAAAAAGATAATTTCTCCAATAGTCATGTAAAATCATAACTCTAATAATCTCAAAATCATTATTGGGGTAATTACCTTTATCCAGTTGAATCTAATTAGAGCCTTACACTTCCAAATGATATTATTTCATGACCACACAACCCAAACTAGTTCTTTAAGAATCATAGAAATCTGCATAACCCATACCAAGCTTCAAAAACATTTAATTTCAAGAACACATTAAAATTCATCTCAACTCATTGAATTGTGAATTACAATACACATCCCATTTATATTTCAATCCTTTATTTGTAAGATCCATTAATGGTGACACCAACTTTGTGAAATCCTTAATGAACCATTGATAGTATTTAGAAATACAAATGATTCTTTTAATTTTGATGAAATTATGTGGTTCTTCCCATAATGAAAAAATATTTACTATCTTTGGAAGAACTGATATGTTACATTCCAAAATTAATATTCCAAAAATTTTAACTTCATGAATCTAGAAATCAATCTTTTAAAAACATTTTATATAGTTAATTACTCCTCCTAATTTTCAAAATGATTACCAAAAAGAGACCATTCTTACAATCATCATTGAAAATAACAAAAATTTAATATCTCAACACTACCAAAAAAATCCTCATTATAATTATGGTGTATTAGATTCATCAAAGCTGATGGAACTATATAAGTGTTCGTCAGAACAAGGGTCATCATATGATATTTGAAATGGTAAACATTATCCTAAAATTTGTTTTACATATTCATTTCTAATGAACCATAATCAGAGTTTAAAATGAATGAATATGAATATTCTAGAAATATTCTTCATTTAAATAATCTAATAAATCAAAAAAAATATAAAAAGGGATACATATTTTTAACTTTTTATTAGTACAACTACTGATATTCTATATATAATTGTAGTAAAACATTTCACATAATAGAAATGAGAACTTGGTATGGACATAATGACACAATAGGGTGAAGAAATCCTTTCAAAACCATATCAGCCAACTAAATCTCGAGTTCTTCTAACTCGAATAGTGTCATGCAATATGATGGTAATAAAATTAGATAGATATATGGAACCATGTTGACCATAATATATACCTCCCTATATAAATAAGATTTAGATAAATATTTTGGGATGTCATTTTGAAAATCTGAAACAATCCTTGAATGATAGAAAACCGGAGATGTGTTATCGAGAAAAATTAGTAAAACAGATGAAAAACTCTTATACTATATATGGGAATGACTTACATGATAAGACCATGGACCCCACTCCCACTGAAAAACTTATGAACTCCCATCAGATGAATGAATGAAGGCATGTCGATGATATCAGTCCACCTTAACAAAATGAGAATCAAGCCAATCCATTCCAATAATGATGTTAAACAGAAGTAGATTACAAGAATTTAATCTTACAATAACTACATATCAGATATCAATATAGTATAAGAAAGATAATTAAATCCCTATTATTTCTTATTCTTAATAGGTTTCATTGACGCAATAACAACCGACATGTGCTTTTTCATAAGGTTAATCCTATAAAAATGGAATGATACAAATGATTTGGAAAACAGTATCAAATATTGTTATTTCTATTGAAGATGAAATAATTATAATACATGTCACTATTGTTCCACCCACAATCACCTCTCCCAAAAACTCATATACTATATTATAGTTCTTCTATATTAATTCATGATAATGGATCCTTGTAGAATTAACTACATCTGATTTACCCATAATTTCCATTGTACTTGAATATTATTAACCATATCGAGGAGTATAATTAAAATCATAACAACCCTATCGATGAATATAACATCCAAAAATATTATAAACCATCATAGGTGATGGATACGAAATAATGGTGTGCCTAGCTTTACCACATTTATAGGGTGTCATAGGCACACTGATAGCTACAACTAGGGGTGTTGAAGTGGGATGTTGCTGAGATCCACCTCCAGAAATCCTATGATTAAATTTCTACTTCATCATCTATATCTTGCTACTAAATCATCATCTATGTGTAAGAGAATAGGAATAAAATAAAACATTTCATGAAATATTAATCTCATCCATTATAGACCAATAACCTCTCTCTAGATAGGTATAAAGCTTCAATATAAATACCTATGATCTAATATACTATAGAAACAATTCTAGGTACTTATGAGACATCAGTAGGTCATTATTTATAAAATCTTCTGAAAAATTATTAAACTCAAAATGAATTGATGTACCCCAAACACAATGACTATCACTGCAACAAAGAGTCTAACTCTGAGACTTTCCCATCATTAAAAACCATGATAAAATATTCTGGAATATAAAAGTCATGAAACCCATCCAATCCAACCGCGTGCACCGGTCTTGTTGTATTATATAATCTGGAAAAGTATTCCTAGGACCCTCAAGTTCGACTGACATAGACTTCCCCATGAGACTCTCAGTTTTATCTACGAAATCGATGATATTATCAATATATTAAAGACTGTTCTACACCAATTTTGGTTCATTCACACATTTAAATGACTATAGTTTCTCAATCAACAATTATTTTGATCAATAAATTTCTCATATGGCTCCATGATTTAACTACATGACAGTGTTATAAACATTCAAAAAAATGGAATTACCCAAACATCTCACATGATAGCCTCAATAATGTTCTAATAAATAGGAGGATTCCCTTGAAGAGTATCAATTTCACCCTATTGAGGAAATCTCAAAACATATATCATAGGAATAATTCTACACACCTAGAAATATTAAATGATCAATAAATTGAATAATAACAATTAAAACCATAAAAATGATAATAAAAAACTAGTATCAACATCAAAATCAAAATTGGAGACACAAATTGAAATTTCCATTAGTATCTTGTGTCTCATTCCAGAAGGATGTGTCTATGCACACTTTGAAGTATTCTTCTTAATTACATATAATCATATATGAATCCTATCAGACAACCCAAGAAAAAAACTATTAAATAAATAAACCCTAACATGCTGATATGTTACAAATTTTTAACAAATCATCCTAGATAACCTATATAAATAAATTCCAAGTCCTATTGGCCACATACAAAAGTGTATTCCCAATCTCGACGGGCTAGTGACTAACACCCGACCATTAAAAAATTGAGGGAATTATTTTTTTCAATATGAATCAATAACATGGCTTATATATAGAGAGTCATGAAAAACTAGAAGATAAATAAACATAATCTATAAAAAATAATGAATAATAAAAGAAATACATGTAAAAAGATAAAAACAAGGACCTCCATGAGTCATAAAAGACAATAAAGGACTACAAAATCATGTAGTTACCCTAACATATCTATGGGATTTAATGGTAAAACTCAAACTATATCACTACAAATTATTAAACACCAATCACACAGAAATCCTCACCTCATCACTATAGTGAATTTCCTTTCCCTACATTAATTGATGTAATAGTGTATACATACCACCAAAGTGAGTATAGAGTGTTAGATAATAGGCTAGGTAGGACCCCATATAGGTGTTTTATATCTTGTATCTTAACATTATTTC
Organism: Viscum album; assembly: GCA_963277665.1. Lineage (NCBI taxonomy): Eukaryota > Viridiplantae > Streptophyta > Magnoliopsida > Santalales > Viscaceae > Viscum > Viscum album. The sequence goes on from OY728127.1 coordinate 26,034,487, forward strand.
ATGAATAATCAAATTTAATAAAATCAAGTCATGATATATAGTTTAACGGTTTTCATATTGAAATCATGGAATAAATTTCATTTCCCTTCATTCCATATTAAAAAATAAAATAGTTAAATAAGTTTCAAATCATTTCATATACATATATTAGAAAAATATGGAATCAAAACAATTATTTATCACATCTCATATTAAGTCCATGGGATCACACATCTAACATAAAAACCCAAAACAACTCAAATCATACGATAGAATAAAAAACATCATACCAAGGATCACACTAGATAATGATATTAATGAAACTAGTATCTAACATATATAATCACATTAAAATCATGCCACTATACATGTTAATCAATTCTAGGCGGATTATGGACAACCTAAAAATAAAACCACCCAAAGGTCTGACAACTATCTAGAAAAATAAGAATAATGTTAAATGGAAACCCCCCTTAGAAAACTGATTGATACCTTATGAGAACGATTACTATACATTCCACATAAGTACCAATCTATTACTATGTTATCTATTGTGAAAAGCATTTCATCAATCCTTTTTCAACAAAAAATGATCTGAAAACCATTTCACAATTCTATGAAAACTATTTTCCCTTTATTAAATCTTGGGGGAACAATGTTTTTGATAACTAATTTCCATAAGAAAAAATCCAATCAGTCATATTATTCCATTTCTTTTAAGAGATATGTTTCAAAAATATGAGCAATGTAGTTTATCAATACAAAGATGATACTGAAACACCTACCTAAAATCTTATATAGAATATTATTGTAAGAGGATCCACAAAAAATGAAGAACATAAAACCAAAATTAGAGCCCTATAACCAATCTAAACAACATAAACAATATTCAATTTAGAAAATAATCATTGGAATATAATAAAAAATCCATACATTGAGAACGCACACATGTCGCATGACAACCAAGAAGGAAACGTCTCCTAGATCTATATAAGAAAAAAGGATATATAAAGGAATCAATATAACCTCATTTTTAGGTCAATATATTTGAAAACACAGGGAAATGTTTCAACTTCAACCAAAGGAAATAAAGAAGTAGTAAGAATTATAAACCAGAAGATATGAAATTCAAATGCAATGATACCAAATCCTTGAACGAAGTGATTCACATCAAATAGAGGCGTCAAAAATCACCACTATATATATCCAGGTCTAGATCAAGGAATGTAGTGGAAGAAACAAGATTGATTTAGAAATCGAGTTCCCTAATGAATAATTCAAGAATTTTAAATGAAATGTAATCATTTAATATGTCGTGTAATATTTGAGGTTCTCAAATTCTAACAAACATCTTACCATTCTATTAAAATCCTTATTTTTTACATAACACGATGTGCAACCTTTACACACCATATAATGACTTGATGCTTTGTACAAGGTTAATGTTTTCTTCCTAGAATATATTACATGTTTTGTATTCCTTTTAATAATAGTTTTTTATACCAATAGACATCCAAATAACAAAACGATTTACAAAAACCACATACCAAATAATGCATTCTCTAAACTCTAGGAGAACATGTAAAGTGATTACAAGATTATACATAGACATTGTCAATTTAAAAAACATAAAACCCTAAAAATCATGTAACTTGTCTCATAAAATGTTCTCAATCCCTAGGATTTCTCTGATGCACCTAATTAATGTTTAAAATAATAAACTATAATTGAATTACCTAAAACAGTGAAATATTATTTTGTAAGCTATCTAATAATTTATTAATGAAATATGTTAATAAAAAATAATTTTCATTTTTAAATGTATATGAATTGATATAATTATTATGTGTTATGAGGATGAGTATAAATTCTCTATTATAACAAAAATTGGAAAATTTATGTTTATTTTTTACCCTTGTATTTTTAATTTGTTTTATCCTTTTTATAATTACCATGATAATAAAGTGTTGTATTCTCTTTGGGTTAAAGTTGTTACTATAAGGGAAATTTTATCATTAAATGGACTATGGTTGATATTTTCAAATGGATATCAATCATTTATCCGATGAAAGGATATTAAAAAATGTTAAATAAACTTTTTAAATATTTTTTATTATAAAATATTGTTATTTTTTTATGAAATCAACAAAAATTGTCTTAATGAACATGAAAAAAAATAATGAATCAAAAAAATAACCAATTAGCACTTCCCAAACATATTATATTGATGTAAATTTTTCTTGGAACATTATAAATATTTATAAATTATTTTTTTCATATTTATAGTAAATTATTTTTGTCTAATAAATGAAAAATTATTTTATCTTTGTTTTATAAGAAAAATGAATAATAATTTTAAAAAAAAATATAAGTAATGTACATTGGTGAATATTAATTTATCTATAATGATACCATTTATAAGAAAATATAATATAGTGAACTTGGATTTTCATTCAAGAATATTACATATTTTTAGATGAATATCCAATAAATTTCATAAACAAACACATGAGAATAGTAATATTTTAGTTCCTTTGTAAACATGGAAAAAAATCTTCTTTATTTGGTGGAAGATATTTATTTTCTCCCATAGTGATCTTATCATTTAGTAATCCTCTAAAACATGACATAATGAAAAATTTCTATATAAGGACCTAAAAATAAACAATAGAAAGGTCTCTCACATAAGTTCTATGATGATAAATAATGAAAATTTGTAAGCATGACATGAATATAAATGTGTGAGAGAATGAGAATAAAATAAAAAAGAAATACCTTTTTTATATAAGGCCAGAATCATGAGTAATGTAATAATGGTTGGTAATTCATAAGATAATACACATAAGTAAATTAATGATCATAGTCCATGAGGTCATATTATTTTAATTAGACACATATCTCTAGAATACACATCGGGATATAACATTGAGAACTTGTATAAATAGAGAAATGTTCCTTTATTAGGAATATAACACATAATATGGACATCTAATAAACAAATGTACATTCCACCATGTCCACAAATAACAATATGAACATTAAATTAAGGTTGATTTATAACATTAATGACAAGAAAGATGGGTGTTAGAATAATAATGTTGAAATGTAATATGGTTCATGAAAATACATTATGATCATTTAATCAGGTTATTGATTAACATTGTTATCATGTTACCAGCTTCACAAAAAATATATTTTCTCAAGATTTTTCCATCTTTACCCATTAAATTTGAGCTATATATATCCCACACATCCAATAATGAATATAAAAAATATTTTTTTCCATAATATCATAAAACATTCCTAATATCAAACCCCATGAAATTAAAGGGGTTTAATAAAAAAATAATCATATCATAAATTGTGGAAAATGGAATGTTTTCATAATCATCCAATTATACCATCATGTAATAACTCTTGGATATAGTAGCGTGTTTCATAAGATTTTTATCATGGTATAACTTATGGATGGGAATTGGGTTTCAGAAACATCTTTTAAGGATACAAGATTCAAAGAAATTCTTAATAGTTTCATTTGTTCATATCCAATATAATTAATAATTAATATAATTATATATTCATAAAAGGAAAATTATTTTTAACGATTAAATGGAATATTTCTAAGGAATATAAATTTTCTTTTAAAATCATTTTCTGGAACAAAAAATTTCTGAATTAGTTATAAAATAAATTTCATTTGGGAAATACAAGAAACATATTAAGGAAGATTAAAAATATATAAAAAAATTTAGGAAATTATCTTATCATTTTATAATATAATTTTTACAATAATAAATTTTTAAAATCTTTTTTATAAAACATTGATTTGGAGGAAAAGGTTTTTGGAATAGAAAATAAGAATTTTCATAAACAATACTCTTTAACTATTGATATCATAAAAAGAGTAAAATTATGGAAATATATAAATTATAATTTCATAAATAGAGGGGAATATAATCGATTAATTTCATAATTTAATGATTATGAGAATTGATAATAGGATTCATAATCATGGGGAATCTCAAAAAAATAATAGATAATAACATGAAATCGTTACCACATTGGTATCGTTGAATTGAATCCACATGAATGAATAACACTAAATAAAACATATAATACAATGGAAAAAAATAAATTACTGATATTACATTTCAAATATTTTTTATACTCCTCATAAATAATATTGGTTCACAGCATAAGATATGTCTCAAAGAAGTCAAATTTTGGAATACAAGTCGTATAGTTAAAATAATATTTTGAATCATAATCCCAGAGAATGAATATAATGAAATGAAACATTAAATATAATGAATATAATGGTATTCATGGTTTATCATTTCAAATGGTAATTTTATATACAACACCAAATAAATTAGTGTTGAATTTTCATGTCTCCTAAAAATAAAAGAAAGTAGAAATCCCTTACTGTATGTAATGGTTTCCATCGAACTTGTTAAAAAATCATTTTGAAAAAAATATGTTTTGTACAAAATTTAATGAATTGTAATACATATATATATTCTTAACATATATTATTTACTTATATAATTTTTATTACTAGTTTACTAATAATTTCAGCTTAATTTCATGTTTCAGTTAGTAATCGCTTTGTTTCTTAAAATATGAATGTATTATATAATTTTATAAATCATACATTAATAATTTTTATATAATATAAATTATAATAATATTTACATTAACATCATATTTATAGTAAATTTATAGTTTAAATATCCATTAAAAAATGGTTTTTTTATATAAAGTATGTTATGATCAAGGAGACATAAGGTCATACATATCCATGAAAAACGTTTACATTTTTGGTGATCATTTTGAAAAAGAATAAAGTAATATATTATAATTCTATAATTATAATAATATCACAACTTATTTATTATATTTTTAAAAAAAGTATAAATATCATCCATGTAGCGTGTTAATGAAAAGAGAGAGTCACAACGCATCATGAAGTCGGTAGTGCACATGTACATGAACGATGTTATATTATTTCAGTGTGCAAAAAAGAATAGAAATGATATATTAAATAGCCATAAGGATAAATATATCATTAATATCAAAATTATTTCATCTATATCAAATTTATTTGTACATATTTTCTTCCATATAGTGAGTTAGTGAAAAAATAATCACATCGATTCACAATGTAGTAGTCTTTCATACACTCAAGTGATGTTATTATATCCCCCATAGAATTAATAAATAAAGATATATTTTATATAATCCCTCAATATGTACAATTATATTATAAATATAACATATATACTTTATATCCATCAGAATATCAAACCATAAGAGGTTGTAATGGAAAAATTAATGGCAATGGTTTGTCAGGCAATTGTTCCTCATATGCACGACCAATGATTTCATACACCATTTGATGACAATGAATATAGTTTTAGTTATTCACCTTAACATAAAAATATATTATTTAATGTAAGATAGTGATTATTTTATTTCATTATGTTATAATAACAATTCAACTAGTTTGTTGGTGAAATTTTAAAAAAATCCCGTTGATGAATGTTAACACTCCTTCGGGTATCCTCATTTGGTTTTCACAAAAAGACACCATTGAATAAATTATTCTGCATAATAATAATTCTAGGATGATGAAATGCATTTTTAGAAGAAATTTTTATATTTATTGACCAATAAAAAATGTTTTCATGTTGTTATGAAGAGTGGATACATGGTTTCCTTTTATAAGTATGGGGAGGGGACACACCTCATATTTTTTAAAAGAGTTATGTCGTCCCACAATTTTATTATATAATAATGTTCTAAAATGAGACATTAAAGAACCATAGTGGGGAAATATTGGGAAAATGTATATGAAATAGTTTTTGGGGAATTTTATATGTCGTTTTTCCCTTGAAAATTAATTTTGACCTTTAGTAAACCCTTTTTTACCTCAACTCTAATTAAATTTAATTGTTTAATTATTTAGTTTGGTAAAATGTTATTTTTACATTATTATATAACATAAATTATTATTATTCCAAATATGTAATCCATTTTTTCAGATTTCATTAATTTTTTTTGAAAATATTGATTAAAATTTAACATTCTAGACATGACTAGAAAGTTGGGTTTTAAGGTGGAAGTTTAAAAATTTGGACTATTTTTATATCAATATTCAATATGAAATTGATTATAATAAAATATGTTTTACTATTTTATGTATACATGAACAATCTCTACTTTTAAAATGATATAAAACATAATTAAACTTAATAAATATATTAAAATAAATCTTGGTATTCAATTAAAATTAATTATATTTCACTTTTCATCAAAGATTTTTTTTGAAAAATACCAAAAAAAGTTCATAAGATTATTTTGAGAATATGATATTAAAAAATTAATTTTTGTTTTTCAATTTCATTTTCAATTAGATTCAAAAATTAATTTTCCCAAAATGAAACATCGATCACTTTTATGAGGAAATCATATTTTCGAAACAAATAGCATCATTTTCAAAATTTGTGTACTTATTTATGATAATTTTTTAATTATATAAAATAATTATCCATAATATTTATAAATTATTTGTTACTTTAAAAGTAAATATGTATAATTTATAGTTTATAACAGTCTTGTATGAATAAATATACTAAAAATATATCATGGTTTTATTAAATTTCAGTGTCTTGTGTAATGAAATCTAACACAGTGTTCAATGTTATGTAAGATTAAATTATTTTTTTCAAAAAAAAAACTATTATCTTGGTGATTTATATAATTAAATATTAAATTTTAGTTTTTTTGTTACAAAATGATTCAATGAAATTTAATTTATTAAAAAAAACTATTCAAAAACATTTCAGTGAGTTACATTATACAACCATTAAAATGAATTTTTATTTAAAAATTAATCACCCTGATAAAAAAGTGAGGATACATATACCTAATAATATCAAAAATTTCCCAATTACATTTCTCAAATTAGTGGTTTCAAAAATGAACATTTAATATTTTAGTTATGAATTTTTATTTAAAAATTCATCACCCTGATAAAAAAAGTTAGGATACATATACCTAATAATATGCTAAATTTCCCACATACATTTCTCAAATTAGTGGTTTCAAAAATGAACATTTACTACTTTAGTTGTCTGGTTTCATAGAACTGTATATGTATGGCCCATAATATCTACCATTTGTTTTTTATAATAAATCTCACACTCCCACAATTCAACATATGTGTTTTTTAAACATTATGGATTAGGTATGTACATCTTTAAATGTGATAAATAGAACACATATTTATCAAAATAATTCCTATGTGGTATCACCAAATGATTTGGTACTATCCAAATATGATTAAATGAGATAGATATATATAGGTATTTGTTTTCCATTCATTCCACTATAGAAAAAATAATTTAAAGAACTTCTAACCAACAAAAATATATATATCACATAAATTATTAATATAATAAAATTTATGTAAAAATTTTATTTAATAAATGTTTCTAAATGGATCTATCCTTCACTTCTATCTCTTCCAATAGATCAGGTCTTACCATAATTGTTAATTTATCTTCATTAGAGTTTATTTTAAGGGATAAATATGAATCCATCAAAAATTATGAAGTTAAATATATGGATTTTAAAATCATAAACTAGAATAATATTTGATCCCTAAAACATTTTATATCCAACAAAAAAGATCCTAACATATCACCTAGGGTTCAAGTTATTCTCATACTACAGAAACTAAACTCTGAACATACATATTTCTGAAAAACCTCACTAAAATGTTGATGTAAAATTTATATCCTAATCAGATACAATATACAGGGTACTCTATGTTACCTTACCCCATCATTAATTTTTATTCTGGAAAGAATATCTAGAGAGAAAAATTCTTTTTTAAAATAAAAATTCCATATTTTTCAAGGTTATCATCTAATTTTCATGATTCCCTCAATAAATATATTTGATAACCCATAATCATTTACAATACATTTTTTCATGTGTCCATTAGAAATAAGTCATCATGAAATTAATTTTTCACTAAAAAATATACGATCATAATTGGTTTTATATCAAAAAACATCTATTGAAATATCATAAATCATGATAAACATTCATCACATAACACCACAAAAATGTTTTCAATTAAATTTATCTTCTGATCAAACATAAACACATAAACAAATTATTATATCCACAAAAGTTATTTATATATTACATGGATACTTATTTACTTCCAATTACCAATTTACCATATATTTATTATGTAATCTGTTATTTTATACAAAAAATAATAATTCGATGCTTGGGTTTATCTTTGTATCAATATAATATAAAATGTGATTTCATTGTTGTAAAATCCATCTAGAGGGAGATAATCACATTAAATTTTACTAAGGGACAAAAAAAAATTTATAAGTATAATTAATATGAAATCAAACATGAAATTCCCAACAAAGGAGTTGAGGATAAGTGTTCTAAAATAATGACGATTCACTTCATCCATTTTTAGTGAAAAATTTTACATTTTTTTTCTTTTTCTTTATATTTCCTTATGTATTATCATCCATGATATGCCTTATATTGGGAAATTGATTCACATAATTTTAAAACTCAATGAAAAAGATTCACTAAATTTTTGTTGGTGTATTTTATTGAGAGGTTTCAATATTTATTTCATTAACTTAGCTGTTCACATCTATAGTACATTATATATCCCAATGGTTATCCATCACACACTAGAAACACCTCATTGTTTTATTCAGGAACATAATTATCTTCTCTTTCAAATGGTTTTGGAATGTATAATTTTGAAATTTTTCTTTCCAGTAATGGGAAGAATAATTGGATTTCTCATTGAACACTATTTTCCATTTCTTATCACCAGAACCAAGTGGTTTTTTAGTTTCTAATTATATTATTTATTCAATAAGAATAAATTCTTCTTAACATCCAAGGATCCTTATTGATAATTTCATTCATAGATTTGGATTCAAGGTACTAAATAATTATTAAAATTTAATTTTAGTCTAAATTATAATACCATATTATTACCATGTCTGACATTTAAAATTCATTTCATAGGTACAAACAAAGATATCATCCTTCTTATTTAGATTGAGGAATTCGTTCTCCATCATTATACGAAGAATATAGGGAAGGTGATTTTTGAAAATTAACATTTAAAACTTATCCCACTTCATGTAGTCGATTTAATTTGTTTTCCACATATTCGTTGTAATATTCCACCATTGATCTACATCACCTTAAAAATGAGCGACTAATTAATGAATTATGCCTCATCTAAACAACGGAAAGGGGGGAAACCTTTTTTATACTGATCTATTTATCATCAAAATTTTATAAATATAACCATTTAAGTAAGGTTTCCATTGTTTCATAAAATAATTAGTAAAACTTTTTTCCATCATTTTCAGATTTTTAATTCACTCATGAGTAATATATTTTGAATGTTGTGTGATAATTGAAATGAGTTATTAAATATTTCTTCAATTACAATCTATCTCATAAGGGGATAGTAATTTAATTTTAAATTGAATTAACAACTAATATGTTTTCTTATGCTTCAATCCATATTCTAAAACCAATAAGATTAATGTGGAAAATAATAATCCATGTATGGAACCACATAATCGGTAATATTTACATAATGTGTGTCCAAATCATTAGACATTATATCTAATCTATAAAACCATATGTTTATTCTAGGAAATTTATAGTAATAATTTGTTTATATCTTTCATGAGGGTTAATAAAGTGTTTGTGAATTTTCAAAGAATATCACATGGGTTTCTAAATCCAGGTTTAAAATAAGGGCCATTTCCATGCACTATGTGATGACTAATGCCATTTAAATTGACAATTTTCATAGTTATTACCCCTTGAAACCTATGTGATAGAGCCACATCCACTTGTAGTATCCAGAAAGGGAAGTAATTTCATAAATCAACTTCATATACCCTTTACCATAATTTTCATGAAATTTTCATATAAGTTGATTAGTACTTATAATTATACATAGAGACATCTGTTGGAATATCCTTATCTATATCCATTGGGATATATCTATTTTTTTTGAATCGTTTTTCTTAATTTTAGATAATAAAATCTAGTAATATAATATATAGTAGTCTAGAAATATATTTATTTTTCTATAATTGATACATATTAGGGTACTCCCTAGTTGGTTACATCTCATGTACTAGACACACCACCATTATAGTATAATATATTTCATAATAATTCCATTGAGTGTATATTCAAACACCAAACAATGTACATGTGTGAGAGTTTCCAAAGATCAAAAAACATCATTTTACTTTGAGACAATATATTACAACCCAATAATTTCCTATATTGATATTGAAGATTTTTAGATGAATATTAAATACATTTCAAAAATACACTATTAAGAATCATAGAATTTTTTAGTGAAATTGGATTATTGCAATAAACATTTCTTATGTTAATGAATAATATTCAATATCACCCCAACATATCATCCTCATTTGAAATATACAAAAACATACCCTATATAAATAATATTTCACCACATGGGGAATTGAATAATAAGAAATTGTCTGCTCATATTCTTAGAATGGTTTAAAAAGGGTTATACTGATGCATAATAAGAAAATGTGGGAATAAGAGCATGAAAAAAACATATAAAAACCATACCCAACATATAAGGGGACATAACAATTATTCATGGAAAAAATAATGAAATTTTATAAGACATGAAACATAAGAGAATTAGATAACATGATCAATGAGATAATATTGTTTTCATTAGACATAGTCTTGTGGAATAAACATTAGTACATAACAATGTGGACATGTATAAATATAGTCTTGTGAACTCATTATGTAATGGACATGAATTCAGTCCATCTTATAAATTTATGGACATGAAACTAGGTCCACACATATCATTATTTTCATGTAATACATTTAGGCACATAACATTGTGGGCAATAAATACATGTCTACATATATAAGTGTGAACATTTAATTAGGATCACACATAATGTTTTGATCAGGTAATCAGGTTCACATATTACATTATGTACAAATAAAAAGTCTCCCACATAATATATTTAATCAAGATTTATCAAGATTTAATAAATTCAATGTAGGGAGATATTTCTCCCAATCATCACATGATGAAAACCATTAATATATGTTCTAAATGATCATAAAATATTCATCATTTCATAAACCGTAAATTAATTGGATTTCTAAATAATTTTGACCTATCATAATCAGTTTAAATGTTACATGTTATATAGTCATTTTAACATTACATCTTGGATGAAATGTGAATAAAATAATATGGTTCAAAATAATTTTTTCAATGTATATATCGTAGAAGAAAAACTAGTTTGAGTAATCTATTCTCATGATAAACCATTGAAATGAAGAATATGAAAAACAAATTTGTTTTATTTACAAAATATAGAATAATATGTCTCAAAGGATATCATCATAGATGAATAATAATTTATATAGATGACTTGAAATTTTTTTTATGAAAATAACTTTCCATTGAAATTCAGTTTTATTAAAAAAAAATCTGAAAAAATCAAAAATAATTTTTCATTCAAAATATGTATTGAATATTATAATGGAATTTATTGAAATAATTTAAAATTTTATATTCAGAAATTAACCTTTCAAATTTTTAAAATAGTTTGTATAAAATAAATCATTTTAAACTTCTTTTTAGAATGCCTATTTTTGTACGAAATAGGGTACTCGATTAAATTTTTGATTTTTCCAAAAAAAAATTATTATTAACCTCTTGAGAAAATTATTAAATAAAAATGAAAGTAAAACATCTATTATAATTAAATAATAATATCATATAGAAATTAATGAGTTTTTTGATAGATATACAAAAATATTTTATCATTAAAATTATTTTCTTGACAAATCATGGTAAATAGTGATATTATAACATAAAAAACAAAGCATTTTGGAAACATTGAATCATAAGAGCCATGAATGAATAAAAAAATTAAACATATAATATCAGGAAAATTAAAAAAAATAATTATATTACACATCATTGTGGTTGTATATACACCTCATAAAGAAGAGAATAGCACAATGTAACATATATCTCAAAGATTTCAAATTGTGACTAAAAATCATTTTCCAATTTATTAGTGTAAGGAATAATAATAACCATTAATGACTATAATCAAATTATACATTAAATTTAATCAGAAATTGAATTATTTTTATATCATTTCAATTGGTAAATATATACATCACACAAATGAAAAAAGTGGTGAACTTTGATATGTCTCCTTAAAATAAATGAGTCACTATAAATACCTTACTATAAGTCTAGACTTCCTTCACACTGATTTGAAACTCTTCTATAGTAAAAACATGTTAATTTAAAATTTATTATAAAAATATTATTATATATATCATACCATATACGATTTACTTATGTTCTTTTTATTAACAGTATATTAATATATCCATATTGAATTAATGTTTTGGGTAATGACCACTTTTTTGTAATTGTTTTGTTTAGAAATTTTTTTCCTATATCATTGATCATGGTTCAATAATCTCCATTATAACAGTAATGAAATAAGTATCATTTTTATTAAAAAAAATTATTTTTTATAATAATTATGAAAAACGATTTTTGGAAATGATGTACACTATTATCATAGAGATGGTAAGTTCTACGTACACTTGAGTTACATTTCAAATTTTCAATGATCATTATATAAAGGATGTAAGAAATAAATTTTATTTATATTTTTATAATAATACAATATTGAACAATTTTTATTAAAATATACTTATAAATATTATCCATGTTGTGTGGTGATGAAAAAAGACAGTAACTTTTCTTTATGAAGGCTATAGTCCAAATGTAAAAAAATGATAATATCATCATTCAGTGATTGGAAGAGGTAATAAAGAAAATGAAATATTAAAATTTTAGAAATATAATTATTTAATGAATATAATAATTATATCATGTATATAATTTATAATTATCAATATTATCTTTTTCATACAATGATAGTGGGGAACGCATCACATCGCATCATGAGGTAGTTGTTGTCCAAACTCATAAGCGTTATTATCATATCTCCAATAAACATTAAGTTAGTTATAAATATATGATATAAGTACTCTAGAGATAATTTTATTTTATTGATATGTCATATATTTGTTATATCCATCATCATATACAACCATGAGAGAGGTTAATGGAAAAACAAATAGAATTGGTTTGTTAGGAAGTAGTTGTCATGACCCGCCTTCATGAAGATGAGGTAAGGGATGGAAAAGTGTCACACCCTTTCTTACTCAAGATAAAGGAGAGATAGTGACCCTATATTCCTGACATCAACAGGCACCAAAGAGGTAACCTCCACCAAGGGTATAAAATTTCATGTAATATGGAAGGCATTACCCTTTTAATTGAATATGATCAGGAGATAAGATGGTAAATCCCAATCAACTCCAAATACTAAAAGTAAATGAAAATACAACATCCATTCCCACATGAATGTTCAAATGTAAATCTAATACAAAGTACAACAAAACCCTATAGTAAAGTACCAAAAGAAAAGTGACTAAGCAATAACAACAACTAATCCCGACGCGCGATCTTGTATAGTCCAGAATGGTCTCGAATGTCCTCATAGAAACCTAAAAAGGATTTATATACATAGGGGGATAATACAAGTATACTCATTATGGAATCTAAAGCTACCCATGTAAAAGTTGTGGAATGTACTAATGTCCATATGAGAAAATAGTAGAACCGTAAATATCCTACAAAGAAATACTAACCAACCTAGTCTGTAACAACCCGAGATATTATAAGATACATTCTTTTTAATTTCATTCATATCTTCTGTTGTACGATACACCAAGATTATCATTCACTATATGCAACACCGTATTAGCTTGCAGTATACGCCACACAATTCTTGGATCGTGTTATACACAATTTCAAGTTTATTTGATAGAAGTTATTCTATGCAACATTGACTGTATATATATATATATATTCAATGTATAAATAAAATATGGTTGGATTCTGTTATATTCAACAACAAAGGAGTCGTGCACTACACGCAACCCTGACATGGCTTGCATTACACGCAATCGCGACCTTCCCCGATAGCGTGTGTTATACGCAATACCGGGTTTTACTAAACAAAGATATTTTATTATAATATTATTATGAACTAGACGTTATGAATAGTATTAACTAAATTTTTAAATTCATAACATTATTATTCATCTTACACATTTTCTAGAACATGGTATAAGAACAAAATAAATTTTTCAGTTAAAATATGTATTTTTAAAAAAAATGTAGTTTTGCCGCCTTTTGATGGCTCACCCACGTTAAATCTAGTTTTTGAAATTTTTATAAGTTCAATTTGACAAAATAAAATTCTTATTATGAATCAGGATATAAAAATTTACATTAGATAATGTTTTGATATTTTTCCGATAACTTTCAGATTTTAATGAATAGTAAAAACACGCTATATTATAATTAAAAACAACTTTTTTCATCGTATTAACTTATGTGGTTAAATTATAATATTTAATGGTTTTAAAGTATAAATAGAATATATTTTTACCATTTAATATAATGTATGTCATTAGCATTGATTTTACCTTGAATTCGTAGGTTAAATCAATTCAATCTTTTGCAATGTTTTAAAGAAAAACCCATTTTCTTTCGACAATGGGATTAATTTTAATTTAATTTCTACAACATTTGTGTATTGAATTTGGAAAAATGGATTCCATATTTGGAATCAGTGGTTCCAACTCATGTTAATAAAATACTTTTTATTTTTGGGCATTGTGAATAGTGACTACGGTAAATTTTATTTACCGTAGTTAAAGGTAAATCGGGTAATTTAGGGTAAATATAAGATCATAAAATTACCCTAAAACTTGGAAAAATCCAACTGGGTGACTAAAAGTCGACCCATATCATCTAAGGGTCGGATTAGAGTCATTTAATAGACTTTTTTCCATGAAAATAATTTAATTATTATTAAAACCAAAGAAAGTGACATGTCACTCTCTTAAATCTTATAAGTATAATAATTTTAATTTAGTGATAAACTTCATGAAACATCGAACATGAGTAGTCTCAAGAAATATAATAAAATTATCTACATCATATGAATTTATTTATAATTTTTAGGGATTAAATAATTATAATTAATAATGACACAATAGTGATGCAGAAATTGTTTATCTTGTGAAAAATCAAAAATATAGTTTTTATTAAACTAATATTGACCATAAAATGCACAAAAACCTGACCAAAACATATTGGTCATTTAAATGTAAACCATAAGCATCCAATGGTCGAATATTTGACCATTTGGAGCTTTATAAAATCGATTATGATACTTATATTATTTTATTTTAAATGACGCCAAAGTTGTCACTTTCATAATTTAATAAATATAAAAATTTAAATATTGTGATTTTAGGATGATAAATTCTATTAAAAGTATTATTGTGAAATTTAATTTTTTTATCTTCATCATAGGATTTTATTTTTAATTTTTATGCAAGAAAATAAGTATATTAAATAAATATACAAAAAATTTGTAGTAATTATTTTATTAAGAGATAAACCAAATAAATGGTTTTTAAAATAATAAAATAAATATTATATGAACTATTTAATGTGATACACTAATTTTATAGATACATATGACATTTTATTAATCTATTAAAACTTTTTTTTCGAACATATCTTTTGTATATATTTTATTTAAATTCAAATAAATGAATAGTGTCAAAATTGACACTGTTGTTATTTTATAAAAATAACATATTATGAAATTGTTTATAAATCAAAAAAATATTTAAAAATTATAAATTACAATTTATGTGGTCGAAAATGTAATAAAGTTTCAAATTATGGAAAATTCACCACACATATGTAATTATTTATAATAATTTAAAATTTTGAATATTATTACCACAAATTTTATTAAATTGATAAATAAGGATAAATCAAGTTGATAATGTTTAAAATAAAATCCTAACATGTCTAAATTGTATTGGTTGATGAGATTACAACCCTATCTCATCTAAGCTTTGAATATGAGTCATTTTGGAAGTTTTTATGTGGGGTTGGGATTTAATATAAACTAATATTTCTTATATTTCCAAAGGTGCCCCTCTCCTCCCTTATAAAAGGGAACCTCCTCTCTCTCTTCCTCACACCAATTTGAGCCTTAAAACTCGGCCAAACCCTGCCCATTTCACTTCCCCACTTCCTTAAAAACCTACTAGAGGTACTGGTCTTATCAAAAGACCAACTGTAGTGCCTTAAGAGAAAGTTTAAAGGGGGAACTTCAAGAAAGAGGAGGTTCGGACACTTACGAAGCAAATCGGACCTAAGGTAATGGAAAATCTCGCAATCTCAATTTTTATCCGAGACTGTTTATACTTCATAATTTACTGGGGTGTATTTTATCATCCACATCCATGTTTCCTCAATATGTAATATTGTTCCATCCACCTACAATTGTTTAAATCCAATTTTACCCTTCGGTGAGTTTTTAGTAAAAGATATGAAATGAATCTTTTTTCGTTTTTCGTATGAGGTACTTTTTGACTTTTCCGACAAAAGTACGAGAAGAAAATTTTTTTAACTTATACGACATGAATGGATTTTTAAAACATTATTTCCAAGAATCTTCCTTTAAAATTTTTCAAGTTTACTTTTAATAAACTTCTTTTAGTTTAAAATTGTATGACATGTTAAAGAAAGGAAAATGTTTTTGAAGTATAAAGGATATTTTCCTCAATAATGGAGTTCAAGTGCTTTATCAAAATTATTTTCCATATAAGATAATACAGGGTTCTATTTCTATCCCTATTATAACATTTATTTTATTATGTTGTGATGGAATTATTTTTATGAATTCCTTTATCTTATATGAATTGGTTTATGATGTCATGTTGTTTAAGAATCCCATTTTTACTACATGGGTTATGAAATGATGTATGATTTATGATTTTGCGGCACACATAAGAATGGTATCATTATGATATGGGTGGGACCTATATCTCCCTCCAATTAATTGGTTAAATATTTTATATCTCATGAGATTGGCATGGCTAGAACGGCAGGTTAAACCGGTTCAGTGAAACCGGACTGAAGTGAGGAGTGAACTCAGTTCAGAAATGGACTTTGTCCACTAAGATAGTCTTGGAAATGAGTCTTGACTAATAAGAAATTATTCTCTATGATTATGTGTGTATGCCACAAAGTTTCATGTTTTAAGTTATGATTATTGGGATTTCATTTCACTACTATGATTTATCCCATGTTATGAAATTATGCTCTCTTTTGCAGGATATGATTTCAAAAATGTTATGTTCTTATGAATATGATTTGATTGATATTTCATTTGTTTACCCATACTAAGAATTTTAGCTCACCCTTTTGTATGTTTTATTTTCCCCAGAAATAACGAAATGTTTTAGGTAAGGAAACAAAAAGGGGAAGATCGTTATGGGAGATGTTGAAGATCTTTCAACATGATTAGATGTTTATATTCCGAGTTTCCAAAGACACTAAACTAATACGATACTTGTGTGTCTGTTTTTGTTATGTATTAAGTATTCCGAAAAAGTGATGTATTGTCCATGTACGTCAAGCTTCAAGTCTCTATAGTTGGTATCAGAGGAAAGTTTTAGTTAACCTTTGGAAACTAGGATGCGAAAACTTTAGTGAGATCCCTAGAGATATTTCTAAGGTATGTATAGGGATTTCTCTAAGGATAGGTATACGTATAGGATATAGTCCTAGAACTATGATAATGATCTTAGAATTTAACCTAAGATGTTAGATATTGATGGTACTCCTCCTTTACTATGTTGTTTTCCCTAGCATGATTTTTTCTTCTCACACTATTCTTATTGGGTTTTAGAAAATGGCCGGAAACAAGATGATTCACAATAATGGAGGATATGATGGACAATGTAATGATATTCTTCATAAGAAAAAAATGAAACGGGATTTGGAAGTCCAAACATCATTATTATGCCTAATCATCAATCTCATAATATGATCAATAATCTCAACTTTGGTAAGTTTCTCGACTCAGATAATAAGAGAATGATGGAGTTTCATGATGATCATAGAGGAAAGAAAGTTCAATTTCCCTCATTTAAATCATGTGGGAAGAGGAATCAGGGGGATTGTTTCAAAGGAACTGGAAGATGCTGTGGGTGTGGAAAAGAATGACACAAATCCAGTAAGTGCAAAGGAAAAGGTTCAGTTAACACCATGGACAAGGATAATGGTATTTCTACGACATAGAAAATGTTAAGATGTTTTAAATGTGGAATATATGGGCATTATGCAAACCAATGACTTAAGGAAAAATCTCATGAAGAGAATCAGCATGGTCATATGGGTAGTATTTATGTGGATGATGATGAAGAGACTATAAATGAAATATGAGGTGAATGAAATGATGAAGCTCAGCTAGTGGTTTAAGAAGTTAGTGGAATGATTGTATGTTTATAAAGAATAATGTATGGTACTGTGGAATAAAGAATCATCTAAGGATTGTTACACTATTGTTTTTTCTAAAGTATTTGAAAGTATATATTGACTGGTACCGGTAACCATGAAAGGATATTCATATATTTTTTGAAAGTAGATGATATGCGCACAATGAAGGGATAAGAAGATAATGAGATGTTTGATTGTATTCATGAGCTCATGACTGATATAAGGACTAAGTGATATTATGGTTTGATTATATAGTTTTTTTGGAATTTTGGTATGTGGAAAGAGTTACCATTTGACAGTATTCATGTTTTCACTAAGGTTCTATGGTAATTTATGTTTCAAGAAAATATATGACTAAGGTATTCATGTGTTTAGAATACAACCAACAAGATATATCTCATGATATATGTGGGATAAATGCTTGTATTCACATTCTTGGTAGATAACCTTTCTAGTAATTATTTTCATTATACTATGATCTTGGACCGAAGTATTTAGATAAGCCTACAGATTGGAATGGCTTATGTTGGACATAAGTTAGTAATGTTAATGGATAGAACTTTTTTCGATATTATTTTTGGGATGTTATAGTAATGTAATTTTAGAAAAAAAAGACAACCTGTAGGACGGGCGACAACCCATCGCGTCGGACAAAGATGTGGGAATCAAACCCACAACTAAAGTGCGACTGGCCTTTATCGCATACCAATAGACTACAGGAATTCCCTGGTTCGTAGAAACTAGATTTATTTTATTAAGCAGCGTGATAGATGAAGTATAAGTTCATTTTTTCGTATACGATTAACCTCACCAAAGATGGACTTATGTATATTTGATAACTTTTTCTAACATTTTGTTTGAAACAAATGGAATGACCCATCATTCTATCACATGATCTTTTAACACTTCACAAATAACAAATTCAACTTCATTTATTTAAGAGATTAAGTGGAAATTGTTCAAAGCACGAACAATAGTGAGATTGTACCAAAATAAAGTAAGTATTTATTCTAATTCAAATTCTTCAAATTTAGGGAAATGATCTTGAAAACCAAAAATGTTGTCCTAGTGACTTTATTTCTGATGAATCATATGGTACCCTAGATCATCAAAAATTTATAGCTTTGTGATTATTGGCTTTTTCATATCCATGTTCCCTACCACTCTCTATCAGAACATGATGGTTAGATTTCTCTTCCATATCCATATTTTCACCTATGTTCTCCTTTATGGAAACCCAGTGATGAGTTAATTTGGGTAACCATTATATTTCATACTTTAGTTTTTAAAGTTCAGTTTTGGTATTTCTTTTTACGACATGGGCTTCTATGAATAGTAAACAATTTATAACCCCGACGAATTTCGAGGGAAAAATTCATTTTAAGGGGGGTAGAATGTAATAACCCGAGATTTTATAAGATACATTCTTTTTAATTTCATTCATATCTTCTGTTGTACGATACAACAAGATTATCTTGCGCTATACGCAACACTGTATTAGCTTTCTGTATACGCAACACAATTCTTGGATCGTGTTATACACAATTTCATGTTTATTTGATAGAAGTTATTCTACGCAACATTGTTTGTATGTATATATATATATATATATTCAATGTATAAATAAAATATGTTTGTATTCTGTTATACTCAACAACAAAGGAGTCGTGCAATACACGCAACCCTGACTTGGCTTACATTACACGCAATCGTGACCTTCCCCGATAGCGTGTGTTGTACGCAATACCGGGTTTTACTAAACAAAGATATGTTATTATAGTATTATTATGAACTATATGTTATTAATAGTATTAACTAAATTTTGAAATTCATAACATTATTATTCATCTTACACATTTTCTAGAACATGGTATAAGAATAAAATAAATTTTTCGGTTAAAATAAGTATTTTTTAAAAAAATGCAGTTTTGCCGCCTTTTGATGGTGCACCCATGTTAAATATAGTTTTTGACATGTTTATAAGTTCAATTTGACAAAATAAAATTCTTATTTTGAATCAGGATATAAAAATTTACATTAGATAAAGTTTTGATATTTTTCTGATAATTTTCATATTTTAATGAATAGTAAAAACACGCTATATTTTAATTAAAAATAACTTTTTTCATCGTAATAAAATATGTGGTTAAATTATAAAATTGAATGGTTTTAATGTATAAATATGATATATTTTTACCATTTAATATAATGTATGTCATTAGCATTGATTTTACCTTGAATTTGTATGTTAAATCAATTCAATCTTTTCCAATGTTTTAAAGAAAAACTCGTTTTCTTTCAACAAAGGGATTAATTTTAATTTTATTTTTGCAAATTATTTGTATCAAATTTGGAAAAATGGATTCCATATTTGGAATAAGTGGGTCCAAATTATGTTAATAAGATACTTTTTATTTTTGGGCATTGTGAATAGTAACTACGGTAAATTTTATTTACCATAGTTAAAGGTAAATCGAGTAATTAAGGGTAAATATAAGATTATAAAATTACCCTAACACATGGAAAAATCCTATTGGATGACTAAAAGTCGACCCATGTCACCTAAGGGTCGGATTAGAGTCATTTAATGGACTTTTATCCATGAAAATAATTTAATTATTATTAAAACCAAAGAAAGTGACAACATGTCACTCTCTTAAATCTTATAAGTATAATAATTTTAATTTAGTGATAAACTTCCTGAAACTTCGAACATGAGTTGTCTCCAGAAATATAATAAACTTATATAAATCATATGAATTTATTTATAATTTTTAGGGATTAAATAATTATAATTAACAATGACACAATAGTGATGCAGAAATTGTTTATCTAGTGAAAAATCAAGAATATAGTTTTTATTAAACTAATAGTGACCATAAAATGCACAAAACCCTGACCAAAAAATACTGGTAATTTAAATTTAAACCATAATAATTCAATGGTCGAATATTTGACCATTTAGAGCCTTATAAAAGCAATTATGGCACTTATATTATTTTATTTTAAATGATGCCAAAGTTGTCACCTTCATAATTTAATAAATATAGCAATTTAAATATTGTGATTTTAAGATGATAAATTTGATTAAATGTATTATTGTGAAATTTAATAGATTTATATTCATCATAGGATTTTATTTTTAATTTATGAAACAAATAAGTATATTAAATAATTATACAGAAATGTTGTTGTATTTATTTTATTAAGAGATAAACCAAATAAATGGTTTTAAAAATTATAAAATAAATATTATATGAACTATTTAATGTGCTACACTAATTTTCTAGATACATATGAAATTTTATGAATATATTAATGCTTTTAGTTAGAACATATCTTTTGTATATATTTTATTTAAATTCAAATAAATGAATAGTGTCAAAATTGACACTATTGTTATTTTATAAAAATAACATATTATAAAATTGTTTAAAAATCACAAAAATATTTAAAAATTATAAATTAAAATTTATATGGTCGGAAATGTCATAAAGTGTCAAATTATGGAAAATTCACTGCACATATGTAATTATTTATAATAATTTATAATTTAGAATATTATTACCACAAATAAAATTAAATTTATAAACAAGGATACATCATGTTGATAATGTTTAAAATAAATTCCTAACATGTATAAATTTTATTGGTTGATGAGATTACAACACTATATCATCTAAGCTTCATATATGAGTGATTTTTGATGTTTTTATGTGGGGTTGGGATTTAATATAAACTAATATTTCTTATATTTCCAAAGGTGCCCCTCTCCTCCCTTATAAAAGGGAACCTCCTCCCTCTCTTCCTCACACCAATTTGAGCCTTCAGGCTCGGCCAACCCCTGCCCATTTCACTTCCACACATCCTTAGAAACCTACTAGAGGTACTGGTCTTATCAAAAGACCAACTCTAGTGCCTTATGAGAATGTTTAAAGGGTGCACTTCGAGAATGAGGAGGTTCAGACACTTATGAAGAAAATCAGACCTAAGGTAATGGAAAATCTCGCAATCTAAATTTTTATCCAAGATGGTTTATACTTCAGAATTTACTAGGTTGTATTTTATCATCCACATCCATGTTTCCTCAATATTTAATATTGTTCTATCCACCTACAATTGTTTAAATCCAATTTTACCCTTCGGTGAGTTTTTAGTAAAATATATGAAAGGAATCTTTTGTTGTTTTTCGTACGAGGTACTTTTTGACTTTTCCGACAAAAGTAGGGGAATAATGTTTTTTTTAACTTTTACGGCATGAATTTATTTTTAAAACATTATTTCAAAGAAGATTCCTTTACAAGTTTTCAGCTTTATTTTTAATCATCTTCTTTTAGTTTAAAATTGTATGACATGTTAAAGAAAGGAAAATGTTTTTGAAGTATAAAGGATATTTTCCTCAAGAATGGAGTTCAAGTGCTTTATCAAAATTATTTCCCATCTAAGATAATATAGGGTTCTGTTTCTATCCCTATTATTACATTTATTTGATTATGTTGTGATGGAATTATTTTTATGAATTCCTTTATCTTATATGAATTGTTTTATGATGTCATGTTGTTTAAGAATCCCATTTTTACTACATGGGTTATGCAATGATGTATGATTTATGATTTTGTGTCACACATAAGAATGGTATCATTATTAGATGGTTGGGACCTATATCTACTTCTAATGAATTGGGTAAAGATTTTATATCTCATGAGATAGACATGGATGGAATGGCAGGTTAAACTGGTTCAATGAAACTGGTCTGAAGCGAGGAGTGAACTCGGTTCAGAAATTAACTTTGTCCACTAAGATACTCTTGGCAATGAGTTTTGACTAATAAGAAATGATTCTCTATGATTATGTGTGTATTCCACAAAGTTTCATGTTTTAATTTATGATTATTGGGATTTCATTTCACTACTATGATTTATCCCATGTTATGAAATTATGCTCTCTTTTGTAGGTTAATATTTCCAAAATGTTATGTTCTTATGAATATGATGTGATTTGTATTTCTTTTATTTACCCTTACTGAGAATTTGAGCTCACCCTTTTGTATGTTTTATTTTCCCCAAGAAATAAAGAAAGGTTTTAGGTAAGGAAACAAAAATGGGAAGATCGTTATGGGAGATGTTGAAGATCTTTCAACATGAAAAGATGTTTATATTCCGAGTTTCCAAAGACACTAAACTAATAAGATCCTTGTGTGTCTATTTTTGTTATGTATTAAGTATTCCGCAAATGTGATGTATTTTCCATGTATGTCAAGCTTCGGTTCTCTACAGAGTCTCACTAAGGGAATCTCACCAAATAACACAAGTCAAGTAAGGGAGTAGTATATGCACATCGACCTTTGGGAACCCCACACCAATTTTCCATTGGATAACAACATTTCCATAATGGAAAATATCTTGATGCTACAACTCTTAAAATATTATTTCCCACTCCCACAAACATCCTGCAAACACCTGGGCCTTAAACCACACATAATCTCACCTGCAGACACCTCAACCACAAAAACTAAACCTCTCGCCCGAAGACACCGAGGCCTTATCCTGATGACACGTGGGAAGAAAATCCTAGCCCAAAAATATCTAGGCCTCTCTTCCAAAACAAACATTCCCATAGGATCTCGAACTTTGGTAGGCCTTACGAAATTATAGCCTCCTCAGATACGCTTGAGCGGTAAGAACCCGTAAGAGGGTGCGAGGAAGAATGTCAGTAACCAACCATCAATTCTCCCACTAGGATGTTTAGAGTGAAACCCTCCTCCATGAAATGGGGGTTTTCGGCATATGGTTTTCAACAAGGGTGAGGTGCGTATATATATCCAAAAGAACTAATATATATATATATAGGTAATCAAACACACATCCCTTCCTATGTGTTTCAAACAAAAAAATAAACGATCCGACTAGTACCACTGTTTAAACTACCTCTATATACACAACCACATAACACCAAATACAAAGAAAATCTTAACCCATTTTTATTTAACCACTTTACATTTATATATTTAAGGGGATAAACCTTTATTTATTCAATCACAATCGAGAAACTACCAACCATAACCATACCAAAACAAAAAAAAAATTTAGTCCCACTATACACCACTGTTCAACCACTTCAAACTATCAGTTTTCAATGTTATACTGCACAATCCATTTCTCACAACCCAGCCTCGCATCACTACTTCCTAGAAAATTCCTACATGCAGTCCTATTTTCTAACACGTTCATAAGAACACCACAATCCCACTGCCCAACATCATTCCTATGGCCAAAACATAAACAAAAGAAGTCCAATTGTCTACAAGTCCATCCATCCCACAATCAATCAATCTCTAAAACAAGGATAGTAACACAACCCATGTACCACCCCATACTCAACACCCAAAATAACAACCATTAATCCACAACCTTACATCATAGACATACCACACCCTTTAACAAAACCAACCAAACAAAAAATGCATCCACACCATTTTTTCCAATCACATTCAATTTAACCAACACAGGTTATTTAATTTAAAATCAAATAATAGGTTGAATCACATTACATGTTTGATCCTGTTGCATAAATTTATTTAACCATATATACATGATTAAGAAGTTTTCATGTTATAACCATTTATTCAATAATCTCAACAAATAAGAACATCACTAGTGTGCAAACAAATACAACAAATGAACATGATTTTAAGAAGTCATACATCCATAACCACCATAAAATAACAAAATGTAACAAAAAAACTAGTCATCAATGTCAACCAATTTCCATTTTCGTAGTTTTTATTATAAAATGTCTTGTTATATTTTTATCATCAACTTTCCCACCCCTTATTTATTACATTATTAAATAAAATGATTAAGTTGTTCAACACAAGGAATCATTAGAACACCCACCCCACATGATGCATAATTAAAAGGAGATAGAACAAATCTCAACTTGGTTGATCAAACAATTGAAGGTCCACCTTGAGCCAGGAATAAGGGATCATGCGAGAAACATGAACTTTAATAAAACAATGAATCTTGGGATCTAGCATAGGCGCAACACTTTTCTATGGAGGAAGGTTCTAGATACACAAAGGGGAAATGAAAAACACACTAGGAAGATAAGATCATACTTTGAAGTGCAATATCATCTATTAAAGAATGAATGGTTTCCAAAAGTAATTAATGTGGGATTTTTGGAAGGATTACGGTGTTTGAGTATCTCAAATCCACCAAGAAGTTAGGATATTAATGGTATTATAAATATCCTTTTAAACTCCCTTATGAACACCAAAACAAGTCATCAAAAACATTTTATGTCAAATATGACATAAGAGGGATGAAACTAGAATAACATTAAATGACTCAAGGATGGGTCTTTAATTGAAAATTATTCAGTGATGCTAGGCTACTGATGCCTCTAACTACTAATGCCTTGACCTACCAACATCCTAACATACAGAGGTCATTGACCTACAGACACACTAACCTACCAAATCCTTGAATTACTAACTCCCTGATCTGCTGACGCCTTGATCTAAAATTAACGTGACCTTCCGACACACTGACATGCTAACACACTGAGATGTCGACACACTAACATGTTGACGCACTAACATGATGATGGTTCAGTGATGGATTTTGGAAAATACTCTGAATGAGATACTATTTCCTCCCACAACACAAAAAACATTGTATTTCCACAAAATAAATGCCTGGGGAATTCCGGTTTATTATATTAGATAACTGTCAAACTATTCTCATCGTCATGAATTTCAAACTAAACTCAAAAACAAGAGGGGTCTGAATACCCACCCTATAAGATACCTATCATGGATAAACCACCCTATGTTGTTTAAAACCTGGAGAGAAAACCATGAAATACAAGAACTCCTCCTTGAAATCTATCTTATGAAAAAACATTAATAGCAATAAGGCTCCACACCCTCTTGAAACCACAAAAACGGTAATTGTCGCACTATCCAGACACATGGATTTGGAATCTCTTTCCCGTTGTCAAGATAATTTTTTCTTTAGGTGGCACTAACTCACCTGCATGATTTTAATCTCATCCACATTAATGCATCTAGATTATTGATTTGGTATTCCCCTCTCCAGATGTAAGGATTTTTTAACAGACATTAAAATAATAGGGTAACAAATAATCTAATATAAATCATAGTTATGTGTTATATCATAGGGGAAATCAAAAAGTAAATGAAAAAAGAAAAAAATAGAACAACTCAGGATTCTGGGCACACATATGCGCCTTATGCTCCCATGCACTCTTTTGATGCCACCATGCCTCCAGAGCACATGGACCAAAGGAATGGTCTGTCCACAAAGCACATTCTCCTTAGGACCCTTGATTCTTACTATACACTCCAAGAATTCTATGTCATTCTATATATCAAAACATCAACAGTAAATGAATTTGGAATCATCCTATAGAGACCAACAACGATTATAGACATGGAAGACGTTGTGGATCCTCTCCATCCATGGTGGAAACAAAAGATGATATGCCACCTGAACAACTCATCTAAACACCTCAAAAATATTGATGAACCTGGGATAAAGATTTCATCTTCTTCAAGACCTTCGTTTTCCAAATTGAGGGGAAACCATTAAGAAAAAGTGTACTCTACCTCAAACTCCAAGGTCATCCTCTTATGATCAACATACGACTTCTGTTAGTCATGATTTGCCTTCATCCTATCACACATAAGATGAAAATTATCTATTATCTCCGCAATACCTCAAGAACATGAATAAATACCTCCGCATATTCTATCCAACATACAGGTGAATTAAATGGTCTTTCATACATGGCTTTGAACAGTTCCATGCTAATGGTATAGTGGTATCTATTTTTATATGAAAACTCTTCCAAGGGAAATTTCCAGACACATGATAATTCGAAGTAATGAACACATTATCGTAGCATATCCTCCATCATATGGATAGTCATTTCTAACTTCCCATCCATATCAGGGTGGAAGGTCATGTTGAGGCATTACTGAGTGCCAAAATCATGTTGTAATCCCTTATAGACTCGTGACGAAACCCATGCATCTTGATCCAAGACGAAGGATCTTCAAAATCCATGTAACTGCACGACCATTCCTATATACCTCTTTGACAAGGCATCCTCTATACTCGTATCCTTGATTCCCAAGATGTGAGTTGATTCTATCAACCAGACCACTAATACCAAAAGTGAATCACATTATACCTAAGCCCAAGGTAATCCCATGAATAAATCCACCATGATGTCATCCAAGCATTGACTTGAAAATGTTTAAGGGCTACAACAGACCACAAAGAAGGCAATTCTCAGCGTTTACTTGATGAAACCCTTGGAATAATGCCACAAACTCCACCAATACACTCTTCACCTTAGGCCACAAAAAATGTTTCCACAATCCCCAATACATTATAGAGACTCATGGATCTACATCCTGGGGTGAGAAATGGAAATCATGGGGAACTCCCTCACACATCTCCACTTGGACAAACAACATTCCATAGAACAACATCTGATTATGACTGTCCTCCGACCATCATCATGTAGTATTAACCTAGACACTGTGATCACACATCTCTTCAGTATCTCAGTCTACCCACTAAGAGTCCTCCACCTCCTACATCAAGAAATAGTGGATTGTCATCTGAATGAGATAGCCTCTTACCCGATTCACTCTCTCATCTCATCGTAAAGTGACAAACTCCTCCAATGCCTTGAAAGAACCCATGGATTTCTGAACTACCCCCTTCTGTGACTTCCGAAATATGGAATCATGTACCACATGTTTCTTTCCTAAGGTTTAAGAGATCTCTAAGTCTTAGTCTTAGAAAATCTCCATCCACCTTCATTGACACATGTTCATGTTTCATTGAGAAAAGATATACCTCAAGAACTTGTGATCTGTGAAGACCTAAAAGTGCCCCCCTATGAGGTAATGTTTAGACAACTTCTTCACAAACACAACCACTAAATGATCCAGGTCAGTGGTGGCATAGTTACGTTTGTGAGGATTTAACTTCCTAGAACCATGAAATAT
Source organism: Viscum album (assembly GCA_963277665.1). Taxonomy (NCBI): domain Eukaryota; kingdom Viridiplantae; phylum Streptophyta; class Magnoliopsida; order Santalales; family Viscaceae; genus Viscum; species Viscum album. Next base: position 26,063,097 of record OY728127.1, read on the forward strand.
TACTCCCTGTTACAGCATCAGCCAATATCCCAACCGTATCTCAAAAGCATCGTACAATACCTAGAACATCACCCCTTCCCCTAGAAACCGGAGCACCAGAGCTCTGACTAGATTCCTCTTTAGGTAGCTGAACGCTACCTATCACTGCTCAATCAATAAGGAGTACTTGAATTTTTTGGTAAAATATTTAAATGGAGCCACAAACTGGGAGAAGGAAGATATGCACCTCTGGTAAAATCATTCTAGACCCAAGAAGTAGATAACATAGGCCATGTTCATGGGTGATATCCTAGAAACAATCTCTTCAACATTTAATGGGTCTACTATTATCCCTTGACAAGAAAACATGAGCCCATGTAAGTTCACCTCTAATGTCTTGAACATTCACTTTGAAAACATCCCATCTATGTGGTGGTTCCAAAGGAACTCTATGAAAGTCTTCATATGCTCTGGGTGCTCATCCTCTAACCTTGAGTAGATCCAGATTTCATTGATGAAGACAATGATGAACTAGAAAGGATGTTATGGAAAATAGTGTTCTTGAGCCCCATAAACACAACTGGTGCATTCGTGACACCAAAGGGAATGACCATGAACTCAATGTGCACATACCGACATTTAAATGAAGTAATTTAGATGTCACCATTTTTTTATAGTAAGCTGGTGACATCTAGAACACATATAGATCATAATGAACAATCATGATCCCTTTAATTAATCAAAACGTTCATTTAACCTCAAGAGAGGTTAATGGTTCTTGACTGTCACCTGATTTAGTCTTCGGTATTCTAGGATGTTTTGTAGAACATTATCTAAATTCTTCTCGAACAATATTGGGGCACCCAATGGTGACACAAATGGATGGATAAAACCATTTCTTCATTAGTTCTTCCTCCTGAATCCATAAATCCCACAATTAAAAAGGCTACATCCTATAAGGAGACACAAAAATATGACGGGCTTCAGGTTTAAAGTATATCCCAATCTCAATGTCACATCGAGGGGTTATAGTCACAACCACTTTGGGGAAGACACCGAGGAACTCACTAAAACACCAAAAACAACCACTATCTCTGTGTCCACAGATTCCACTAACATCATAGCTAATAATGAAAGATGATGCTCCACATACTAATTTACCACCTAAAAAGTCTTCTTGCCAACAAAATCTACATGTGTTGCACCCATTACTGAGAACATAACCATTCTTTAGAATCATTTGATAATGGAATGTGCATATAACAACCATTAAATTCCCATGATGAAATTTTATGGATTCATATGTTTCCGAAGAAGATCCCCTTAGACTGATGTGGCCACAAAATTTTCCTATATCCTCAGAAAACATTAAACAAACTAGTCTAACCTTCAACTAGTGTACTCAATAGTAGGGCCATAGAATGTCACTCTATATCTATATCTAGGGTCTGGACTAGACCATGGAATGAAATGGATTTTAAAACTCATGAATCAATAAAAGGACATGTGAGTGTACAGAACAGACTGACCGTACCTTGAAAAAACAATGGACCTTCTAGAACTATTATCTCTATAGAGTGAAACTACCCACACCTAGATCTTATTCCCCTAGGATATTGATGTCCTCCCCGAACATGCCCCGGTTGTGTTCCCTAAGTGGTGCCCTATGTTCGGCCTCCTCTGGCACCGTTTACCCTCAGTTGAGTGGGAGCACGCTTCCCCTGATGTTGGAATGCCCTGATGGGAAGCTACTCTTACTAAGGTGGGCACTGAACCTGACCACCCCCACCATAATGACTTCTAACTAGGAACCTATTCCAAATATTCCCACAGCCTATGCAGACAAAGAACTTCATTGCTTGGCCCATGGGGTAAACGCGAGTACTAGGAGATTGGAACTGGAATTGTGGAGGCCTTCTCCCTACTGGTCGAAACCTGTAAGGCCTAGATGCCAGGGACCTTTTTATGACTACATTCCCCTTTGAAAAACATAGCGGGCCACCCTCTCATGGGTCACCTCCCTATAATTGAATCCTATCCACCATGTCGACCGTCTTATGAAATTCTATGTACATCATTAGAGTTAAGGGGGTGACAAAATACTGAAGAGAAGGTTGAAGTGATCCTCCAAGCTTCTCACCCGCAACTCCCCAACCGAAAATAGATCCGCAGAAAAGCATAGAAGATACATAAACTTGATCCCCAGTTCCCTCACCAATGTACTCCACTACTGGAGGGACGGTAGCTCCTACCTCTTCTAATCCATCATCATGGAAGAATGATATTTTTCCTGGTACACCTTCTCAATGTCATCCAATGAAACGTCATTTACTTTACACTCCATGAGGTAATGTGTCCACCACTAAATTGATTCTCCCCTCATCTAGATCACTGTTAGAGGAACGTAGTACTCTGTCAGATCCTAGGTTAAGTTGGATGTGATCAATAGATCCTTGATCCAACTCTCTATCTCCATGTTCGTTACACTGCCCTCATACATCTCCAGAGTCTACCGTTGGAAGGCCTAAAGCATCTTATGACAATGGAAATCTTCCTCATATCGATAGTCCTTCTTCAAATCAAACAGGTCATCCTTCTCATCCCAACCTCTCATACCACATGTGGGAGACATCCAGGGGTCCATAGATAAAAAAGAAATAAGTAACTCCTAATCCCATGTAGTACATATATTTTCTTTTAAATTAATTTTAACTATTTCTTTTTTTAACTTATTGAAACCCTTATCTCATAAAAGAAAAAAAAGATAGTATGATTCGTGTACCTTCAAAGGGTGTCTACCCTTTAATCTTTGTTGCCTCTCTCTGGTGATTAAGTAGGTCTAGACTCTTTTAATTAGATTACATGGGGGCCAAAATCCCACTTCCTAGCTGGTATTCCATGGCATAATTCATACACCATGATTTACTAACATTGTTTCCCATCCTTCCCATCCAAAAATCACTTTACCTAACTCTAAACTACATCATATCCCTCAATAACCTCCCTTTGATACCACATTGTCTAGACCTGCCTTCTTCAAGATGATGGAAGGGATGGAAAAGTGCAACTCCCTTCCTTCCCCACGACGAAGGAGAGATAATGACCCCACGAATCCCGCTTTAAATTTTCCTTGGAGTGGTGACTACAACCAAGCGTATAGAATCTCACAAAATACGGAAGGAATTAGCCGTTTTATATAACATGATTGAAATATAAGATGTTAAATTTTGAAAAACTAAAAATACTAAAAGCAATATTAAATCAGAAATCCACATCCACATGCCTGTTCAAATGTAAATATAATGAAAAGTACAACAAAATTGAAAAGTAAATTAACAAACGAAAAGAGACTAAACAACAACAACAACTTATCTAGACACCAAAGCTACTAATGTCAAACACGGTCCCCAATGTTCTCCATGAAACATAATCACGATTTTATATACATAGGGTGATAATATAAGTATACTCAATTGGGAAATAAAATCTAATCATGCACAAGTGGGGGATTATGATAATGTGCCTATGAGAACACTGGAGACCCTTAATGCACCTACCAAAAAATACATACCATCCCCACCTCACTAAGGAAAACTCAAGAAATAAACCAAGTCATGTAAGGTGGTAGTATTAGAACAATGAAATTTGGGTACCCCGCACCAAATTCCCACTTGTTAACCTCTCATCCCAAATGAATATATTATTGATGCTACCACTATTCCCATATGAATTCCCACAAGAAAAATCTCCCCACACACACCTGCGACTCAAACCAAACACAATACCACCCACAGACATCTAGGACACAAGAACAACAACTCTCTCTCAGAGACACTTGGGCCTCATACGAAGATACTTGGGAAGATAATCCTTGACCAAAAACACCAAGTCCTCTCATCCAACAAAAACCTGCTCAATAGATATGGTACCATCGTAATGCTCAATCCATTACTGCCTACCCAGATACTCTTGAGAAGTAAGAACACAAAATAGGGGGTGAGGATGAAAGTTAGTAACCGTCCATCCATCCTCCCAACGATATGTTGGGAAAGATACCCTCCCCCAGGAAATGTTGGTGTTCGGAACATGGCGATCAATAATGGTGGGTTGTGTATAGAAATCACAAGGAACTAAAATTTATAAATTTAGGTAATCAGACACTTAGACCAAACTACATGTTTCAAACTACAAAACAAATGAGCCCACCAGTACTAATTTTGCTGCTACCCCTTTATGAAAAACCACACAACACCCAGATCCAATTATAAGATGAACCCCATTTCATTTACCACTTTAAATTTATTTAATTAAGGGTAATCACCATAGTTTATTCTTGTACTATCAGGAAACTACCAATGATTAAAATACCAAAACAACCACAAAACAAAATTTGAAGTCCCACTGTATGCCCCTATTCAACAACTACCATCTTTAGTTCTTCAATGTCAAAACAAACAATCCATATCTCATGACCCATTCCTGTAGAAACACTACCCAAATAACTCCCATATGTATTCCACTACATAACATGTTCATAACCCCACCATAGTCATACATCCCAAACTCGCTCATATGGACAAAACATAAACAAAAGTATTCCAACTAACTACAAGTCCATCCATTCCCCAATCAACTGGTCACTCAAACTGGGATAGAAACACACCACATCTACCACCCCAAACAAAAGACCCACAAAAACTACCACTAAGACACAACCACACGACACACACATAAAACATCATCTCATAGAACCAACCAAACAACATCAAGAAACCACACCATTAAGCATAGCACAATCATATTTAACCAAAAAGGGTTCTTTAATTTCATATTAAATAACATGGGTCATCACAGAACAAGTTTCATCACAGAGAATCCTTTTATTCAACCATGTATACATGACTAATCATTTTCTATGTTGTATAAATTTATTCAAGAACCTCAAAAATTTAGAACAACACCAATTAAAAAAAAATACCACAAACATCCTGGATTTTTAGAAGACATAAATCCATACAGACTATAAAAGAAATAAAGATAATAAATAAAAAAAGTGATCACGGTCAACCCATCTTTAATTTTCAATCCATTATTATGACATGGCTTGTTATATGTTTATCATCAAATTAACTTCACCTTGTTTATTAATTGTTTAAAGAAAAGTATTAATCCATTAATCATAAGGAATCATTGATAATACCACACCTCATTATGAAAATTAAAGAGATACAGAAGAAATTACAATTTGGATGATCAATGGATCGAAGTTCCTCATTGTAGAAATAATAAGGGATCACATGAGCAGTGAAATCTTCAAGAAAACTATGCAGAAGGGGATCTAGCATAGGCGCACATCTTTTCTAGGGAGGAAGGCTCTAGACATAGCAATGTGAAACCAAAAACACACCACAATGTGATGATCTTGGCTTTAAATATCCAGATCATATATTAATGGAACAACAGTTTCCAAAAGTGAATAATGTGGGATCATGTTCATGAGAATGTGGTTTGAGTATCTCAAATCGTAGGGTACATTAGGATACCAATGATATACTTAAAATCCATTGAAATTCCCTTTAAAACACTGAAACAATGATTGAAACTCTGTTTATGTCAAATACGATGTAAGAGGGATGAAGTTGGAAAAATTGTAATTGTGTCACCGATGGAGGAGTCACTGATGCTAAGCCATCGACATTGAGCTAGTGATGCAATGACCTACCAATGCCTCGACCTACCGAAAAATTGATATATCGAAACCCTAACCTACCAATGCCTAGAGCTACTAATGCCTCGACCTAATGATTATTTATCTTACTGACGCTTCGACCAACTGATGCCCTAACCAAAAGATGCACCAGACTATTGATGACATTGCCTACAAACACATCGAACTACCGAAACCTCGACCTACTGACACACTGAAATTCCCACACACTGACATGATGATTCACTTCCAACCAACACACTAACATGCCAATGGTTCAAAAATAGATTTCGAAAAACTCTCTGAATGATCTACCATTGCCTCCCAGAATACCATAAACACTAGATTTTCACAAAGGAAAGGCCCATAGAATTATGAGTTATTGCAGTAGTCCACTATATTGGGAAACAATGATATCATAACACATTTGATGAAGGTGGAGACAGTTGTAGGTATTTCACATTAAATACACATTTCTATGAATATAAATTATATAATGTATATTATATCACCATGGAAAAATTAAAATTAAGGTGTGGATTAAGAAATAAATCAAAAACCCTCATTGTTGAATGATTTATGTTCCTTGGGTATCCTCCTCATAGAAGCACCAAAATAATTATTTGGTTGAATTTATTTCCCATATTAATATATTGGATGATATATCTGAATTGAGGCAATTATTTGGGTTGGGATTGGCTGAACCAAAATGTTTACATGGCGGGAATAATAAGATGCATGTGGTGGCCTTTGATAACTAGGTGATAAGATACCCATTGTATTTTTTTTAAAAAAAATCAGATACCTAAAGGGTCAAAAAATTTCAGTTATCACAATTTACAGGGGTAATGATCTAAATATAGAGAGTAAATATTTTTTTATAATTGATTTAGGTTATTTAAATGTTTATCATTTTGGATTTTTCATCGGTAACCCCCTTTTTCTATAAACACAGTAATTATTTTTATTATTTTGACAATTATTTTTGGTTCAATATTATTTTTACTATATTATATAATTTAAATTTTTCATTAAAAAAATATGGAATATTTTTTTCCAAAATTCAATTTATAGAAATAAATAATTTAATAAAAAATAATCATGCTAGCACGATGGGATAGTGTTTTTCTAAAAGAATAATCTAGAAATATACAATACTATTATATCTATATCCAAATGAAATTGATTTAAAAAACCTTATTTGAAAAAATGGTTGTATAATTGGGCTGATTTTTCATTAAAAATAATATATTGTATGAGTAAAATTTATAAATAAATTTAACTGAAAGATACTTCAACTAGAAATGGGTATTCTTCACTGCTCATCAAAATAGGAATTTTTTCACAAAATCCAAAACCATAATAGTGAACATGTTGAAACATTATTTTAAAGAAATTAAAATATAATTTATTAAATACATATTCTAAAATTTTATTTTAATTTTTAATTTTTTTAGAAAACTTTAAAACAATTTCTTAAGAACATAAATGTATTAATACTTTATATATAATTAAGTAGTTTTTTCTAAATTTATTATCCTTTTATAAAATTATTATATTATATATATTATATATATTAATTTCTATTTATATAAAAATGTTTATAATCAAGGTTATATTATTTTTGTATGAATGAAGATATTAATTATATATGGTGGTTTTATTATAACTTAGTGTCTTATATAACAAATGCTGACCCATGTTGCATGCAGCACAAGTAAAAATTGGTGTTTCCTGTAATGCATGATTAGATTGGTGTTGGGCCTAACTAAATCATAATATGGAGCTTTATGTAGTGAAATCTACCCAAGAAAATAATTTATTTGAAAACAAATAATTTATATACATTCATGTTATTAAAGAGATGTTGTTTTTATATGTTTCATAAAATATTTTAGAAATAAAAACTAAAATAGTGTTATTTTTTATATATATTTCACATAATTTTAATAATGGAAAAATTAAGTCAAATATTTCTCTAGGTTATCATATCATCATAAAATTTATGGGAATTTACACACTAAAATCCTAACAATGGATTAATTCACGTGTTATGGAAATTTTATCGAGTTTATATAATAATTTTTTTTTCCTTAATTTCATTGATGAATCTATCCATGGTTATAATAACTTACTACGATGACCATGCAAAATGACAAATGGTAATATAGAACTGTTGCAAAAAAATTTGTCCTAATTCAAAATATGAAATTAATTTTTTAATAATTAATTTATAAAATTGGATAAATTTTAGTTAAAATTAATATCATAAAATGTGATGAATGTCTATTTTTCAATAAAAATGAAATTTTATGTGTAAAAATTAAATTAAACCAAATTTATTTATAACTCTTTTTAAAAGTAATTGAACTGGATTATTTTTTGGGAAATAGAATAATAACATTTTAAAATTAATCTAAAATATAATTAAAATAGTTAAATATATGAAATGATAATATAGTTTTAAAAAAATATTTTTAATATAATTGATTTTTTATAAAAATAATAAAACATTAAACTTTAGATATTTTTTTCCTTATGAGTTAAAAATTTAAAATCACTTTTTAAATTAGAATATTTTACATGAATGTCACGATTTTAAATATAATCCTATAATATGGAAAAAACCCATTTTGTTTAGAAATATGGCACATTAATTTTTGAATAAAATGATCCCAATTTTCATATAATATTTATAAAATTAAAAGGTATACTTATTTTATAATAATAAGGAATGAAAATAATTTACTTTTACCTTTCCTAGGATTTTGATTTCTTATATCTATTTGGAAATTTAAGGATTACAAATTTATCCATTACATAAAAAACAATGGTATCATTCCCACATAGGATTTTCATATTCCCATTATTCTTATTCAACTATATTGATCACATATAAAACCATAAATAAATTTATAAAATTATTCTTCGAAGTATTATATCAATGATCAGGAATCATAACTGTTTGTTCCTCATAAAAATTAGTATCTTTTAATTAAACTAAATTATGACACGATACATGAGATGTGTTAAGAACAAATTTTATTTACGTTTAAACATGAAAAAATTATTTACCTAGGTTAAACTCGTCTATTGGGAAACGTTGTCGTAAAATGATCAAAATTTCATCATGATTTTATATGGTAAAATAAACATATATATTTTGATTCGATTTTGTAACAAAATGTATAACCCATTTCCATATAATTACATTGAGAGAAACATGGCTGCCTACTTCAAATGAAAAATTATCATTCATTTATCAAAATAACATTTCATACTACTTTGAGCCATCCGCATATATAGGTGAATCAAATTCCACCTTTTCACAATTCATTCTGCTAATTTTCTCCAAACAAATTTCATTAACCTATTTCATTACAAAAAAACAAATATTTTGATACCAATATCCTTATAAATCCATAAAAATCCATCTATCATTTTGAATAAAAAAATTCAATAGAACTTTTATAATGTGTGTTTTTATCCATATATCCTTTATAGTTAATTGAACTAGCATGAATAATATCTTACATGTTCAAAAACATTTTCTTGGACTATCCATTATATTATAGATTAATGTTGATACTAAATTTTATTTTAGTACACAAAACATATAAATAATGTTCCAAAAATTTTATATAAATCTAGGATAATACGTAGATAAAATTGAGTGGGGAACAATATGTGACCTAATGATCTTTATGATATATTTTTGAGAAATAAGATCTTAATTCATATTATCCATATTAATAATAAAATTTTATGTTTTATTTTATCAATAATATATGAATAAAATCATGTTATTACATCATCATGTCATTGGAAACCCATAATAAAATTTATGGATATGTTCTTCATACCCACTTTGGAATTGGAAATGGCTAAAGCATCCCTTTATTTAATTTTCATTCTCTTTAGCCTATTAAAACATTAGACATAAATTTTATTCTGAATAACATATATTTTTATTACATCCAAACAATTGTACTATAAATAACTTTTGTTCATCTTAGTTCTATTAGGATGAATGAAAAATGGTGATCAATGAGAGTCATTTAGTAAAAATTTCATTCACTATTAAACAATGGGAACATGAAATTATTTACAAAACTAATAAAGAATTATTTATAAATATTAAAATAGGAAAACATTCTCTTATTACAATATTATAAATTTTCCTATAAAATACATACTTCATTTTCTACATTCACAATGCTTTCTGATTGAGATGACATTATTAATGAAATATAATGACAATCCTACATACACATATTCTAGAGAAAAATCATCAAATTATTATCTACTAGGTCCTATTTAAAACGTTACATGGGTAATGTGGCATTATAATTTTTAATATAAGCATTTTTATTTTGGTTTATTTCCAAATAAAATGATTATTTGGGCATCTATAATTCATAATCACATATAGATACAATCTCTGACACATGATCAGCTATTTTTCAGTTAATATATACTTCAGAAATTTTTGACAGGTACATATCTCACACATTACTCCTTATAAATTATTCTATAATTTTTTTAAATGAAACTCACATCAGGTAGTCATAGATCATGTGTTGGCTAATTTTACTCATCAGCATTCAGTTATAAAGAAGAATAATTAAATACCAAATATTTGGAAATTAGGAAACCAACATATACCATTAATAAGAAATCACTATACATAACAAATTCACTATTTCGTGATGGAACATACAAAAAAATAAGAATTCAGGAATCCTTAATTTTGTTTATGGAAACTAGCATCACACTATTTTTTTTCAATTAAATTTTACTCATTGTCAATTCTTAATTGTCTGATGGATCGATAACCAAGAATATTTTTCAATAAAAAATACTTATAAAGATGTTAAAAAAATAAAAACTAGAAAAATATATTAAATTTCTTGGTCTTTGTTGTTATTAAGAACATTAGGTGTAGAAAGGTAAAAAATTATTCAACATTTAGAAAGTATATATCTATTAAAATATATATGTAGTAACATAAAAACAAACTAAATAAATTTTCTATATATTTTATTCAAAATTATTTATTTAAAATAATACCTAGGTTTCATAGATTTTTATCAAGACATTAAGAAAAAAATTATAACTACTACACAAAACCACAAACATATCCAAAAAATTAGGGAAAACTATATTCATACAGTCAATAAATATAGCTCATGTATTTAACAACCCAGTGGGTATAACTACAATCTCAAAGTACTTGTATCTAGTATAAAACACATTATTTAGGAATTCATACTCTTTCACCCTAAACTAATGGTGTTCTAAGAAGACATTAATATATGAAAAATATTGTGCCCCCATATAATATAAAAAAATTGAGATATGTGAAAAATTATAATAATCCTTAGTAGTGATGTTATTGATGTCTCCATAGTCAATGTAATGTCTCACTAAACCATATTTTTATTTAATAAAAAAAATATTTGAAACATGTGGTGATGAGTTGGGACAAATGAAACATTTTTTAAGTAACTCATTCAATATAGTTTTCAATTCAACTTTTTCAACATGATATATATGATAAAAGGGGGTTTTATGGTGGTCTTAGAATTTGGAACTAACACAATAGTGAACTCATCATCACAATCAATATAATATAGAATAACTATCCTGTAAATAAAACCAAATAACAAATAACTATATATAAATAAGCAATATGAATAGACTCCATCTTCTCAATATTATGTGATGCAAAAAAATCATTTTTATACTTATACAATTTCACAATTAATTGAAATGTATTAAATGATGTAAATTTATTTATTTGTTGAATCCAAAAATCATTCTAAAAATTACAATTTTTTATCTACATTATATATTTTTGGAAAATATAATTATAATACACATACAATATAACATAAAATAATATAAATAGAAAGAAAATAATTATGTCAGGGAAATCCATTCAATAAAAATAAAAAATAATATTTATATATTTTCATTAAACCTTATTACTTCTCCAAGTTATTTTTGGCAGAAGTAATGGATTCATTTGTTGGAAAAATATTTCTAATATATAATAAAGTATAACACAAATTAATGAGTGTGTAAAACCTCAATCAATAAAAACATTGAAATAATTTATATAATCAGGTATGGTACCAATTCCATATCCATGGATTGTCTAACTTCTATGGATTAAATCAAAATGGATTTATACACACCTTTTTTTTCATGATATTGATTTTTGTAATCTTCATTCCAATGTTTTTACATCCTATCATATAAGGACACCTCCCATTATAATTAAATAATATTTATGCGAACATTAATTTATTTGTATGATAATTTTCTATGCTATCATGAGACCAATATAAAAATGTTCCACATAAATAAAATATTCAAAAATATTATAATATATTTTTTAGGGTAATTATTAAGACACATTTAGCATTATTGAAATTTGACATCCGTACACCCATATTTCAATGATGTATGATTACCCAATTATCCATATTTATAACTTTTCATCTATATATTATTACTAAATACATGATCATATGTAAAATGCATTTCCACCTTATTATTATATCAAATAATATACTCACAAATTTTTATTTAGGGATTACAATTAAATTATATATCTAGGAATTATTTGATAGTAAAACTAATAAATTTCTTAATTAAGGTCCTAAATATTTTTTTCCCTTAAACTTTTGGGGATGATTTATTCATACAGATCCAAAACAACTTCCCCCTCTTACCCCAACTAAAACAAAATCTTTTCCATTTTATTTTTATTATAATAAAAAATATATTTATCAATGAAAATACTTGAAAATAAATCCCATTTGAATTCTAAAATATTTTTAAATTCATCTCATTTGATACCATCACTATTTGATTCATTTTCCAATTGGTCAATAATAGATAAAATCTATAATCTGTTAATTTCAACAATTCAGAATTATTGATTTTGGAGGATATCACCCCATATATGACTTCTTACATAGGCTCCCTTATTTCCTATATGGAAATCCTTTCAAAGTCAATATATTTTACATGATATAGTATATCATTCATAAAATTCTATAGCAAAAAAATTATAATATCATAAACTTATTTAATTTTATTATATTTCCCTATAAAATATTCTAATACATTCTTATAGTACACACCATAATGAACCACATTTAAATATTATATAATCTTACATATTTGGTCCAACATTTTCTTTATTCATTCAAATAAATCTTTTAATTATTCTGTTATAGTGAATTAATTCATAAATTTTAAATAAGAAAAACATAAAATAAAAATTTGACACTTGTACAATGTACAAATTATTCCAATAATATAATGAATATAAAATGAATCATGTTTTATAGTAATAACTAGTATTCATGAATCAGATCAAAACATACAGTTTCATCATACACATATATAAACATTATGAACCAAATTTAAAAAATTGTGGGATGATAAAAAAAAAATATGTATGAGACTCTAAAAGAAAAATAGAGTTTTTTTGTATATTTGAAACCCATGGATTTACCAAAAATGTTCTCATTTAACAATGAAAACATTGCACATAAAATAATCATTTTCATACACATGAAATTAGAATTACTTGTAATTTTAATTCATAAACCAATATATGAAATAATATATTAAAAATAATAGACAAGAGGATTTCATAGAATACATGAGAACCCATCAAAAATTATGTTCTAAAAGAAAACATTTTTATCATAAAAGGGAAGAATCATTAAATTAAATGAAATTATATTTATATTAAATTTTGAAATAAAAATCATTCCATGAATAAAAAAGATAAATAATTTAATATTATTGTAGGTTCCTTGGGAAATAATATTCACAGAACCATTATAAGAACAATTAAAAAACCCTTACAATTGGAATAACCATTTAGTCAACATTATATAAAATTATCATAAAAAAATTTATAGTTACCCAATGCATCAGAGAGAGATATTTTTATCACATGGTCATAAATAATGTGTATGGATCATATAATGTCAAAAAATTATATCATTCACTACTTCATCATAAAACTATGGAAAATATCTTTTAAACCAATGTGTAAAGAATATTCTGATATTGAAATACCCTTTATATTTAAAACCCAATTTTGAAAACATAAATATCCAACACATGGGTAAGATATTCCTTATTATAAGCAATCAAGGTAGAATATATAAAAAATAAAAATATCAAAAAATGTTTTTATGGTGTGTAAAGTAATTTATTTCATATATTCTAAAATAAAAACTTCATTTTTCTTATGTAATGAATATGAAAACCATCTGTAAGAAAGAATACAATATGAAAAAAATTATAAAAAATATATTTTATTTATATTTACTTTATTTCTCTATAAATACATCCATTTTTTATTAATAATATATAAATTTATGAAATATAATTTAAAAATAAATAATTATAAAAATTAAAAATGATTCTTTAAAATAAAAAGTCCATCAACACATGTCGAACTAGTAAAACACATTATTTATCTTACAAAATAATAATTTTTTCATTATTGACATTATTAGGAACCTTTATTATGTTTATTATTTATTTTATTTCATTTATTACAATATAATATATTTTTATCTAATTATACTATTCTTTTTCAAAATATTTGATGAAATTTGGATAATATGTATTTAATGACATTTGATGGATAAATATTGTAAAAGTTATAATTAATAAATTATAAAAAATATTATCATGATATTCATACCCTATTTATAAATATAATATAATTTTCAAACCAATAATGAATGATAGATATGAAAAAAGAACCATATTACAACCATTGAGGGGTTAGGTTGTATGTAGTATTTAGTGACACTTCCTTTTTTCAATGATCATAATGGGAGGAAGGTAAGTGTTAACTTATCATTCTATTATTATATTTGTATCATAGATATCATATTATATCTATATATATACTTATTTATATCATCAATATTATTTAGTGATGAAAAGCTAATCACATAGCATAATTGAGGTGGTAGTCCACATAAACATACAAAAATTTCTTTCATTTTTCAAATGAATGGAATGGATATGATATAGATTATATATTATCATAAATTAATGATAAATTTTTAATTAGTATCATATATATATATATATTTATTTAATATATAACTCTATCATATTTTTAGAGGCTGTGATGGAAAACAAAGAACATTGATTTTCGAAGCAGTATTCTTACATATAAAATAATAATTATTTCACTTAACATTTGATGGAAAGAGGATATATATATAAGTTATTATTTTAAAATAAAAAAAAATTAATTAAAGCTTAAGTGTTAATGTTATTATTTAATATTTTTTTAATAATATCTAATGGTGGTGGAGGAATAATTAAATAAAAAATAATCATTTAATTGTTATACCTTTTATTTATACAACATATTTCACAATTAACATTATTACATCTAATTATTGTATTCCACTTATACAATGTCATATATAATGAGTGTATGTATTCCAAAATTATATTTTGGAAGGACAAAGAATAACCAAAAAAAATTATGTGAGAATAAAATAGCACCGTAGGATCAATTTTATAAAAGATGGTAGGGGACATTTTTAATATAAAAGATTATTAAATTAAAATAATTTTATTTTCATGATCAAATGAATTATAATTTATATTATAATAAAATAATCATATTATAAGTAATAAAAATTTCTTATAATCAAATTTTTTGACTTCATATATTTTTATCGTTATCTATTTTTAACCTAGGTTAACCCTACATAATGATTACCATGATAATAATGTTTTTTCCACATTAGGGGTGATAATGTTACAATTAAAGATAAATTTTCCCATGAGATATTTATTGTATTTATCTAAATATATTTAAAAATAAAAAATAATAATATAGAATCTCAAGTAATATCAAGTCATATAATAAAATATTATTTATTATAAACATTAATTTATATTCACTAAACAACTATTCAGATAGATTCACATTAATGTAACCAAGAATGAAATGGAATTATAAAATAATTTAAAAATATAAACCATTCCATATTTATCAAATAAAATACTAAATAAAATAATTATTTCAATGTAAATTATTTATAATATATTTATTTTCATTTATTAATTCATTCTATTAATTAAAAAATATATTGTTGGTGTTGGGTTGGTAATTTTGTTAATTATTGCATTAACCAAAAATTAAAATAAACTTTCTTGATAAAAAATATTTTTTCAAATAAATATTAATTATAAAATATATTTTTTAAACATATCACACAATATTATATATATAAAAAACAATAAATTGACATTTTTTTCATTATTATTCACATAAATATTATAAAGGTCAAATTAAAATTAATATGACCAAGTATTTCTGATATATAAAATATCTTATTTCCATCGACAAATTAAGTTCTACAATATGAAAAATTCAACTATTATGGTCTTCATCTTGTCATTATCATAAAATTTTTAACCGTAATTACTCGGTTTACCGTCACTATAGTGATAATTATTTATGACTGTTATAATTTATAATTAACAAAAATAAAATATACATGTTTACCTAATTTTCTATAATGGATTCATAGTAGGAAATCCATTTTCATGAATCTCTATCTATATGTGGAGGAATTTATGTAAAAAACACATAAAATGGAAAAAAACAGTTTGTTAAGGAAAATTACTTTTCATTCAAAATAAGTTTTTATAAAAATTCAAGGAAAAATTCCATTCAAAATGATATATATGAATTATGTTTTGTCAAATGTAAATAATGAATTTATAAATGTAATATATTATATAATTTTAATTTGTAACTAGATTAAAATAAAATAGTTTTTTTTATAAAATTAAATATTTTTCATTATTCATTTAAAAACACTTTTTTTGAAATATTTTCAATAACTATATATAATATAATTTTTTATATAATGAACTGTAAAAATAAATTCGTTTTCTCAATTTTTTTTTGATAATTTGATAATTTTTATTTCAAATAATAAAATATGATGCATAAAATACCAGTTTTTGAGAATATAATTATTTTTTATTTTTAACTGAAAAATGCACAATATGATTACATTAATTAATAATATATGAAATATTGTTAATAAATATTATTTAGGTAAAAATATTATTTATCATTACCTTAATTACAAGGGTTATTAATCCCATGATTAAATCGGCTGCTAAGAACCTAACATTCTTATTCCTTGCAATATCATTTTTTGAAATAAAATTTTCTTAATTCCTAAATTAAATTTTTGATATATAATATCTCTTATGACTATTATTAATCCATGAATTAATGTTTTAGATAATTTTATGTGATGTGACTTCACATACCTTCTATTCGATACATTCGTAATTATTATTTTGAAACAACGTTTATTTGAGGAAATAATAATGGACTTTAAAGAAATATTTTCAACATTATTTTTCAATACATGGTTTCCAATATATAGTTATAAGGTTACATATAGAAATAAATTATGTATATTTTATTTTTGTATCCCAGTAGGTGTGTTCATCAAACCCATAATATTCTGTCATACATATAAATTATTGGTTTTTTATGACAGAGATAACGGTAAGGGCATCATGTCGTTCATTGTTTCCTATTCATTCACAGCTGATTATTAGATTGGGATGGGAAAGATGATGGTATCTTGGAGTTCAGGTATTTTAGATAATTTTTTATTTTATAATTTTTGGTTTGTCATTTATGAGTCTCTTAGACCATGATCATTGTTTTTACAACTTATTTGTATTGAAATATGGTTATTATATATTTTCAACCATATTAATTTTAATGGATAGTAGATGTGACATATTTTTTCATTATTGTTGTTCCTGACATATTTTTAAATTAATGTTTTTCATATTTATTTTTTAATGAAATTATAATGTCCCAAAATTCTTGTATAATTTTTTAAATTCTACAGATTTATTTTGAGGCAGTGAAATCTGACAGCGTGTGATTCCGAGGCCCGGTATTCTAGGAATGATCTGTGGAAGTTTTTTTAATATTTAATTAATGAGAGTAAGAAGTTTTCATAAAAAAGTGGAATAACTCTTAAATGGTTTCCCAGATCAGAATTCGGAGGGCACAGTTTCATTCAAGATGGCATGTTTACCCTATGAGTGACTTAAGATTAGTCGGTGCATGCCTCCTGTGAGAAAACCCAAAAATGGAATAAACGTAAATAAAATAATTAAATAAAGATATTTTTTCCTTATGCTTATAAGTCACGTATAGTGACTCTAATTAGAAATCTATGACCACGACTAAGCTTGTGAGGGTATTCTCTCTTTATGAACATACAAACATTGGACGACACGGGCGACCAGTGAAAGGTCATTTGTGGTGGTAAAAAAAATAATTAAGTCACAATTATTTTATTTTAAAATCCATAACTTCTAAATGGTAACTCAGATTGAAAATATGACAGTTCCATTGAGTTCTTTGAGGCGTGTTCTCCTTAGGGGGAGCCTATCCTCATCCAGCGCGGGTCGAGGGTGAAAGTAATTAATTTTTTTAAATTTTTTAAGGTACGTTCAGTAAACGCATGGGTGGAGTTTTCTAACTTTTGAACTGGTGCTCAGATTAAAAATATGAGGGGACTGTTGAATCCGTATTGTCGGTATTCACTTAATGAAGACTTTACTTTGAAAACAGCAGTTCTTGATATAAAGTTATGATTTGGGAATTTTAAAAAAATTAAATAACTTTATTATTTTGTTTTCATTCATATCCTCCAATGTAAAAGTGGAGTGTTGGATATGCAATGTGTCAAACAAATAAATGGGTTGACCTATAAATCGTAGGGAATGACATTGTAGGGGAATTTGGAAGGATCCTAATTAGTGAGGCCCCATCAATACCCCAAGTCATTACATACCCTCCCCCTCTCCTATTTATATGAATCATGGGGAGGGGTGTCGACATAGCTTCACCATGAAGTGATGTGCTGGTAATGTGTCGAAATGCGGAACCTTTAGAGGAAGTAGCTGATCCCAGTAGTAGGTGACATGTGACATTGAAACATGAACCGAAGATCGATTTACGAGCAGAGCCATTTGAAACTCATTGTGGAGGATGGATAACACCAACCCTCTTACATTAATGTGCTCACACCATCATTATTAAACTAGGGGGTTTATATTCTTTAATTTTAAATGTTTTCCTCTACCCCGTTCATTAATAATACAATGAATGTTGACTAATCGACTAATGTGTTAATCTGTGATTCATTCTTTTTTGAGGGAGGTTGTTGCGGGGTATCTTTTTAGGGTTTTTATTGTTGTTTAATTCAGTTGATTATTAAACTCTAAATCCCCATCATGTTTATGAGATAAAGAGGTGGGTGTGAGCTAGACGATCCCAGTCTGATCCCCCCGTTATGTTGTTATCCATGCGCCTCCATGGAATACCACCAAATAGGCGACACCAACCAACTATGTTAGGGATAGCGCATTGACGCACTCCACAAGATGAGGCCACATCACAATGTTGCAGTGGCCATCAGAGCGGTCAACACCGGACGACCATGGAGGAGGCAAGGCAGGTTGTCTGGTGCCACCGGGGAGCAAAGGGGGTCGCGGCTCGTCCTTCGCGGTGACCGGAGGAAGGCAACTGACACAGCAGTCGGACGCGGGTGGTGGATCGATGCACCATCTCGGGCCATTGGGGAAGCCAGTCGGCACATAGTCCTGCTGTGATAGAATTAGCTGGACACACTCCAGCGGGTCCCACGTGCCACCTGGCAGGGTCACATGGAGCCCTCCGCCCAGGGGGCTGCCCCCTTGTGGACCATGCCCTGCGTGGGCTGGGCCTCCCCCTTGCAGGTCGATCACCCCTTTGAATGATTCCCTTTGTGGGACGCTCCCCTTATTATCCGGGCTGGACCTCAGCCCAGTGGGCCGAGCCCACTGTGGCCCTACCTGGGCCAGGGCGGGTGAGGTCGGTCCGACTGGGTCGGACCGGACCTCAGCCCCACCCGGCCCAAAAACAATTAAATGGCCTTATATTGGGAACCAGATGTCCATTTGACAATCCATCTTTGGAATTAGGATCCTTAGATCGATACGGTCCTTTTTTATACTCCTCTTGAGTTTTGGAGATAATTATAGTACATACGGGTTGGATCGAACCCAAATCCATCAAGGCCCTCAGAGCTAAAATGTTTATAATAGAGAGATCGTGCATCCAATTGATGCCTAGTATATCACGTTGGAACCGTTACAACATATAGGTTCGTTGGGTTACTCATTTGGTGAGCTAAGAGGCCATCGAGGTACGACTGATAACTCGAGGGAGGATCTACAAAACCCAAGTGCACCGGGTGTGAGGAATCTAGTGCCTGGAAGTGAGGTGGAGGTTAGAGACAGATCATACCAAGGTCAGTGCTCAATGATCCTATGTGGGTTAGTGCATAATGATCTTGTGTGGGTCAGATATTGTGTGGGTCACTGCTCAGGGATCCTGTGTGGGTCGAAACATTACAATCCTGTGTGGGTATGATCATGTGTCATTCAGTGCATAGCGATCCTTTGTGGGTCAATGCATATCGATCTTGTGTGGGTTAGATCTTGTGTGGGGCATTTCTGGGGTTACTTACCTATCGACATTGGGCAGGTCAGATCAAGTGTGTATCATTGTGGGGTTAGTACCTTTTTATACTATGTGGGTAAGACTCCATATGTTCAGAAGTAATGCCTCTTGATAGAATAAGATGATCTAGCTTCGTGAATAATCATTTGTACTTCTATACATCACTGAAAACTTTTCTTGAGCTGATACTCTATTAAAACTAATAGTTTTACCTGTGTGGTACTTTAATCTTCATGGTTATATCTTCATGGTGATAATTGTGTGGTACTTCTACATTCATGGTGATATATTTGTTGTGATACCTCTTTGGTACTGTTACCTTCGCGGTGATATCATCGTGGTGTTTCCTATGTGGTAATTTTACCTTTGTGGTGTTATATTAACATTGATACATGTGTAGTACTTTTACCTTCGTGGTGTTACCTTTGTTATATTATTCCCTCATTTATAAGATGATTATATTTAGATAACATAGGTATATATTTGTGAATATACCTAAGTAGATTTCTTGACTGCTTCTTGCTTTGCGATTGAGCCTTTCATTGTGGTTTTTCCTTCATGGAAATTTTGGAGAGCTACAGTGTCTTATGGATCCTACTGAGTAACATTATAATGACCCCTACATGAGAATCTCCTGCACCTTGTTGTGTCTTATGCAGATGACATACAACATTAATCAAGATTTTACGGAGTCGGGACAAGGCGGAACGATGAGGGGACGGGTGGACGTGGAGTGATGTGGAGGTGATCTGTACCTACCCTTTAGGTAGGATCCTTAGAGGATGACCCAGGTGTTGTTTTCCATTTTCTTTTGTATTGTACCTTTTAGCTGTACTTGTAAATTTACAGTTGGGCTTGTGTTCTGTCCACTTTACTCTCCAAACTTTTTTTACTATAGTAGTTTACTTCATGGTTGCATCTTGTTTCATTCTACACTTTGTGTTTGTACCGGTTTAAAGGCAATGACTTCATGTTTTAGGGATATGCCTTTTCGGTGCTAGTCGATATCCACTATACTATGGAAGGTGAGCTTGGGGTAGTCACAGCAAGGGCCCCAGGGGATTAGTCATGAAAATGTGGTATCAGAGGAGTTCAGTTCAGCTAACGAACTAGGACTCTGGTCTTTTCTGTGTGGCAATAGTGTTAAGTGTTATGAGTGTGGTTTTTAGTTTGGTGATTCCAGTATTGGTTCGGCAGCCAATGTCTCCATACACCATGACCCTGAATTCTAATTTCTGACTCAATGCATGAAAACACTGCTTGAGTGTGTTATTGAAATGTTGTTTTTATGATTTCGTTGATTCAAATCATTAGGAATTACATAATGATCGAAGCACACTGGTTCCCTATCTGGATTCCACCACATAGACATCAACCTAGGATTCCTGAGGGAGAACACGATGATGGACCACCGAGCGACGAGGCACTTTTTTAGGTCCTTCTTACTGAGTCGGAACCTTTTGGTGGTGTACCAGTAGCACCACCACCTGTTGGGCAGTAGTTACCACTATCCCCCCTGGCAGACAGTTCATGCAAACTGAGCGCATTGTACGAGTTCCTACGGAAGAGGCCTACAAGGGTTCAAGGACAGATAGATCCCCAAGCCTCAGAGGACTAGCTGGAGGCTGTGGAAAGTGTTTTCCACCTTGTTGGGACACAAGTAGATCAGATGGTGATCCTTGCTACTAGACTTTTTTTGTGTTTGGCCATGAGAATGGTCTGCAAGGTGATGAGGCTTCGGTACATGGACTATTGACCGAGATGGTACCTTCAAGTAGTGTGCAGTTGTATCACTACCTGTTGGTAAGCAATTAAAACCAGTGGTACCGGTAGATTAGACATGTTGGCTTGGTGTCTTACACAAGTTTCGGCATCAGATAGCACTCAGGTTCTGAGGTGAGCTAGACTCATAGGCGGCTAAGTAATGGCTTGAGGAGGTGGACAAGTTTCCATCTAGACTGGGCATCATTCAATCAGATGGCAGTCGTGGTAGAGAGCCTTCTACATGGATCAACAGGGTGATGACATGGTTTAGATTACCCTGATCTTGCGAAGAGGTGACTCTTCTATGGATAAGCTTGAGAACCATCCTTAGGGAATGGGGTCTCTTTCCATAAAGAGCTAAGGTATGAGTGTTTCCTAGAGCTTCTTCATCTTCAGCAGGATGACAAGTCGGTAGCTGAGTATTCATCGAGGCATGCCGACATTCCTAAGTACTCTATGAATACAGTACGTTCAGTGATTTAGGGCTCGGACCTCCGAGTGAGGTGTTTTTAGTGACATTTGAGCCAGCACATTTCCTCTATGAATTCCTACTTATTTTATGCTTCTATAGAGAACCTTTATGGTTGAATGTTCTTGGCTGAGTAGATGCAGCCAGTGAATGTTAATAGTGTGAAAGTAGGAAACTAACACCAGTATCAGAGACAAGGGTGTGTAAAATGTTTTAGGATGAGGAAGTGATAGGGATAGATGAATCTGTAGGGCAGCAGATGTGGATGTGGATCCAAGAGAGCGTAATGATGTGGTATACATTTCAACATGTTCCAACCACCACCCCTTTGTGGTCCCCTCCAGGTTCAGGGAGCTGGAGGACTGGGGAAGGGAGTTGCATCATGTGGTCTAAGAGTGTGAATCTAGGGCTTCAGGAATGATTCTAGGTATGTTATGTGTCTACAACTAGTTTGCATATTAATAGACATAGGTACCAATCATCCTTCTTACCGTGAATCTTGATCATGAACTAGTGTTTCTGGTTAAACATTTTACTTGACCCTTACACAGGGATACATCTTGGGGAGGAGACTTTATAATCACACTTATGCCGATAGTGTAATCTAACCATTAAGTTGAGAGTTTCAGTTGGTACCTCTTAGTGGTAGCGTCGAGGCCTTACGAAATTAGTTTGGGTATGGTCTAGACATCTACAGTTCTTACTCAGAATGACTGTATGAGTCAAAATGTATTTGGTTTATCTACAATGATGGAATGGTTTTTTCCTTGGTCGAAAAAAAGGAATCCTGGGTAGCACAGGATAAACTCATGCAAAGGAGGGTGAAGCAGATCACTCTTCAGTCGGCCAGCATTAACCTCATGGTAGTAGGACTTTTGAGGTTTTAGTTCCCAATAGTAGTGGAAGAGTGTGGGGAAATCATTTCAAAACAAATTTCTTGGATTACCTACCCAAAGGGAGAGAGACATCGACTTTGACTAGGTACTATCGGTGTTTTGAACCATACTTCTCTAGGGTAGTGGCACCCTTGTCAGTTTTGACGAAGAAAGGGGGATCCATTCTTGTGGATGGAGAAGTGTTAGCAAGGCTTTCAGAATTTGAGACAGCGACTATGGCTATAGTTCCTCCAGTAGCATGACTATGAGATACTCTATACCCCTTGGAAGGGGAATATGGTAGCAGACGAACTCTTCCTGAGCTATGGTCTTCAACTGTGGAGTGGGTCTTTACAGCATCTAGTCGCACTATATATATCCTTCATGGATAATGATGGAGCATGTTACCTCTAGTCTATGAATGTCAATCCACCAATTATTCATAAAATTTTGGGTCACAACATGAGTCATTGACTGTGAGGCCAAACATGCTTAGATATCCTCAAGAAGGTCTCTTGAAGGATTTTCTAAAGGTGGGGAGCATGTCATCTTCTTCAGAGGATGCACCATGGTAACACTGACACATTGGGAGGAGGTGTTGAGGGAGATCCATATATCCCCTTAGTGGTACATCCTAGAGTGTTGAAGGAGTACCAGGACTTTCGACATCAGTACTTGTGGTCAGTGATGAAGAAGAAATGGTGGAGTTAGTATCACGATGCCTCACTTGTTAGCAAGTGAAGACTGCACAGAGCCGATGGAAGTCTTATGCCGATAGGAGGAGAGGGACTATTCCTTCCAACGGGTCTTCCCTTGATGATGACTGTAGAGATTTGGCAGGGGAGGCAATCTATATATAAGGATTATTGGACCATTATATATTCTCAATAGAGTTTTTGAGGTGGCGTACCATCTATCTCTTTCCCCATAGATGTACCTAGTGCATAATGTTTTCTATGTGTCATAGGTGAGGAGTTGTGTACATGATCCATTGCACCTTTTTTACTAGGGAGAGTTGTACATTGATGATGGGGTGACTTTTACAGAGATCTTGGTGAAGATAGAGAATCAAAATGGGTGAGTCCTTCATGGACGGTCGATTGCTTTGGTGGATGTTCGATGGCGGCATGGGGACATCCAAGAGATCACATGGGAGCAGGAGGTTTAGATTTGTGCTCAGTACCCTAATTTTTTTGTTTTTCTTGGTTTCAGCTTTTAGGGACATAAAACCATGAAGTGGGGAAAATGTAATGTCTCAGAATTTCCGTATAATTATTTTCAATTACATGGAATTATTTCAAGATTATGAAATCTAACGGAACATGATTTTGAGGTCCGGAGGGCCCGAAATGATCCGTCAAAGTATTGATAAGCATTCATTATCATGTGTAAACAATATTCCTAAAAAAGTTGAATAACACCTAAATAGTTTTCTGTATAATAATTCTGAGGGCACTGTTGCATTCAGGATGGAAGGTTTACCCTAGGTGTGACTTATGTTTAGTCGGTGCATGCCTCCAATGAGAAAACACAAAAATGGCATAGTAAATAAAATCATTAAAAATATAATTTATTTTCTAAATTCATATAACTCACGAACGGTGACTATGATTAAAAAGATGAGACCCCCACAAAGCTCACGAGGGTCTTCTTTCATTAGGCAGATACTAACGTTGGTCGGCATGGGTCACTAGTGAACGTTTGTTTTTTACTGTAAATAAAATAATTAATTGACAATTATTTTATTTTCAAATCCATAACTTATAAATGGTAACTGAGATTTAAAATCTGTGAATATTGTTTATTTCACTAGGGTGTGTTATCAATATGCAGAACATAACCTTGACTAGCTCTAGTTGATGGTGAATGCAATTATTTTTTTGAACTTTTGTTAAGGTACGTTCAGTAAACGAATTAGCGGCGTTTTCTAGCATTTGAATAGGTTCTTGGATTAAAATTTTATGGGCACCATCGAATTCGCAGCACTGAGATTCGCATAAGGGAGAATTTACATTAACTGTAATAGGTCTAGAGAAAAACTTAAATTTTGTGACTTTTAAAAAATAAAATAACTTTATTTTTTTATTTCATATCCTCCAATGGACAAGCAGTGTGTGGGACCTACGACATGCCATGCAAAGAAATGGCTTGACATAGAAATCTTCTATAATAACGTTGTAGGGGAAATAGGAAGGTCCCTAATTAATGACCCCCCATTAATTTTCCATGTCGTTACATACCCTTCCCCTCTCCTATTTATATGTATCTTAGGGAGTGGTATCGAAACAACTTCACAAAGTAGCTAAGTGATGGTAAAGTGAAGAGATGAAAAACCCTTAGAGGATGGAGTTGATTATTGTGGTAGGTGACCGGTGACACTGAACCATGAACCGAAGTTCGCGGTACGAGCGACACCATTTAAGCTCATTGTGGAGGACAGCGAACAATGACCTGCATCCACAAATTCATGCTCATCATAATTCTTATGGTATGCGGTTTATTCATTTAGGCATTTTAAATGTTTTCAACTTCCCCATTCCTAAAAAATACGAAAAACACGAACCAACCGACAATTGGGATGATTTTGGATTCATTCTTTTTTGCGGGGTATCATTGTAGGGTTTTTATTATTGTTTAAATCAAATGATTATTAAACCCCTAATCCACCCTCATGTTTACGAGCTAATGCAGAGTGCGCGAGCCTAACGAACCTGTCCTGACCCCTCCATTATCTTGCTATCCTTGCGCATCCCTGGAAGACTGCCAGCACGGTGATACTGGCTGGTTACTTTGGGGATTTCACGTCGACGCCCACCGCAAGAGGAGGCCATGGCATAAATATGTGTTGTTCATCAAAGCTACCTTCACTAGCTGGCTGCGGAGGCAGCACGGTGCACTGCCGCCCATCGTCGAGGAGCAAAGGGGGCTGCGGGACGTCAGCACCGGCGACCAGAGGAAGGCATCCAATATATCGGTCGTCCGTAGGTGGCACAATGGCATGACATCGCGCACCGTTGGAGAAGTCGGTCGGCACACCAGTCGGCCGCGATGGAATCGGCAGGACTCGCTGCAGTGGGTCCCACATTCCACCTAGCGTCGCCACGTGGCACTGCAGCTGTGAAGAAGACCGAAAGGCCTTCGGCCATTCTGGAAAACTGGGGGTCTCTCCCCCAGTGGTTGTTTGGGAGGACCACCTTTTGGGTCACACCACATGAGGTTGGCCCGCCACGCGGTGGGCTACCTGCCCAGCCGTCCGCTAACCGGTGGGCTGCCACCTAGCTGGTCGCCCACTTGAGGGTTGATCACTATGTGGGTCGGCCCACCCCCTTACGGCTGGCCCACCCCCTTGTGGCATGACATTCGTGATCCGCCCTTTGCGGTATGATCCCCTTGGGGCCGGGCCGGAAATAGGCCTAGTAGACCGAGCCCGCCGCAGCCTAGCCGAGACCTGGTCAGGCCGGGTTGGATCGGGCCTAGGCCCCACCGGGCTTAGAAACACTGAAAGGGCCATATGTTAAGAACCAAACATTTGTTTGACTAACCATATGTGGAGTTGGGATCCTTGGATCAAGACGGTCCTTTTTGGTATACTCCTCTTTAGTTTTGGAGATATTTGGAGTATGGTCGGGTTGGATCGAACATGAATCCAACCAGGCCCCTGAATCTAAGGTACTTATAACTCACAGAATGGGTGTCCGATTAACGCACCATCTATCGCGTAGGAACCCTTATAAAATTTCGGTTCTTTGGGTTACTCCTTTGTAGAGATTAGTGGTGGTAATGTTATGAATGATATATCAAATAAGATTCTACATTACTCGAGCACACCAGGTGTGAGGAATCCAGTGGCTGGAAGTGAGGCGGAGGATGGAGATAGATCATATGGAGGTTAGCGCTCAGTGATCCTATGTGGGTCAGTGCTTACCGATCATGTGTGGGTCAGATCCTTTGTGGGTCATCTCTCAGTGATCCTATGTGGGTTAGCACATTCTGATCATGTGTGGGTTAGATCTTATATGGGTCATTGCAGGGGTTAATTACCTGTCAAATATGGGTGGGTCAGATCCTATGTGGATCATTATAGGGGTTAATACTTATTGATCCTATGTGGGTCAGACTCTGAATGGTCAGAAGCTGGGTCTCTTAATAGAATAAGATGATCTAGCTTCATGACTAATCATTTGTAATTCTATACTTCAATGAAAACCTAGTTTGAGCTGAGCCCATGTGTGAACTATGTCTTTTACCTGTGTGGTACTTTCATCTTCGTGGTGATATCTTCATGGTGATACCTATGTGGTACTATTTCCTTTGTGGTGATATCTTTGTATTGATACCTCTGTGTGACTATTTATTTTGTGGGGATTTCTTCATGGTGTTCTCTATGTGGTACTTTTAACTTTGTGGAATCATCTTCATATTGTTACATGTGTGGTACTTTTACTATCGTGGTGTTACCTTTGTGATATTATTCCCTCATGAATGATATGTGTATATCTTGATAACATAAGTATATCTATGGTCATATACCTAAGTAGAGTTGTTGACTACATTGTGCTTTGTGATTGAGCCTTACTTTGTGGTTTTTCCTTCTACGAAATATAGGAGACCTACAAGGTATTGGGGTCCCTAATGAGTGTCGTTATACGCACCCCTATGCGGGATTCACCCTCACCTTGTTGTGTCTTTTGAAAACAATTTACAACATTGATTGAGATTTGAGGGAGCCGGGACGAGGAGGTTGGCGGAGGAGACGAGAGAACGTGAAGCGGTGTGGAGAGGATATGTACCTACCCTTCAGGTAGGCTCTTTAGTAGATGATACATGAGCTGTTTTCCATTTTTCAGTTGTATTATAAATTTAAGTTGTACATTTACTTATACATTGACTTTTATTCCATCCCCTTTACATTCAGATCTTTTTTTATAACATCTGTTTACATTGGGGTTGAATCTTGTTGTGTTAACTCCATGTGTTTATACAAGTATAAAAGAAATGCCTACTCATTTTAGAGATATGCCATGCTGGATCTAGTTTCTAACCACTGGCATATGGACGACGGTCTATGGGTAGTCACGACACGAGCCCTAGGGGATGGGTCATGACAAAAACTGAATTTCAATTCAAAGATATTTCATATTATATTTCCAATGGGGAGGTTGTTCCCAAATTATGAATTTTGATACATCAATTATTTTCTCAGAAACATTGTGATCAAGAATTTCATTATGGAATTGTGGTAGGATAATCTAAGTTAAATATATACTTTACAATTTTTTATCATTAAAAAATGTTATTCGGCCCATATATTTATTTTTTGATCAAATGTGTGTAGGAGAAATGATCATGGGGGATCAAATGGTAGGTGTGGTGGTGTTCCTGACCATCCCGATATATATCATGAACATAAAATTCTGTGGGTTTTACAATCTTTTTATTTTAATTGGCATCTAGTTATCTTTGATTTTAATGAATTTTATGATAGTTATCATTGATTTGGGGTTTCATGAATAATATATGAGTGGTTTTGCAAAATTTTGAATCTTTGGGTGAAATTGGGGAAGAAAATAGAGACAGAATATCTTGAAACATTGTTAGTGGGAAGATTTTATTTTATGTACAATTAGTTATAATATCATACTAGTATTTTTTCACACTATTTGTATATGAATTTCTTATAACTATATCCAAATGAAGCATAGTGACAGATATTATTCATTAATTATATTTTCATCACTTCGACAATTTGCTATTTTTTTGTTAATGACATTTTTTTGAGATTTATTGAATTGTGTTTGTGAATTAATTTATGTTTCTTGAAATTTATGAGTTTATATAATGTGTTTTTATTATGTTGTTTATATGGAATTATTTCATGAAATGAATCGTCTAACCAAAGGGATGGATAATAAGATCATGTTCTATAGGAAAACCCTCTAGTTTATAATGCATTAGTAGAGTTAGTGATATATACAATTCAATAATTTTTCAATGATGGAGATAACTAGGGTTCCAACAAGAAAAATTTAATTTTCACAAATTTTTGTATCGAATAATCCTCCATTTTCTCTAGTGACAATGTAAATCAAGATCTTATAGAATGTATAAAATCAACTGATCATGTCATACATATCACAAACACACATGAGACCTCTAATTTTTTTGGATATAATTCATGATGGAAGAGGTTGGTTGGAAGTGATGGTAATTAATAGTTTACAAAAGGATAAATAAGGATCTAAACAAAGATACCATAAAGAAGTTATTAAATAATATGTTAATTCCTAAATTATAGATTATGGAGAATTTTATTGAAATCATATCCATGGATGAATATGACAACTAACAGATAGATTGTTATATATATGTTTTTTTATCAACTTTACCACATGCACCCTATTAATGACTATATTATGGAATAATAATTTGAAATTGTATTTCAGCATGATATCAAATAGATGATTATTCCACTTCAACTTAAAAAATTCAAGAATTTTTCGAAAATATAATATGTTTCAGGTAAAATTAGATGGGATGATGGGACTCAGTGGGGTTTATATTGAATAAGGGGATCCCTATATCTCTAAATATAGACATAAAATTATACAAAATACATTTTTTTAATGGTGGTATTGTTTATAATTAGTAAAAGTTCTTATATTGTCTTATTCACTTCACAATCAGATGTCTTGTAACATGTGTGGGATGTCTAGCCAAACTAGACCGAATTTCCTATAGTTTCCATGGTTATTACACAAATTTGGGAATCTACATCATATACATCACTACTTTAACACTCCCCTAGAGTAGATTTGAGTAGGTTCTATGTTTTAAATGGTTTTATGTGTTTGATATGATATATCCAAAGTGTCATGAACTATCCTCCATACCAAATAGCATTATCATCGTTATAGGAATACATAGGTTTAGTGATTATCGATGAACTATTATATGAAAAATACATACCCAAATTTCTATAATTTTGGTCGGGCCACCGTGAGAGTCACTATTATTATTTACTAATATAAGTAGATTAATTTTTTGATATGGTTTTGGGAAATTAATTTATATCATTAAGTATTCCATATTCATTGTGAATTATGGAAATGATTAATCCATATATGATTGAGTATCAACACCATTGGTAGGGATACAGCATCATACATTTATGTTAACATAGTGTAATGTTTTTATATCATGCGAGAAAGGAATATTGGGTGTACTCAGGTTGTACATGATTTTTTTAAATCATATCATTTGAATAGAATTGATAATAGAATCTTAATCATAAACTATCCTCTACCACATCAGTCTCTGGTTTAAATTTCATAATTGGAATATAATCATTTCCATGGTTGTTTGGAACATGAGATCAGGGAGGCAATGACACATTATTCCAGATGTGGGTTTGAATCATTTCTAGTTATTTCTGTATATACTTGATTCTTTGGATTTTAGTGTGAATTACTTTCTATACTGGTTTCAGATTGATACCCTGAGTTGTTTTGGAATATTTCTCCTATATATCGAAATAATGAGATTTTGATTTCAATATTGAACTCATAACTATGATAAGATATATTTTTTTATTATCATACTAGATGGATCCTAATATATGGATAGAAATTATGGTTCAATGGGAGGATATTGAGAATATGGTTTTTATTCATCTGTTTGTGTCATTATTAGTTTTATATGTTCTTTTTTTGAATATGGTTGATGAAACTCCCAAACATTTCAAATATTACCAAAGGAATAATCTACTGATTACTAAGTATTAATACCCATTACCTGTAATTGATGATCAATTTTATAATGTAAATGGATCCATATTGTTTTTTGAAATTGATCAACGATTAGGGTAATCGTATAATAGTATCTAGTATGTGGATGCTCTTAAGAAACCATTCTGAAGAATGTGTTATAAGTTATTGAATAATATTATGTCATTTAAATTTAAAAAAATTCTTATAGTAATTATGGTGTTGATGATTCATATCTTTCATCAGATTAAATAATTAATCATGATATTTATCATGTATAATATCTTTCTATATTCCACGATATAAGATGTTTGTAGATATTATCAAGAAATTTTTTGGGATCCATTAGAGATCATTAAATGTATTCAATTATATATAAATTATTGTTAAGGAAAATGGATATATAGTTCATTAGTCTTGTGATATTTCAAAAAGTGATATTGTTATACACCAAGAAGATACAATCAGTTTTCTTAATGTAGTAACCCAATATTTATTTTTTTATCTTGAGGTTTCTTGATTTGGATATATATTATAACTATTTTGTTTAGGACTTCACTAGTGTAGCTTCTCCAGTTAAAATATTAGGAAAATAATGTGATAAAGTATGACTAGGTTGAGATGTTATATAATACTTTTGATGAGTTTTATAATATTTGAGATCATCTCTATTTTTTATTATCAATAATCATATGGAGTGTCGTGTTGTGAATTTTAATATGTCACATGTGGGGTCATGTTATTATATAATTCTACATGATCATCTCTTGACTTATGGATATCGTTATCTATATCCACATTAAATAAATTATCCCAACCAAAACCAATGGATGGAAATTATAAAGCAAGAAATAAAATCACGGATATATTACCTCATCTAGGGGTGGTTTCTAGTTTATTCAGAAAAAAATATCTGGAGTTACATATTCACCCAGAGGGATATGACCATCATATTGATAATTTTAGTGTAATATATTAAAACAATTAATTCAACAATGACTATATCCCAAATAATGATAATTTGATTCTTTATTAGAATATATATATGTTTCCAATTGAAGAAATGAACAAAAATGTGAAAAATAATTTTCTAATGAATTTTCTTTTTGAATTCAGTTTGGAAGAGTTGGATAATGGATAATTGGTGTCCTGAACATGATTCTAGTTCACCCTCAATAAATATATTCATGAACAGTGTGAGTAAATATTGAACTCAGACTATGAAATGGTTTTTAGAGTTTAAAATAGTTGGTAGACCATGATACATTGGTATCGACCTCTTGATGGCACTGTCTTCTTCATGAAGTGGTTGGTGGATCTTTTTCCTGGATGAAGGATGTGATACACGAGGAACATTAATCTAATTGGTTATTCACACTAATAAAAAAAGATCATTTCTAAAATAAGAAGTCAATATTATTATCCTATAGTGATAAGTAGATCACTTTATGAATTTATATTCTAATTATTTTCTACTGTACGATTGAAGATAAGACTCATAGATGAGATGAGTTGTTGTAACCTCTTCTAATTTCAGGGATGAAGTGGGACATGAATGTGATTTATTTTTCAATTTATTTACCCTATCATCCTAGTGTAATGAGAACTATATGGTTGTCCAAATAAAAGTTTTCTAAATTATCTTATATTTAAAAATTTTAGATTTAATTATGATGGAAGAGCATATTAACCTATATTTTTAATATATTATTAATCATCATGGGGATCCCTCAACCATAGTTTATGACTGGGAAAATTGTTTCTAATGAGAGATTTGAAATGCTATCCATGAATCCATGATAATCCTCATGATTTTCTTCATAGTGTACCACATAAATAAATATTTTTAGACAACGTATATAATCCATTTTTATGATATCATGTGTCAATCCTACATGCTTCACATTATGCTTTCAAGTGAGATAAATTTTTTTTATGATTTTTCATACATCGAAAACATCCATGAATAAATAAAAAATGATTCTTTTGAATTATTGTTTTGGAATACCTATATGTTCTTTTAATTTTAGTCTATGTTGGGTGATCAATCGTTATTGGAATAATGTCACCTCTATGAGATAATATACATTGTAATATTTATTTATAATAGGATAAAAATGCCTCAATTATGTTCAAAATAGTATCCCTATAAAATTTATTTCACATTCATGTTATTTCAGTAATAAATTATTTATCAATATATCTATTTGTTGGGAAAATATCCCTCAATTCATCTTCTTGGTATGTTTTGGGTGTGGTAGTGATTATTGACAAAGTCAGACAAATGCAAGTGAGTTTGGTTGTGGCCTCAAAATCATGAATTTGTGGGAATAATGTTGAATGAAATTGACAAGGGAAGAAGAATGAAGAGATTGGATCATGGATCACATACCAAGTCCATGAATTGTATGTAGCTACGTACCAGGAAGCTGTAACGGTATGTGGATGCAGTTCGTGGAACTAAAATTGTTTGTGGTTGAGTGGAAATGTAGTACATGGATGGCTGAGGTCAGCGGAGGAGGTCGAGCACATAGGATAAAATGTGGTATGTAGAATGTGTAGGAAAATGTTCTCATATGTATTACAGTTTGCGGTGGTTGATGATTCGGTACGAGATGTGGGCTGTATCAAATCAAGATTTGGAAACTCTTGTTTCAGCAGATTAAGCGGGTATCATTTCATTTATAAGAAATTGTAATCCTTATGACTGTTTTGGATAAGTAATATCATTAAAAATCATATTTTTCTCGAGGAATTTGGAGAAGACATAAGGTAGTTCGTGAAGGGAGGATCGCGAAGGCTGAAATTGTTCGCACGGAATGAATTCTGCTGAAGGTGTTTGCAGGGTTTCGCAACCCACAAAAAATGTTCTATAGGAGGAGGAGAAAGTATGGTAAGTGGAAATATTAGTCTCTATACATAGAGGAGTAATCTACGTTACTCAGGAGGGGGAATTTTGCAAGTGGTGAGTGGAGGGAGAGATCTGGTATGAAGAAGAAAAGGAAGTCCACGAACAGAGAATAGTTTGTGGATAGGAGGGGTTTAATAGAGGAGGTTGGAAGAATTGGTACGCAACATCAGTATGCGATCATGAAGGCAAAGGAATTCCATGGACGAAGGGCGGTTCGCTACATCCGCATTGGTAGGAAAAGATGGGGTCCCGCAATCCAAACTCGGTACTTAGTACGCAAGAGACACATGGTGGATCGCTATTCGAAATGAAGCTTGTGAAAGCTTTAAATCAGTTTTGAAAATTATTTTGTGGTACTTAATAGTACTCGAGAAGGTGGTGTTCATCTTCAGGTGAAAAACATAACTTCAATAGAGCATCAACATATTGTTGAGGATTCCATAATTAATGAAAATGAAGGGACCTACGTGTCCATAAATTTTATTTGACCAACAAGTCCATAACCTCTGAGTGGATTTCATTCCAAGAGTAGTGAGAGAAAGAAGTGGAATGCGGTGACCCATTGCACTAGTAGTGAACCAGTGAATGAGGTATAGGGAGTGACCCTTGAGAATTCAGTGAGCAGACCCTAAATATTTTAAATGCAGTGGGCATGGGCATAGAAGATCTAGCCCAAACATTTTACTCATTATTGGTCGCAAGCCATAGTGAATTGGGTAAATAAAAACATTTTCAATGTATTCTCCTTGAAAGTGGCCCAATGAGGGTGAAACAAGTAAAAATAACTATGTCCTATGCATGATTTCATTTCAGTCTATATATTTCCATAGTAGAAATAGAGAATTGTGTTTCTTGTAACAACGAAACAAGATCAAAATGGGATAATGTTTTAATCTACCATACCCTGATTCACCCCCCTCTCAGGGTATTCAACCTAGTTGACCAAACACTATTAAAAGGGGGAATCATA
This sequence comes from Viscum album, assembly GCA_963277665.1. NCBI lineage: Eukaryota > Viridiplantae > Streptophyta > Magnoliopsida > Santalales > Viscaceae > Viscum > Viscum album. The sequence continues at coordinate 26,098,164 of OY728127.1, forward strand.
TCATATGAACACAGTGGAAATTGATATAACATTATGTTAGGGAATTTCTTTTATTGTAGAGTCTCAGGAAGGTATCCTTTCAATTAGATTTTATTATTATTTATTACTTCATTTAATGTATTCATTCACATATAAAATTTGGAAATGTATCTTTTTGACCTGTCTCATGTGATAGAGTGGGGGGTTTTGGAGGAGAAACATGATACGACCATTATAGAGAAGTATGGTCATATCCATGACACTATGAAAAGGATGCTATTGGGTATATATATATCATATTTTTCAATGTTCTATTACATAATGGTAGAAATAATTATGAGACATGAGACTATGATGTTTTTTTATGGTGGAGTGGTCCCATAATTTTTTAAAATTTGGATACATAAAAAAATTTATAGTTGAATAAAGTTGCGTGGTGTGGATAATTTGGAAACCATAATGTCATTATAATGTAATATTTTGACATATTATTTATTTTTTCATTATTCATGATGTCCAAATGATTTTATGGTAGAAAAAAATAGTTGTGACTAATGGCCTATGGGAATGGATAGAGTATATATTGGATTAATGATGCAGTTGACTATATAAAAAATAAATTTTGGGGTCAATGTAGTTTTATATGGTTCTTGGGAACCATGATTCCATGATTGGGGATAATAGTGGCTTTTTGATTGTTATCCAATAGTTTCTCAAATCACGCTTACAATCTCTAAGTATTGTACATATCATTTTTTAAATATATTTATTTACTATGTGTTTCACCGAATTATCACCCTCCTAATCCTCATTCAACAACAACCATCTCCCTTTTTGAGGATCTTCATCCACATTCACTTAATTTTTTATATAATTTTAATCATTGTATTTTTTTGAGTTATGCATGTTTTTTAATTGATATTTCTATTATCCACCCTTTATATTCTTTATTTTTTTGGTTATATAGGAATGTTATAATCCTATCATGAAATTATTATCAAGCATAGTATATGTGGTTATTTTTTAATGGATTCTTTGGTTACTTATGTCTTTAAAGAATAATTCATTATATTGTAGTTATTTTATGAATACAAATTTTCCACATCTGATGTCAAAGTAGGTATATATAATTAATTTTACGTTTCAATTCATTACAATTATTTCATAATTTATATTTTGTTTTAATCACTATAATGTTTTTTCAATTATATTTCTAATAAATGTTTTTTGAAACATAATTTTATTCTTTTTGTACAATGGGAATTTTATGTTTTTATATGTCTATTCCAAATGAAGAGATTTTATTATATCTAATGTGTTGATAAAATCACTCAAGGAGACTATGTTGAATTAAATTGATTAATTTTTTTTTAAATTTTAAAATTAATGATAGAATAAGTTATTTTCATATTTATTTATATAAGTGATTTATATAGTCAGTTTCATTAAAAAATTATTTGTTAATTTTTAAATCATAATAGAAATAGTTCAATAAAACTTCTATCATATATGAGTTTATTTAATGGATTAATTTTCAAAAAATAAAATTTCATTTTTGAAAAAATTTATTTCATTTATGGATTAATCCGGTAAAAATTTACTTATGAATCATTTCAAATAATATTTATTTTTTCATTCAATAGTGAATAAAATTGTTTTTATTAACCATTATATTTATTTCTATATATTTATAAATTAAATCTTATATATTTTTAAATCATAATTTCTTCATTTTCAATAAATATAACCAAAATATTTTCTTTGTGAATAATTTTAAACATGAATTTAGAAAAATGTATTTTTGTGTACAAAAAGTGATTTTTTCTGAGAAAAATAATTTTCCATCCCATTTTAAAGGTTTATTTTTAGAATTAATTCTTCTAAATAAGTGAATTAAATATATAAAAACAAATTCAATAATTTGATTATGCTGTATTTTTTTTCAAAATATTACCATTTACTTTTTTTTCATTGTGATTAACAACCTTTTTATAATATTTTCACCTCTAAAACTATAAATTGAGTAATTAAGGGTTAATTATAATTTTATATGGGAAAATATTGACAGTTACTTTTAAATTTACCCTATTTTATGAGTTATTTTCATTGATTTCAAAAAATATATAAAAAATAGGTTATCTTCTTTCCATATTTCATTCATTTTTTACATTATAATATTTAAGTGAATATAATGAAACAAATATCACACTATTGATTTTAAGAAATATGATATTTTTTAACAAGGATAAAAAAGATGATGATTGGTTATAAATAAATATACAAAATTCATATCAATTTTTATTAGGGTAATTAATTTTAAATTTGTGGTGAATAAATTATAATATTAAATTCTTATGAAACACTGATAAAATATATATCGATTTAATAAAATAATAAAATTAATGGTTTTAATAATTTGAAATAGTATATAAAGAGAATGAATTATAATTTTAAATTATTTGAGTATATTATTATTTTATGTTAGATATGTTCCAGAATATATATTTGAATTTCAATTATGTCATGTGATTTTTAAAAAAATGAATAGATAAAATTTAGAGTTAAATTTTATTATCTAATAAATAGAAATCTATTAAATAATTTAATATGAAAAAATTTATTTTTCTGTACAATTTATTTTGATATAGTTTAAATTTTCAACCAAGTTCCATTATGGTCAAAATAACCTATTTTAATTTCATTCCTTGTATCTAAATAGGAAAATCATTAATACAACAATAATATTTAGGATGGGTTAAAATAGGTTACAACAAACAGATAAGATTAAAATTATAATATAAAAATGTCAAAATTTTATATAATGTGAGAATATTGAATTTATATTTTATTATATTGTAACAATTTCATTTTGGATCCACTATTTTATAAAATTAATTTATATTAATTTTATAATTTATGTAATTCTCTGTATACCCCTCTCATCCATTTTAAAAGTGATCATACTCTTTTATTTTTATCAAACATAAAAGAAATTTAGGTTTATCTAATACCAGTAAAAATAATTTCATTATAGGTCATTAAAATTCTAGTTTCCACTTTTTATCATAAAATTATCTTAGAAATTCTGTTGTTGTAAACCATAAGTGAATTTTCAAATAAGAGGTATAGTATTTAATCAATATGATTCATCTTATTTCTTCTTATGACTCATTATACCATCTATAAACGAGATAAAATATTGATAACACAATATTCCATACTTTTTAAATTTTTATATTGATTTCATGGCCAAGATATTTCACCCCTATAATCAAATAGGAAAAGAAATCAACATTTGTTTGTACGGATGACTTCCAACTCACAAACTAATGTAAATGATATTACATCATTTCCTATCACAAATAATTATAATGATGTATTCAAAATACATTTACGAAATTAATTAAATATTTATAATTTTTAAAATATAATATATAATCTACTTTTATATAGTTTAATTCATTAGAATATCCTAGCATCATTCATATACTTGTTGGAACTACTTCCTCCTTGAAATGGATTGATTTTCATTTCATCACATCAACACATATATAATAATTTTATAATTTTAAATAATGAAATAATACACTATTTGTTATATTATTATCATTAAGGAAGAAAAAAATAATATTTAAAATATTTTAATAAATTAGAATTTAATAGTGGAAATGGTACTCATTTGTATGTACAACCTACCATCTCCAGGACTATATCATAGTTATTTTTACAAAAACATATTTCCATCTGGGTTTTAAAAGAATAATTTATATATTGAAATTAAAATTATTTCATTATTATTATTTTGTAGAGGATCTGATTATTACCTCTTTGACTATAGTCAACCTACCAATGTGATTTTTTACATGTTAATAAAATGTAGTCCAAATATCTGATGTAAACATGGTTGATTAAAAATTTATCATGAAATTGTAAAAAAAATATATAAATGATAATGTATATTTATATGATTAATGACTTAAATAAGATCATTTTTCAAGAATATAATGTTCATAAGTTATGTGTAAGACTCAAGGTAATTGAATTTTGTTTAATTTTTTTTTAATATTTCCTTCCCATATACTTTTTATCTATATCCAACAATTAGAAATTATTAAATTTTTTATCTTTATGGAATTTAAATAATTATAATGTAAATTTTGTGAATAATTTTACTATATTTCATATTATTCGAAAAAAATCAATTTTGGGAATGTTCTTACTATCTTTTGAATAAAGAAAAGAAATATTCAATTTTAATATTTTCAGTGACCACAACTTTTCAGGATTCCATTGAAATTATATATTTTTATATTCCGTTAGAAAAATTCATGATTTCTATATATACAATCACTCATTCACATTATTTGTGATATTTTAGTATTATAATTTTTTTTAACTAAAAACTGTACTTTTATGCAAAAGTGTTTTGCATGCATGTATAATTTTTTTTGAAAGTTTTATGTTGAAATTTTGAATGAATAATATGGTTTATCCCTGATATGATTAATTATAATTATATATATAAGGAGTTACCAATACATATTATATAATGGGTTGATACAAATTTTATCTCATTATAAAATGATGAGCTTCATCTATCTTATATTGGGGTGATCATGTTATAGTGTAAACAATGGCATATCCAGATTGTGCTTTAATGAATTGGGAATTGTTCCTTCCCTTTATAGTCTATAAAGATGGAGTTTATAATGAGGTTTTACCTTTGGATTTTAGAGGTCCATAATTATTCCTGACATGGGTTATTAGTGTAATTGTATATGATTTTAATAATAATGTTTTATCTTTCTATAAGTATTAAAGTTTTTGTATGAGAATAAATTATGTGTTTTATCAATGTTAAAATGATTTCTTTTGTTCACTAAATTAAAATTAAGATAATGGTAAAAAATTCAATGGGATTTATTGTATTTAATTAAATACAATATATTTTCATTTTAGTTTCTTTTCTAATAATTTTGTTATCACCCCATGTTTTTAAAAATGGGTTTCATTTGTTTGACGGTTGGTTGAGGGAAAAGGTGAATATATTTTGGAATCCATACATATTTGTCATTAAAAAAACATGGTTCATTTTATGTGGTATATATTCTCTAAAAATTTAATATTATATAAATGTGAACACATGTAATGTATGAGTTTACTATGAATGAGATATTTTCTAATTCTCAGAATATGTAAAATATAAATATTTTTTTTCATGTAAGAATTTGAATTCATGTCTATCTGCAAATAAAATGTATTATTTTTGTTCATGTATTTATAGTTTTTTTTAGATAAAATATTTTTAAATTTTTAGAAGATAATATTTTATATGTAAATACTCCTAATAGATTCTAGTTTTTCATTATCAGGTTATAAAGTTTCAACTAAACCATGTTTGTTCAGAATTGTTTTCTGTAGAGGAAATATCGAAATATTTTTCAGATGGAATAAAGATAAAGAAATTATTTGAAATCCAAAACCTCGAATGGTTCAAATTTTAAATGAGTATTTTCTTATTATGAAGGATGATTTTAGGAAATCTATAATTTTTTGTGGTATCAAAGCTATAGATATACATTATATAATAAAAATAAACATGTTAACTATTTATTATTTCAATAAAAACACCATACTTATTTTTATAGATTCTCATATCTTGTGTTAGTTGAAGGATAATCACATTTAGTGGAAACAATAAATGATTTACATTGTTATTAATAACATAAAAATAAAAATATTTCCTTAATTAATTTTGTAGTCGAATGTGAGTGATGGTGATCATTGTATAAGAATTAAATAATGAGATATGATAATGAATCCAATAGATGGGAAATATTTGAGTTTATTTTTCATGATAAATATTTCCATATTATTTTCTTAATATATTTAGATGAAGAATTCAACCAATTGAGGGAAACAAATGGGGAATATATAGTTCTTTACGGAGTCATTTACCAAATTAGCCAGGTATGTACCAAAATTTATACACTAAGGTGAATGAAAAAAATATGTTCATCATGAGTTAAAAAAAACTATGAAGATTATTTTGCACACATGAAGATAATAATTATGATATTTTTTGGTATAATGGTAATATATTGGTTATGTTTTTCTGGAAAAAATATTCCTTGAGATAAAAACATAATGAAAAGGTAAATAATCCATGAAACATAGAAGCATCAAACTATAAATCATGGAGCTAATCACCTAACATATTCAATGTGTGGTAAATGAAATTTCATGGAATATTTGAGATTATATAAAATGAGTTTATTGTGTGTAAATATTGGGTATAATCATTCTGACTAAAAAAATTGTCAGGGACAATCCATTAATAAGGTAAATGATATCCATCCAACAATGATATTTTTAGATTTAATTTGTCAGGTCATTGTGATAATTTTGTTATGAATGTAGATAAAAAGGAAAGAAATCATATATATCTAAAATTGGAATATTTTAAAATTGATTTTCAATAACTATAGCTGATGTTAGATCACTGAATACTGTGTTGATAGGTGTGATTTTTGTTTAGATTATTTATTCTAATTAACTATTTGAATCTAGATCTTCTCATTAATTCATATATAAAAAAATTAAAATTAAATTTTTTCATATCACCTATTGATAATAAGATAGATATTATGAATAATATTGCGTGTCTAATTATTAAAATTGACATGATTTATAGAAATTCTTGTGTTATTATTAGTGGGATAGTTCTTTATGTAATTTGTTTTGAACATCCAATGGTAGATTTGAATATTATTTTTCGTTTAGAATAGATTTAAATTTATATTGATAAGATATACAAAAAATTTAACTAATAAATACTTTCTAATATCATATGTTTCATAACCACCATGAAACATTGAATGTGCTTACATATGACTAAAAATTACCTTTTATTATTATCAAATAACTTTTGCAAAAAAAGTGGGAAACCCTAGTAACTAGAACAACATAGACAACATAACAGAAACCAAGATAAAACCAAAGGGCCTTCCCATCCCTAGAAATTCATCAAAATGGAAAACCTCTACCAATGCATGACCACCCAAAAAGAAGTCTCGTGAAAAATGCACGGGCATAGAACAGATGGAATAACTATACCCTCTCAGACAACCATGTACAAATGGAATGCTCTGGTAGAAGCTAGATGCTCTAAACCCCATATAATGTGGTCCCATGGAAAGTGAACCCAAACTATTTGACAGCCTCCACTCTATACACCCGAATTATTAAAAATCAATTAGATCTTACCAGGGGATGATTACATAGACAATATCTAGGAAATAGAATTTATCTGAATTCTAGGCTCACTCACAATCATATTTTTAAATTCGGAATCCATTTGATCACATTACTCGATGTACTCTTCAAGGTTGATTCAACATTTATTGAATCCACCTAGAAAGATAAGATACTTATTCTCAATCTTGGAATATTGTTCCTCAGTTAGTGTCATGCTTTTGGACCTACCCATCAACTTTTCTACCTCCTCTTCAATCACATTATGAATTAAGACCTGCTCAACCGCATCCTCTTTATAACTCAAAAATAATTCCACGACATGATTACCCATATCCATAGTATTTTCTATCCTTCCATTGTTCTTTTTGGAAGAATGAGTCTGTATAGGAGGTAGTGGAGAGGAATAATCCTTCCTACTTCTCCTCCTTTTACTCTTATAGCTTCTCAAACCAATGTCCTCACCTTAAGAATGACTAGTAGCCTCCCCAAGGGGTTCATTCACATGGGTCTTATTAGTATCCAATGGATTTTTAGGATCAAGGTTCCCTAACAACTCTTCCATCCCTTCAATGCTTTTTCATAGCATTAGAGGAGTCTAAGTTATCATGTCCAGGCCACCCAGCCTCCCCTCACAAGGCCGAAGGCTCACACTCCCATTAGGCCTCTAAATTCCCATATCAGGGTCACCTTGATACATTAACTCTCTGTTGGTATGTGAAAAAACATTCTTCTCGATGCCCAAATCTCGCTCCATGATCATTGCAGCCACATTTACGTTGACTCCAAAATCCCATTCCATGGCCCTTGCAACCAGCTCTGAATGTGTTTCCACCCACATCTGAGTCGAACAAACACACCCCCCACCCAGCCCAAAGGATCGTCCCATTGGAATTTGAGGGGCCTTCTATGTCTTTACTCATCCTACTGAACACATTAGAGGCCTTCAGATTCAGCATAGGGAATGCATCCTTATTCCTGAAAGTATCCACCGAGGAACCCTTAGAAGACACTCTTGACACTATTTTGTCGAGACACTTCCCATCCACAGTCCCCGATGCTTGGTTTCAACCTAAACCAGATCATACATTTCATTTGTTGACACCATGGTCACTGCCTTCCAAACCCAACTCATGTTTTTTCAACATACAATCATCACCATAAACCTTTGTATACATACCATTGAATCTACCAGCCTTCCATCCAGAATGGGGAACACCCCGATGACAGCAACCTATAGCATGACCCATCTGATTACAATTTGTGAAGAAGTATAAAATTTTCTTGTAAAAAACCCTTTTCCTTCACATATATTACTCACCAATAGTGATCCAAATGTATTCTAAAGTCAACCTAAACACATCCATTTCAATGTAGATCCGTGAGTTGATCGGATGACAAACTGTATTGGTACGACTATCCAAACAATGATATCTACCAATGAGGTTCCACATCATCTGAAGAATAGAAGGATTTTGAAAGGTAGGGGCACATGATGGAATCTCACACAAACCGCAGTGGTTGAAGATTCCCAATTCATATGGAAATCGAAGGTCCACTAAGACAGAATAAATGGGTGGCCATCAGTGATGTGGGGGACACTTGATCATGTAAGGATGAGATCCTCCACCGAAGAAAACCATATCATTATGTATTGTCTCTAAATTAAACCAACATTCACCCTCTCCTGCAAATTCCAAGAATTAATGAGAACCTGTCGAAAGTGTCCACATAGGGATGCCTCTGACTAAACCACACAATAAAAGTGATGATCAATAATTATATAGTTTTTGTGAACTCTGATGATGAAAACTGACGATTTGAAGATCCATCGACAAGGTCCGGCAATTTAGTGTAGAGAAACTTTCCTAGGAAAGGAGAGAGAATGTCCGAGTCTGAGAAGGGAGAAATATGTGACCCTACACCCTTTCTAGATGATGGGGATCCCTCCCCTACCGTGGGGGGGGGGGTTGACATGAAGGCCACTATCTTCACTATGGAGGCTCCGCACCTATGGTTTCTAAAGAAAGTAATCCAGGAAACCCATTTAATTTGATTATTTTTTATAGTCACAAGGATTATACACAACATTTAGCCACTGCAAACTCATTCTATATCATCTCAAATATTCCATGAAATATCATTTACCACACTTTGAATATGTTATGGGATTAGGTCCAAGATTTATAGTTGGATGCTTCTTCCTTTCATGGATCCCTTACCTTTACATTAAGTTGTTATCTCTTGGAATATTTTTAGATAAAGGTATCATCTAGCCTTGGACTTCACCAACAAGTGCAGTGGGTTTTTAATGAAATATGATTCAACGATACACAAAAATTTTTATATAACATAAAATAACTTCATTACTTATAAAAAGTCTAAATTTATTCATATATATTATTTATTTGATCACCGCTAAGGATAATAATAATTTTCTATGATTGAACATAGTTCAGGGTACCATTAGTAAAAGTTAAATGAGTATTATATCTGAAAAACTCTCTTTCATAATATATATCAGAATTATGAATTTATAGTTGTTCCCTTGGGGTTTCCTAATTTACTAAATGTGCCAATGAACTAGATGAAATGAGTTATCCATGAGTTCACGGTTATATTGGTGGTTGTGTATGTTGATGATATAATGGTATATTCCAAAATTTACAAGGGTTAATAAATACATGTATGGTCTTTTTTGAAAATTTTAAATTAATGGGAACTATATTTTAAGTTCATTATGTGATAAATCAAGAATTTTTTTTTCTATTATTAGGATAATGTTTTCAATATATGGAATACCTATACACCCTTCTAAAACTATATTTCTAAATAAATGGCCAAAAAGCGACTCATAGTTTTTTAGTGTTTTGTTGTATTAATAGGTTACTACTAATTGATATGTGATAATATTTCTCAATTGACTAGACCAAAAAAATTAAATTGAAGAAGAATTAAATTGATTTAGGTTAAATAGTGTGTTTTATTTTTTCATCATCTGAAAAAATTATTGGTGAATGCTTGATTTTGATCCTTCCCTAGTGAATTATTTAATTTTTAATCTATAGTGATTGTTTAAGGAAGCTACTTTTTAGTGTTTCGAAATATAATGATCATGAAATTTTTAATGCATGATGATATTTAAAACCTTATGAGTTAAATTATAAGACTCATTATCTAAAATAAGTTTATATGGTTTTTATGTAAACATTTGGAGACTAATTTATATGTAGTAATTATATATATATATATATATATATATTAATCAAAAAATAGTTAAGTATATATTGTAACACCCAAGACTTTTATGTTATATAAATCATCAAAAGAATCTTTTTCTACACAACACTTGCTTGGCTTTCTTTACACGCAATCGCGACCTTCCTCGATAGCTTGCGTCGTACGCAATACCGAGTTTCACTAAACAACAATATACTATTAAAACTAGCCGTTATGAATAGTAATAACCACTTTTTGAAATTTTATAAATTTTATTTTTCAAAATGGACTTCATTTTTGGACTCAGAATATCGAAATTAGCCTAGGGTGAAATTTTGGTATTTTTCTGAAAACATTCAATTTTTGATGAATAGTGAAACCACTAAGTGGTAGGTTAAAAACTGAATTTTGCATAAAACTTAATTTTACCGCTTCTGTGATTGGAATTTCAAAAATCCGAGAGACACGGTTAATATCAAGGACTAAAATGTGGTTCAATGAGATGAAAATAATTTTTTGGTGAATAGTAACTTTTTACTTTTTTTACCGCGGTTAATAGTAAATAGTGTAACTAAGGGTAAATATGATATTAATATTACCCTAACACATGTCCTAATTCTATTGGACAAGTGTAATTCGACCAAAAACAAACTTAGGAATAAAATATGACCATTTAGACCCACTTGGATTAGATTAGGACATTTATTATTAATTTATTTAAAGAAAGGTTAAAATAGTTAAAATCAAAGTTTAATAAGTAAATCATTTTTAATATGGGGTTATACATAAGATAAATTCGATTGTAAATATTCATTAGAAAGATAAAAATATTTCCTACATGATGGTATTTTATTTGTAATTTTTAGACATCAAATAATGTAATTTATTTATGACACAAAGATGATGCAGTAATTATCTTATTAATGAAATATTGACAAAATTGATAATATAAATACCAAAATAAATGTAATTTGAGACTTTTTATGAATTCCACTAATTTTCTAGGTTACTATGATATATTAGTGTTGATTTAATCAACTTGGGTCGAACATATAATTCTGTTATGACTTTCACAAAAATCATATATCAAATAGTGTCAAAATTGACAAAAAATAGTTTTTAAATCAAATATTATATTATTAATTGTTATTTTATTCCTAAAAATCTAAGGTTCGGCCAAATGACTTAGATAAGGATATATATATTAATAATAAACAATTTTTGGTTCGTTTGGCATGTTATAGTAAGTTTATTAACCATATAGTGAAAGAAAACAAAAAGACGCGGTAAAAGTTAAATTAATTAACTTAGAGTTAAATCTAATTGATAAGGTTAAAATAATACCCTAAACATGCTTAAATCCTATTGGTTGATAGGATTTCGACCCATCCCCACTTTAGCTTCGAAATAAGACCCTTTAAAACCATTATAAACCGATTTTGACTTTAATATAAAATAATATTTTGAGATATTCCTAAGGTGCCCCTCTCCTCCCTTATAAAAGGGCACCTCCTCCCCCTCCTCCTCACACCAATTTGAGCACTCAAGCTCGGACAACCCCTGCCATTTTCTCCTCTCCACTTCCCTAGAATAATCCTATAGGTCCTGGTCTTCTCCAAAGACCAATCTTAGTTCCTTAAGTGGAGGATTCAAAGAGGCGTTCCAAAGAAGAGGTAATATCCATTACCGATCTTTTCAATTTCTTTCTTCTTCAACTTCTTCTTCTTCTATAGTTGTTTCATGATAAAGTAATAACATAAGTATTACATACATACTGATATGTTATTATAAATATGAAACAACCCTAATTCACCTTCTATCCATCCTACGGAAAAATGAAATCACCGCGCGTGCGTACGTACGGAATACCGTCTCCACGCCGTGGTGTAATCTATTTTCCACCATCACCTTACAAGGATGGGTATAATGGTGTAATGAGTAACTATATATGATTATTATTAAGTAATATTGATACTGAAATAATATATATATATACTCCAATACAATTCCACGATCATAGGAACGATATCATCACTCATGCGTACGTACGGAATACCGTCTCCACGATGTGATGCGACTTGTTCTACATGATCTTCATTTCATAATGATTATATAAATGAATTGAATGAATGAATATGGTATATACTACACTAATACCATTCTGGAAATGAATTATCTATAACCTAAAGATAAGAATAAGAATTTATTCAACAAAACACGCATAAGAACAAAAAGTTATAAAGACCCGAGTAACAAGTAACAATTAAATATTACTAACAAGAAGCTAATAATATGACCATATATGATATCATATAAATATGTATGATTCTGGAATAAGTCAATAACATTATTTTAACCATTATACAGGAGCTTCGGACACAAACAAAGCAAATCGGACCTAAGGTAAGGGAAATATCACAATCTCATTTTTATCTGAGATTGTTTATTCGCAAGTATTCACTGGGGTGTATTTTATCATCCACATCCATGTTTCATCAATATGTAATATTATTTCCATCCACCTAAAATTGTTTAAATCCATTTTTACCCTTCGGTGAGTTTTTAGAAATATGTATGAAAGGAATCTTTTGTCGTACGAGGTACTTTTTGACTTTTCCGACAAAAGTACGAAGAATGTTTTTTTAACTTATACGGCATGGATGGATTTTTAAAACATTATTTCCAAGAAGCTTCCATTACAAGTTATCAATTTTATTTTTAATCAACTTCTTTTATTTTAAAGTCGTATGACATGTTATGAAAGGAAAAATGTTTTTGAAGTAGAAAGGATATTTTCCTCATGAATGGAGTTCAAGTATTTTATCAAAATTATTTTCCATCTAAGATAATAAAAGGGTTCTATTTTTATCCCTATTATTACATGGATTTGATTATGTTGTGATGGAAATATTTTTATGAATTCCTTTATCTTATATGAATTGTTTTATGATGTCATGATGTTTCAAGAATCCCATTTTTGTTACATGTGTTATGCGATGATGTATGTTTTATGATTATGTGGCACACATAAGAAAGGATTCATTATAAGATGGGTGGGACCTATATCTCCCTCCAATGCATTGGGTAAAGATTTTATATCTCATGAGATAGACATGGCTGGAACGGAAGGTTATTTCGGTTCAGTGATACAGGACTGAAACGAGGAGTGAACTCGGTTCAGAAAGGGACTTTGTCCACTAAGATAGTCTTGGAAATGAGTCATGACTAACAAGAAATGATTTTCCATGATTATGTGTGCTTTCCACAAAGTTTCAAGTTTTATGGGGATCTCATTTTCACTTCTATGATTTATTCCATGTTAAGATATTATGATCTCTTTTGCAGGTTTTGATTTTCATAAAGATATGATATGATTTTTATTTCCTTTATTTTCCCTTGCTGAGCATTTGAGCTCACCCTTTTATGTTTTCTTTTCCCCAGGTCAGGAAGATGGATATTAAGTAGAATATGCTAAAAGGGACCCTAGATATGATGAAATAAATGGGAGACACTGTAGAAGATTTATGAACCAGTTGTTTATGTTTCCCAGTTTCTAAAGACACTATACCTATACGGTCCTTTGTAGTTTTATCATATGTTGTAATAAGTGTGCTTCAATTTTTGAAGTATTAAAAATGTATGTAAAGTATGGGTCGTTATAGTTGGTATCAGGGGAAAGGTATAGTCAACCTTTGGAAACTAGGATGTGAAAGCCTTAGTAATAACCCTAAGGATAAGTCTAAGCATAGTACACAATCTTAGTGTTTTAGAAATGGCCTTGAATAACCTAGGATAAGAACATAAGCATGAAAATTTTATTCTTGAATTATGTGGTTTCCTATTATAATTAGTGTTGCTCACACTATTCTTCTTGGTTTTAGTCAATGGATGGAACCCGAAGGAACCGTGTTAATGCAGAATGCGATGGGCAATGCAATGATTGTCCCCCTGAGCAACCAAACGATATGGGAGCTGGAATGCAAAATCTTGTAGCCATGCTCACACAACTTTCTCAAGCTATGAATCATGCAGGATTTCCAAACGAGCAAAGGAGGGAGCAACATTCTATTGAATCCTTCATGAGGCAGCGTCCACCTTCTTTCAGCGGGTCTACTGATCCATTAGTTGCTGAACAATGGATTAGTACTACTGAAAAGATATTTTCAGTTCTTCAATGTTCTGAACATGATAAAGTCATCCTAGCAGTGAATCGTTTGGAAGGAGATGCTGATCAATGGTGGAATCTTGTTAAGAATACGAGGAAAAGGGATGAAATTGAGTCTATGGAATGGGACGAGTTCAAGAACTTATTTTTCAATAAGTACTTCCCTCGTATTCTCCGAAAAAAGATGGAGAAAGAGTTTCTTGAACTGAAGCAAAGGGATGATGAATCTGTTGGTACCTATGAAGCAAATTTTACAAGACTGGCAAGGTACGCTTCTGGTATTATTATCCAACCCGAGAGTAAGATCGATCGATTCTTTAGTGGCTTAAAACCAAGTCTTCGAAGGGCGTTAGCCATAAGGGACTTCAATAGCTACGAGGAAATCGTTCGATGTGCTCTCAAAGTCGAGATGGAGATTGGAGTAACCCATCAGTCACATGGGTTTGATAAGAAGAGGAAGATGGAATTCAAAGGAAACTCTAAAGAACACACTGAAAAGAAGATGAACTTTCCATTATGCTCAAAGTGTGGAAAGAAACATGGAGGGAGTTGTCTTAAAGGGACAAGTAAATGTTTTAAATGTGGAAAAGAAGGTCATCGGGCATTTGAATGCCGTGATAATGGGAAGAAGATGTCTAATGATGCAAACAAAGGAAGGGATACACAGAATGAACCTACTACACTTCAATGTTTTAAGTGCAATGAGATGGGGAATTATGCCAATCAATGCCCAAATCCAAGGGTTGATGATGATGGTCGACGTCAACAAACTCTTAAGGATAAAGACAAAGGAAAGTCACATGCAATTTCTATCAGCGATGTGGAGTACGATAACGATGTGGTGAAAGGTACACTTACCATCCACTCTAAAGTAGCAAATGTTTTATTTGATTCTGGATCCACCCACTCTTTTATTTCTGAAGACTTTTCTAAGGGTATCACCGTATTACCTCAACAATTAGATGTTGAGTTAGCTGTAACAACACCTAATGGCACATCAATCGCATCAAAAGTTTATAATTCTTCTCTGATCGAAGTTTGTGGGAAAGTGCTTCCTGCAAATCTAGTGATCCTTCCTTTAGTGGAAATTGATGTGATTCTTGGCATGGATTGGCTTTCTCTACATGGAGATCATATCAATTTCCAAAGAAGGGAAGTCACATTTCATACTCCAGATCAATCTACGATCGTATACCAATGCAAGGATGAACATAACCTTCCAGTGGAAATTTCTTCCATCTTATGGGTATTGATCCCACTAAATGAAGGTTATTTATCTCAAATGGTTGGTGAGAAACTCACGATTAAGAATATGCCCATTGTAAGGGAGTTTGATGATGTCTTTCCGGAGGAATTACCGGGTCTTCCACCAAATCGTGAAGTTGAGTTTTCAATAGAACTCGTACCGGGTGCTTTGCCTATTTCATAGACACCTTATAGAATGGCGCCAATTGAGTTGCAGGAATTGAAGAAGAAACTCCAAGAGAATCTTGATAAGGGATTCATACGCCCTAGTGCGTCACCTTGGGGAGCACCTGTTCTATTTGTTAAGAAGAAAGATGGATCAATGAGACATTGCATTGATTATCGAGAACTTAACAAGATCACTATCAAGAACAAATATCCTCTCCCACGCATTGATGACTTATTTGACCAACTACGCGGAGCTCAATACTTTTCCAAGATTGATATTCGTTCAGGGTATCATCAATTAAGGGTCAAAAGGGAGGATATACCAAAGACGGCTTTCCGTACAAGGTATGGACACTATGAATTTATAGTGATACCATTTGGTCTTACTAATGCCCCTGCTATCTTCATGGATCTAATGAATAGAGTCTTTAGAGACTATCTTGATCAATTTGTGGTAGTCTTTATAGACGATATTCTTGTCTATTCAAAGGGCAAGGAAGAGCATGAAGATCACTTGAGAATTATATTGAAGACCCTGAGAAAGGAGAATCTTTATGCCAAATTTACCAAGTGTGAATTTTGGCTTCAAAAAGTTGCATTTTTGGGTCATATAATCTCAAAAGAGGGGATATCTGTGGATCCAGCAAAAACAGAGGTTATCGAAAGATGGTCGAGACCAACAACAGTAACTGAGATCCGAAGTTTTCTTGGTTTGGCTGGATATTATCGACGTTTTGTAAAGGATTTTTCACGATTATCTAATCCACTCACCAAGTTGACTCAGAAAGGAGTTAAGTTTGTCTGGACAGAGGAATGTGAAGAGAATTTCAAGGAGTTGAAAAGAAGGTTATCCAGTGCACCTGTGCTCACACTGCCTTGTAGTGGAGAAAGGTTTGTGATCTACAGTGATGCATCCAAGAAGGGATTGGGGTGTGTTCTTATGCAAAATGATATGGTGATAGCTTATGCCTCACGACAGTTGAAAATCCCTGAACAAAATTACCCAACACATGATTTGGAGTTGGCTGCGGTAATCTTTGCATTAAAGATTTGGAGGCATTACCTTTATGGTGAAAGGTGTGATATTTATACTGATCATAAAAGTCTAAAGTATATTTTCACACAAAAGGAGCTGAATATGCGTCAAAGAAGATGGTTGGAGCTGATTAAGGATTATGACTGCTCAATCCATTACCACCCTGGGAAAGAAAACAAGGTGGCAGATGCATTAAGTCGACAAGACCATGCTAGTTTATCCATGATGAGGATCACAAAAGATCCAATATTTATGGATTTACAAAGGATGGATCTTGGAATTATAATGGAAGGGGAAAAATCTTATCTTTCTCAAATGAATGTTCAACCATCTATACATGTGAAGATTAAAGAGGCACAGAAAGAAGATGTCGAGTTACAAAAGAAGGTGAGAAATGTTCCTGAATTCAACCTTGATTGTGATGGGATAATAAAGTTCAGGAATCGGGTTTGTGTTCCTCCCATCCCCGAATTAAAGAAATAGCTGCTGGATGAGGCTCATAGTTCTTCATTCTCTATTCATCCTGGAAGCACGAAGATGTATAGGGACCTGAAAGAGTACTTCTGGTGGGATGGCATGAAAAGAGATGTTGCTGAATATGTCTCTCGATGCTTGGTTTGTCAACAAGTTAAAGCTGAGAGACAGAAGTCTAAGGGGATGTTACAACCATTACCCATGCCCGAATGGAAATGGGAAAACATCACTATGGACTTTGTCACAGGACTTCCTAAAACATCCAAAGGAAATAATGCTATCTGGGTCATAGTTGATCGTCTTACAAAGTCTACACACTTCATTGCTATTAGAGAGGATTTCTCTCTAGAACAGCTTGCCAGGATATATGTAAAGGAAGTGGTAAGATTACATGGAGTACCACTTTCTATTATATCTGATCGGGATCCGAGATTTACCTCGAAGTTCTGGCGAAGTCTTCAGCATACTCTGGATACAGAGTTGAGTTTCAGCACTGCTTATCATCCCCAGACAGACGGTCAGTCTGAGAGAACAATTCAAACCCTAGAAGATATGTTGAGAGCTTGCTCTATGGATTTCAAAGGAGGTTGGGATCAACACCTACCTTTGGTGGAATTTTCTTATAATAATAGCTTTCACTCCAGTATTCAGATGGCTCCTTATGAAGCTCTCTATGGAATGAAATGCAGGACTCCAACTTTCTGGGATGAAGTTGGGGAAAGAAAGCTATTAGGACCTGATCTCGTTGATGAAATGGTAGAAAAGGTTAGATCTATTCAACAACACATAAGAGCAGCTCAAAGTCGACAGAAAAGTTATGCCGACAACCGAAGAAAAGACCTAGAGTTTGAAGTGGGTGATAAAGTGTTCTTACGAATATCTCCCTGGAAGAGGGTTATGAGATTTGGAAAGAAGGGGAAGTTGAGCCCTAGATATATCTTTCCTTTCGAAATACTGGATCGTGTTGGGAAGGTAGCTTACCGATTGGCGCTTCCACCGAATCTCTCTCAAGTTCATGATGTGTTCCACGTATCTCTCCTGAGAAAGTACATACCAGATCCTTCACATGTACTCAGCTCAGAAGTTGTACCGCTGGAGCAAGATCTTTTTTTATGAAGAACAGCCGATAGAGATTCTGGATCGTAGCGAAAAAGTCCTACGAAACAAGACCACTCGCTTGGTGAAGGTTTTATGGAGGAACCACCAACTTGAAGAAGCTACATGGGAGCTTGAGGATAGGATGAGGGAGAAGTATCCTCATCTGTTTGTTACAAAGTGATGAATTTCGAGGGCGAAATTCTTTTAAGGGGGGTAGAATGTAACACCCGAGACTTTTATGTTATATAAATCATCAAAGGAATCTTTTTCTACACAACACTTGCTTGGCTTGCTTTACACGCAATCGCGACCTTCCTCGATAGCTTGCGTCGTACGCAATACCGAGTTTCACTAAACAACAATATACTATTAAAACTAGCCGTTATGAATAGTAATAACCACTTTTTAAAATTTTATAAATTTTATTTTTCAAAATGGACTTCATTTTTGGACTCAGAATATCGAAATTAGCCTAGGGTGAAATTTTGGTATTTTTCTGAAAACTTTCAATTTTTGATGAATAGTGAAACCACTAAGTGGTAGGTTAAAAACTGAATTTTGCATAAAACTTAATTTTACCGCTTCTGTGATTGGAATTTCGAAAATCCGAGAGACACGGTTAATATCAAGGACTAAAATGTGGTTCAATGAGATGAAAATAATTTTTTGGTGAATAGTAACTTTTTACTTTTTTTACCGCGGTTAATAGTAAATAGTGTAACTAAGGGTAAATATGATATTAATATTACCCTAACACATGTCCTGATTCTATTGGACAAGTGTAATTCGACCAAAAACAAACTTAGGAATAAAATATGACCATTTAGGCCCACTTGGATTAGATTAGGACATTTATTATTAATTTATTTAAAGAAGGGTTAAAATAGTTAAAATCAAAGCTTAATAAGTAAATCATTTTTAATATGGGGTTATACATAAGATAAATTCGATTGTAAATATTCATTAGAAATCTAAAAAGATTTCCTACATGATGGTATTTTATTTGTAATTTTTAGACATCAAATAATTTAATTTATTTATGACACAAAGATGATGCAGTAATTATCTTATTAATGAAATATTGACAAAATTGATAATATAAATACCAAAATAAATGTAATTTGAGACTTTTTATGAATTCCACTAATTTTCTAGGTTACTATGATATATTAGTGTTGATTTAATCAACTTGGGTAGAACATATAATTCTGTTATGACTTTCACAAAAATCATATATCAAATAGTGTCAAAATTGACACAAAATAGTTTTTAAATCAAATATTATATTATTAATTGTTATTTTATTCCTAAAAATCTAAGGTTCGACCAAATGACTTAGATAAGGATATATATATTAATAATAAAAAATTTTTGGTTCGTTTGGCATGTTATAGTAAGTGTATTAACCATATAGTGAAAGAAAACAAAAAGACACGGTAAAAGTTAAATTAATTAACTTAGAGTTAAATCTAATTGATAAGGTTAAAATAATACCCTAAACTTGTCTAAATCCTATTGGTTGATAGGATTTCGACCCATCCCCACTTTATCTTCGAAATAAGACCCTTTGGAACCATTATAAACCGATTTTGACTTTAATATAAAATAATATTTTGAGATATTCCTAAGGTGCCCCTCTCCTCCCTTATAAAAGGGAACCTCCTCCCCCTCCTCCTCACACCAATTTGAGCACTCAAGCTCGGCCAACCCCTGCCATTTTCTCCTCTCCACTTCCCTAGAATAATCCTCTAGGTCCTGGTCTTCTCCAAAGACCAATCTTAGTTCCTTAAGTGGAGGATTCAAAGAGGCGTTCCAAAGAAGAGGTAATATCCATTACCGATCTTTTCAATTTCTTTCTTCTTCAACTTCTTCTTATTTAGTTGTTTCATGATAAAGTAATAACATCAGTATTACTTACATACTGATATGTTATTATAAATATGAAACAACCCTAATTCACCTTCTATCCATCCTACGGAAAAATGAAATCACCGCGCGTGCGTACGTACGGAATACCGTCTCCACGCCGTGGTGTAATCTATTTTCCACCATCACCTTACAAGGATGGGTATAATGGTGTAATGAGTAACTATATATGATTATTATTAAGTAATATTGATACTGAAATAATATATATATATACTCCAATACAATTCCACGATCATAGGAACGATATCATCACTCATGCGTACGTACGGAATACCGTCTCCACGATGTGATGTGACTTGTTCTACATGATCTTCATTTCATAATGATTATATAAATGAATTGAATGAATGAATATGGTATATACTACACTAATACCATTCTGGAAATGAATTATCTATAACCTAAAGATAAGAATAAGAATTTATTCAACAAAACACGCATAAGAACAAAAAGTTATAAAGACCCGAGTAACAAGTAACAATGAAATATTACTAACGAGAAGCTAATAATATGACCATATATGATATCATATCAATATGTATGATTCTGGAATAAGTCAATAACATTATTTTAACCATTATACAGGAGCTTCAGACACAAACAAAGCAAATCGGACCTAAGGTAAGGGAAATATCACAATCTCATTTTTATCCGAGATTGTTTATTCGTAAGTATTCACTGGGGTGTATTTTATCATCCACATCCATGTTTCATCAATATGTAATATTATTTCCATCCACCTACAATTGTTTAAATCCATTTTTACCCTTCGGTGAGTTTTTAGAAATATGTATGAAAGGAATCTTTTGTCGTACGAGGTACTTTTTGACTTTTCCGACAAAAGTACGAAGAATGTTTTTTTAACTTATACGGCATGGATGGATTTTTAAAACATTATTTCCATGAAGCTTCCTTTACAAGTTATCAATTTTATTTTTAATCAACTTCTTTTATTTTAAAGTCGTATGACATGTTATGAAAGGAAAAATGTTTTTGAAGTAGAAAGGATATTTTCCTCAAGAATGGAGTTCAAGTATTTTATCAAAATTATTTTCCATCTAAGATAATAAAAGGGTTCTGTTTTTATCCCTATTATTAGATGGATTTGATTATGTTGTGATGGAAATATTTTTATGAATTCCTTTATCTTATATGAATTTTTTTATGATGTCATGATGTTTCAAGAATCCCATTTTTGTTACATGTGTTATGCGATGATGTATGTTTTATGATTATGTGGCACACATAAGAAAGGATTCATTATAAGATGGGTGGGACCTATATCTACCTCCAATGCATTGGGTAAAGATTTTATATCTCATGAGATAGACATGGCTGGAACGGAAGGTTATTTCGGTTCAGTGATACAGGACTGAAACGAGGAGTGAACTCGGTTCAGAAAGGGACTTTGTCCACTAAGATAGTCTTGGCAATGAGTCATGACTAACAAGAAATGATTTTCCATGATTATGTGTGATTTCCACAAAGTTTCAAGTTTTATGGGGATCTCATTTTCACTTCTATGATTTATTCCATGTTAAGATATTATGATCTCTTTTGCAGGTTTTGATTTTCATAAAGATATGATATGATTTTTATTTCCTTTATTTTCCCTTGCTGAGCATTTGAGCTCACCCTTTTATGTTTTCTTTTCCCCAGGTCGGGAAGATGGATATTAAGTAGAATATGCTAAAAGGGACCCTAGATATGATGAAATAAATGGGAGACACTGTAGAAGATTTATGAACCAGTTGTTTATGTTTCCCAGTTTCTAAAGACACTATACCTATACGGTCCTTTGTAGTTTTATCATATGTTGTAATAAGTGTGCTTCAATTTTTGAAGTATTAAAAATGTATGTAAAGTATGGGTCGTTATATATATTTACATATATAGAGTTGATAATGAGGTATAGAAGATATTCTGAACATATTAATGACAATGACACCATGATTTATGGTTTTTTGATAAAATATAATAATGTAATTGATCCTTTGAGTGAAAAAACTATACATAACAATGTTATGTTTATAATATAACCCTTTAATTAAAAATATTATTTATTTAATACTAGATGTTGTGGATATGGAATCTATATATTTTTTTTTCAAGTATCATTGAAATAATCTCTATCTAAATAAATTATGAAGGATCAAAAGAAAGTACATGTTTTTTAGGAAAATGTATCATCTATTATATAGTGTTGGTTTCCAAAGATTAATGTTGATGAACTAGGTGTAATCATATTTTTAATGTTTTTTTCTCTTCCTAGTGATTCATAGTAAATGAATTAATTATTCAGTGAATCTCATAGTTCAATGTTATCTATTAACCCTTTAATGAAAAAGATGTACATAGACCATTAAGTTTTTTACTATTGAAATTGAATGGAATTAAATATTACAGACATTACTAATAAAATATTTACATAACATTAGGTTAACCAATATGGATAATTAATAAATTGGTTTCCATGAATATTTATAGATATTGAGTATGGATTCGAATATATATCTATAGATTTTGTGTCCAAATTTCAAAGGACATCATAATAGAATAATATGTTTTTGGTAATCTGTAGCTAAAAAACAATGAATATACATTTCCCTCACATTAGAGGTAGTATGTATTTATATCATCTTTATCAACTATATTTCATAGAGAAATTTGAGTTACAATGATTTCTACCCTCCATTATACCTTTTTGGGTCTCCTTTTCAACTATAATTTTTTTAAAGGACAACATGTGATGTTTGGTTCAGAATTAAACTTTACTATATCAATTCATTCCCACCCTTTTAGACAATATAGTTCAATGATTATTAAGTAGAATTTTTTTTCTTTGATGTTCAAGTTATTAATATGTTTTTTTTGGAAAGAGAAAATTTACTAATTTAATTTTAGTATTATAATAATTTTAATTCTAGTATTCAGATATCATATTTTTTGGAATTAATGGGAATGTAGTATCAGAATCTCATTTTTGTGATAAAGTATTACAAAAATTTTATTTGATATTGCTTGAAATGGTTTTTTATGTAATGTTAACTTATCAGCATCTAGGGACAACATATTCCATGTAGAATTTTTATCCCAATAAATAGAGGCATGATATTTCATTTTAGGTAAGTGATTATGATTTCAATGATGCATATCCATGGAAAAGATTAGTGTCCTAGTAAAATTATTAAGATATGTATTAATTTCATTATACCTTATGAAATACTAATGAAATTTGGAATAGTTTGCCACAAAATTTTCTTTCCTCTAAATTTATTCATGGTGAAATGAATATCATGTTTTTATGTTATTAAAATATGTTCTAGATTCATATTATGTATTGATCCTTGTGGTTTTTAGTTGTATGATTACATATCCTACAAGGAACTATATGATTGGATTCATGATGAAAAAGTGGCAGTTTTATAGAATTTGTTGATTCTTCAGTTCATGGTTTTGTAAATCAAATGGTGGAAGAAGCAACATGGGATTATAACAATTTTTTGAAGGAATGTTATCACATTTAATTTAGTAAATAAATAAATAATTGGTTGAATATTTTGTATAAGCTAGGAATAATAAAATAATTTATTTAATGATTGAATTAATCATTTTTATATTTAACTATATTCATGAATGAAATAATTATATTCATTAAGAAAACATTAAATATTTTATATTAAGAATGTAATAATTGTTTTATAATATTTTATACAATTTGGTTTATAAATATAACATTAATGTTATCTAATTTAAATTTTAAAAATTTGTACTTCATTTTATAATTCCTTGTGATAATATTATCATGTGGAGAATTTTTTAGAATTTTCAAAAAATATTTATTTTTCAATTATAAGTTCAAAATAATATTTTTATTAAATATTATAATTACATTTCGAGAATCAAAATGTAATATATATTTTTTGATTATTTTTAAAAGTTCATTAGTTGTTTTTTGTAAAATATTATCAAATTATATATTTTAGAATTAATTTTATACTTGAATATAGTTTAAAAAAACCTTATACTTAATAGTGTATTCTTTTGAATAACAAAACGTTTTTACAGTATGGTCTTTGGGGTTTGTTTTGAATTTAATTGTTCCAAATATATGTATTTAATCATGAATTATATATATTATAATTTAAATGAAGTTATAAAAATGTTAAATACCACTTTTTTATGGTAACTATGAATAGTCACCTTTGTATACGTAATTTAGCTTAGTATGTGTAAATCAAGTAATTAATGATTAAAATTAATTTCAAAATTACTAATGGAAAAAAATTTAATACATTACATTACCCAATTGGATGATTCGATTTCCTCAATGTCCATGCAATAATATAAGATATGGAAATTTGATATCAAATTTCATTGCTTTTGACCATTATAAAATTGTGGTAAATATAAATAAAAAATGTCACACTATTTATTTGAATAAATATAAAAATTGTTTACCACGATTAAAATAAGAAATGTTTTGTTATAAATTTTTAATTAAAATATTAATGATTTTATATCATTGTAATTAATTTAATATTTTTATTGAAAAAAATTATATTAAATTCTTACGTGACACTGATATTGTATTAATTAAATTAATTAAAATATAAAATAAATGACTTAAAAAGATCAATTTAATAGATTAAAAATTATATATTTTGTAAAAACAATTATATATATATAATTTTTTTATTTAATTCATTATATTTGAATTATGTTGTAATTTTTTCATTTTAAAAGTAAAATTAAGTGAATAGTACAAAATTTTACATAATTTGAATATTATAATTAATAATATATTATTAAACGAAGTAAAACTCCAAAAAATCCAATGATTTTCCAAGTTATTAAGATATTTGATAAAATAAAATACATGATCCAATTATGGTAGAATTGATATAATATGATGACTTTGATGTCAATTAAAGAGTAAACATGGTAATATCACCACATTTATCATAAATGGATAAAAAAGGTAAAAAATGATAATGGTACAAAAATAATATTATCAAATAAAAATATCATTGAATGAGATGAATTTTAATTAAACTGATCATATATTACAATATGGTCCCATTTGGAAGTGGAAATTTTATATTTATTTAAAACTTTTATAAGGTACATGAGTACCCCTACGCTCTCATATAAATGGGAACTACCTATTCTCTTTTTTTCACACATAAAAGTCCTTTTTTAATTTAATAACTATATACATATACCATATATATATCCCACCTCACATCTTAGAGGCATTGGTTTTTTCTAAAAACCATCTTCAGAGTTCTTTTGGTGGTAACCATAAGAGGGTTTATAATGAGAGGCATAGTTCTTAATAAACTTTTTTAATACTTTTTTTTAATTTTAAAAAGATAAAAAATATTAAAAATTTCATAAATAATAAAACCATTATGTTACATATATTATGATATTTTAATATTTATGTGATTACATATATCTAGTTACTCTACCAAATTGGAAACAAAACCATCATTCAATGTGCATGATGAACTACAACCATAGGAACAAATATGATTAATTTTACATCAACAACAATCATGGATGGATATAATGAATATATAAGATATTAATGAATTATTTTTATTTATAATAAAATAATATTACTTTTTCCTTTTAAAATTTACATTCACTATGTTTAAAAAACATTATTCGTTCATATGTGTGGACTACCGCCTCTATGAATGGATGTTATTTTTTTATCATCACCACATCACATGGATGATATATATATTTATATTTATATATTTAATGAAATAATAATATATTTATTATATCATGGTCATTATAAAATGATAATATAATAGTTTCCTTCCTTCTATAATGATCATTGTAAAATGGAATTGTCATTCATGAATAAATACGACCTACAATCTCTATTATTACTACATTGTTAATTTTTCATAAAAATAATTAATTTTGGGTTTAAAAACTATAAATGATAAATATAAATTCTAATTATCAAATTATTATTATTATATATATGATTGAATAAATACCACAGGGACTATCGTCGACCTTTTGGTGTTATTTCAGAAATTTGAGTCAAATATCATCAAAATGTCAATCATGAACTTAATCGGTTAAGTAATCAATTGAAACATGATAAAGGGAATTATAAAAAATAAAATGGTTTCTAATAAGGTCTGTAATTATTATATTTTTATTATTCATGATGATAAAAAACTTACATAATGATTCAATGTTTAGGTACATGATTTTATATTATAAAACCGCCACTCAAAATTCTATTTCAAACATTTTATTTTGTGTCTATATATTAACCATTACAATATGAAGGTATTTATATTGACATAAAATAAATATAGAGGGAATTTTTTATATTTTTTTAATTTTATTAATATATTTTTAAATAGATTATTTTGACCAAATATGTTGACGTTATTTACAAAATTAAAATTTATTGTTTATTTTTAACATTTATGGTGACAATGAAATTTCCCAAAAAAATATCTATTATAGTATTATCAGTTTCCTTTGCATTATATAATGATTTTTCATATAAAAAATATCATTAACATACTTATCAGTGTAGTAATAAAAAAATTTGAGTTTAAATGAAACAATTATCTTGATATTTTAATGTGTATTCATAGTACATTAAAAGAGTTTTACTATTATTTTATTATGAAAATAAATATGCATAAAATTTGTTTTTAATGATATGGTAATTGATAATAATATATATGTGATAGTTGATCCAAATATTTCTCATTTGGCTGGTCAATAACTAATATATCTCATGATAAATGGGTGATACTAATATAAACATCAATATTGTTGAGACTGATATAGATTATATAAGGGGTGGACTAAGATATCACTCCACTATATTGGGTAATGTGCCATGTATTAATAGCAATGAATTCTATTGTTACATATGGTGTATCTCTGATGAATTTAATTGGTGTATAGTAATTTTTACCATGATTATTGAAGGAAAATATATATTTTTCTTGAATTTATTTTAATTTCCCCTATATGGGGATTAAATATTTATCATAGAAAAAAATTTTATGTTCGTTATTTGGAAAATATTTATCTATGTTTATGAAATAACCATCATATAATGTTAAAAATTTAAGGGTTATCATGTTTTTTAGCTATCTAATATATTTTATATTTGTTTTTCCCTTACTGGGATTTTTATGATCATCCCAAAATGTTGGAACAAATACCATAGGGTTTATGGATGGTTAAGGTAAATGAAGAATGGATGTATAAATTAATGAATATTTTTCTTGAAAATAAATTGTTCTTAATATTATAAGTTTAATATTTTGTGATACAAGGATTCTTCTTAGATGATTCTAGTTCTAAATTATGATTTTATAATGTCTGATCTATAAACTAATTTTTTAATGATTTAAATTTTAATGACACTCATGTTTTACTAAAGGTGAATTACAGCGTGAATACATTAAAATAAGAACCTTTTAAGGTTTGAAAAAAAATTATATTTTTATACAATTTATTTTATTCATTGTTAATTATGTGAATTTGGTTTTTTAGAGTGGTATATATATTTTTTATGTTGTTTAATATGTATGTCACACCGGTGACATTGTTTTTTTTTGATGTCCACGTAAATTGATGCCTTAGGATATTCCATAAACTATACAGGGAATGATATCGATGTGATTGAGGGACCCCATGGATAGAATATTGATCATGTGAACTATGAGATTCTAGGGAATAATTTTATGGATCTTGGAAGGTCAATGGAGAATCCAAATATTATGTATTCATATAGCTTTATAGAGCACATTTTTCTCATAAATATTTCACATTAGACTCCATTTTTCTGATTTGTTGGTGTTTATTTCCGGTAAACTATTTATTTGAGACAACATGTTATTTATTATATAATAATATTTTATGATATATGTTCTTATTTATGATCATAAATCATCAATTTTATTATGAGTTATGTATGTTTATACAACGTGGCCTTGTAACATTATTATACGTGTAGTGTTCATTCGTATTTTTAATACTAATCATTGGATAAAAACTAGAATTATTTATGAATAAATTCATTAATGTTGAAATTGAATTAAATATAGTTTTTTAAAAGTAGTTATTTATTTTATTATATATAAAATTTCTATAGATTCAAAGTGGTATCAGTAATGGGGTTTCCTCGCACATTTTATAATCTTTATCTCATACATAGCATTTATTTTGAGTGATGCAGATAAAGGAAGAGAAATAGTTTTTTTCAATGGTTCTCCATGACTAAATAGTCTATTTTTTTTCTAGGATATTGAAGATTATAGCCTTTAAAAGGACATATAAGTTTGAAAACTATAATATTTTTTACTATTTTGGATATTATGTATTGGCCTATTTATCCATGATATAAATTATAATCTCATGTTAATTATGATATATGGATGCTGAATAGATATCCAATTTAGAAATTTAAATGTATTGTTGTTTATTATATATTACTCTAGTTATTATGAATATGATTTTCTTATGTATGTTTGTTTTAAAATTTCCTTATTCAATGGATTGTAAATTAATTTAATTGATTTTTCATGTCGAACATACATGGGTTAGACTATTACTATATGGTTAATGGTTATATCCGGGTTCTTGTCTCTATAATATGGTGTTTGGGAATGTTTTTTGGTAATTTTTGTGGGATGACCAAGTTGATGTAGTTGGTTGACTTGGCCATATTATTTAAACAAATTATTAATATAGATATTATAGTGATAGTATATTCAATGAGCTATCTATATTCCTTCTAACCATGTGGGTTTTAATCACGTATACATAAAAAATATGAAATCTATAAATAATTTTCATAAACTATTTATTAGAATAATATTGTGGGTTATGTATTTATATTAATTCATCTTCAATATTAAATACACTCATGGTAATGAGAATTTCATGATAGATACACTATTTGAGAATATATAAGTATAGCTGCTGAAACATGATTGAAGTGAGTGGATTTTTATGGAAATACTCACAGTGGTTCTTTAATCTACATTTAATCATGGTTGAGTGACCCGCAAAATTATCAGTAAAACTTATTCCCTTCAATAATTTTTTTGGATGATTTAGTTTTCTAACTCATATCTTTATGTTTTAAGAGGAAATATATAAGGGGGTGATCCACCAAAATGGTGGTGCAATGATAATGATAGAATCTTAAATGAACGAGGTTAGGTTTTGTCCTTGATCATTATTATTTTGTTTGTTACATATGTATCACATTCACATAAATATAATTTTCATACAATGATAACAAATTTTTACCCATACATTCATCACAATAATTAGTTGTGCATGATTGGAAATGATATATTACATTTTTTTCAAAATTCATTTCACACATACTGGTGAATTCTACACATCAGTGATAGAAATGTATTCATCAGTGAAAACCCATTCATGTATGAAAGATAGTTGATAGAAAAATATACTCTATAAATGGGTTTAAAATATAATCCTATGATATATATTCAATATGAGAAATTATATTATTTAAAAATTTATAAAATTTATTTGTCATTGGGGTGATATATTTCATTAACAATATAATTTTTTCATTTTTTGAAAATTCTTTATGATCATACTGTTTTAAAATTAATCATTCCCAATAGGGAAAAATTTTTAACTCAATTTTACATGTGTTCAAAAATGACCCCCAAAATAAAATTCATTTGTTCCTAATATCCCATATATATACTGATTGGTAGTCTAATAATATTATATAAATTCTAGAAAATGTGTTTGTATAATAGTTCTAAGTCACTTATTGACCTTGAGATATTCATTTATCACTTTCTGAGATCACAATTAACAATTTTTAATGGGTATTGATTCATTTCAAAAACATTATGTCCATTATGGATGATCTTTCTAATCTCCTTTAAACATTATTGATATTTTATTATCAACTATTGTTATGAAAAGTCTTCTATAGAGGAAAATTTATATTTTTTAATATCTTATGTTTTGGTTTTATAAAAATCAATGGAGGAATTGGTAATTTGATCGTTGTTATCAATGTCCATTAATTATTGAGTCCAGTGAATTAGTTTTCTTTAATGTGTTACCCCCTTTGGGATACCATCATATTTGGGTCATTGGAATTCTGCTCCCTTGTATATACAAATATTCATGATAGTCATGATTATTTTTATATTTACATATAAATTTGATATTCCATATTGATATTGAGTTATGTATTATGTCTTCTACATATCATAGCATTGCGGATACCTTTATGACCCATTTCAGTTGATTAAATTTTTTGATACATAGTTTAATGTAGTTGATTCATTCATGGAATGATAAATACATATAGTAAACTATATATGAATATTCTCTATAGAATTATAATACATCATGATCACATGTAAAGGAATCATGAGCTTATCTTCTAGGACAACTAGGATTCAGAGACTAAAATTCAAGAATAATGGTAGATATATATCCCCATAACTGCACAGTGACACCACACAAGATGTTATGATATACAATGGATAGGATATATAAACTCTTATGTTATATGTTATAGTGTTATATAAAACATTTCAATACCACATTTTATTTGGTGGGTTTCAATTAGTAGTGCAGTTGGTGATATATGTGGTTAATATATAAGGATATTGTGTGGATGTTGGTTGAATTCATATATTAGGATGGATATCACATTGCAACATGATGATCTGTAGTGTTTTAGGAGGATATATATGATTACATTAAAAATATACTCAAAGGCCTCATTAATACAAGGAAGGATGCAACAAGAATCTCCAAGCCATGATGTAATGAATAAACATTTTTTTCTTATTCTGCTCATGTGTGGGAAAATTACATCATGTATCAATGAGAATAAATATAGTAGGACCTTGGGTTTGGTTATTTATCCCTGATCCATGACATCCCACAATAATTGATCCATTTTATCTTTTTTTACAATTTTAATTTAATGGATTTCAAAATTATAATTAATAATGGATATACCCCCAAATTATTCCCCATTATATAAAAACCACAACAATCCAAAATGAGGTTTCCTTCTATATTTATTTATTTATCATTTTTTTATCTGTGAATGTATTTCTATTATTCAAAATATATTTATAGAGTAATGTTGAACTTTCTATATAATAAAATGTCATATTATATTACCTCTTAAACTATTTTTTTTATTTTACAAATTGATGTGTTTATTATAGGTCGTTTGATGTTTTTTAAGATATACCAATTCATAAGATAATAAATTCTGATAATATTCTAATTATTTTGAGGAACATTGCAATACATTTTTCGTGTAATATTTTATTAGTTTTCATATTTTTTTTGATGTATGTGGTCCCCTGGAAATGTTTGTTTTTTCTAGTATTTTTTTATTTTTCATTATATCTAAAATATAAAACAATATTGGTCATGTACCAATATATTCTTCTTTATTTTTAAATTTAAAATGAGGCCATTGATGATCATGTTATTGAATATTGAATAATGATTTTGGAATAGTTTCCCTTCGTGAATTTACTTGGATGTGTCATAAATTTGATGAGCTTTATTTTCTCCTAGTATATACTAATCATGATGGAAAAAATGTGGAATAAAGTCCATCATAAGGGATTCCATGCAAAAGACGATAAATTAGGAAAATGTTTTTTAATAAAAGATGAAATATATTTTTTGAAAGGAGTTGGATAAAATTTGAACCAATATTGATCCATGTGAGTTATACATGTTTATATCCCTTTATATATTCTTTATGTTATACTGCAGGATGTCATGTATATGATATGGATTTTAATATTATATTTTTATTTGATTTTGAGACATGATATATGGTTGGGTACAAATCTATCACTAGGATATTCCATGACATTTTTTTAGTTTAATAAAAACAATTTTGGTTTTATCTTATATGATTGTTTGTAACACCAATGAAGCCATATTTTTATTTGTTTTTCTATCTAATAAAATAACAATGTAGTTATTTTTATTTAGTTCTTTGTAATGACATCATTGATAATTTTTATGATGTAGTTTGGTTTAAGTATAACTTTGTGAATTTATTTGCGGAAATATTTATTACATATCACATGTGTTATTGTTTTGAATATAGTCTTGTGTAGTTACAGCTTAAGATATTTTACATTATTTATTTATTTGTAATGATATTATTTTTCATTTTTCTTCTATTTATTTGTAATTATTTACATCAATCGGTAAACATTTGTAATTATTGGTTGTAAGGATAATCATTTATATATTAATAAATATAGTAGGTGGTAATTCTATAATTGAAAATGGTGTGTTTGAAGGTTGGGTTTATTGAAAATCATAAAAAAAATTAATGTGGTTTTTTGTGCGATAACCCATGGGTAAATTATGTGAGTGGGGTGTATATAAAATTATAAAGTTTTTCTAATTCACTATTCCATTGATAAGGCATTAAATAATAGATAAATTTCATTATTTTATAAATCCATACATCACATTGAAAGTAGAAAATATTTCTGTGGTCAATCCTTGGTGGAACACTTCACTTGAGGATATGATTAGTTTTTATTATCCATGATTTTATTAAAATATTATTTCAACATTAAAATTTATATTGTTTAAATGCATTAGGAAACTATTATTGGGCTACTAATATTTTTTAATGAAACCCTAAAAGGTTTCATTTTTTTGTGTGAATAATAATTATTTCTCGACAATGGTAAGCGAATGGCCCATATATTGGATGAATGATGTGGTGTATATTTGCCAATGCCTTGATATGGGAGTAGTTCGAGACTGTTGCCCAAATTTTATTCTTGTATGTAATTGTCATTTCATTATTGAATTATATAATATATGATTGAAAAATTGTAATTATATATTTAAATATGAATCATGTAATATTAATGTGTCTCATTTATATATAAAATATGATGTTATGTAATCATGGTTCACATTTAGTTATTATAGTGATATTCATCCTCTATATTGGAATGATTAAATGTTTCTATAGTCTATGATCAGAATTTATGTTTACCCAATCTTAATGGTATATTATCCCAAAATGGTATCACTAAATGCCAACTGTGAGAATATAGCCTCTGACAGATGGGATATTGGGCCTGATGTGATTCCACAAACCCGTAAAAACTATTTTTGAATTCAAATTGTATTTCATATATACTAGATTGACATAAAACGAAGAAACCCAATTTAAACCGTTAATATCTTGGATATAATTTGAAATTATATAGTAACATACATACCCATGATGTTTTTAGATTTAACTTATTAGGGAATTAAGAAAATAATTACGTAATAAGTCAAATGTTATTCTCAAAAAAGAAATATTTTCCCATCATACTATGATTTTATTATAATATAAAAAGTATCAAATGACTCATGAAAAAAATCTAAAAACATAAAAATATGATATAAATATCATTCATTATAACTCCCATTCATAACCATTAAAAATTGAAATCAAAGTTGGATGATCTCAAAAGCATAATTACAGTATAGTATATTAAAATATATCATAAATAAAAAAACAAATTTGAAATTTAGATGGTTAAATATTAAATAATTATTCTAAATAGTTAATAAATTGAGGATGAAATTAATACATGGATATCATAAAAAGGAAAATAAACATGTTGGTGTGGATAACAATTATCATTATAGTGAAACACATAATGTGAGACATCATATCATGAATGAAATTATTATTAAAATTATTAATAACATGATTAATATCACTAAGGCCCCAACTATGTCATTGTAAAGAATATATACAATAATATCATGGACCCATCCAACACATTACAATTTTATGGTTATGCATTGACTAAATTATATCCATTCCAATTCCATTCATGAGACCTAAATAATGCATCAAGGGGATAAAAAATATTATTCTACACCCATGACATAAAAATATCTAAGTCATTAGTCATAGAAATATAATTTAGTGATGTATAAAATTTACCATAAACATGCCATGATAAACTATAATCTTATATATTGAAATAATATATTATCAAATTCTCTTAATACATAACGTATCATCCCTTAATAATCAATAATAATACATATGTATTTAAAAACTAATGTATTATCATTTTTTCGATGCCATAAATGAACTACAATTCTCGATAGACACCTTATAATCTGATTTATATATGATACGATATTATAAAAGTATAGTGAAATGATTATAAATCGATGTGAATTTTAGAAATTATATACAAAAAACCATGATAAAAAGAAAATGTATATGAAGAAGAAAAAACAATGTTGATTGGGTGATAGATAGTGATAGGAAATATAATCATAAGGAATAGAATGAACCTAGAATACACCATGTTATCAAAATAATGTATTTACCATTAATCATAAATTGAGGAAAGGAGGCCATCAAATAACAAAAAAGGTGTTTTATTAGATATAATGACCCATTCATAAGATGATATAACATTACATTATTTTTAGGAAAACATAAAATATTACACAAGTAGATTCTCAAATCACATAGTAGTTTAGTGTATTTTGAAAAATAAGATGATAATAAATGGTACATAATTATGTTGAATTATCTCACACTATGTTCTTCAAGACAAGCACCCTTATAATAAATTGTAGACACAATTAATATCTTCATATCATATAAATAAGAAAAATAAACAAGGGTGAGATCATATACGGTATAAGGGTAAAAAGGGAGATATATAAACAAAATCCATAAAAAATTATGAGAACATTATAATATCATTTGATGATCATAACCAATATATCAAAGATCATAATAAAGAGTAATGTCATAAATAGTGAGAGTGTATAAGAAATTAATCATCAGATAATAAATATAATAAAATATGATACCATAACTGAGGAATAAGAAATAGAATTTGTGGCATACATGTGAAATTAGAAAATCTTATGTTAAGGATTCATACCAAAACCTACATAAATTTTTAGGAATGGGATAAAACATTTGTATCTTCTTTGGGAATGGGATAAAAACATATAAACTTAATAATTTTCAGGCGTGTACTACAACTTGTGTACCCTCTGGTTTTCGGGGTTCAACTACAACCTATATACCCTCTTTTTTTATTTAGTATACACCCAATGAAATATTTTTTTATATTGGGATACAACCCATGTGGTCATTTTATAATTTACCACGTATCATTACCCATTTCATTAGAGTGAGATATAGGGCCAAAATATCAAATAATTTAATCAATCCAATGTTTTCCACAATATAATAAATCATTCATCATATCATAACCCATAAAAAGATATGTGTTTAGTAAACAACATAACCCATGAATTGTAATTGGTTTCATAAAAATTTCATTATATCATAACCTATGTAAAATTGTTAGTATCCATAATCATTTCATCATAGAATAACCCAATTATGTAATTAGTATTCGTAAGCATATAAACCGTGAAATTGAAATGAATGTGTTTCATAAATTTTCTGAGATAAAATAATAAACCATTCAGAGAATAAATATGAATAGAACCTTTGATCTTATTCTCAATAAGGAATTAGTAACACCAACAAATTTCTTATTAAATTGGAAATATTTTCTAATGACCATAAAATATATTTTTTATGAAAATATCCATTCATCAATGAATAATTGATTTTTAGAACAAAAATTATTTTTAATACAATTTTAATTAATAATAACATTGAAATAATACAATAGTATATTGAATTTTTTTTAAAACCTTATACATTGAAAACTTATATTATAATTTTGGAAACACTTTTAAACAGGTTAGAAATCATGGTTTTGAATGAACACATGTTTCCCACATAAAAATGATATATAGTCAAAATTTCTTAATTATCATAGTTTCAAAAGGTGGAAATAAAGTAGTAAACACGTGAATAAATCATTAACAACTGTAGGAGAATAAAATTAATGATCTTTCATGAGATATAGACAATAATATTTTTTAAATTTATGAACAATCATAAACAATATAGATAAATGATCAGATTGTTTCAGTAAACTCTTAACATATTATATCATTGAATCGTACCCCTAATGTAGAAAAATAAAATTAAGTAATGATAAAGATATCATGAAATTAAAAATATTGATTATATGAAATATAAATTAGATGTGAATATAAATCTTATTAGAATATAGGTTTATAAAAAAAACATGTGTCTTAATAGAGTGAATTTGAGACAAAACAACCTTATTGAAATGGTAAATCCTCATCTGTAAAACCCCATGAAATAAAGGTCATGAAATGGTTATAAATATAAAAATAAATATCAGTATAATAATATTAATAGGAAAATATAATGATAATTATATAAAATATAAAAAAAAATTGTGGGGAATAAGGATTAAGACTCACAGAAATAATATTAAGACATGAAAACACAAAATATAGAGTTATTTTTTGAATAGTGATCCTCATGAAAGATTAACATCTATTAATATAAATTATATTATTAAATAAAGGAATTAAATAATATTAACTTTCATAAGGAAGTATATACACCAAAAAAATTAGAGACTGGTGAATATGGACTGAATAAGACAAAATTTAAAAGTGAGATGAGATTACCTTAGTTTAATCCTTGAATTTATTCTTACACATTCAAAACTCATTTATAATACAATTTTATTATAAATTATTTCTATATATTATATCATATATTATATTGTTATGTCATTATACTACCTATTTATTAACAACTCAATGTTCATGTTATATTTTAGGTAATATATTCATTATTTTCATATCATTATTAGCTTGTCATTATTGATCTTATTAAATAGATAAATATTTGAATATTTCAAATAATTTAAATAATGACATAAATTTCAAATATATTTAATATATATGTATTCATATTAATATTTATAACATAGGAAAATTTAATGGAATACACTTTTCATTGAGACGATAGGGCGTATGTACACATGAAGGATGTTTTCATTTTTTTATCATATTGACAGAAAGAATGTAAAATAAGTATAAATATAAATTATATTATTATAGTGGTAATATTATATCATATATATCAAAAATTTAACAAAATATAACCTTAATACATTCCTTATAGTGTGTAAATTAATCAAATCTCTTTGAGAAGGCGATAGTCCACACTTCCCCAAATGAAATTATTGAATATATTTACAAACTAAAAATCATGAATGTATGTTTTTTAAAATAATTATATATTCATAAATATATTATAAATATCATAGATATATATCATATCAAATTTTTTTTATCATTATTCACATCCACAAGTGGTGGTAAAGGAAAAATGAACAACATTGTCTTGTGAGGAAGTAGTTCAGCATACACATGACCGAAAAGATTTTTACCCATTATATTATAGTGTGATAATTTTAATTTATATAAAATATCATAATAATATATAGGTATATTTAGGATAATTTTGATATTGTATAATCATTGAATAATATGATTTGGGGGGTGCATAATAAAAGTAAAACAATGGAACTTGAGGAAGAATATAAAGTCTAATTTGGTAAACTCATTTTAGTTTACACCAAAGGGATTTAGTGGCATAATTTATTCCCAATTTGAGGATTATAATCTGAATATATGGATTATTATGAGTAATTTTTGAAGATTTAGGTCTATCCAATGTGGATTTATATGTCTGATGACGTGGGAGAGTAGAGTTCCTTTTATAGTGGAAGAAGAGTGGCATTCATGAAATTTTTTAAAAAAGGAATTCCACTAACATTATGACATTGTAATGTGGAAAAAAATTACATTTTATCCATGTGATTATAAGGTATAAATATATCCATCCAATGAATTTTTGTAAAAGTTTCTTTTCTTTTTGAGTTTTATGATTAATGTTTAGTCCTTTGTTAACAAAATATTTCTATTAATAGCTTTTACAAATTTAAAAAAAGTCACTTATATTTCTTGTCAATTTATAATATTATCTTATTATAAATTTTACATTATTCTTATTACATGTATTAAATACATTTTTTTAGATTAAAATAACAGATCTGGAAGAAAGTAAATTGAAATTAATCAAGCAGATGAGGCGAAAATATTGTTTTGAATGTAAAATGTTCATAATTTTTTTTGTGGTTTTTATATGTATCTTAAAATTAAAATTGATCACAATGATAAAAATTTTATTAATTAATGTATAATTACTCTAATTTAAATATAAAAAAAAATAAACAACATTTTTTAGCATTAAAATTAAATTTAATGAAAATACAGTTTTGAATTAAAATATATTATAATTCACTATTAATAAAAAATTAAATATCACTACTAATTACCAATAAAGAGCCCCAATATATATTTTATTGTCTACTTTAGAAAATTTTAACTTCCAAAAAAATGTATTTATAAGTGTCCAAAATAAGATTTAAATGGGGTTCTTGATTAAAAGGAGGAAATTATAAATTTTTGAATAGTCAATCTGTTTATTCACAAAATCAGATTTATTTGTATATTATACTTATAAAATCAATTGTATGATAATAAAAAATATTTATTTGTTATAAAAAATATAAATATTATTCAGAACATTAACCAAACATGTTTTAAAAAATGGAGATAAAATTATTTTTGTACATAGAATAATTGTTTTCATAGAAAATAAATTTCTTTAATTTCAAATAGTATTAACATTTACTTGTAGTAATTTATATCACAAAGAATAATTTTATATAAAATGGAAATCATATTTTTAACATTTTAATTGTATTATTTATAACTTCTATTCAAAAAAATTAGTGGTAGATATAATAATATTTTAATAGCCCTATTAATAGTGTAGTATAGTTCTGTAAAAAACCGATCATTCTTGTTACGTAAGGTATTGAAGGGGCTCAGTATTTTGTCTAATACAAGACAAGCATACTATTGTGTGTACCCAAATATAATATAAGTCTTATTTTTATTTCTTGATTAACATGGTGTTTCATATAATGCATCCAAAATGTTGAGCATCAATATAAAAAACTATATTCAAAGATGTGTGAAATGAAATATATCAAAATAGATTAAATTAATTCCAAAAAAATCTACAAATCATGGGATTTTACATTAAACCCCCAAACCCCCAAACCCCCAATAAATTAAGCCCTAAAAATTCTTTTGTCTTATTAAATTTTTACTAAATTCATGTTATGTTCTTATAAACCCAATGAGTTAAAAAGAATTCTAATTCACCTATTAAAAATGAAATCTTTGAAACATGATAGTTTTGAAATTTAAATCAAGGCATGGTTTCCACATCGTAAAAACTAGTTTCATGTAAAAAAGGACATGGAAGAGAAATCTAACCATTTTGTTTGGATAGTGAATTACATAGAACAAGGTTGGGAGAATGTTAATAATCACAAATCCACAAATCTATGATGATCTAAGGGTCCATTTTATTCATCAGATAAGAAGCTATTGTGATAACCATTTCAATTTCAAGATCCTTTCCCTAGATTTGAGGAACATTCATTTGAATATATACTTACGTGAAATATTATAATCTCACAATTTTTTTTCCTTGATTAATTTCTAATTAACCAATTCTGCCACAAAAGAAGGTGAATTTTTCATTCCTAAAGGACTAACTAATCATGAGGATCATAGATAGAATGGTAGTTCATTCCATATTTCATTATCACAGCATAATTTCTCTTTAATGGTTATCCAATATGAATAAATCATCAAATGTAAAGTTAGTACATTAATCTCTAAATCCTCATTTAATGATTAACATATAACCTTCCTTAAAAGGACAATATTATATCCCTTATGAATAATGAAAATCCAAAACATTGGAATGATGTTCACTAAATCATCTTAACATTGATCCCCCATATATAAAAGAGTATCACTTTTTTCCTCATTCCATCCATGTGAATACCGAAATCATCTGTTCTCCTAAAACATGGTAATAACATAAATTACCGTAAACCCATTTCAAGAAAATGAATTATCCCTTATTCCAATGATTACTAGAAATA
Source organism: Viscum album (assembly GCA_963277665.1). Lineage (NCBI taxonomy): Eukaryota > Viridiplantae > Streptophyta > Magnoliopsida > Santalales > Viscaceae > Viscum > Viscum album. The sequence goes on from OY728127.1 coordinate 26,138,782, forward strand.
TTCTTTATTTAGAAGAAGTTGTAAAAATCATCCATGATATCATATATCACTTCTTTTAAAAAGTGAAAAATAAGTTACATGGTAATACGAATTACCCAATTTACTTTATCAATATCAATCATCTCTTCATCTATGCTAAACACAATTTTCTCAACATCATGGAGACATTAAGGGTTTTCTTCCCTTATTAAAAATATCACCATTACTTTAAGAATTTTTTCCAATTCATCCACATCATTCAATATATTTTTTATAATACAAAATGGATAAAATATAATACATGACTCATATAACATAATTCTTGAATTCCTATGTATATTCACATAAATCGTCAAACATTTTTCTTAAACCATTACGCAGGATTAAACACCATATCCCATAATACTCCTTTCCAATAATAAAAAATAAGAATAGTTTATGAAGGTTACTAAACATAAATCTATTCATGATTATTAAATTTTATTTAAATAATACTAGAACAACATTTCATACCTTTCACATGTTGTTTGTTGTCTTTTATCTATAGCAGTATAACCAATACTCATACAACCTCAAAATTCACTTCATTGAGATTTAAATATATAAAATCAAAATTTATAATTATGATAAATTCCACATCTAAAACCATAAACGTTAACCTAGTTTCTTTTAGTTCCCACAATTAGCAAAAACTAGAAAGGATAGGGTGAGAAACATTTATTAGAGCAAAAAAACTGCATAATCATGAAAAATCACTTATAGTATGTCAATATAATAACACATACTTATTTAATCTATTACAACATTGGGATATCCTAGGGAATTCATTGAAAACATATATTTAAATCCATCATGATGACCACTAAATAGTTTTCCAATTAACATATCATATCTCTCAGGAGTGTCAAACCATGTGTGGAGCAGGGCTAATTGTCATGTAGCAAGTTATCTTCAAAACAGGACTGATGCACCTCTTCCAATTTGTTACCCCTAGATACATATGTGATAGAGGTACATCCAATTGTAATTTCCAAATTAGGATGTATTACAAGGAATCCACTCACTTTATCTTATACCAAAATCATGAGATATTTTAATATACTATTCAACAACCTTAGAATGATCCCTATATGCATACCTATAGATGCCATTATAAATATCCCTATGCATGTCATTAATGTTTTATCATCCTAGTTTTAAATGTTTGACTAAAATTTCTCCTTCATACCAACTATAATATACTATTATAATCCTAAATTAACATTATATTAATTTTTTAGAATACTTATTACATTACAAAAAAGAGACTCCCAAAAACCGTATTAGTTTACTGCCTTTTGAAACATGGAAACAAACAAATGTTAGATATGTGAGATAAATTATATCCCATTGGGTTCCTTAACACTAAAACTCTTCTTATGAAAATCATACATAATTTTTATCATTATATTATGTGGAAAGGATAAATAAAAAAGGTTGATATTTAATTATATGTAAGGGTGACAAAGGGAGATATGTAAGTATAATCATTAGTATAATGGTATGAGAACATGATCATATAATTATAAGATTGTGCCCTACATATCAAAGATTATAATAATATGAAATTGTGTAATTATTGGTAGTTAATATGACATAATACATAAGGCAATGAAGATAATAATCCATGAAAGAAAAATTGGTGAATAAGACATAGAATTTGGGGCACGCAGCTAAGTATAGAAAAATTTATTTTCTATCAACCTACCAAGACAGTGATGACTTTTTAGTGTCATGATACAACCAATCATTATTCATAGGGATTTAGATAACAACCTGTGTACGCACTTATTTTTTATAATATACTACAAGCAGTGTACCCTTTGTTTTCTATCATGGGATAAAACTTATGTACCCTCCTATTTTCTGGATTATTCTACCACCTATGTACCCTCTATTTAGGCATTAGAAAGAACCCATGTACCATTTCAGATCATATACCACTTATCATTACCCAATTTATTAGATGGAGATATATGTCCAACCCAACACATAATGAAATCATACGTATGTGTGCCATAATATAATGACTCATTTATCATATCATGGCCCATATAAAGGGATGTGATTCATTAACATAATAACCCATGAAATGAAATGGGTATCATAAACATTTCATTATATCACAAATTATTTAAATAGAACAGGATTTATAACCATTTAATCTTATAATTCCCCATGAAAGGAAGTTGGTTTTATAATCATATATCCCAATAATGAGAAATTGGTTCAATAAACACATATCCCATGAAATAGAAATGAGCTTTATAAATTTCACGACATAAAAACAAAAACCATTTAGGGAACTAATATTATTGGGATCTTGGATAATATATCCAATAAAGAATTTGTATTAAAATTTATTTCATGTAGAATGGGAAATTATTTTCGAATATAATTCATTATAAACATTTCAAGTGGAAAGTATCCTTTAATCATTGAAAAAAGTTATAGAAAATAAAACCTCTTGAAAACAATTTTTTTAAAAACTAACCATGAAAAAAAATTAAAGAAGCTTGAAAAAAAAATTATAAATACATTTCCATTAATAAATTATAAGATAATAACGAAAACTATTTTAAATCATTTTTTAAAACACTTATTTGAAATAGCACAAATATCCAGTCGAAAAGTTAAATATAGTCATATATTATTAAAAACATTCATATCTATATTAAGTAATAGGAGGGGAAATATGGTATCAAATACATTAATATAACAAAAATAATCATATGAAAAATAAAATTCTTTAATTTTCTGCAGATATATATCATAATATTTCATTAATAAAAGCACAATCATAAATTACCCGGATAAATAATGATGTTGTTTCAATAAAATAACACCACTTGGTAACATTGAATTATAAAAATCATGTATTTAAATGATATTACATGGAGATTAATATATAATTAATATAATTATATTATTTATATAACATGTAAAATGGTAGTATACAGACCTCTTAAAATAATATTGGTTTATAGAAAAACATGTGTCTTAATGAAGGAATATTGGGACAAAACAGCGTTACTGATTTAGTAAACATATGTCCTTAAAACCCCATGAATTAGACATAATAAAATGGATATGTAAATATTAATAAATTTAATTATAATAATCATTAAATTCATTCATGTTTACTTTATACCACAGAAAAAAAGTAATGGGTTGTGAATAAGTATTATGTCGCACCGAAATAAAAGTGTTACAATAGAACTATTTCCACATGTGTAATTATATGAATCACGGCCCTATTGAAATATTATATTCAACTAAAAAAGTTGAGATAAAAAATAATGTAAATTTATGATATAAAATTTCATATGGATATATATTCACAAAACATAGGAAGAGAGTTGTGAATACCAAATGAATCTCACAGAGATAAATAGTGAGGTGAAATTCTCATACCTTATGTCTTGGAATTCTTCATACAAGATAAAACATCTTATATAATAAATATATGTTTTTAATAAATCTAACATAGAACCATATATATTCTGTGTATATTTATTTGTAATTATATATATATAATATGAATACTAAATTTAATACATCATTCATGTAGATGGTGTGACATACCTAAGCATGATCAATGTTTTTGTTTTATTATCATATTGAATATAAAAAATAAATGGACTATATTTATATTTAGGTAATATAGTAATATAATATTTATGATCATATATTTATCATATAATTTCACTTTACCAATCCATAATACATTCAAGGTAGTGTGTGAACAAATCAAATCGCTATGAGGAGGTGTTGGTCCACACTTTCCAAAACAAAATTAACAAATTTACACAAAATTAAAAGAATGATGTTACTTGTAATATAATAATACATAAAGAATAAAAATATTATATATATATTATATATAATATAAAACTTATTTTAACTCATTTTTCCATCCATTAGAGGTTTTAAATGAATAACGGTCATCATCGTTTTGTTTGGTGGTAGTTCACGGTACACAAGAACAGTATGTTCGTTACCAATTATATTAAAGAGTGTGTATGTGTATTTAGAACCCCTAACATAAAATAATAATATTATATTTAGGATAATAGTGTTATTATATAACCATTTAATAATATTAGTGTGTGGGGGGAGAATGAAAACAAAATATTTGAGCTTGGGAAAGGATGTTACCTCTTCTTTGGGTAACTACATTTGGTTTTCACCAAAGGGATCCTATGGTTTTTTTATATCCATAGTGTGTCATATAAAATGATGGGAGGGATGTGGATGGGATATTTTTGAAAATTTAGTTCGATCAAATGAGTAATGGGAGGTGTGAAGATGTGGGATGTGAGATTTAATTATTATAATGGGGGAGAAGTTGTAGTCTTCTAATTTTCTAGAAATGGAATTCCTCCAACGTTTTCTAATGTAAAGTGTCTCAAATAATGATCCAAATTATATCAAATTAATTTTAATATCTAACTCCATTAAATATATATTAGTGAATTATATATGTTATTTTTCCCTTATGTTTATGGTTTAGTCACTTATTATTCCATTTTTTCTCTTAATCGATGTAATTAATATTAATCACTTTCACTACAATTTTTTGGTAAAACACTAAGTTGATAGTATTATAAATTATAAATTACACTTATTCAAAATATTTTATCTATTTTCATAAAATTAAAACCCCATAATTGGATTAATTTAATTTAAATTCAATCCCATAGAATGGATGACAAAGCTAGCATTTAATGTAAAATGTTCAAATGTTTTCAATTATTTTATATTCATTTTAAAAAATTAAATTTATCCCAATGAACAAATTTGGATTCATATATAGATAAATTATCATTTTTATCTTTAAAACAAATCAATAACAAAATTTATCATTCTTAATAAATTATACAAAAAAGTAGTTTTGAATTAAAATTCTTGTATTATTCACAATTCATCAAAAAATGAAACATCACAACAAAATACAAAAACATTACAGTGATATAATTTTTATGCACTTTATTAAAATAAGAACTCTATTTTGAAAAATGAAAAACAAAATTGTCTCAAAATTCATATTAAAAATGGTTTGGTCATTAAAAGAACGCAATGTTTCATTTTAGTATAATATACCTTCTTATTGATGAAATCATATTTGTTCTTATATTATACCTATAAAATCTATTGGATGAGTATAAAAAATATTTATTGAATAAGTATATATAAATTTTATTGAAAACATTAATCAAAATTGGATTCTATAGTTTATTCAGATAAAAATTATTTTTATACATAGAAAACCCGTTTTCTTACAAAATTAATTTTATTATTTAAAAATATTTTTTACATTACATATTAGTTATTGAAAACTAGAATATTTGCATTGAACACATGTGTAAATAATGTTCTAAAATTTTATTTAATCTTATTCATAACATCTATACCAATGGATGGTTAGTATCTATAATTACATTTTAATAACTATATTAATATTATATTGTATTTTGGAAAAAACACAGCCAATTGTGTACCCCAAGCTATCAAAGGGAATAATTATGGTGTGTAATACAGGACAAAAATAGTTTTTCATGTACCAAAATATAATCTATCTATTTTTTGTACTGCAAATTTATCATTATGTTTCTTGTAATGTAAGCCTAAAATAGTGAATTTATACAAAAATAATATATTTAGTTTTTAGTGAAATGAAAAAATATCAAATAGATTAAATAAATACGAAAAAAAATCAAAAAAATCTCAGGGTATTATATTAAAGGGATATATTTTGAATGATAGAGGGGATAATTTAAGTGATACAATATAAAAACCATATTACTAATTCTAAATGTTCAGATTGTTGAAAATATTATGTTATAATGAATTTTTTGAATTTCAATTTAATAAATTTTAATGAATGGTACGAAAAATATTATTAGAAAATAATTTTCAATAACGGAACATTAAAATGAAGATATAATTATGTTAGAAAATTTTCTGAAGGAGATAAAAAAATACATATTTGAAATGAAATAAAACTTCAAAACCTTTAATAAGATAAGATAATATAATTTTTATTTAAAAACAAAAAATATTTTCTAAAAAAAATATTACATTTTAAATAATTAAAAATAAAAATGGAAAATAAATAATGATAAAATATTATGACATTGAGAAATTATATTCATTTTTAAAACATTAAAAATATACCATTTTTAATTATTAAAAATAATTCGGAAGGAGTGGTATGGAAAACGTTAAAGATCTCAATTTAAATGTTTATATATAATGAATTTTTGGAAATTAAATTTTAATAATTAATTAATTTTTATAAAATAAAATTAATTTATAAAAATAATAAAATATTTATATGGTTAAAAAATATTACCATAAAAAATATAGATATAAAGTATAGTTTTCATATAAACAATCAGTTTTTGATAGGAATTCCAAATGGAGGAAAAACTGATATAATTTTTTTAAACACAAAAAATAAACATATGAAGATAAAATATATTGGTTTTGGGTTAAATATAATATTTTATTACAAATATAGATATTGATAAAAAATAATTCATATATAATGTTAAATTTTAAAATTAACCGTTTTGACATCAATATTGCTCAAATGTAAATAAATAGAATATTATTATGTGAGATGATTTTATTAAAAACATAAATTAATTTAATTATTTTTAGGAATATATATTCCTGGGGTAGTAAGTATTTCATATAAAATAATACATTTTTTACAATAGAAAACATGTCTAATTAAATTGAAATTGAGAAAAATAATACATTACGGAAATTATAACAATTGAATTTAAACTAATTAATTGAGGGAACATGAAATGAATAATTAAATATTGGATCATGATATAATAATTCAATTATTCATATTATAGAATATATAATTGATATATAATTATAATTTAGAAAACCTCTCAAAAAGGAGGTTTCAAATGTGGAACACTTACATTAAATTCCTACATAGTCTAAAGTTATATATCATCTCTATATAATGAATTATTATTTATCAAATATCATTATCATAAACTTATATATATTATTTATATAATTCTTACATAATTTTTTTTCTTTCAAACATATTAATAACTCCTTATTAAATCAATATTTTTTGGTAACTTTTTAGTACTCCATTTATATTTTGAATCTATATTTATTTCCAAGTACCTTTTTCATGGTTTCAACAACTCAAGGATTCTAATTTGGTTTAGTATTAGTTTTATAATTTTTTTCTATATTTTCATGGTGAAATCATGGAAAATATATTAGTGATTGGAATGAATGATAAAAAATCTATTCATAATAATATTCATACTATAAAATGATTTGATTATTATATTGAATATATATATACATATATACATAAAAAATCATTCAAAAATCATAAATTAATCAATTTTAAATTATAAAAACTATATCTGACATTCCATATTAATTAATGGAAAAAATATTTTATCTCAATTAACATAATTTAATAAACCATGAAAAACAGGTGCATATGAAAACATCATAAACAAAAACAACATCTTATTTCATAATGATAGTGTATGTTCTACATAAAAAAATAGTTTCAAAAAAATTTTTGAATGTTTTAAATAATTAAAAAAATATTTATATGTTGAAAATAAAATAAGATAAGATGGTAGGATGTTATTTCATAAAAATAGCCTCATTACGATCAACATGGGAAGTAAAATTCTTTATTTCCATTTATTTATAATATTCATAATATTTTGAAAATGATAGTGTCCACACCATTATGATTGTTATTATATATATAATATTTATGAACATAGTAATTAATTTTATATTTAATTGATGGAGGTGATGGAAAATAAAATATAACATTCATGGTAGCTGTAGTATGTAAGAAAAACAATGAAGTTTTAATTTTACAAATGATTGATTTTAGGATGATAATGTCTGGTCGATAAACATAATCAAATTTTCTTAACAAATTATGAAATCACAATATCATATTGTGTTGATAAAATATGTTTTGGGTTTTTATTATAAATTAAACATGAAATAACTGTATTATAATAATTTCCTCTTATAGAAATATCCTTTTTTATATCTCATTAAGCCAAAATTTAATGTTCTTTTTAGAAGATGAGAAATTATATTATATTAAAAATAGAGTGTGTGAGATAATTTCTATATTTTTAGTCGATAGAGACCATAACTTTTAGTGGAAGAAATATTAATTATTAATAGTTGAATATTCATTACATATCATAATGATCCAAAACAAAAAAGTTTAGGTATAGTTCCTATCAAAACCGGGAAATATAAAAATAATTCATCATTTTTAAAATATTTAATTTCCAAAATGTGTTATTCATAACAAGTACCCTTGATATATATTATAAAATATGATACTACTCATCATAATCTAGTAAAATTGATCATCATGAAGGTAGATATCAAATAATCATCATGGGTGAACAATTGAGATATCTGTAGTCACATGAACATGAAGTTATCATAAGTATATGGTAACATGAGCATAACATTTAAAAATCATACCATACATAACATAGATCAAAATAATATGTCGTGTGATAAATATTATTTATTCAAAATACATGAATCATAAAGGTTATGAACTAACATAGAACTAAATGTCAAAATAATTTATGGGAATGTTTAGAAATGATTATTTTATAATAGTATGAACATGTATAAATAGAAACATGATCACTCATGAGGTTATGGACGTGTAATCAGGACCTTGGATAAATTTTGGTAATGAATCCTAGTGAAACCATGATCATAATGAAATGACACTAGGCCCATGGATATAATTATTCACATGAATCGAAAATGATCACATAATAATATATTTATTCCTCTAGTTCCATAAATACAAAAGTGAACATGAAACCTCCTTCAAGAATAACATGATTATATCACGAGTTAGACATCCTTACCCAATGAATTGGAGGGGTATATATTTAATACCAAATAAATATTTTAATTCATACATATTTGTGTCACAATATCATAAAAATTTAGATATTAAAAATCAATAAAATATTTTGTTTTCTATAAACAATAATCATATCCGAACACATAAAAATATACAGGTTCCTTAAAAATGTCATTATTAAAAATCCCATGGAAAAGGAATGGGTTTTATAAAAATATTTTAACCATATAAATAAATAAAAAATAGATTGAATAAATGTTATAAAATTGGTTAATATTCCAATTACACATAAATTAACATCATAGAATTTCATCATCGATTGATTAAAAAACATTTGAATCTGTTGTTTAGGAAAACTACATATTCAATATCACAAACACCTTTTTAAAACTAAATGTTGACAAAAAATTATGAAAATCATTTTCAATAAAAAAACATTAAAACCAATTATATAATAATTAAATCATTATGTGGTCATGATATAAAAAATGTTTTTTTATGACAAACACATTAAAACAAATATTCATTTAACGATTTTTGTAAAACCCAATTATTAATTTTTTTGGAAAAAATATGATGGATAATTTTATCAAAAATAATAAATATTAAGTAAATGGAAAAAATGAACTTAAACAATCATATTATAATATTAAAAAATTGATGAGTACATTTTGGAATACAATAAAATTGTTGAAATATTTGTATTGAATGAATATATCAATAAATTCAGTTTGGATTTAAAAACTTTATTCTAAATCATGATAACATAAATATATGAAATTTAAGGGAATACATTTATTCTAAATAAAAATCAGAAAATTAAAAAATATATTATTTTCTTTTAAAATATACAACATTATTTAATTATCCAAACAACTATCAAAAACCAATCTCAATAAACAGAAATATTGTAAAATCAAACCCTACCCAAATTATTAAATATTAAATAATAAGACCACTTAAATAAAGAACCCTTTATTGTTATTTTAATCAAATAATTTTTTTTATAATACTATTGTAATCCAATCATGTGATTTCTATACATCACATGAAATAAAAATATTATGTATAACACATGTGTTCCAAAGCTATAAAAGGAAGTTGTAAATCCTTTAAATGATTTGGTATCATTTTAATCATAATCCCAAGGAAAGAACAATGTTAAATGAAATATTAAATATAATGATAAAAATAAATTTATGATATAAAATTTCAATGGGTTTGTATATACACCTCATAAATGAATATAGGATTATAACATAACATATTATATAAAAAAATTGAGTTGAAATTCCCTTACCCTAAGACACTACATCCCTCGTAAATATTAAAATTTGATGTATAATAAATATATGTTTATTATTCATCTATAATATATATATATATATCATAAATTATATGATTTATGTATTACCCATTTATTAACAAATTCTTATTTAAATTGCATTTTAGGTAATTACGGCATAATTTTTCAGTTATGTTCAACTTTGGAAATTATTTTATTTTTAAATTAATCATAAAACCATCATCTCATATTTTTTTCCTATGATATATTTATCATACATATTTTCATTATATATGTATATTGAGTTATTAAATTATTTTAGTGATTGAAATTTAGATATAAAATTCTTAGAGATAACTGGTCCTACGTACGAATGAATGATATTTCCATATCATGATGGATGAAATTAAACGAAGTTAAATAATTTATCATATTTATATAGTAATTATTATTTAATATATATAATATATGTTTAATGTACATATATTTATTTTAATCCTTGTAAATCATAAGTGAAAAATTAATCACATTGCTACCTAATGTGGTAGTATGTCGTACACACGAGTGATGTTATCAAATTACCATGAAATAAAATGTTTAAGAGTATAGATAGTATTATAATTTAAAAATTATAGTTATATTTTTATTATTATATATAAAAATTAAATCTATCATTAAATCCAATTTTTCAAAGTAGTGATGAAAATTGAATTACGTATGTAAGGGAAGTGGTAGTTTATCGTGCACATGATATACAGTTTAATTTCAAATTTGGTGGAAGATGAAATGGGTAAATGTCACTAAATCATCATCATAATGTCTATTTTATGATATATTATGGTGATATTATTTTTGAATTATTATAACATTAATGATGGTTGTAAAATAATGATTCTAAAAAGAAATATCTTATTGAATACAATTACTTCCTCATAAAAGAACCACCTTTGGATCGCTAAACAATGAACCGGTGAATGAAACATTGGAATTAAAAAAATGTAACATGTATAATTAAATTTTTGATATATGTTTTAATGGTTTGGTGAAGTAATACGTCTTAAGAGCTATTAATATGTGATTGTAAGAAAAACCCCTATAATATTAAAGATTGGTGTCTTTTTTTATACAAAAAAATATTCAATACTGGGAAGTAACTATCATCCCATGTGTAGAAAAAAATGATAAATAATGGAGGTAGGAATATATATGTCTTATCCAAACACAAACCACCAAAAATATTCTATTTTATTAGGTTATTCCTTATCCTATATGTTCACTTAATTTTAACTTTTTCATCTTTACCACGATATCAGGTATATTTATTTTTATATTGGTAATCTATCGATTAAGTATAAAATTAAAATTAGTATTATAATATTACATGGAATAAATTATTCTTAATATGAAATGAAATTTATTAAATTAAATTCATAGTCATGTATAAAATTAATTTTAACACAAATGAAAGTGAAACGTAAAACCTTGTACTAACGGTAATCACTGTAGTTACATTTTACATTCATTATTTTTTATTCTTAAAAATTACTATATAATATTATATATTATAATTAAAAATATATAATACATTTTAAAAAATTATAATCATATATATATATCTTGGTTTAATCACACAGACACGACAAGGACTCAGTTCCGAAGAAGAAATTTTCAAATGTATAGAATGATAAAATATAAAAATTAAATGTTAAAAAATTAAAATTATTTAAATTGTACTAATAAATATATAATTTAAGTATTTTTATTTTTAGAAATATATTAAATTAAAATTAATATTTGAAATTCTATAAAATAAATTTATGATTTTTACAATTTTTTTATGATTCATCAAAAAATTAAATATTACAGAAAATTATAAATTATTTGGTCAATAAATATTTTTATATTTATATTTAAAAAATTAATATTCATTTTTCAAATATATTATATAAATTTTGAAAAAATTATTTTCATTATTTCTGCATAAAAATAAAGGAAAACAATTTTAGGAGAAACTAGTATTTTTTTATGTTATATTTTTTCATCATTTGGTTTTGATTAAATTAATTTACACATCATCATGTACCCTTTGAAATGAGTAATAATTATGATTTTAATTCATACCTCAAGAATTAGAATCATCATAAGATATATACGACAGTCCTACATCCTATAATTATTTATCAAAATGATGAAGGGTAACAGATGTTGTCAAATAAAACTAAAATATCAATGTAATACATTAGATAAATAGTTTACCTTACAGGTCATAAACAATATGTGTGTCCTTAGTTAAATTCCAATTATTAGAATGATTTGATCTCATTTCCTTCCATGGTCAATAAAAGAATAATTCTAAAAACATATAAATATTTATTTCCATATATATATATATATGACTTTATCACATAAATAAATCAATAGAAAATAATATATCAATAAAAATTTAATTTAATATTTTTCCTTATATAAAATCTTATCTTTTCCAAAAACAGTTCAATTGGAACCATGGGTTCATCGCTACATTTATTGAAGATCATAAGTTGATTCTTAATATAAAATTTTATTTTCTTAATCTTGAATCATCATAGAGATATATAACCAATTCACAAATCCACATAACTATTTACAAAAGCAATCATAATAACACGTTCATATATTGCATTCAAACAATATACTATATGAAATTTTTAACTATAGAGTTCCCTAATTATCATGATTCACATCATCTTTTGTGATTTCATATGTGATACTTTTTTTTGTTTCCATCGTAATTTTTGTGGATTATAACACACATCATCCCTTGTGTTAGGTAATTTCATTTCATTATGTCGATACACAATGCATTTAATCACTGTTTTTTGAGTGGATTATTCCATTGAGATTTCTCTCAATTCATTTATTTTATGGGACTCTTCAAATCACTTCTATGACATTTTCCACACTGTAAATTCTTTTTAATCTTGTAACACCCTCTTAATCCTTTTAGGGATTCACTTGATGAATTATTCATATATTTTAGACACATAGATGACAGAAATATAATTTTTACAATGTGATTTATTTGAGACAACATGAGTTTCAATTATTCTTTCAATATGAAAATCATGGATATTTGGGTGGTATCTATTTTAAATGTGTACCTTAATTGAAAAAATTAATTAATTATTCATAGATACTAAAATTTCATATATATATCTCCATACACAACATGGTTCAGGACACCAAATATCTGACCAATTTTTCTACTTGGGTTGATGATTAAACTAGAAGTGAACTATGGAAGACATGTAAAATTAGCATGATTTATACCAAAAGGGTTATCAAAATTCAATTTTATATAGTAAATTTATATATTTATACCAACATTTCAAATAATTGGGATATAATTTTGGAAAAATATAACTTTTAATTCATTGAATTCCATGAATTCAATGAATTAAAATGACTCATATTCTTAATAAGTCTCCACCATCAATTTTCATATCCTTCCAAAATTAGAGAAAACATAAATAAAATTTTCATTCACTAAAAACTAGAGAAGTTAAAATAAATTATTAGTTGTACTAATCTACCTCCTTCTGAATAGTATACCATTGGAACCACTAAATGAATTTCAGTGTTTCCTCAGGGGGGGGACTTAATTGAATGGTGTTACCTCCTTTTCCATTTTGATGTTTAGAATGATTCAATTATTATGAATTTTTTAATAATATAAATGATATTTTTCATTCATTATCCAATAATATTTGGATTATCAAGATTACGATAACATTATTTTTTATTTCAATCAGAATTTAAAATATTTTAATGAGTTCTAAATATTTACTATAAAAAATTAATATTTTTAGAAACTATAATCCTAATTATATAACACATAGTCCTGAAAAATAATTTCTATAATAACTAATTCATGAAAAGTATATTTCAAACAATTAAATATTGTATCAGATAATTTTAGTCCATTATTATAATATTTACAAATAATTCATAATGAATTGTAAATAAATATTTTTTTTAAAACATTCATCTCCTAGGACAATCAATCTGGGTGCAATGCAAAGGAACACTCATCGTGAAAAAGAGTAAAGGTTATGATATTTATAACCATAAAATTCTGAGATTGTTTATTATCAATTTATATTCTCAAAAACCAAGTCCAATTATAGAAAATAGATAGGAATGTATTTCTCAAAATACCACACAATCAACTTCCTATGAAAACATTATGATGTTATCTTATACCTAGCCTCATCCAATTGGTGCTTCATAGATGTGTTCTCATCCTTATTTCCAATGGATGCATAAAACATTATCTAATAAAAAATATATATAATGACACTTTTTATACATAAATATTTCATTTTATGAGATGAATATTTATTAAATAACATAATGATCCACAAAATAATTGTTTAAATCAACTGGCATTGAAAAGTTGGAAATACAACACTCTTTATTATATGAGATACATAATATACAAAAATTTTATCTATAACTAGAACCCTTCATTGAAAAATTAAACAAAATATTATTCAAAATAACTAGGGAAAAGAAAATATAATAACTGGTGAGCTCAAATTATATGGAAGGGTAATCAAGATAGGTAAAGATAATCACGTGATCATTACATGTGAATAAGGCTAAGAGAACATGTGGGTGACTAATTAAAATCATACATTTAATAACATAAATCATAATACCATTTCATTGAATAATTATTGGACATTTATGAGACATTATTCATAAATGGAATTAATAAATAAATTTTGTGAGACAATACAGATGGATGCGAATGTGGCATAAACCTAATCATTTAATATTGTGAACATGTAAAAATAGATATATATTCACTCATTATGTTAATGAAATGTAATTTATTCTTATAAAAAATATATAGACATGAAATCAGGTCCACACATATCCTTATGGACATTAATTTGGGTGCACACATTAAAATATAGACATAAAATTTAGGTTCTC
Source organism: Viscum album (assembly GCA_963277665.1). Classification (NCBI taxonomy): domain Eukaryota; kingdom Viridiplantae; phylum Streptophyta; class Magnoliopsida; order Santalales; family Viscaceae; genus Viscum; species Viscum album. Next base: position 26,153,991 of record OY728127.1, read on the forward strand.
ACATTAAGTTATAAATGTGAAATCAGGTCAATGAAAAAACCCTTGAAGAGAAAATACAGTTCATTTTAAAACATTTATCTCATGAGTTTTTCATACATACACAAACAAATTGATTGCGATATTGGACCTAATCATTAAATAATTAACATAAAACATAGGTATGTGACAATAACATAAAATATTTACCATATCATAAAAAATGAAAATAAATATTCTTCTCAACACATTCATCATACTAGAACGAATTAAAATAAATGAGTTTCATAATATATTTATCATGTAATTAAATGTGGAACATAAATGGGTCTCGTAATCAACATTTCATCATATAGACAAAGAATCTAAATGAATAATAATTTGTTATAATTGTATTATATCACAGTTAAATATAAATTAAAATTATAGGATATCATATTAGATAGAAAGTTATTCACAAATATAACATGGAAATTATTGTAGTGAAAATAACCCTTTCACAATGAAAATACAAATTTTAAATATGATTGTTCACTAATAATTTAAAAAATAAATATAATTCAAAATAACCTTTGAATCATATAATGTATGTATTAAAAAATTGGTCATTATATAGTTAAATTATATTCATGTTATGCATCTTAAAACAATGATTCTTTTCACAATATCAAAAAAATTCAACAGTAAATTACTAAGAAAATGAAATGGATAATTTTTTTCTAAAATTCATAAAATGGTAAAAATTAATTTAATGAATCATAACGGAAAATTTGAATACTAATGAAAAAATATTCAGAATACATTTAATTGGAAGGACAATTTTCTTTTTCCATAGAGAAAAATAATGATGGTTTTCATTAAAAACATTGATTTGGAATCCTGATAACATAAATAGGGGAAAGGAAGGTAATATATTTATTCACACTAAATAACTATAGGAGGAAAAAATTTATTAATTTCTTCAAAAATATATAATACAATTTCATCATTGAATGCATAATCATAAACAATCCTAATATAAAAAGACTATATGATAATATCATTACCAATTTTGAATAATTTTATTTGAAACCTCATAAAAGAGGACAAATTAAATTAAAATTTATGTAATATAATTTATATTATAATAATATTATAATAAATTCATGGTTACTATACAAGCTATAAAAAATAAACCCTTGTTAAATAATCCACGTATCATACCTGCCTGAATGGCCCGAAGGCCTTGATTTTAATTGGTTTTTGATAACCCCCATTTCAAGGGATGAGGGGGAACCCTTACATGTCCCGTAGGCTTAGAGATTACATGGCCCGTAGACTGAGGAGATTACATGAGCAGAAGGTCTTAGGGAATCAACCAGACTATCTACAAAGAACTGCCCCACCCCAGCATCTGCATCCTGATAGTAGCTATCCACCTTGGCATGACCATTTGGCTAGGCTTCTCGTGCAAGCACAGGCTGTTAATGATGCAGTAACCATACCCTCTTATTCTAAAATTCCATTTTTCTCTACTCTGGTGAGTGCACCTGCTCTGTATCCTCTTTTGGGGAAACTTCTGTTTTTTAGTGCGGCTGGGGCCTTCATTTATGTGGCTCTAAGGCCTTTGGGTGGAGCTAAGGCCTTAAGGGGGCCCGAAGGCCTTGAGAATCAACTGGCCCGAAGGCCATGGTGGACCCAAATCCTTGTAGGACCCAAGGACAAAACTGGTGGCCCAAAGGCCTATATGGATGAATAGTTTCGGCTACAAAAGTATCAAATAGTGCCTGATACAATTCCTACTACAGTTCCTGCTACAGTATCCCGGAAATATAACTCCACCCGGATTTGACCTCAGGTCTCTTGGAAGCACCTAGAGAGTCCTCAACAACTAGGCTAAGGCTCATTTTCAATAATCCATGTATCGTAATTAAATAAATGTGTATTGAAAATCCCAAGCATCTAATGTTAACATTTGAATTATAAGTCTCGTGAAAAAATAATATTAGCTAAAACATTAATTATCGCAACATTAATTTTTTTAATGATATGAAATGTAAAAGGGTTTATATATAGACAACCAAAATAAAATAGGGGAATAACATAACATATGTCTCGAAGAAGACTAATTGAGATGAAATTCTAATATATTATGTCTTGAAAAATTTCACAGAAATTTTATCCTTTGGAATATTAAATTTCATTTTTCTATAAATATATTTTAGAAACATGATTTTATAAACCATACAATATAATATTTAATTAATATTTTTATTACAAATTTATTAAAAATACATTTAAAAAATAATGGTTTGGGTAATAACTTCTTCATTTTTCATGTACGCTATGGTGTGTCATTTTTTGTCCTTTTACTTTCATCATGGTTTCAATATATCTAAAATATTACAAATAGTAAAAAATAAAAAATAAAATAATTATATATAATTTATATTATCCCAATAAATTAAGATATTTAAAAATTAATTAAACCATTCATTGACCCTATTTGAAGTACGTAGGCATTAAGGTTTCTTCCAATATATAGTCGAGGTTAAAAAATTATTTCAAAAAATTTAACACCAATTTATATAAATTAATATCTAATATTTATATATATATACCATTTAATTATTTTAATTTTCTTTGTTATCATCTTTGTACATTGTATGTGAAAAATGAATCGCATCACTTGAAGTGGTGGTATTCTTCTCAAAATATAGGAGTCATTATCATATTCTAATAGAATTGAATGTTATAAGATGTATTTGTTTTTATAAATCCAAAATTATAATCATATAAGAAATGACTTATGAAATCATTAGATTACTCATTATATTATGTTTGGAGGGTTGGATATGGGAAAAATTACATCAATTCATGGGGCGGTAGTTTGTCGTACACATGAGATATAGTTTCATTTCTCATTCAATTTAAGAGGATATGGGTATAATCTAATCCATAAATATAATAATATATTATTATATTTTATATAATATTTATATTATATTCAAATTATTAGTATTTCTTTAGACATGGATAGAGAATAAGTAAAAAATGAAACTTGTGATGGATGAAAATTATCATCCCTTAAAACCACACTCTTGGATCTCATATTAAGGACCCATAGGATTGGTATTTTGGGATGAAAAAAATATATAATGGAAACGATTTTTGTTTTTATATATTATCATTGGATATTCAATACAAATGGAATAAGTGGTGTGATGATACATGGAGATGGATTACCCTTTTATAATTGTGGAGTGGAATTTTTTGTCAACATGAAAAACTATTAGATAATGGGATTTCAATATCAATGATTTTTACTATGAAATTTACTAATAATAGAGTGTATCGATGATATTTTAAAAACTCTAATTCACCATAAAAAAATTGATATAATTTTATTCATTATCATTAATTTTTTTCTTAATTGTACAATTTTAGTTTTAACATAACTACTTGTATCATTTTATTTACCATGTTAGATTAACCTATAATAGTGAAATTTTATTTACCCAAATAATATAATTTTGATCCATTGACTCTAAATATAATATTTAATTTATTAAATAAATATCATATGTCTGTAGGATATTAATTTTAACATATGTATGTGTAATGTACCACACCATTTTTTAACCATAATAATGGTTTTGAATTTTTATTTTTTTATTAATTAGGATGAAATTAAATTAAATTCAAAATATTTTATATTTTAAATTATTATTAATAATAATATTGATTACATTTAATATATTTTAAGTCACATATGTGGAAAATTAATTCAGTATTAATCTCATATATTTGAAGAAAATGTTGTTTTCAAAGGAAAAACTTTTAAAAAAACATAGAAAGGTATACTATGATAATTAAATATGAAATAAGTCCCAAATGGAATAACTAAGAATAATAAATATATAAATGAATAAATTTTACATTAAAAATCATATTAAAATATAATATAGATTATAAATTCTTTCATCAATTGGTAGTTAATAAAATTCAGTATTTTTTACTATTTATCAAATAACTAGTATTTGTAGAATAATCCAAAATAATTAATTCAGATAAAATTTAGACCAATATATTAAAAATTAATTTTATCAACATAATTTCATATAATTGGGAAAAAGTAATCTTATTTTTTGTTCCAAAAAATCAATAAAATCATATTTTCTTTAAACTAGTGTTTTCAAAACAAGTAATGATTTTAAGAAAAATAATGTAATTTTTTGTAAATATTATTTCTCCATATATAGACATTATAAATAATAATAAAAGTTAGTTATTACAATTAATACCTCTATGTTTAACAATAAGTTCATAATTTTTTTGTTATAAAGAATTATATTAATTTTATATTGTTGTTCGATAAAACTCAGTGTTGTGTCTAATGCATGCCGTTGAAAAATGAAAATATTAAGATAACAAAATTACAGAAATTTTTTTGTTGTTAAATATTTTTTCGAACATTCTCTTGTTTTGGAGAGATTCTATGTGGGAGGTCCTCAACATATGTCGTAGGAGTTGAACATTTTTTAAAATATGTATCATTAAAATAAATTATTATTACAATAAAGTGAATGTGGAACCAAATGAATACAATTTCAAATATATTTTAATGGGGTTCTATAATCCTCTCAAAAAATAAAAAATGGGATATTATTTTAGAATATTTTTTTCCTTGTACCTATATCTAACTACATTATATTCACATTATAGTATTTAATTTGAATAAATTTTTCAATATTAACTTATATTTATAATATTAAATGAAATCATACATTTTAAATTTTCTTAATATTTTTTATTTCATATTTGAAAGCTAATATAAAATATTTAATTTATAATGTATGTGAAAATTAATTTTAAAAAATTCTTAATTAAATAAATATAATTAGTATTTGGAAATGTTGAATTTTATAAGTAAAATAAATGTACTACTAAATAACCACAATATTGATTAACAGGAAAATTATTAGTTATGGATTCAAATTGGAGTTGTCTTGATTTAAATGAAATAGAAATGATAATGAATCATTATGAATACTTAATTAATGGAAAACGTGAAAAATATTTTTATTAGAAAAAAATAACGCACAGGATCCTAAAAGGATAGAATAAATGGATGAATTTAACCTGTTATATTTATATTTACTATGTTACTCTTAAATTTATTTTTTCTTCTAAAAGACGTTCATATATTTATTTTTCACTATTATATCATACTAATATGATAAACCTATTGTATTTGTAAAATATATATATTCACTATTCAAATAAACTCGACCATTTCAGATAAATCTCAAAAATTCACCCTAACTAATTTTTATAAGATGAGTCCAAAAATTACCGTCATTTAATTAAATCAAATAATATAATTTTTAATAATTTTATTATATGAATATGAATTATAAAAATATTTTTTAAATATCTTTTTCATCCATGCATAATTAAATTTATGTTCTAAATTATTGAATTGTTATTTATTATCTTTTAAAATTTTATTTAACAATTTAATAAAAAAAATCTTAACATTTCAGATTTTTAATATCACTTCATCAAAAATATTAAATTAAGAAAAAATAATTAATTCGTAAATTCTGTCCAAAATTTTCTTAAAGGATTGTCCAGATGTTTTTTAGTTGAAAATTTTAAGATGTAAGCTTTGACTGTGATTTAAATATATTATACAGAGTCCACACCAAATTCAGTACACTGAATATGTTCTACCACGCTATAGTCATGTGAATATTAAAAAACATTTTTGTTCATGTAATGTCCCAAAAATTCTGTATAATTTTATTTAATTATATTGAATTATTTCAAGACCTCTAAATTTGACGACGAATGATTCTGAGGCCCAGAGTGCCTGGAATGGTCCATTGAAGTTTTTTTAATCTTTAAATAGCACATGTAAGTAGTTTTCCTAAAAAAGTGGAATAACTCTTAAATAGTTACACAGATCATAAATATGAGGGCACCGTTGCATTCGGGATGGCGGGTTTACCCTAGGCGTGACTTCTGTGTAGTCAGCACGGGCATCCTGTGAAAAAACTCCAAATGGCATAACTGTAAATAAAATAATTAAATAAATTATTTTATTTTTCAAATAATTATAACTCAGAAATGGTAGCTCGGATTAAAAAACTGAGACCACCGCTAAACTTGTGAGGGCATGATTTATTTATGTCGAAACTATATTTGGCCGGCACAGGCCACTAGTGAAAGTTAGTTTTTGGCCATAAATAAAATAATTAAGTGATAATTATGTTATTGTAAAATCCATAACATTTAAATGGTAACTCAAATTGGAAATATGAGAGTACCATTGGATTCGTTGGGGAGTGTTTCACTTAGGTAGAACCCAATTGTGACTGGAACGTGTTGACGGTGACTGTTAATTATTTTCCTAACTTTTTTGGGTACGTTTAGTAAAAATGCGAGCGGGTTTTTTCTAAATATTGAACTGGTACTCAGAATGGAAATTTGAGGACACTGTTTCACTCACAACACCAGTTTTTTCTTAATGATACTTTCACCTCGATGGTAGTTGGTCGAGGGTGGAAGTTAGTTTTTTAGTTTTTCATTAAAGAATAGAATAAAAAAAAATTGTGCAATATATTATTTTTATTTTATTTGTTGTAACCACACCATGTGAAAGTTGGAAGTGGGGACCACCAAACCGTAACCTCCCATGAGTGGTTATGGTGGTTGGGACCACCCAAGACTAACTTCCCATTAGAGGTTAAGGTGGTGGGGGCCACCCGAGGTCAAAACCTCTTCAACTCCCTCATTAATGTGGAGGACTGCGGACTATTTCGACTTGGAGTGACTCAAGTGGCCTAGTGGGGAGTGCCTTGGTGCCGCGGCAGACCCATGGTGGGGAGCACCTTAGTGATGCGGCAGATCCACTGTACACGATAGATAGATTACCTCAGTAGGCTACAAAGGGGTGCCCTTATGTGTGACCCGGCAGACCCACGGTGGGGAGCACCTCTGTGTGACGTGGCAGACACAAGGTACTCGAGAGGAAGAGTAATCAGTAGTTTAAGGCATGTGGGAAGCGCCTCTTTGTGATGCGACATGCCCACTGTACTCGATAGAGGAAAAGTTCTCTAGCAGCCGAGCTGTTCGTTGTTGTGTTCATAATGTTACTTGAACAACCCCTAGAATAAATCCGGGTTTGAGTTGAGTTAGTATCTCTGTGTTTTCCTCGTGATTGAGATGGATTACTTGATAACATAGGTATATGTATGGGAATATACCTAAGTAGGGTTGAATGTTGATTTCATACATTTTCGTTTATCCTTGGTGAATTTTGTGAGACCATGAGGGTCACAAGGTCCCTACTGAGTATCGTTGTACTCACCCTTGTGCGGGGTATGCCCGCACCATGTTGTGTTGGATGTAGACGATGGAAAACGCTGACTGAGGCCGAGAGTACCAAGACTGGATGGTACCTGGAGATGGACCTTACGAGGAGTGGTTAAATGGAGGAGACTGACAGACGAGGAGTGTTGAGGAGGTGATATGTACCTACCCTTCAAGTAGGAACATTAGAGGACAACCCAACAGCCGATATTCCCTTTTCATCTATTGTATTGTATCATAGTTTTACTTGTACTTTCCAGTTGATCTTGTACTCTGGCCCCTTTTACATTCAATACTCATTTGTTATACAGTTTTATTTGGTGATTCGTATCTACATGTGTGCTTGGTTGTGTGTGTTTACAGGTTATAAAGGATATGCCTTCCCAGTTACAGGGAATTTCGCCTTTCGTGCTAGTCTCCAGCCCCCGGCCTATGGAAGGTGGGCTTGGGGTAGTCACGGCACGGGCACTAGGGGAGGTGTTGTGACAGTTCTACCATAATTGAATTAATCCATTATATAGAGATCTATGTAGATCAACCCTACATATGTTGGAGAATGAAAGACCTCATATGGGAACAATATAGGATAACTAACTATTACGGGGCTTGCGATCAATTATCGACACATGTGAGAATACAGTCACATGGAGTTCTGGTCCATGCCATAGGTGTAGTAGTCGGGAGAAAGTGGTCCATGGTGTGGTGATTCAACATTGAGGAGGCTGGGAGGGGACACAATTACTAGAATTTGGAACCTCAATGGTATGAGATGCTAAAGGCCCATAATTTCCGTTGAATTTTGTTTAATTATATGTGTATTTTATGAGTCTATGAAAATTTATGGTGCGTGATTCTGAGGCCCAGTGTGCTCAGAATGAATTTCTGAACTTTTTTTGAGTACATTCATTAGGCGTACGAGCGGGTTTTTGTAACTTTTAAAATGGTGCTTGGAATTGAAATTTGAGGGCACTGTTGAACTCGCAGAACTGATATTTTCTTAAGGAGACCTTCACCGCGACCGTAGTAGGTCGACGATGGAAGATATATTTTGTGTTTTTTGTGGAAGTAGAAAATAAAATAAAATTAACTTTAATTTTATTTCTAATAAAACCTCCCACATGAATGTTAAAAAGGTGGGGGCCACCTGAACTAAAACCCCCATTTTGAAATTAAAGTCGAGGACCACTCGAACCCTCTTAAGGAGAGAAATACCTTGAACTCCCTCATTAATGAAGATTTAACCCATGGACTCCTCCAAATTTATTATACTAATGTGGTACAATTAATAATGCCAACAATTAATTGTGACAACATAAATTAAATTGATAGACATAATTTAATAAGTTAGAACCTCTCTTTTTTTCTGAGTTGGGAATTGTTTTCAAAGGGAGAAGCTTGGTAGAGCTTGGAGAAACTCGTATCGAATGATGAACTTATCCTCCAAATGAATAATTCCATCTCTATCAAATAACATTCTTCTATGCCAAGAAAGAAGATTATGCATGATCTCGACATAGGAAGCGTGTTGCGGAGGTGACGATCGTAGACACCCTCTTCGACTTCCCCATTTTCATCTCATGACACATAAACGATCCTTCGAGGTAAGGTTGTTGTTTTAATTTTTCCCATTACCCTTTCTTGATGTTCTTCATGAATCATGTTTTATTGAGCTGCTTTCAATCGCCCAAATGCGGAGGTTGTGGTCGAAACGAACGTGGACCAACCTCTCCACAATCCTATGATGTTTTTTTTGTGTTCTTCGCGATGGTAGATGATGGAAACTGACATGGGTGGGGCACAGAAATGGCGACCGGAACACCGTTGGCCGTGACTAAGGCAACGACACGACGACGCCACCAGACGTTATAGAACAACGGCTACTACCACAGTGGAAAAGAGAGGATGGCCCGCTGAGCTGGCCACCAGTGAAGGTACGGTGTGGCACCGCGTCGTGCGGAGCGGACAGATGGTAATCAAATCTAGCCGCGGCGGACCGCCGCACCGTAGTTGCCACGCCGCTGTGTGGCACACCGCCGCACCGCGCCCGCCCCGCCGCACCATGGCCACCTCGCACCCCGGGCCGCCCAGCGTGAGCCAGACAGCCCAGTGGGTGTCAGGCCACCCAGAATGGGTTGGTCCGGGTCGACCAAGGCCGGGTCGGGCTGGGTCAGACCAGACCCATACCAGTTTCATTCCTATATGCTCTATTGGCCATAACATTGGCATCAAGAATTTGTTAGAAAAATATTTTGTGACACCAAAAACCGTGGAGTGAGACAAACCTTTTTGCATGCCCCACCTGAGATTTTCATAATGTTGGGGCATGGTCAGGTTGGATCGAGCACGAATCTAACTACGCCCTCGGGACTAAAAGACTAATAACTTACATATCAGGCGTCTGATTGACACACCATCTGTTTCTTTGAGACACCTATGTCATGTAATTCCTTTGAGATACTTCATCAAGGGACTTCGAGGAAGTTGTAGTATCAACCAGTAGCTTGAGGAGAAGAATCTCCCAGTGACGAGTAAGCTTAGTGGGGGTACCTTGTAGCTGGATGTGCCGAGGTTCTAGGATCCTATGTGGGTTCGACGATGTACTGATGATGTACTATGATCCTATGTGGGTTTGATGGTGTACTGACGATGTACTATGATCATGTGTGGGTCTGACGATATAATGATGATTTAATTGGATCCTGTGTGGGTATGACGATGTACTAATAATGTACTAGGATCCTGTGTGTTTATGATGATGCACTGACGATGTACTAAGATTTTGTGTGGTCCTGATGATGTACATACGATGTAATAGGATCCTTTGTGGGTATGAAGATGTAATGCCGATGTACTAGGATCCTATGTGGGACTGACGATGTACTGATGATGTACTAGGATCATGTGTGGGTCTGACGATGTACTGACAATGTACTAGAATTCTCTATGGGTCTGATGATGTACTACGATCTTGTGTGGGTCTGACGATGTACTGATGATTTACTTGGATCTTGTTTGGGTCTAATGATGTATTGACATTGTACTGGGATCATATGTGGGTCTAGAAATGTTCTTACATTGAACTAGGATCCTATATGGGTATTACGGTTTACTAGGATCCTGTGTGGTTCTGCAATTTGGGATCCTTCATGGGTTTTCCTCTTAACAAAGTAAGATGAATTAGTAGTAACATCTAATAATCTCTCCTATTATACCTATATTATACTAGTTATTAGTGGAGTCTTTACCTTCATGGTGATACTTTTTTGGTATTCTTCTATGTATCGTACTTGTGTGGTACATACCTTCGTGGTATGCCTTCAGATTTGGAACAGTTGAGCTTTGGGATTTTGAGTTGGACCATGTGTTTTCTCATGATTGGGATTGGTATACTTGATAACTTAGGTATATGTATGGGCATATTCCTAAGTAAGGTTGTAAGTTGATTTCATGGTTTGTGGTTTATAATTTGTGGATTTTTTGAGATGTTGAGGGTCTTGGGGTCCCTACTAAATATTGTTATACTCACCCATGCACGGGCTATGCCCGCACCTTGTTGTGTTTGGTGGAAACGACGAACATCACTGACTGAGGATAAGAGTACCAGGACTGGAGGTATCTCGCATTTGGACCTTAGATGAGGCTTACCGTAGAGACTACTATTTGATAGTTGTATGTACCCTTTAGGTAGGATACTTGGAGGGTGTTCACAGGAGCTGTTCAATTTTCTTGTACATTCCAGTTTTCTTGTACTTTACATTTGTGCTTGTATTCTGGCCCCTTTTACTTACTGTACTTGCTCTATTTATTATTCTACTTACTCATCTCTGTATATTGCTATGTTCCTGGTTGCGTGCATTTATAGGATATAAAGGAAATTCCTTTCCAGTTTTAGGGAATATGCCTTTTGGTGCTAGTCACCAGCCCCTAGCCTATGGAAGTCGGGTTTGGGGTAGTCATGGAACATGCCCTGGGGGACGGGCCGTGAAAAATTGGAATCAGAGGATTTAATTATACCGTATAACATAGGACTATGACCTTTATTTTAATAAAAATAGTGTTATGTGTAGTGAGTGTGGTTATTAGTTTAGGGAACCCAGTGTTAGTGTGGCGGCCAACGTAACAATAAATCAGGACTTTGACTTCTGATTTTAGATAAAGTGCACAAAAACCCTAATTGTGTGAGTATTTTCAAGAGTTCTAATTGTGATCTCTTTGAGTTATCTCAGCGGGTATAACTTATTGACTGTGGCGCAGCTGTTTGTTTTCAGGATTCCTCCACCCAGATAGCCAGCTAGGGTTCCGGGTATAGCACGCACAGATAGCCCACCGAGCGACGAGGCCTCAGTATAGGGCCCTCTTCTAGTAGAGGCACCTACAGAGGCACCAGCGGTACCATTACCCATTGGGCCACTGATTCCACCAGTCCCAGTAGCAGAGGGTGAACATCTCTTGAGCACGTTGCACGTGGTCTAGCACTAGAGGTCACCGAGGATCTGAGATGAGATAGACCCAAAGGTGGCTAAGGATTGGCTGGAGGTCTTGGTGAGAGTCTTCTGACTAGTAGGGACACCAGATGATCTCATGGATATCCATGTCACCAGTCTTCTACATGCATCAGCAGGCAGATGGTGGAGCATGATGCTCTAGGTTCATGATGAGGTGACACTTCTCTGGGCAGACATTGAGAGCCTATTTCGGGCAGTGATTTTCCCAGCGACCCTTCGTGCAGTGCAAATTCAAGAGCTTCTTTAATTGTAGTAGGGAAAATTGTTTGTGGCTCAGTACATAGTGAGGTTCACTGACCTCTCAGACTACTCCACTAATATGGTGCATGACCAATTCTTCAAGCCCAAGACCATTGAGTAGGGACCCAGGTGGGAGATCAAAGCGTCAATGATTTCTCTCCAAATCCCGATGAAGGTAGGGGGTTAGAGCGAGCCCTCTTAGTGGAGAAATTTCTTGCTGAGCAGTCACTAGTAGTGAGACCAACCACCAGTCATCACATAGAAGAGAATTCTATATCTGGAACCAGACATGCGTTACAAAGGACCAAGAGGACCATACCTACAGGTGGACGAGCGCATAACTCAGGATTGGTTGTGCGGGGTACCAAAGATAGAGTCATTCATTCGAGGAACATGTTGTGTTTCACAGGTGACGGGTAGGGTCAAATGGCTTGTGACTGTCCAACCCGCCATACGGATAATCTGCAGACGGTCAAAGGACCGCCCAGGCAGAGACAAAGGATCGACTATGGAGGTCTGTAGGGTGTAGGCGGATGTGGTAGAGGAGTTGGTCGTGCAGCTGTTGGTGGTCGACGATTCGAGATGTTATTGGCACCACCACTAGGTGGTCCAACCTGACCACAGGGAGCTGGTTGACAAGGGAGAGCTCAGCTCCAGGCAGTTGAGGCCTATGACCATGGCACTCTGGAGATGATACGAGGTACGATCTGTGTCTATTCCTCCTTAGATGCAGCACTTTTAAACACTGGTTCCAGTCATTCATTAATAGACTCTGTGATCATTCGGAGCTCATAGATTGTGATGGAGCCATTGGCTCGATCCTTACTACAAGAGACTTCTACGGGAGCAGATTTGACAATAACGCACCGGTGTCGGCTGAGTGAGCTTACTCTTAGAGGTGAGATCTTTTACTGGGATCTCCCAGTAGCAGCGTCGAGGTCTTATGATGTCATCATGGGTATGTACTGGTTATCTACAGTCCATGATCTGATTGAATGTATTTGGCACAAAGTGCGATGTGTCCGCAGGGATGAGACCAGGTTTACCTTCACCGGTGAGAAGGGAGCCTTTACAACACATGATGGACATACCCGGAGGAGAGTGCTACTGATCACTCATCAGTTGGCTGGCCTTACTCTTTGAATGGTCAATGTAAAGAGTCTGATCTATCCTGTAGTGTTGGATTAGTACCTGAATGTCTTCCTTGATGACATTCCAGGTCTACCTCTTCGTAGAGAGGTGAAATTTTACCTTTACTTGGACCCTAGAATGTCACAGATATCCACACCATCATATCGGATGGATCCTGCAGAGCTTTGTGAGCTGCGGGTTCAACTCCAAGACTTACTGGGGAAAAGGGTTAATTCAGCCTAGTGTTTCTCCTTGGGCAGCCCAAATTTTGTTCACTAAGAAGGCGGATGGGAGCTTGCGAATTTGTGTTGACTATCAGCACCTGAACCAGGTGACCATGAATAACAATTAATCACTCCCGAGGATAGACCACCTCTTTGATAAGATGAAGGGAGCATGATTGTTCTCGAAGATAGGACTCATATCAAGCTATCACACGCTCAGAGTGTGATATGAGGATGTGGAGAAGACATCATTCATATGTTAGTATGGGCATTATTATTTCTTGGTTATGCCTTTCAGCATGACCAATGCCCTAGTAGTATTCATAGGACTCATGAACAAGATCTTTCATCCATACCTTAATTGATTTTTAGTAGTCTTCATCGATGACATTCTGATCTACACAACTACTGAGGAGGAGCATGCCTATCACTTTCAGGTAGTACTAGACACAATTTGAAAGCACCATAATTATGGTAAGCAATCGAAGTGTTATTTCTGGATCTGAGAGGTGCACTTTGTGGGACATGTCCTCGAAGAGGCTGGAGTTGCAGTAGATCCATAGAAGAATGAGGTGGTGCCTTCATAGGAGCCACCCAGAAGTGTGACCAATGTAAAGTGCTTCTTGGGTTTGGTCGGATACTACTGGAGGTTTGTGCCAGATTTCTCCAGAGTTTCTGCTCCTTTTTATGCATTTATGAAAAAGGGGAAACCATTCGTGTGGTCAGATAAATTCTATTTTAGTTTTCAGGAGTTGAGGTAGAGGCTGACTATTGCCCCCATCTTGAGGCTTCTAGAGGAGGGTATTGGGTATGTAGTATACTGTGACGCATCAGGGATCATGCTCATATGTGTCCCGATGCAAGAGTGAGCAGTGATCACATATGGTTCTTGATAGCTAAGACAACTTGAATATAACTACGCTACCCATGAACTAGAGTTAGTAGAAGTTGTATTTTCCTTGAAGATGTGGCGACATTACATGATGGGAAAACATTTTATAGTCTACTCGGATCACAAGAGTCTCATGTATATCTTCTTATAGGTGGACTAGAACCTGATACAGTGATGTTTTCTTGATTTCTTCCTAAACTATCAGTTTGAGATAGTCTATACTCATAGGAAGGGTAATGTTTTAGAAGATGCACTTAGCAAGAGATCTGGTATACACCTGCTATGTGAGGTGACAAAGTAGCTGGACACTTTTCATATATCCTTTATTGATCGAGATGGAGTAGCTTTTCTTTCGTCTCTTACAGTCACTCCACCGTTTCTTCAGCGATCCAGGGAGGCACAACATGGGGACACTGACTACGAGGCTCGACATGCTCAGATATCCATAAGAAAGGAACCTGAGGGATTTTTTGGAGGTGGGGAGAACGTCATCCTCTTTAGGGGATGTACCATGGTACCAGTGTCACATTAGGAGGAATTGATGAGGGAGTTCGACACATCCCCTCAAACGGTAAATCGAGGAGTATCGAAGATGTACCCAGATCTCTAACGACAGCACTAGTGGTAGGGAATGAAGAAAGCAGTAGCATATTTTGTCTCTCCGTGCCTCACGTATCAGTAAGTGAAGGCAGAGAATCGGGTACCAGAAAACTTGGTTCATCCTCTAAATATCACATAGTAGAAGTGGGATAGGATATCCATGGGCTTCGTGAATAGACATCCATTTACATATAAAGGTAATGACCCAATCTGGGTGATCGTAAAATTAATGAATAAGTTGCACCACTTTCTACTGATAAGAGAGAAGTGTTCAGTAGAGAGCTTGGGACATCTCTATGTGCATGGGATTGTGCGGCTACAAGGATTACCCTCGACAATTTTCTCTGATCGTGATGCACATTTAACTTCCCGGATATGGAAGGGGTTGCAGGAGGATTTTGGGATGCAACTTCATTTGAGCACCACCTTCCATCCTCAAATGGATGGCCAAACTGTGCAGACTATTCAGACCCTCGAATACATGATACGTTCTTGCATTCTCGACTTCAGTCACAGCTCGGAGGATCACATGCCTTTGCTGTAGTTTTCATACAACAACAACCATCACCCTACCATTAGGATGGCTCCTTTCAAGGCTTTGTACGGCCGACCATACAAATCACCTTTGTGCAGGACTGACCCAGGGGAGTCAGCACTAGTGGGACCAAAGATGGTATGGGCTACCATAGGGAAAGTACAAATCATCCAGGTGCGGAAGAAGACTATACAGAGCAGGCATAAGTCTTATGATGACAGGAGATGGAGACCTCTGGAGTTGAGGGATGGAAAACATGTCTTTGAACGGTTCTCACATCGACGAGGTTTGCGGAGATTTGGTCAGGGCAACAAGTTATCTCTGAGGTTCATTAGACCCTTCCAGGACCTCAGTAGAGTTGGTGAGGTGGCTTACAGCTTATCAATTCCCCCTCAGTTGCATTGGGTGCATGACATCTTCCATGTATCCAAGGTGATGAGATATGTTCTTGACCCTTCTCACATCATCGACCATAACGAACTTGATGTCGATGATGGGGAGAGATTTATAGATAATCTAGTAGAGATTGAGGATTGACCGGAGTGGGTCCTACGTGGGTAGTTGATACCTCTGGTGCACGTTCGGTGGCGGCACGAGGACCTCCAGAAGAGCATATGGGAGTGGGAGGCTCAGATTAATGCTTAGTACCCCACTTGTTTTCCATGTTTTGTGATGTGGTTTTATGGGACGCAAGCCCTGAGGTGGGGATAATGTAAAGACCTGAAATTTCCATGTATTTTTTTAATTATATGCGAAATTTAGGAGTCCGCAAAAATTTAGGTCATGTCATTTTGAGGCATGGTGTGCGCTGAATGAATTTCTGAACTTTTTTTCGGGTACGTTCAGTAAACTATACTAGTTGTTTTTTTATCTTTTAAACCAGTGCTCGGAATTGAAATCTGAGGGACCCATTGAACTCGTATCACCGGTATTCACTTAAGAGATCCCTCACCTCGACCACAGTAGGTTGCGGTTGAAATATAGATTTTGGGTTTTTTGTGGAAATGAATAATAAAATAAAATAATCTTTTATTTTAATTCTAATAAAACCTCCCACATGAATGTTAAAGAGGTAGGGACCACCTGATCTAAAACCTCAATTTTAAAATTAATGTAGGGGACCACCCGAACCATCCTAATGAAAGAAACCCCTTGAACTCTCTCATTAATGAATAGTTAACCCATGGACTTCCTAAAAATTTATTATGCTAATGTGGTATATTTAATTGTAACAACAATTAATTGTGCCAACATAAATTAAATTGATAGACTTAATTTAATAAGTTGGAACCTCTATTTTTTCCCTGGTTGGAAAATGTTGGAAAAGGGAGAAGCTTGGGAGAGCTTGGACAAACTCATCTCCAAAGAAGAACTTCTCCTCCAAATGATTAACACCATCTCCATCAAATAACTTTTTTCAGAGCCAAGAAAGAGGACGATACATGAGCTTGACTTCGGAAGCGTGTTGCGAAGGTGAAGATCATTGGAACCCTCTTTGCCTTCACCGTTTTCATCTTGCGACACATCAATGAACATTCAAGGTAGGGTTGTTGTTTGAATTTTTACAGTTTCCTATTTCTGAAGTTCTTCGTGATTCATGTTTTATCGAGCCACTTTCTATTGACCTAACACGAATGGTGCGGGCCAAATGAACATTGCCCGACCTCTCCGAAATCATTTGATGTTTATTTGTGTTTTTCGCGATGGTGGAGGATAGAAACTGAAACTGGGGGGGGGGATGGAAACGGCGACGACACACCGCCAGCTGCAACGAAGGAGATGGAGCAACCACACCACCTGACAGAAGAAAACCATGGCTAGTGTCGCATTGGTGAAGGGTCGACGGGCAGCCGAGCCAGCTGCCGGTAAAGGTGCGGAGCACAACCGCACCGGGCGGAGAGGACGATGGGCCATCCGGTCAGCCGCAACTGACCGTCGTGTTGCGGCCGCCCCGCCGCGCTATGGCCAACCTACACCGCGTGCCGCCCAGGCCGGGCGGCCTGGCCGGGCAGCCCAGTGAGGGCTGGAACGGACCCAGGGAGCTGGGTCGGGTCGATCCTAACCAGTTGGGGCCCATTCGACCCAAATCAGTTGGGGTTGGGTTGACCCGAACCGGGTCAGCCCGGGCTGGGTAGGCCCGTACCTGGACCAGTTTCGACTCTCTACACTCTTTTGACCTTAACATTGGCATCAGGTGTCTGTTACATGAATAGTATGTGGCACGGGGAACCTTGGTGAGATATGAACCTTTTGGTATACCCCAATTGAGAATTGAATAATGTTGGGGTATGATTGGGTTGGATCGAGCATGAATCCTACTGGGGCATCAGGACTAAAATTCTAATATCATATAGTCCAGACATCCGATTGACGCACCGTCTATTGCGTTGAGATCCCTATGATGTGTTTTTCCTTTGAGATACATCTTCATGGGACATTGTGTAAGTTGGAGTATAAAGTAGTAGCATTAGGATCGGACTCTCCGAGAGACAGACAAGCTTAGTGCGGGTACCCTGTAGCAGTCTGTGACGATGTACTAGGATCCTGTGTGGGTCTAACGATGTACAAGGATCTTGTGTGGTTCTGATGATGTACTAATGATGTACTAGGATCCTATTTGTGTCTGATGATGTATTGACGATGTAATATGATCTTGTGTGGGTATGATGTTGTACTGAGGATGTACTAGGATCCTGTGTTGGTCTGACGATTTTCTAGGATCCTATGTGGGTCTGACGATGTACTAACGATGTACAAGGATCCGATGTGGGTCTGATGATGTACTGATGACGTACTAGGATCATTTGTGGATCTGACAAAGTACTGACGATTTACTAGGATCCTATGTGGGTCTGATGATATACTGATGATGTACTAGGATTATGTGTGGTTCTAACGATGTATTGACGATGTACTAGGATCCAGTGTGGGTCTGATGATATAATGACATTGTACTAGTATCCTATGTGGGCCTGAAGATGTAATAACATTGAACTAGGATTCTATGTGGGTCTTACCGTGAACTAGGATCATGTCTGGGTCTGCAATTTTGGATCCTTCGTGGGTCTTCCTCACAAAAGAGTAAGATGAATTATTAGTTACATCTATTCATTTCTCCTACTGTACCTAAGTTATACCAGGTATGAGCTATGTCCTTACCTTCATGGTGATACATTTGTGTTATTCTGCAGTGTGACATACATGTGTGGTACTTACGTTAGTGGTATTCCATATTTTGTGGAATAGTTGAGCTTTGGGATTTTGAGTTGGACCCTGTGTTTCCTCATGATTGGGATGGGTGTACTTGATTAATTAGGTATATGTATGTGTATATACCTAATTAAGTATGTTAGTTTATTTCATGCTTTTTGGTTTATCCTTTGCGGATTTTGTGAGACTGTGATGGTCTCGAGGTCCCTACTGAGTAACATTAAACTCACCCATGCATGGGCTATGCCCGCACCTTGTTGTGTTTGGTGCAGCCGACGGAAAACGTTGATTGAGGATGAGAGTACCAGGGCAGGAGTTATCTCAGAGGTGGACCTCAGACAAGGTGTCCCGTAGAGACGACCATTCGAGAGTTATACCTACCCTTTAGGTAGGATCCATGGAGGGTGTTCCCAGGAGAAGTTCAGTTTACCTGTATTTTCCAAATTTCTTGTACATTTCTGTTGGTCATGTATTGTGGCCCCTTTTAGTTACTGTACTCACTCTATTTACTATTTAGTTTACTCGTGTTCTTATCTTGTTGTGTGCTTGGTTTTATGCATTTACGGGATATAAAGGTAATCCCTACCTTGTTTTAGGGAATAAGCCTTTCGGTGCTAGTCACCAGCCCCTGGCCTATAGAAGATAGGCTTGGGGTAGTCACGGCACGGGCCCCGGGGGGACGGGTCACGATAGAGATTACATATATAATATGATATTTCTAGATTCATATATGCTAGGTGACATTATATTTTAACATAATGTTGTATCCAAGGTCATGTGGATATATAACATATATTGACAGTTTTTAATACCCTATATTTTTTAGTGATCACACCACAATATGATTGGATAAAAATAAATACCATTAGAGTGGATGTTCTCCATGCATAAAATCGAAATTGAATTATGGAGTGTGTAAATTTTTTTGGAGAATGGAATTCTGCATTCATAATATTATATGTTTTTACATAGTATCATGTTGTGGTATTTCACATCCCTATAATATAGGAATAAGTATAATCACTAATGATTCTTTTCTATATTGGGTTTCTAGATTTTAAAGAATCATTGAATTCTTGATATATTATGCTATATATGGATTCATAAATACACTTCCATCTATGTGAAATCCATTTCGGTGTGAGATACAATTCAAGGAGATCTTTCATAAAATTAAGTTGGCTATTTATTAAAGGATTTAGGTTTGAGATAAAATGATATAGTGGAATTAAAAACTCTATGTTGTTGTGTCGATGAAATTTCCACCACAAATGGAAGATGAAGTATCACTGTAATAAATTTACACACAGTTTATTATATTTAAAATTTTATATAATATATAAAAACATCTCTCAATAATCCATAATTAGTCAATTTTTATTTACCGGCTTGTTTTAAAATATTGTAGTTATGAATAGAAATAATTTATTTTTGATTCATTAATGAAGTTTCATGATGACCACATCAATAAAAGGGGATATATAGAATTACCCTAATAATTTAAGGATCAATCCCATTAAATAAAATGAAAAAAATGAATTGGAAAAATGAATATTCTATAAAAGACATTAAGCCTATATGTGGAGTCAATCGATGTTTTTATTTAGCTGATCTCCATTGGGTTCATCTAGATCTCAACTATAAATTTTAATATTTTTTAATGAGATATACTAGGAGCCATATACTCCATAGAAATCGATATTTATATGCTTTAGAGAAACCTTGAGGTGGTGTATGTCCATTTCATCCTTATGTGAATATGATGATTCCACAGATAGAGTATTGTGTTCCTCAAGTCAATATAATAGAGTGTCCTTTAATTTTTTCATAGTGGTGAACTAGTAGGGTAAGTGAAAAATATTCAAATTATATTATAATTAGTTGGATTTTATTTAATTTTCTATGATTAAATATTTTCTTGCATGATCCCATGACATAGAAAATTATGGGTGAACCAAGTAAAATACAATGTGTTGTTTACTACTTTAATCAAACATTAGTTGGAAAGGTAAATAGAAATAATTTTTCCCTCAATGTGAGATAAAAATATCAACATTTAAGAAATAATTTATTTAATCATCAATACATTGATTCAAACCACCCTCCCATGGTGTTATCATATAATGAATTTTAAAAAGAGGTATTAGAGGGACGTTTTTTCTTATTCTCTCTAGAAATTATGGTAATGGTTTTCAATAATAGTGGTGTTCCTATCAGTGAAAGAATAAATTTTCAGTTATTTATGATCTGAATGTACTATTATTTCATATACTTGGGTATATATATTTACACATCATCCCTTATAGAATTACTAAAATTTAAATAGTAGAGCATTGATAAATATATATCATCAATTATTTTTTATGTATTTAAAATCTGTCAATTCCATGAGAATATATCATTATAGTCATATATTCACAAGTATTTAATCTTAAAACCCAATAATTTATTTGAATAGATTTAAAATGTTAATAATGGGTATACAAATATTTTTTACTAAATGATATAGGTTCTATTGAATAAGTCTAATGATTTGAGATTGAATTTAAAATTCTATTAATGATGTCAATATTTAATCTAAATTCACTTATTATTTATATTGAATGTCTTTTTGAGAGAGATACATAAGAAAAAATTGTTAAGGAATCATGATAACAATGTCACCTCATTTCATGGAAAAAATTTCATTCAAGACAACAATGATCAAAATGAGATCTCACATAATATATTTTATAGAGCTCTAGTGTTGTATGAAATTGAAAGAAATATAAAATGATTTTATATTAATAGAAATTAAATATGGGTGGATTTTAATTCCATTGTGATTCTTTCATTAATAGAAATTAAAAAAACTGTTGATGTTAAGGTTGTGATTTCTTTTTTTTCCCTCTAATATTAAAGGTGTAGGATGATTTTTTACCTATAATGCTTCCCCTTAAATAAATAATGTGTAAAATTTTGGAAAATATAGAAGAAAATTGTTCCATAAATTTCAATAAAATAAAATGTGATGAACTTCCTCTCAATAATATGAAAATATTACATTCAAATAATTATTATTTTAGATATATAACGAGAATAAATATTCGTTCTAAATAACTGAAGAGTTCTAGGCATTCTTATGAAGGAGAAGTTTGAGAATTTAAATATTAACTCATTTTGGTGGATACCGAAAATAAAATATTACGTCATGATATTTATGATGATAATTAAGTATTTATTGGATCATTTGGTCAATAAATAGACCACAAGATACATCGTATAGAACATTATGTATATAGAAAAATGAATCAGAAGGAAAATTCATTGCTGCTTGATTATGGGGTCAGCATGGAAATAAATAAGATTATAATTTAGAAGTAAATTTTTAAATGAAAAAAATATCTCAATATTCAAAAAATTATGGTAAATAAGTTGAAATAATGCTTTGAAATTACGAAATAACATGAATCATTAATTAAATAGAAAAAACAAAAAAAATAATCAGTGAAGAGAATTAAGGTGTTGGAGGATGACGTCAAGAAATATGAATAGGTATATCTAAGATCATATATGGTTAATGAAACAAGGAATATATACTAAAAATACCCTAGCATCATCATCATGTTAATCAATTAGAATTCTTAAGGTGGAACTAATACCTATTACTCATGTTCTACCATTGAAATTTAGAGAAAAATATGTGATTATTGCAAATCCTCATGTACCAACTCCATAGAATAAAATTGATCCTAGAAACATAAGAATATAGTATTAATATCTGAAAAAAAGTATTTACAATTGTCTAATTGTCAAATGTTTTTAGAATAGTAATTTCAGACAATCATATAATGTGTTCAATATTTCGAGGATGTGATTCGATGAGTATAAAATAAAAAATAGTCAAGAATAATTTTGTTTCATTTTTTTGTTTTAATTTTGTAAATTAAATATTGTATTCATTAGAAATTATATAATTAATTATATTTTAATAATTTTCCATGTATAAAAATTAATTCTTAAAATTTTATAAATAATAAAACGAGTATAGTGATTGAAGTATATTGAATCACAAAATTGGTTTCCAATATTGAATAAAGAAGAATACTACATAGAGATAGATATTAAGAATACACACCCATCCCTAATATGGGTGAATAAGGGGAGTTACAAGAAGGATAATGTTGGTGATATTTCTATCATAGAAATGTAAATATTAAGAATATTTTTATTGAACTATGGATACACATCACATATTAACCAAAATAATAACTCTTTAAAAATTATAAGTTAAAAATTATGTAATCATTAATATTGAGAATGTTTTGTGTATTAATATTTTTTTTCTCTTGAAAATAATATTTTGGATGAATAGTTCTCTAGAAAACATAGATTTCCCTGATGAAGTGACGATTCATAATTATCTTAGTGTCATCCAATTGTGTGATCACAGACATGTGGTAGAATCTTCTGAACATAGTTCTGATATCGACGATAAATATAGAATACTTAATAATCAGATAAAAATTGATAATTTTTATTTTTATATTTTTGGAGAGGAAATTTTATATATAATACCAAATCAAGAGGAGAATATGTAATGGAATATAAAACATTTTCATTATATACAAACACATTTATGGAGGTCAGTATTGGTTGATGAAGCTCATGATTTTCACAATCTCACTTATAATGACACTAACATATGTGATTAATATCCGAAATAAATGATTAAATGGAATACATGTAATCCAATGAAGGTAAATGAATCAAGGTTTCTTAAACTGGTTTCATTTGATGGTTGTGGGGAAATTTCACGAAAAATATATCAATGGATACTAGTATTATTGTTTAGTGAATTCTAATATAAAAATATGAAATGGATTGTTCCTATCACAAAAAGGACTGAGGAATATTGACATATTAATCCATTATAGAGGAATTAGAAAACAATACATGAACCAATGATCTAGATGTTTCGAACTGACAATGGGATCAAATTAGAAATTCTAGCAATTTAAGAGAATCTTGAAAAGAATAGAACTCAATATCAAATATTAAATTTTATAATACTGAAAAAAAAACTTATGTATTTTACAATGAAATAATATTAGTAACATCGTAGACAAAACATTTTTTCATGAAAATTATTATTCATAAATATATTTTAAAGATGTATTTCTAATAATTGGTTGAATATACTTTAGTTCATTACTATTCACAAATGAAATGTTATCTCCATTGGGTTTTTTTGAATGGAAGGAAACCTAAACTAAAATAGGAAGTAATAGTTTTAAATGATTTATTTACTCTCGATAAGGAAATATGAAAAAAACATGTCCTAGGAGATGATGGAATATTTCATAGAAACTCATTAATGATTAAAGCCTATATATTTTACAATAATAGATATAAAAATATTATTTAATGTAATTTTGTTCTAGTTCTTGAGGATGAATAATTGTTATTAGTACATGATCTAATTATAAATATTTTTTAAAATAAATGGAGATAATGAACCAAATGGTTTAATGAGAGTTATAAAGAATAAAGATAACTTCGATGAAAAATAATATTATATGTGAATGTATAACAATTACACAAGGATCACTAAGAAAACTCGAATGTCTGATGTCACTGAATGAGATATTGTTAGAGACATGATAGACTTGTTCCCAAATATAAAAATGATACCTTTATGACATATGTATATTCTTATTTATAGAAGAACTGTAATATTTTATTTAAGTTGTAAGATATGAGAGATGGTTCAATTATATGATTGAAGTGATTTAAAAAATATAGGATAATAACACCTGGGATATTTTTTCAATGAAAATTGGGAAAACGTTCAATAGAAACAAATGGTAATTTTAAAATAAAATGTATTTATACAAAATAGATATTTTGAATAAATAATGGTTTGTTTTGACAGGGATCTACAAAATAATGGAATTAATTTTAATGAGAATAAAAAACAATATTCACAACAATAAACTATTTAGTAATATATATTTTCTGTCACATTTTTCAATAAATTTAATTTACATCAAATGGATGTAAAATCTATCATCTAGAATGATGCCTCAAAATATAATTTGTATATTAAAAAACCTGATGGTTTTTCGTTAATGAATTTGATCAAAAAGTGTTTCTTCTATATAATACTATTTATGTTATCAAACAATATCCAAGAGAATTGTTTTACATATTTGAACAATTTCAAAAATATATTTGTTTCCATGGAGGTGGCAGTGATCATTATATCATCATGAAAACATTAAATGACCAATCATTCATGGATCTTATCTATATTGAGGAAAAATTTTTGCGAGGATAATATTTCATCAAATTAATGTAGTTGTTAGATATTGAATGGATAAAATTATATATGTCTCTAACTTATGATATTTTATTTTTCAGTGGATTATATATAGGTCAAACAATGACTGGGAAATTTATCTCAAAAACTATATAATGAATGTTCATAGTAAAAAGTTTTAATATGCACGATTCAACTCCCACGTAAACTATGGTAGAGAAAATACAAGAATAATGAAAATATGGATCGGTAAATAAGGTCAATGTGAAAATTTATCACTATATTATTTAAAAATTACACGATTTGATAGGATCTCAACCAAATTTTTTTAATTAATATGTCACTCATTTATAGAGTGATCTGAAGGAGATCAAAATGAATTATGTGAAAATATTTCATCTACATATTAAAAATTAAATAGACTATAGGTTTTTATATAACAATTATTCATAGCAAAATTTTGCAGGATATACAAATGTGGACCGTTGTGTTTTAGTAGATGACAAAAAATTAATACTAAATGATTCTTATTTTTTAATATCATGCATCTACATGAAAATATAAAAGAAATACATCACTTATATAAGAACCTTATTGGCATTGAAAATTTCTTTCACTCATGCATGAAACTAATTTATATAGATAAGATAAAAATATGACGATGTTGGTGTTATTTTTCATCATCCGTTAAATATTTTCATTGAAAATTCAATTGTGATCAATCGTTAAAAAATTCATATCAAACATTCATGCAAAAATAAATATTACATCAAATATTATTTCATAATATAAAAAATAAACAATAATGTTTTTGTTTTTTATCAGGTGTGGTCAGACTATAATGTGGAAGATATATTGATAATGGAACTACCCAATTATGTAACACCCCGAGCTTCCACGATACGCTTCTCATTCAATAATGCAATAGCTTGCATTGTACGCAAGTTCGAGTTCTAACACACCGCAACTAATCAAAATAGCCGTTATGAATAGTAATAACCACTTTTTTAAAATTATAGAAATTTTATATTTCAAAATGGACTTCATTTTTGTATTCGTAATATCGAAATTAGCCTATGTTGAATTTTTGGTATTTTTCTGAGAACTTCTAATTTTTTATGAATAGTGAAAAATACATAAAAACAACTTTTTTAATCAAAATAATTTATACAGATAAATTATACTATTTAGTGGTTTTAAGGTATAATTAGAAAATATTTTTACCATTTTATCCAATGGTGGTCATTAGAATTAATTTAACATTGAAATTGGACATAAACAATTGCCAAACTTTTGATATAAATTGTTTCTTAAAAACACGCTATTTGTTGTAACAGCGGGAATTAATTATGAAATTAATTAATACAACTTATATGTTTGGAATTTTGTAAAATAGACATCATTTTTGAATTCGGAATATCAATTATAGCTTAGGGTGAAATTTTGGCCTTATTCTGAAAAACTTCAATTTTTGATGAATAGTGAAACCACTAAGTGGTAGTTAAATAACTGATTTTTCGTTTAAATGAAATATTACAACTTCTGTGATTTGATTTTCAAAAATCCGACATACATGGTTGTCATTAAAAAGTAAAATGTGGTTCAATGAGATCAAAATAATTTTTTGGTGAATAGTAACTTTTAAGTTCTTAATCGCGATTAGTGGTAATTAGTGTAGTTTAAGGTATAAATAATACATTAATAATATGAAATGACCTAGACACATGTCCCAACCTCATTGGTTGAGTCATGGCCGACCAAGACAAGCCATGGCCTAACTTGGGGACCCCATGGATCCACTTTTGTTGGGAAATAACATAAATTACTTTTTATTTAATGTTAAAGTGAAAATGACACTAACATAAATTGTTCTACTAAAACAATTTTTAATTGGGGTTATACAAGTCCAAATTTTGATTATAAATAGTCATTGGAAAGCTAAAAAGATTTCCTACATCATAGTATTTGTTTTATAATTTTTAGACATTAAATAAATTAAAGTATTTATGACATAATAATGATGCAGCGATGACATCATTATTTGACGATTTAAATAAAATGAGAAGATAATGCAAAATCCGAGGCTTACACTTGTCCAAAGCCTATTGGATGAAGATATTTCGAAACCTTATCACCTTAGCCTCGAATTATATAGATGTGGGACCTTTAGAATCCGAAAAGCATTTTGAAATAATGTAACATTTCATTACTTTCCAAAAGTGCCCCTCCTCTCCACTTATAAAAGGCCCCCACCTCTCCCACCTTATTCACACCATCAAGCCATTTGGCTCGGCCAACCTCTGCCCAAATACTCTCCCAACATTCCTTCCTTACTCCTAGAAACCTCACTTTGGGCAGAACTCTTCCCAAGGAAGCCTTTAGCTCAAATCAAAAAGAGTTACCCGATTTTGAGGTAATGTCTTTTCTAATGTTGTTTTGTTTTATTTTTCTTCTCCAACCCCCTAAACTCTTTTTATTCATTTCTTTTGTAACAACACCAGTATCCTCAATATACTAGGATGTTGTTATAAGAAGGATTCGAGCTACACTTACACACACCTACATCTAATGGTTAAAGAACATATGGTTTCTGTGGATGGCGAATTTCTGCCTCACGAAACGATGATTGTTCAACACTCATATAACACCTCCAAAGGTGGCCATTAAGATGTCACTATTTTTATATATGATATATAATATGTTTTTGTTTTACTTATTCTTCTGTATTTCTCATTTATGGCATACTTTATGATTTCCATTATGGGTAAAACGCGATAATTTCATTTTAGGAAGTGCGGACTACCGCCCCCTCAAAGTGATTTGAATCGTTAATGCCATGTGTGGGATGTATAAAGGATGGAGTAAATGGTATTATACACTATATTATACTGGAATTATATTATACATTTATATCATTATGATTTCATTCCATTAAATATGAAATTGAAATGAAAGTAGCGTTCATGCGTACGTACGGCTTACCGTCTCCATGAACGGTGCATTTCATTTCTTACCTCTAAATGTTACGTAATATTATAAATGAATGTATATACTGTATATATATGATATATATGATATCTACATCATTAATATAATTCTGGATATAATGGATATTTCACCACATGAACAACTTATAATTATAAGAAGTTTATTGTTGACTCATGTACCAAAGATCGACAAAACGACCGTTATTAACTTAAATAATTACATAATGTTCATAACATTGTAATAAGTGATATAAAAAGGATAATGAAATTGAAAATGGTTCTTAATAAGGTAGATATTAACTCTAGTTTATTATTCAGGAGGTTAAAGAACGGTTGAGTCAAGTCGGACACAAGGTAAGGGAACTTCTTAACCCAACTTCCATTCTTTGGGTTAATCTCCTACTTTCAAATTATGTCATGATATTATTATGTCCTATCTTGTATTTTTACATTATTTATGTGTACCTATAGTGAATACACATAATAGATATATTTTATTTAAAAATTATCTTTTAAAGTACTTCGTCTCAATCTCCTTTCATTGAGGCATATTTGGTTTTATACACAAATTTCTTTTATACGGTGTATAAACCCCTTTGACTTTTACGGTTATTCAAAAGGAATCTTTTTATACAAAGCATTTTGCTAAACGACAAAAGGGAATGTTTTTCTTTCCGTACTTATGCGGCGACAACGACTTCTCCGCCGCCGTGACCATTATTTGAGTTTCGGCTTCCTCTACAAGCCATCATTTTTTTAACGAAAAATAAATACAAAGTTTTAACTTTCTTTTATTTTGGTATTGAAAATGGTTTTGAAAGTGTTTTTATTATATCAATGTGTTGTATTGATATCTTGTGATTGAAATGTGGAAATGTTATGTTTACATTATGCATGTTTTATGTGATACAATTATGTTATGGTTTATGATATGTTTAAACCTATTCATATGAGGAATGTATTGGACTTAATAAGTGACGGGTGGAGCCCGCTATAGCTCCTCGATGCATCGGCAGGTCTCATGAGACAACTAGACGTGGAATTGGCCGAGGCCCTTTCCCAATTTGATTTATGGTTTTGGCCGAGGCCTTAATCATTTTAGATGTCTTGGCCGAGGCCTTGACAAAATGTTTCAGAATGTCCGGCATTATACATTCCATCATTATGAAAGTGGTTATTGATATTGCATGTGATTATTCGACCAGTAGAATATCCATGTGAAGAAGTAAATGGCATTATCTCATTTTACTTTTGCCATATTATGTTGAAGTTCATGTTTAAAAGGCTTTTGTTTTAGTTATACATTGCCTTAAATGTTAATGTTTATTTATGAAAGCTTCCGCATTATTTTTATCCCTACTGAGCATCTGAGCTCACCCCTTTCAATGTTTTAATATTTTCCAGGATGTGAAGAAGTATTTTATGAATGACCTGCAGGGATAGTCGGAAGAGGATATGAGTGTGGACTATGGAGACTTTGTTATTGTAGTTTTTCACTTTTTGATGTAATGAAAGACTTATGAATGTATCTAGTGTTTCCAAGGCTACTAAACTAATCGGTCTTTCGAGACTTGATCCTTTGTGATCATGCCAATGTTACGAAGTAATGCACCGACTCTGGGTAGCTGGGGTCGGGGCGTTACAGTTGGTATCAGAGGCAGTTTAGTACTAACCTTGGAAGCTAGATTTAGATAAACTCTGATTAGAGCACATAGCCCAAAGATAGACTTTGAGGATTAGTATAGAAGAACTTCCTAGAATTTTAGTATTGTAGAGATGTTGTGAGTTTTCCGAGCAATACATCCCTGTCTGGATACGAGCAGGTAGAGGTGGCTCTGGCACAGATGTACCTAGGGGTAAAACCCGAAAACACCGCTTTGAGCTAGACTCAAACGGGAACTGGTGCACGACAACGGGCCTTGCTGCACTCTTGGTTATGACACTCCCGGGGGATATGCTTAGGATAATTCTCATTTTCTTTACAAACCATTATGTAAGGTTTATGAGTACATACTTCCTCAAAGGAAACATTTCTTTTTATGATTATGGATTATATCCATAAATAGTTCAATTTATGTTAAGTATTATACAAGTATGGAATTATGTATTTTGATTCATAAACTAATCTGGATTATGCCATTGTTTAGAAATGGCGCCTAGTAGAAGGAATGGAAACTGTATCAATGCACGAACTCCGTGTAGGGATTGCCCTCCTGCTCAAGATAATTATTGTGGACCTGGAGATACAACTGGTGCTGATCAACTTATTACCATACTGGGACAACTCACGCAGGTTATGAATAACAACCTTACTCGTATGGAGCACCCTGATTCGCAACGTGGAGGATCAATGCTAGACCGTTTCATGAGGCAACAACCGCCAACCTTCAATGGGAGTACAAATCCTACAGTAGCTGAGCAATGGATAAATTCCTTAGAGAAAATATTCCATGCCTTGGGGAGTAGTGAAAGGGAGAAGGTTGTCATGGCAGTTTACCGCCTCACTGGAGATGCCGATCAGTGGTGGTCACTGATTCAAAACACAAAGGAAGATGATGACGTATCGAATATGGAATGGAGGGAGTTCAAAGAGCTTTTCTTAGAAAAATACTTTCCTCGTGACCATCGAGCAGATATGGAAAGGCAATTTCTGAGTCTGAGGCAGAAGGAGGATGAGAATGTCGCAAAGTATGAGGCTAACTTTACAAGGTTAGCGAGGCATGCTGCCGATTATATACGTAACCCAAGGAGTAAGATTGATCGTTTCTTTGATGGGTTAAAACCATTTCTCCGACGAGCTTTAGTATCACAATCCTTCTCATCATACGAAGATATAGTCTCATGTGCTATCAAGACAGAAAAGGAATTCTCTAAGTCTTATGACAACAAAGTAAAGCAAGAGAAGAAGAGAACGGTGGAACAAGAGACAGATAAAGGGAAAAAGGGAAAGAAGGATTTTCCATTATGTGATAATTGTGGGAAGAATCACCCTGGTACTTGCCTAAAAGGAATGGGAGTCTGTTATAAATGTGGAGAAAAAGGTCACCAGGCACGTGATTGCAAGGGAAAGAAAGAGGCTGTCAAAGTTGAATGCTACAATTGTAGAGAAATGGGTCATTACGCAAATGAATGTCCTAAGCGTCAAGGAATCTTACCTCAGAAAAGGCCAAGGGATCAAGGACAATCTTATGCTATTACTACAGTTGAAGCAGAATAACTAATGTATTGATGCTTTCGGACTCATGGATTATATTCTGGTTATTAGAATAATGTGATCTATATAAGGATTGTACTGCAGTACTTGTTGGTTTCAGTAAGGTTTTAATATGATTAAGGTAATCATATTTTTAGTATGTGACAATAAGAGAAACTTTTCTTTGTTTGGGGAATCTGATGTTACAATTGATTTTGGAATTAAGAGACCTTTTAGAGAAAGTTTGGACAGAGGTATTTTGGATAACTATAAATGTTGGGATGGATTAAGTTGAACTTTGAATAGTATTGTTTAAGGTTAAAACTTTTCTGAAGATTATTTCTGGAATACTATAATACTATATTTTTAGAAAAAGGACAACCTGCAGGGTGGGGAATAACCCGTCGCGTCGGACACAGCTGCAGGAATCGAACCCACAACCATAGTGCGACAAGCCTTTATTTCCTACCACTAGCCTACAGGAAGTCCCTGGTTATTACAAAATCGTTTTACTAATCTAAATGGTATGTGTTAACATTTGGAACCTTATACAATTAGGATAAATAGAATATTTTTGAGTTCCGTTACCATTTGGAGTAAAAGTTGGGTTTGTGGTAAAAATTTATTAACGAATGAAAGTATACATAACAAGTATGTATATTCCCCTACGTTCTTAGTAAATCTCATAAATAAATTCCTCAACATTATAAAAGGTAACTTAAAACAAAAATGTTGTCGGTTAACTTTTCCAACTGGGGATTCAATGACCGTTTAACCAATCACAAGTTTGTGATTTTCTTGTGGTTAAACATTCTCCTAATCCTGTTTTCTATAACTCTCCATCAGACCTTGATGGTTTGTTTCTCCTCCATATCCATATTTTCATAGAATCCTAGAATGGGCTATATCGGGTGACCTTTGTACTTATCCTGCTTTCTTTTAATGTTATATATTTATTAACCTTATTTCCGATGTGGGTTTTCCACAAAAGTATTTTCTATTTTCAGCCTTTTATTATCAAAGAAAAATTTCAAATTGCGAGGACGCAATTTATTGAAGGAGGGGAGAATGTAACACCCCGAGCTTCCACGATACGCTTCTCATTCAATAATGCAATAGCTTGCATTGTACGCAAGTTCGAGTTCTAACACACCGCAACTAATCAAAATAGCCGTTATGAATAGTAATAACCACTTTTTTAAAATTATAGAAATTTTATATTTCAAAATGGACTTCATTTTTGTATTCGTAATATCGAAATTAGCCTATGTTGAATTTTTGGTATTTTTCTGAGAACTTCTAATTTTTTATGAATAGTGAAAAATACATAAAAACAACTTTTTTAATCAAAATAATTTATACAGATAAATTATACTATTTAGTGGTTTTAAGGTATAATTAGAAAATATTTTTACCATTTTATCCAATGGTGGTCATTAGAATTAATTTAACATTGAAATTGGACATAAACAATTGCCAAACTTTTGATATAAATTGTTTCTTAAAAACACGCTATTTGTTGTAACAGCGGGAATTAATTATGAAATTAATTAATACAACTTATATGTTTGGAATTTTGTAAAATAGACATCATTTTTGAATTCGGAATATCAATTATAGCTTAGGGTGAAATTTTGGCCTTATTCTGAAAAACTTCAATTTTTGATGAATAGTGAAACCACTAAGTGGTAGTTAAATAACTGATTTTTCGTTTAAATGAAATATTACAACTTCTGTGATTTGATTTTCAAAAATCCGACATACATGGTTGTCATTAAGAAGTAAAATGTGGTTCAATGAGATCAAAATAATTTTTTGGTGAATAGTAACTTTTAAGTTCTTAATCGCGATTAGTGGTAATTAGTGTAGTTTAAGGTATAAATAATACATTAATAATATGAAATGACCTAGACACATGTCCCAACCTCATTGGTTGAGTCATGGCCGACCAAGACAAGCCATGGCCTAACTTGGGGACCCCATGGATCCACTTTTGTTGGGAAATAACATAAATTACTTTTTATTTAATGTTAAAGTGAAAATGACACTAACATAAATTGTTCTACT
Organism: Viscum album; assembly: GCA_963277665.1. NCBI lineage: Eukaryota > Viridiplantae > Streptophyta > Magnoliopsida > Santalales > Viscaceae > Viscum > Viscum album. The sequence goes on from OY728127.1 coordinate 26,187,208, forward strand.
AAAAAAAATTTTAATTGGGGTTATACAAGTCCAAATTTTGATTATAAATAGTCATTGGAAAGCTAAAAAGATTTCCTACATCATAGTATTTGTTTTATAATTTTTAGACATTAAATAAATTAAAGTATTTATGACATAATAATGATGCAGCGATGACATCTTTATTTGACGATTTAAATAAAATGAGAAGATAATGCAAAATCCGAGGCTTACACTTGTCCAAAGCCTATTGGATGAAGATATTTCGAAACCTTATCACCTTAGCCTCGAATTATATAGATGTGGGACCTTTAGAATCCGAAAAGCATTTTGAAATAATGTAACATTTCATTACTTTCCAAAAGTGCCCCTCCTCTCCACTTATAAAAGGCCCCCACCTCTCCCACCTTATTCACACCATCAAGCCATTTGGCTCGGCCAACCTCTGCCCAAATACTCTCCCAACATTCCTTCCTTACTCCTAGAAACCTCACTTTGGGCAGAACTCTTCCCAAGGAAGCCTTTAGCTCAAATCAAAAAGAGTTACCCGATTTTAAGGTAATGTCTTTTCTAATGTTGTTTTGTTTTATTTTTCTTCTCCAACCCCCTAAACTCTTTTTATTCATTTCTTTTGTAACAACACCAGTATCCTCAATATACTAGGATGTTGTTATAAGAAGGATTCGAGCTACACTTACACACACCTACATCTAATGGTTAAAGAACATATGGTTTCTGTGGATGGCGAATTTCTGCCTCACGAAACGATGATTGTTCAACACTCATATAACACCTCCAAAGGTGGCCATTAAGATGTCACTATTTTTATATATGATATATAATATGTTTTTGTTTTACTTATTCTTCTGTATTTCTCATTTATGGCATACTTTATGATTTCCATTATGGGTAAAACGCGATAATTTCATTTTAGGAAGTGCGGACTACCGCCCCCTCAAAGTGATTTGAATCGTTAATGCCATGTGTGGGATGTATAAAGGATGGAGTAAATGGTATTATACACTATATTATACTGGAATTATATTATACATTTATATCATTATGATTTCATTCCATTAAATATGAAATTGAAATGAAAGTAGCGTTCATGCGTACGTACGGCTTACCGTCTCCATGAACGGTGCATTTCATTTCTTACCTCTAAATGTTACGTAATATTATAAATGAATGTATATACTGTATATATATGATATATATGATATCTACATCATTAATATAATTCTGGATATAATGGATATTTCACCACATGAACAACTTATAATTATAAGAAGTTTATTGTTGACTCATGTACCAAAGATCGACAAAACGACCGTTATTAACTTAAATAATTACATAATGTTCATAACATTGTAATAAGTGATATAAAAAGGATAATGAAATTGAAAATGGTTCATAATAAGGTAGATATTAACTCTAGTTTATTATTCAGGAGGTTAAAGAACGGTTGAGTCAAGTCGGACACAAGGTAAGGGAACTTCTTAACCCAACTTCCATTCTTTGGGTTAATCTCCTACTTTCAAATTATGTCATGATATTATTATGTCCTATCTTGTATTTTTACATTATTTATGTGTACCTATAGTGAATACACATAATAGATATATTTTATTTAAAAATTATCTTTTAAAGTACTTCGTCTCAATCTCCTTTCATTGAGGCATATTTGGTTTTATACACAAATTTCTTTTATACGGTGTATAAACCCCTTTTACTTTTACGGTTATTCAAAAGGAATCTTTTTATACAAAGCGTTTTGCTAAACGACAAAAGGGAATGTTTTTCTTTCCGTACTTATGCGGCGACAACGACTTCTCCGCCGCCGTGACCATTATTTGAGTTTCGGCTTCCTCTACAAGCCATCATTTTTTTAACGAAAAATAAATACAAAGTTTTAACTTTCTTTTATTTTGGTATTGAAAATGGTTTTGAAAGTGTTTTTATTATATCAATGTGTTGTATTGATATCTTGTGATTGAAATGTGGAAATGTTATGTTTACATTATGCATGTTTTATGTGATACAATTATGTTATGGTTTATGATATGTTTAAACCTATTCATATGAGGAATGTATTGGACTTAATAAGTGACGGGTGGAGCCCGCTATAGCTCCTCGATGCATCGGCAGGTCTCATGAGACAACTAGACGTGGAATTGGCCGAGGCCCTTTCCCAATTTGATTTATGGTTTTGGCCGAGGCCTTAATCATTTTAGATGTCTTGGCCGAGGCCTTGACAAAATGTTTCAGAATGTCCGGCATTATACATTCCATCATTATGAAAGTGGTTATTGATATTGCATGTGATTATTCGACCAGTAGAATATCCATGTGAAGAAGTAAATGGCATTATCTCATTTTACTTTTGCCATATTATGTTGAAGTTCATGTTTAAAAGGCTTTTGTTTTAGTTATACATTGCCTTAAATGTTAATGTTTATTTATGAAAGCTTCCGCATTATTTTTATCCTTACTGAGCATCTGAGCTCACCCCTTTCAATGTTTTAATATTTTCCAGGATGTGAAGAAGTATTTTATGAATGACCTGCAGGGATAGTCGGAAGAGGATATGAGTGTGGACTATGGAGACTTTGTTATTGTAGTTTTTCACTTTTTGATGTAATGAAAGACTTATGAATGTATCTAGTGTTTCCAAGGCTACTAAACTAATCGGTCTTTCGAGACTTGATCCTTTGTGATCATGCCAATGTTACGAAGTAATGCACCGACTCTGGGTAGCTGGGGTCGGGGCGTTACAAATTAGTTGTTTCAAAATCATTATGTAAAGACCTTGAAATTTCCGTGGAAATTTTTTTCATAAATACAAGGGACTTTTATGAGTCTGAAAAAATTTACAGCGCATGGTCTCGAGGCCTGGTGTGACCGGAATCAATTTCATAAGTTTTGTTCGGGTACGTTTAGTAAACTTACGGGTGGAATTTTATAACTTTTGAACTGGTTCTTGGAACCAGTATCTGAGGGCACCGTTGAACTCGCAGCTCTAGTAATCACTTCAGAAGGATTTTTCCTCGACGAAAGATAGTCGAGAATAGAAGTTAGATTGTGGTGTTTTTAATAAAGTTAAATAAAAACAAGGGTCAGCTTATTTTTATTTTTGAGGTGGTTTAAACCTCCAAGAGGTGGTTGGTGGTAGGGGCCACGACACCCTAACCTCCAATGGGAGTTTATGGTGGTCGGGACCACCCACACATAACCTCCCTTGGGAGGATATCATTTGTGGCGACCACATAGGCTTTAAATCCCCTTAACTCAACATAATGGGGGAGAAAACACTTCACCATCCCCAACATTTAATTAAGTGAGATAACTCATTTAATAAAAATACCTTTTGAATTCTTTTGAATATTTTGGCCAATAAATTAAATAATGGATTATCTTAACCCATTATTTTTGTTTAGAAATTATTCTGCTAGAACATTGAGAAATTGCTTGTAAGAACTTGGAGAAACTTTAGAGAAACTGATTCTCCAACGAACAACGATCTTCAACCATACCAAAAGGGAAGGAGTCGATCGCGAAGAATGCCATCTTTAACTTTGTCACCTCTGAATGCTCATCTGCTAACAACGAATATCCTCTTCCTTTTCTGATATTGACGAATTGATGCTACCTTTCCGTGACTTTGTCCATGATCATTGTCATATGATGTAGGGGTTGTGTTGAATTTGTTCCCATTCTATGTCGTTCAGTTTGTGGAATGTGAATTTCTGATTGATATCACCATAACGAGGAGGGATCGGACCACACGAAGACAGCTCGACCCTCCACTATTGATTTTTCTTGTTTTTTGATGAAGGGGGCGGCGCAATGGCGCCGCCGGAAGTGTAGACCATGGTGGAGAAATACGACGGGCGTCAGGACAGCCATGAAGAAACCGGCGGTGCAAGGCCACCGGAAGAGCGTGGAGCCATCGCGCCTCGTGGAGGAGAAAGGGGTCATGGCCATGTCGGGCTGTGGTGGAAGGGAGAGGTGTCGTTGCGCTGTGCAGAGGAGAAGAGGGTCGTGGCGGAGGAGCTGGAGCGGCCTGCCGCTCGGCCATCCAGGAGGAGCGGGACCCAGAGTGTCAAGTGTGAGCAGGACCGAGAGTGTCCCGTGTGAGCGCGACCCAGAGTGTCCCGCGTGAGTAGGACCCAGAGTGTCCCACATGTGCGGGACCGATGCCACCTTTCACCAGTTCAGTTCCACTTGAACGGTTCAACCGTTCAAGAATCCAGGGGGGCATGCGCCTCCCCTTGGACGTGGCTAGGGTAGGCCGCCAGGTCACCGGCCAGTCGGACCCCATGGGCCGCCCGCCAGTCGGGCCACGCGAGCGGCCAGCCGGCCGGGCCATGTGGGCCGCCGGGTCGGGCCGCCCACTCGAGTCGGGCTACCCCCTCATGTTAGTCTTCCCTTGGTTCAGGCCGCCCTCGGGCCGAGTCGGACCCGCGGATTGGGTCGGACCCCTGTCCGAAACCGTTTGACCTAAAAACACCTTTTCGCCCATAACTTGGGCTACAGGTGTTCGATCGACGAACCTTCTGTGGTGACAGAAATCATGGAGCAAGAATGTTCTTTGGACATACCCCAATTGTGGTTTGGACCCTGTTGGGATACGGTTAGGTTGGTTTGAACCAAAAAACCAATTGGGCCCCTAGAATTAAAATGCCAATAACTCATAGAATAGGCGTTTGATTGACACACTGTCTGTTGTGTTGAGACCCATATGGCAAGGAAAAACATTGAGATACTTCTACATGAGACTTCGTGATAGTTGGAGTATCTATCAGTAGCTCATAGAGAGGATCCTTCTGGAGACAAGCAAGCAGAGTATGGAGAACTAGTAACTGGCTGAGAACTGACAACTACTGACCTTTCGACACTAAGTGTTTCGACTAGCCCAGTGGGAAGTGCCTCTGTGTGACGTGGCCGACCCACAGTGGGGAGCACCTTTGTGTGACACGGTAGACCCATGGTACTTGAAAGGAGGAGTAACTTAGTAGGCTATGAGGAGGAGCGCCTCTATGTGAGCATGGCAGACCCATGATGGGAAGCATCTCTGTGGGATGCAGCAAACCCACGATACATGACAGGAGAAGTACCTCAGCAGTCCAAGGATAGTGGGAAGCGCCTCTGTGTGATGCAGCAGGACCACTATATTCGACTGAGGAGGAGTACACCATCATCTGAGGGTACAACAGTGTGACTGGCGATTGTTACTTGATACTACCCCCTAGAATGAAATCCTAGTTTGAGCAGATTCAATGACATTAGTATTTTCCTCATGATTATGATGGGTTAATAGATAACTTAGGTATATATTTGGGAATATACCTAATAATGGTTATCTATTTATTTCATACCTTGTGGTTTATCCTTTTTGGATTTTTTGAGACCTTGAGGGTCTCGAGGTCCCTACTGAGTATTGTTATACTCACCCCTGCATGGGCTATGCACAAACCTGGTAGTGTTGGTTGCATATGACAGACAACACTGACTAAGGTAGAGAGTAGCATGACTGGATGTTATACGGAGGTGGACAACACAGCGATATGCTACATGGAGTGGACGGACTTATGTGGAGTACTGAGGAGGACATCTTTTCCTACCCTTCAGGTAGGAACCCCGGAGGGCGACCCAGTGGCTGGTTTACTTTTCTTCTTTTAGTTGTACTTCTACTATTCTGTTTCTTTGTACTTTAGTGTTGGGATTGTATTTCTGAATCCCTTTAATTTCAGCACTCTCTTTTGTTTACAGTTTTACATTGTGTTTACTTCCATTTGCATACTATGTTGTGAATGTTCAGTTTATAAACGCAATGCCTTATCACTTTAGGGATTTACGTCGTTGGTGATAGTCTCCAGCCCCTAGCCTATGGAAGGGGGGCTTGGGGTAGTCATGATACATTCCTCGACGGATGGGTCGTGACAAATTGGTATCGGATGCAATACCCAGCCGAAAATGCTTAGGCACTACCTGAGTTTGAGGCTTGGGGTCTACAACGAGGGTGTTGTGCTTTAAAGGGGTGGATAATGTTACACCCCTAGAAAAGTGAGACTTAAAATGATAAATTTTACTACCCATGTCAACTAGGTGCACCTTTCTTTTCAGGAGACTACTTGATTAGAACTCCATAGTTAAGCTTGATTTTCCCAGATTAGTAATCAGGATGGGTGACCTTCTGGGAAGTTTCTCATGGTGTGTGTGAGTGAGGAAAAAACACACTGAACGAACATGTGTTGTCATGTGGGGACAGTCATTTCTCTGATAAGCGGCCCTAGTGAGTAATATCCATTGGTGTTCTATGAAGACAACCAAGGTATTAACGGAGACCCATGGGGTCAGATGATAAGGTTCCTGTACCGGGGAGGTGGGTCATGACAATTAGAATCATAGGAGTCGGTTCTACCGAAGAACATAGGACTCTAATATTTCTTTTTTTATGAAGCAATAGTGTTAAGGGTACTAAGTGTGGTTTTCAGTTCGGGGAGTCTAATGTTGGTACGGGCGGCCAACATATCCATACACCAGGACCCTGACATCTGATTTCCAACTTTGACCATGAAAAAACTGATTGCATGTGTGTTTTAAAAAGTTTTTCTTTAAGTCAACTCAACCAGGTTAGCTCACCATGTATAAATCTTTTGACCGTGTCACATCTGTTACATTCAAGATTCCTCATAGTAGATCCCAGAGATTCGTACGCTCTAACAACCCACAATGTGACGAGGCCTCTATGTAGGATCCTATTCCAGTTGAGGCACCAGCGGAGGAACTAGTGGTACCACTTCCCATTGGGCCACCGATGCCACAATCACCAACAGCAGATGGTGCATGCCTCTTGAACATGTTGCATGAGTTCCAACTCAAGACTCCACCCAGGATCTGGGGAGAGAAGGACCCATAGACGGTTGAGGATTGTATGGAGGTTGTGGTGAGAGTCCTTAGATAGTAGGGACACCAAAATACATCATGGTGATCCTTGCTGCCAGCCTCCTTCACGAAGTAGCTGGTAGATGGTGGATCCTGATGCTCTAGGTCCATGACCAGGCGACACTTGTCTGGGCAGACTTAGAGAGCCTGTTTTAGGTAGAGTTTGTTCCAGTGACCCTATTAGTGGTATAGATACAGGAGCTACTGCATCTACAACAGGGTAGCATGACAGTGGTGCAGTACTTAGTGAGGTTCACCGACCTATCACGCTACTCTACAAATATGGTGCGGGACCCAATTTTTGAAGGCACGAACCTTCGAGTAGGGGATCAAGTCATAGATCAGGGCATCGATGATCTCCATCAGCATACTGACAGAGGCGGGGGTGTTAGAGAGAGCCCCCATAGTGGAAATTTTCCTTGTTGATTAGTTACCAGCAACGAGACCCTATACTGTACGAATTGCAGCGGAGTTTTCTACAGCTGGTAGTAGATAGTTGACACAGAGGTCCAAGAGGACCAAACACATGGGTGGATGACCACAAGACTCAAGATATGTTGTGCAGTGCACTCAGGGTAGTGACATACCTTCCAGGAGTAGGCATTGTTACTCATGCGGTGGGTAGGGTCACATGGCTTGTGACTGTCCGACCCGCCGTTCAGATGACCAACTATCAGTTGAGGGACCTCCCAGGCAGAGGTAGAGGGTCGATAAAGGCTGTTCACAGGGAGCAGGCAGACATGGAAGAAGAGATGGTCGAGCAGCTGCCAGTGGACGACATTTCGAGGTGCTACAACCACCACCACCAGGTGGGCCACCCCAACCACAGGGAGAATGTTGACAGGAGAGAGCTCTGCTTCAGGCAGCAGAGGCATACAACCATTGCACTCCAGAGATGATTTGATGTACTATCTATTTCTACTCCACCTTAGCTACAGTTCTGATAGACATTAGTTTCGGTCACACTTTTTTTGGGACTACCCTCGTTCGGAGCTGAGAGATTCCGATGGATCCGTTTGCTCAATTCTTATTGCTAGAGACTTCTACGGGAGAAGAATTGATGATCACACACTAGTTCCGACAGTGTTAGATTACTCTAGGAGGTGAGTGCTTCGTCTGGGATCTCCTCATTGCGGCATTGAGGCCTTACGATGTCATCATGGATATGGACTGGTTATCTACAGTACATGCTCTGATTGACTGTATTTGGAAAAAAGTGTGGTGTGTCTGCATGGATGGGACCAAGTTCACCTTCACTGGTGAGAAGGGAACCTTTGCAGCATAGGAAGGACTTACTTGGAGGAAGGTGCAGCCAATCACTCACCAGTTCTCTTGCCTTAATCTCATAGTAGTTGATTTGGAGAGTCCGACTTATCCTGTAGCGGTGGACCAGTATACAGATGTTTTCCCTAACGATATCCCAGGACAACCTTCTCGCAGAGAGGTGGACTTATAAATTTACTGGTACCTCTAGATGGCACTGATATCTACTCCAGTATATCATATGGCTTCCACTGAGCTTTGTGATATGTGGGTATTAGTGGAGGACTTTCAGGGGAAGGGATTATTCTGACTTGGTGTTTCTCCCTGGGAAACCACGATTTTATTCTCCATGAAGGCATATGGGAGCGTGTGGATTTTTGTCGACTACCACCGCCTTAACGAGGTGAATGTGAAGAACAAGTACCCACTCTTGAGTATTGATGATCTCTTTAACCAGCTGAAGGGAGCTCGGTGGTTCTCAAAGATAAACCCTAGATCAGGCAATCACCAACTCGAAGTTTGATATGAGGATGTGAAGAAGACTGCCTTCAGATGTTGGTACGACCACTATGAGGTCTTGGTTATGCCCTTCAGCATAACCAATTATTCACAAGTGTTCTTGTGTCTCATTAATAGGATATTTCTACCATACCTTGATCTCTTTGTCGTAGTCTTCATCGACGACATACTGATCTACTTGACTACTAAGGAAGAGCATGCCAACCATTTGCAGGTAGTACTGAACACAATCTGATAAAACCATCTTTATGGTAAGCTCTGGAAGTTCCATTTTTGGGTTCGAGAGGTTCACTTCTTGGGACACGTCATCTTAGAGGCTAGAGTTGCAGTGGATCCAGTGAAGATTGAGGGGGTACTTACTTGGGAGCCACCCAAGAGTGTGACAGAGGTACATAGTTTCTTGGGATTGGTTGGATACTACCGTAGATTTGTTCTAGACTTATCTAGATTTTCAGCACCACTATCATCCTTGACAAAGAAGGGGAAACCCTTGGTTTGGTCGAAGAGATGCCAGTAGAGATTTATAGAGCTAAGGCAGAGGCTGACTAGTTCCCCCATCATGAGGCTTCCAGAGAAAGGCGTAGGGTACGTAGTCTACTATGATGCATCAAGGACTGGACTCGTGTGTGTCCTGATGCAGGAGTGATCTGTGACCGTGTATGGTTCTCGGAAGCTAAGACAACACAAGGAGAACTATGCTACCCATGACCTAGAGTTACCAGCATTGGGTCTTTTCCCTGAAGATGTGGAGGCACTATCTGATGGGAGAGTGTTTCACACTCCACTCCGATCACAAGATTCTTAGGTATATATTCTCTTAGTAAGACCTGAACCTGAGGCAACAACGATGGATTTAGTTTCTCTAGGACTATGACTTCGAGATAGTCTATACTCTTGTGAAGGGGAACGATGTTGCAGATGTGCTCAGCATGAGAACTGGTATACAACTTCTAGGAGAGGAGACAATGTAGCTGGCTTCCGTGCTGATATCCTTGTGGATAGGGATGGAGTAGCATATCTACAGTCTCTTATAGTTACACATCCACTTCATCAGTGAGTCAGGGAGGCGCAGTATGGGGACACTAACTGTGAGACACGACGTTGTCAGATATCCATAGGGTAGGCACCTGATGGATTTTCTGAAGGTGGGTACAAATAGTCTCCTCTACTCCTTGGCTCCAGTCGTCCGCTCCGAGTACGTCCCGTCTAGTGATCCATCTCCCGGTACCGTCCAGCTTCACGAGCTCCCACCTTGATCAGCGATATCTGTCGTCTGCATCCAACACAACGTAGTGCGGGCATTGCCTGTGCAGGGGTGAGTATATGCTACTCAGTAGGGACCCCGAGACCCCTGAAGGTCTCCCAGAATTCATGAAGGATAAACCGTAATAGAAAGATTCAATCACGAAGTAACAACCAACTCTACTTAGGTATATGCCCATACATATACCTAAGTCAACATTTCCAGCTCGGCTCCAGCACACGAGCCCATGTACAACCCAGTTCACACAGGAGAATATAACCCATTCCACATAGGAATTCACAACCCAATCCACACAGGAAAGCACAACCCAATCCACACAGGAAAGAACAAAAATCATATCGATGATATTGATTGTAAGTTAAGACTCAGCTCACGCAAGTATAAACTTCGGAAGAAGATAGATATGATCAGATGTAGCCACTGATACATCTAAGCTGCCAGACCCACATAGGATAAAATACCAGCTAAGCTATCGGACCCACAAAGGATACAAGACCACCTACTCTGTCGGACCCACATAGGATACAAGTACAGAGTCAAATACTGTCGGACCCACATAGGATACAAGGATAGTAGTCAATTACTATTGGACTCACATAGAATACAAGAACAGTAGTAATCTCCATCGAAACCACAGATGATTCTAGTATGGTCGTCATCGCTGCCGAACCCACGAAGGATCCCAGAACTGTCTTCATCGTCACCGGAATCGCAGCCAGCTCTAGGGTCCCCGCACACAGCACGCTCGTTTCTAGGAGGGTCCGCTCCACAAGACAAGGGGGGTCGATACATCAACTGACATGAATTCTGGAGTTGTTGTATCCCAAAGTTCGGTCTCGACAAAAGGAACTCAATGCGACAGACGACATGTCAATCGGACGCTCGATCTGTGAGATATTGGCTTTTTCGTCCCAGGGGCCCGGTTGGTTGTTAAGCTAAAACCTTCCTGACCATACTCCAAATACGTCAAAACCTCGAGCAGAGTAAGCCAATAGAACCATCTCACAATGAGGAATCCAATAAAGTCGACGACACGTCAATCAGATGTCCGGAGCTCAAGTTATAAGTGTTTCCGCTCCGAGGGCCCGGTTGGTTTCGTGATCGAACCAACCCGGCCGTACCCAAGATTCTACGAAAAGATGAATTTAATACATCAAAACCACCATCTCAATTCCAGGATCGCTACTCAATTGAAGGTGCATTGATCGGAGGTCTGTAGCACATGTTATGGGCATTTGAACAGATATGTCCGCAAACAGGGGGTTTGGGCCCGGTCCGACCCGGCCCAATACCCCCTGGTCTGCCCGAACCGGGTCGACCCAACCCGAGTCCGGGTCTGGCCCAGTTGGGTGTGGCACGACCAGGTTGGCAAGGCCCGACCTGGCTGGGGCGGCCCGGCATAGCCAGTGCAGCTCAGCCCAGCGCGGGGGGCCGGCCCAGCGCGGGCGACCCGGCCCAGCACGGGCGGTCCGGCCCGGCGCGGGCGGTCCGGCCCGGTGCGGGCTGTCCGGCCCGGTGCGGTTGGTCCGGTCTGGTGCGGGCACCCGCGCGCTGCGTGGACGCGGAAGGTGACGGGGCCCCTACCCCCCCCCCCCCCCACCTCGTTTTTGAACGGTGGCCCCCACGTCAAGGGGCCCGCCCTTGCCTGATGCAGGGTGTTACATACCCCGGACCTCCCAAAAGGGCCAGCCACATTGTCCGACCAGTGTGGCTACCGTGGGACCCACCGGTCCCGCCTCCTGCTAGCGTCGGCAGCCGGCCGAGCCCCACCGCCTCTGTCGAACCGTTGCGGCCATAGCCGTGGCTCCTATTCAGCCGCGCCCTCCTGGTGCTCCAGCGCGGCGTGACGACGCCGCGCTCCTCTGCCGTATACCGGCTTCGACCACGGCCTTTATCGGCCTCATCGGCATGGCGCGACAGTGCCACGCTCCTTCTTCAGGGTTTCCCTCATTCCTTCATGGTTCCTTTCCATTGTGCTTCCTCCGATTCAAACCATGATTGTGATCAACAACAAAGGAGAGGAGGATCGGCCGTGTTTGTGCGGTCCGACCTCCTCCTGTTAAATTGATAACAGGCAGCAAATTTATTAACGATGAATTTCAAAATAAAACTAGAACACTGATACAATCCCAACCTTGAATAATTTCATAGAATATTGTGTCACAGAAGACGGCGTCGCGGGGTGAGGCTTCGTATGCGTTGATGGAGAACGTCCGAGGAGAAAACAGCCTCTCCCTTCTTTGATTCATAGAGAATATGGAACGATGTTCTTTGTTGAATCCTCAGTATTATTCAATGTAGAAGATGAAGATCTTCAAGACTTTGAGTAATCTCTCCCAAGTCATCACACAACGAAACAACCAAAAATAAAATAATATTTTTTCCTTATTTTGTTACTCATGCCAATACGTTTCAAAATTCAAAAGCCTTAACTCACTTAATTTATTAGTCTTGAAATGACAAAATTAATGGTGAGATAGGTTAGAATGCATTCATGAAGGAGAGGGGTAGCCACAATATTTAATACATGGGAGGTTTAGAGGGGTTAGGGAATTTGAAGGGGTGGGGCTCGTGTGTGCCCCACCTCACTAATATCCTAACAAGAGTTGAGTGGGTCCCACCCTAACTCCCACTCATGGGAGATAATTACAAGAAAGGAGAAATAAATTTACCACAATTTTATTTCACTTACACTTAAACCACGAATTTAAAAAACTCTTCCCGAGCAAATGTAACCCCAATAAAAGTCATCTTATGCAATTACCGGAACTACGGTTTCATTGGTGCCCTCAGATTTTGATTCTGAGCACTTGTTAAAAAGTTAGAAAACCCCGCTCGTTCGTTCACTGAACGCACCTGAAAAAATCTTCGTAAATTGATTCCGGGCACACCGGCCCTCGGAATCATGAGCTGTTAGAAACTACGTACTCATAAAATCCCAAAGAAATTAAGAAAAAATTTCCATGAAATTTGCAGGACTTTACATTACTCCCACCTCAGGGATTTAAGTTCCTGTAAAGATATATCACACACTAGGGAAACAAATGAGGTTATTGAGCACGCATCTTTCCTCCCACTCCCATGTTCTCTCCTGGAGGTTCATGTGCTTCCACCTGATGCGCACAAGAGGAATCGACCGCCCACATAGGACCTGCTCTTGTCAATCCTTGATCTCCACCGAGACCTCCGAAAAAGTCACCTCGTCATCGTTGTCTAGCTCCCCACGGTCGATGATATGCGTCTGTTCATGCACATATCTCCTCAGCTGAGATACGTGGAAGAAGTCGTGCACCCGGTGTAACTAAGGTGGAAGAGTCATGCAATAAGCCACCTCACCTATTCTGCTAAGAACCTGGAATGTTCCGATGAAGCATGGAGACAACTTTATGCCTCGGCCAAATCTCCATAATCCATGTTGAGGGGAGACCCGTAATAAAATGGGGTTGCTATCCTCGAAATCTAGTTGTCTCCGCCTCCTATCATCATAAGACTTTTGTCAGATCTAAGATGTCCTCATCCTCTCCTGGATGACCTGGACCTTCTCTATCGTGGCCTGGACCATCTCCAGTCCCACAAGTGTTGACTCCCCGGGGTCTGTCCAGTAGAGAGGTGATCTGCATGGTCGGTCGTACAATGCCTCTTATGGTGCCATCCCGATGGTGGAGTGGTAGCTGTTGTTGTACACAAAATCCACCAAGGGTAGGTGATTCTCCCAGCTACGACCAAAGTCGAGAACACATGCGCGGAGCATGTCCTCGAGAGTCTGAATGGTTCTCTCCGTCTGACCATCCGTCTGAGTGTGAAAGGCGGTGCTCAGGAGTAACTGCGTCCCAAAAGCCTCTTGAAACCCCTTCCAAAGATGGGATGTAAAACAAGAATCTCGATCAGAGATGATAGATAATTTCACACCATGAAGTCGTAAAATCTTCTGAACATAGAGACGTCCCAAGCTCTCCATTAAGCCCCGGTCCCTGATGGGTATGAAGTAGGCCGACTTGGTGATTCAGTCGACGATCACCCAAATAGAGTCTTGTCCTCAGGATGTATGTGGAAGTCCAGTCATGAAATCCATAGATATCCCATCCCACTTCCACTCTGGGACTTACAAGGGCTGTACCAAGCCTGCTGGTACCTGGTGCTCTACCTTCACCTGCTGGCAGGTGAGGCATCGAGAAACGAACTCTGCCACAGTTTGATTAATACCCATCCAACAGTGTTGTCTTCTAATATCCGGGTACAACTTCGCCACGTTTGGATGCACCACTAATGGGGAAGTGGGAAACTCTCTCAACACCTCCTCCTGTAAAGCAGCTGGTACCATGCTACGTCCTCTGAAAAGGATGATGTGCTCTCCTCCTATAGAAAAAACATTAGGTGCTTGTCCTGTGGAAATCTGTGCACGTCAAGTCACATAGTCAATGTCTCCACGCTATTCCTCTATGACCCGCTGAAGAAGTGGAGGTGTGACTGTGAGAGATTGAAAGAAGGCAGCCTCATCTCTATCCACGAAGGATATATGTAAAGCAGCTAACTGTTCTGTCGCCTCTCCAAAAATTTGAATGTCTGTCCTCCTGCTGAGAGCATCAGCTAATACGTTCCCCTTCCTAGGAGTATAAACTATCACAAAGTCAGAGTCCTGGAGGAACTTGAGCCATCGCCACAGTCTCAGGTTCATGTCCTTCTGCGAGACGATGTACCCGAGACTCTGGTGTTCAGATTAAACTATAAAGCGCTCTCCCATCAGATAGTGCTGCCGCATCTTCAGGGTGAAGACCACTGATGCAAACTCCAGGTCATGGGTAGTGTATTTCTGCTCGTGATGCCTCAACTGTCATGATCTATAGGCGATCATGGCCCACTCCTGCATGAGGACACACCCGAGTCCGGTCCCTGATGCATCGTAGTAGACTACGTACCCTACTCCCTCCTCAGGGTAGCCTCAAGATGGGTGCACTGGTCAATCTCTGTCTCAGCTCCTAGAAGCTCTGCTAACATCTATCTAACCACACGAAGGGTCTACCCTTCTTCATCAAAGCTGTTAGCGGTGCTGTATCATTGGAGAAGTCTGGCACAAATGTCTGATAGTTCCCAGCCAGAACTAAGAAATTCCGCAACTCCGCCACGCTTCTTGGTGGCTTCCAAGCTAGAACTGCCTCGATCTTGGATAGATCCACCGCAACTCCCGCCTCAGAGATGATGTGTCCCAAGAAATGGACCTAATGTATCTAGAACTGACACTTCTAGAGACTACCATAAAGCTGGTGCTCTCAAAGTGTGTCCAGTACAACCCTCAAATGGTAGGTGTGCTCCTCCTCAGTAGTCGAGTAAATCAATATGTCGTCGATGAAGACCATAACAAATCGATCGAGGTAAGGCTAGAATATCATGTTCATGAGGCTCATGAATACTATTGGAGTGCTGGTTATTCCAAAAGGCATGACCAAAAACTCATAGTGTCCATACTGACACCTGAAGGTCGTCTTCTGCACATCCTCGTCTCGAACTCTGAGCTGATGATAGCCTGACTTGAGGTTTGTCTTCAAAAACCATCGTGCTCCCTTGAGCTGATCGAAGAGGTCTTCGATCCTTGGAAGTGGATACTTGTTCTTCACGGTCACCTGTTTTAGGCAACGGTAATCGACACACAGTCGCAAGCTCTCGTCCGCCTTCTTAGTGAACCAAATCGGGGAAGCCTAGGGTGAAACCTTGGGTCAAATGAATCCCATGCCCTGCAAGTCCTCCAGTTGTACTCATATCTATCGAAGCTCAGCGAGAGCCATCTGATATGATATGGTAAATATCGGGGCTTTCCTGGGGTACATGTCAATATAGAAGTCTACCTCTCTAAGAGGAGGTAGTCCTAGAACGTTTCTAGTAAAAATGTTCTCATACTGATCCACCACTACAGGAAAACTTGGACTCCGCACGTCAACTTCTCCTAGGATGAGTCTAGCCAACTGATGAGTGATCAGCTATCCTATCCTCTACGTGAGTCCATCATGCACCGCAAAGGCTCCCTTCTCGCTGGTAAATATGAACCTGCTCCCATCGGTGCGAACACATCGCACCTTGCGCCTAATACAGTCGATCTGAGAATGGACTGTAGATAACGAATTCATGCCCAAGATGGAAACGTAAGGCCTTCATGCCGCTATAAGAAGATCCCAGCCGATGCTCTTGCCTCCTAGAGTAAGATCACATTGCCGACACTAGTGCGTAATTGTAGAGTCTGCTCTCGTAGGAGTATCTAGCCGTAAGGATCTAGCCAACGGCTCCGTCGGAATCTCTGAGCTCTGAACAAGGGCAGCGTAAATGAAAGAATGACTCTCTCATGTGTCTATAAGAACTACAGCAAGGGTGGAGTAGACACAGATAGTAACCTGAATCATCTCTGGTGTGCTGTGGTCGTAGTCCTCCACTTCCTGAAACTGAGCCGGTCTCTGTCTTCCAGCTCCCTGTCGTCAGGGCAGACATCCTGGTGGTGGTGGTGGTAGAGCCTCTAAGCGTCTCCCACCACCTGCTGCTCGGCCAGCTCTTCTGCCTCATCTGTCTGCTCCCTGTGGACCCCCACAGTCGAACCTCTACCTCTGCCTGGGAGGTCCCTCCACAGTTTTATGCTCTTCCTCATATCGGGCTGGGTAGTTACAAGCCATGTGGCCCATCCCACCGCACGCATAGCACTGTCTGCTCCTCGGAAGGTTGGCTCTGTGTCGTGTGCCCCGCACCTCTGAGCCAGTATCCTGAGGTCGTCTGCCCGATGGTCTGGTCTGCTTAGACCCCTGTGACATCCGTCGACTATCAGTTGGAGAAGACTCTGCTAAGTTTCACCCTGGGGTAGGTCTCGATGCTGGTGTAGGCTCAGTAAGAAAACTCTCTACAAGACGAGCTCGCTCGAGTACACCTGCCTGCATCAGAATAGTAAAGGAGATCATCGATGCCCTGATCTCATGACTTTTTCCCTGCTCGAAGGCCTGGTCCTAGAAGAATGGGTCACGTAACATGTATGTAGAGTATCATGATATAACGGTAAATCATTCTGAGTACTAGGATACTATCATGCTACCCTGCCGTAGCTGTAGTAGCTCCTGAATGCACACCGCACGGAGGGTGGCTGGAACGAACTCTGAGAGGAAGAGTATCTCGAAGTCCGTCCAGAGTAAAGATGCCTCGTCGTGCACCTGGAGCATATGGCTCCAACATCTACCTGTTGTCGCGTGCAGGTGAATCGCCGCAAGGATCACCATGAGGTCAGTTGGAGTCCCCACTGACCTAAAAACTCGAAAAATAGCCTCCATCCAATCCTCTACTGCCTGATGGACCGTCTCCCCGCAGAACATGGGTGGTCTCTGATGATGAAACTCGTGCAGTGAACTAAGGCAATGTGCACTCTCAGCGGCTGGGGATGGTAGCATTGGTGGTTCGGCGGGTAGAGGCACCACTGGTGCCTCCGCTGTAATAGGGCCCTGCACCGAGGCCTTGTCACTCGGTGGGCTATCGTCTCACACAATTCTCATAACCCTAGCTGGATACCATCGTGGGGCCATCATAAAATGAAACAGGTGCGCCACAGTCAATACAGTATACCTGGTGAGCTGACACAAAGTAATCACACACAAAAACTTTTGAAACACACATGTAATTAATGTTTTCATTCATTGAGTCGGAAATCAGGAGTCAGGGTCCTGGTGTATGGATACGTCGGCCGCCGCACCAACACAGGACTCCCTGGACTGATAACCACACTCAATACCCTTAACATTATTTCTTCACATAGAATAATGATCATAGTCTTGAGTTATGTAGTATAACCGAACTCCTCAGATACCAATTTTCCACGACCCGTCCTCGGGGCCCATGCCATGACTATCCCAAGCCCGCCTTCCATAGGCCAGGGGCTGGCAACTAGCAACAAAGGCATGAATCTCGATAAAAAGAGAAGGAATTGCCTTTATAAAGTACAACAACACCACAGAGTACACAAGCTGAGTAAAAACTAAGTAAACTGAGTACGAAACTAAGTACTGGAAAGTAAATGGGCCAGAATACAAACCCAAATGCATGTAAAGTACAACTGAAATGAAAGTACATCAACTTAAAAGTAAAGCAGCGTGTTCGAGACGTCCTCTGGAAATCCCACCTGAAGGTTGGGTACAGATAGTCTCCTCTACTCCTCGGTTCTAGACATCCACTCCGAGTACGTCCCGTCCAGTGATCCAGCTCCAGGTACCATTCAGCTCCACGAGCTAACACCTCGATCAGCATTGTCCATTGTCTGCATCCACCACAACGTAGTTCAGGCATAGCCTGTGCAAGGGTGAGTATACGCTACTCAGTAGGGACCCTGAGACCCCTGATGGTCTCCCAGAATCCACGAACGATAACCCATAAAGGAAAGATACTATCATAAATTAACAACCGACTCTACTTAGTTATATGTCCATACATATAACTATGTCATTATTTCCAGCTCGGTTCCAGCAACTGAGCCCATGTACAACCCAGTACACGTACGAAAACATAACCCATTCCACATAGGAATTCACAACCCAATCCAAATAAAAAAAGAGTAACCCAATCCACACAGGAAAGCACAACAATAATATCGATGATATTGATTGTAAGTTAAGACTCAGCTCACACAGGAATACACTTCGTAAGATGATAGAGATGATCAAATGTAGCCGCTGATTCATCTAAGCTGTCAGACCCATATAGGATATAAGACCAGCTATGATGTCAGACCCACAATGGATACAAGACAAGCTACTCTACCGGACCCACATTGGATACAAGTACAGAGTCAAATACTGTCGGTCCCACATAGGATAAAAGAACAGTAGTCAATTACTATTGGATGTACCCAAAGTTCTCCTAAACCCTGAGTGTAATATACCAAAACGACCATCCCGATCCAAGGATCACTCCGGAACTAACGTTACATCGATCGGAGGTCTTTAGCCCATGTTATGCGTGTTTGAATAGATATGTCTGGAAATAGGGGGTTTGGGCCCGGTCCGACCTGGCCTAGTATTCCCTAGGTCGGCCCGAACTGGGTTGACCTAACATGGGTCTGGGTCCGGCCTGGTTGGGCGCGGCCCGGCCCGGCGCAGGGGCATGGCCCAACGCAGGTGGTCTGGTCCGGTGCGGGCGCCCGCGCGCTGAGCGGACGCGGAAGGGGGGGGGGGGGGGGGGGCGCTGCCCCCCTCGTTTTTGAACGGCGGCCCCTACGTTGAGGGGCCCACCCTTGCCTACCGCTGGGGGTTACAACCCCCGGACATCCCGAAATGGCCGGCCACATTGGTCGGCCGGTGTGGCTGCCGTGAGACCCGCCGGTCCCTCCCCCTGCTGGCGTCAGTGGCCGGCCGAGCCCGGCCGCCTCTATTGAACCACCACGGCCATAGCCACAGATTCTTTTCAGACGGCGCGACGCGACGGCGCCGCACCCCTCTATCGCGGCTACCCCGGCCGCGGCCTCCTGGTGCTTCAGCGCAGCGCGACAGTGCCGCTCTCCTCCACCACGGCCCGGCTTCATCCTTGGCCTCACCAGTGCGGCGCGACGGTGGCGCGCTCCTTCGACGTGGTTTCCATCGTTCCTGTGTGGTTCCATTGCACTACACCGCCTCCGATCCAAACCATTATGGCGATCAAAAACAAAGGGGAGGAGGATCAGATTTGTTTGTGCGATCTGACCTCCTCCTGTAAAATTGATAACAAGAGGGAAAATTTATTAACAATGAACATCAAAATAAAACTAGAACGACAATACAATCCCTACCTCAAAGAAGTTCGTGGAATCTTGCATCGCGGAAGACGGTGTCGCGGGGTGAGGCTCCGTATGTGTCGATGGAGAATGTCAGAGGATAAAGCAGTGTCTCCCTTCATTGACACCGAGAGAATATGGAATGGCGTTCTTCGTTGAAGACATAGTGTTATTCAACGTAGAAGATGAATATCTTCAAGACTTTGAGTAATCTCTCCCAAGTCTTCACACAATGAAAGAACCAAAAATAATATAAGGCTTTTGCCTTCTTTTAGTACTCATGCCAATACATTTCAAAATTCAAAAGCCTTAACTCACTTAATTAATTAGACTTGAATTGACCAAATTAATGGTGAGATAGGTTGGAATGCATTCATGAGGGAGAGGGGTAGCAACAACATTTAATACAAGGGAGGTTTAGAGGGGTTAGGGAATTTGAATGGGTGAGGCTTGTGAGGGCCCCACCTCACTAATATCCTAACAAAGGTGAAGTGGGTCCCACCCCAACTCCCACACATGGGAGATAATTCTTAGAAAGGAGAAATAAAATTTAGCACAATTTTATTTCACTTACACTTAAACAACAAATTTAAACAGCTCTTCCCGAGCAAACGCAACCCTAGTAAAAGTCTTCATAAGAAATTACTGGTGTTGCTGTTTCATTGGTGCCCTCAAATTTCGATTCTAAGCACAAGTTCAAAAGTTAGAAAAACCCGCTCGTTCGTTCACTGAACATACCCGATCTAAAATTCGGAAATTTATTCCAGGCACACTGGGCATCGGAATCAGGTGCTGTCAGAAACTACGTACTTGTATAATCCAAAAGAAATTAAGAAAAAAAATTCCTTGAAATTTATGGGTCTTTAAAATTCATACCTTCACTCATTAATTAAATCATACATGTTCAAAACTATAGTATAAGAAATTTATGTACAATATAAAGTGACTAGAAAATTTTTTTTTTATAAAATACCATATATTATTTTTTATGACATTTTTTACTGGATTGTTAATAGTTCAATGTTATTATTACATTTAGGGATATAAATTCTTTATTTTTCTTATATTATTTGATTTAGTTTTAGTATGACTCAAAAGTTGATCACTGTTTCATCATATCTATAATTTTAATGATTATATAAATAATATATATATTTGGTATACATGTATTAAGAGTTATCCATAAATTCTAAAAATATATAATGAAATAGACAGTTCATTGAAATGGAAATTCATACATATGCATGAACACTTTTTTCATTTTCATATCAGATAGATATAATGAATGGTAAATGATATATTATGATTCAAATATATTATTTTTAACATAGTAGAATATCTCTTAAAATAATCTCAGATCATAAATCCGAGATCACCATTAAATCTAGAACATGTGTTTTACCAGAAGTGATAAATAATTTGGGTGAACCCTAGGTGTTTTGTTAAATATATATCATGGGAAATTAAGAATTGAATTAATTTATTTATTTTTTAATTATTGTTTCATAGATAATCATTTTATGCATAATACAACACATTCAAATTCATGATGGTCATCCACATAACAAAAGGGATTGATTAAGGGTAGTTGGATTATACCTCCTTGATGATATTTAATGAATTGAAGTTTATAAATCAGTGTTCCAACTAATATATGTGAAAAAACTAATGACAAAGATGATTCTCGGTATATCATAAGAAATTTATCCCACTCAGTGCAGGTTAATTATTTTTGCGTTGGATTATTCCATATTTTATTATCCCCTGAATAATTGGAATCATATCGGTTAACAGAGTGATTTTTTATCCAACCAAATAATTTTTCTCCCTATCGTATTGAATTAGAGATAATTTATTATTTCATGATAATTGGTTCATTATTTTTTTAGTTATACTAGATCGAGCCCAAACCAAAAAATCGTTGAGGATCATTCCTCGTGTTTTTTTATTTTCATTGACTATTCATCCACATTCAAAGTTGGTATTCTATTTGGATGATTGAATAAAATATACCATATTAATTATCATTGAAAAATCATTCCATAGTGAAATAGATTATTTTCATGGATTTAGGATTGAAATTGACACCATAAATATGGTGTTCTCATAACATTGGGTGACTGAGGCTCAGATTAGAGACCTGTGGGATGCGGTTTGGTAATAAATGATAATGTAGTGTGGTAATGGGTGATTCCAAAGCTGATTGGTTTTCCAGAATCAGAACATCACTGAACAGATACTTAGTCAACCCCAAACATGGTATTATTATAATATTATTTATAGGAAGATAATATATAGGTTCTATGTCTAAAAAAATGTGACGATTGTTATGATTTTAGTGAATAACACTACTACAAGGTGTGTATTCTATAGAACAAACATTGTATAATACCCTTTACACATAAGAAAAGATTTCAATAAAAAGAATCTATAACACAAAATTAGGTTCCCAGAGCATTCGGTGTTACCTATTCTATGATTCTTGAATTTTACGCAAGAGGTAATTGGGAACAAACTATTCTAGGTACAAGAGAACCATTAGATTACCTAGTAATAGCCCGATATTTGAACAAGGATTTGTACACATGATAGAATATAGTACACATGAATGGAATGGTGTTGTGAATTATTATGGAAACTAATTATTTCTGGGTATATGGTCATGGTAAAATGACCCGTGAATGACCCAAATTACACATGCATGGGTTGATGCACATTATTTAGGAGATTGTAGGAATTATAGAACATTTACTTCTATTTCACAGCATGTAGCTTACCCTGAGTGATTTTTGTTCCTTGTCCTCTTTAGTATAGATAAGATTCTTTGTAGTACATTCCATTAGTCCATCTTCACGGGTGAGGATTGAAGAATCCTGTCTTGAGAATAGTTTGTGATGTACAATAATTTTTTAGTCTCACATAGTATATCAGTAATGCATCATTGGGGCCCAAAGTGGGAACCTCTTTAATATATTATTATCTATTCGTTGTTTTATGAATAAAAAGGACTATCGTACATAAGCATTCATCCCCAAATAAGTTGGTTATTATAGGTATGTTTGTGTATACCCTATAGGAATTTTTGGAGATAATATATTAGTTTATTAATATCTTCTGACATTCAACCTATATGTCATAATGGAGTAGCCTGAGGAGAAAACCCCCAATTCTATGATGAAAAAGTGTTATCAGACTTATGGAGTTAATTCTCTTAGATGCACATTACATGAAATATGGACCAGAATCATAGATTTTAATTGTGGTTATGGTTGTACCCTGAAAAAATTGTCTATAATGAAAATATTTGTGTAATTATTTTTAGGTCTCATATTCTAATTGATGTTCCTTTATAATAATGACATGAATACTAACTTCATGCGTTCTGTTTTGGAGATATAATGGATTCTTAAATTATAATATTATACTTACCCTAGTAAGGTATCTTCCGCTATAGGTCATGTATATTACATTCATTTTTATGGGGTCCAAGGTGGTCCAAGAGTAGGAATAGAATAGTTTTGGAATACAAAATTTGGTTCATACTGTGTGTTTCTTTTTAAAGAAGTTCCTAACATTATTATAAGTCCTTACTATTTTACAATTTTTTGTGGTATTTTATAGGGATCATTATCATTACATGTGAATTAATTTTTCTATAATTTTTTTATAATGGTATAT
The DNA here is from genome assembly GCA_963277665.1 of Viscum album. Taxonomy (NCBI): domain Eukaryota; kingdom Viridiplantae; phylum Streptophyta; class Magnoliopsida; order Santalales; family Viscaceae; genus Viscum; species Viscum album. The sequence continues at coordinate 26,210,619 of OY728127.1, forward strand.
GAATACATTTGGGTATCAATTGTATTCACTTTTCAGTATAGTGTTTATGGATTTCATTTGTGTATGTGTCTATATAGGTACTATAAGGCCCCAACCTTAAACCTTACTTAATCTTGAGTTATTACAAGATTACACGTTGAGGATCTTTTCGGGTTTAGAGTTTTAGAGAATTAGATCATAAAACTTGCATTACATTCCACATATAAACAAAGTGGTTACATAAAGATAGTATTCTTCATTCCCATCAATGGAAACACATTTAAAATAAAACATGGATTATTTCTTGACACATCCTTGACTCTATCATCTTATCATGTACCTTTCCCTTGACCTGTGAAAAACATTTCAAAAACTTGGGATGAGCGTAAAAACTCAGTATGGGTTATAAAAACATGGAAAGGAAACATGAGTTCATATATACATAAGAATGAAATCATACTTTACCCATAAAACATAGGCACTTTAACATACCTCATAAAAACATGAATAAATCATATAAATCATAATACGTAAAGGTAACTTGAGGCATTCATAACATTCTTACGTAGGGAGTAACCCTCTTGGTTACGTTTGGAATACCCATCACAGTATATTCCCTAAAATCTCTTCGGAGAAACCTTAACGTTTCACTCCTTCGTGTTACCCAATGCATTGGAGAGCTATAACGGGCTCACCCGCCCTTAGTTTATCACGGAACCACCCGTCTTCATAATAATGCCCAAGAACCATAACATAATCATATCACATAAAACATGCATAAAGGAAACATAACATTTCCACATTTCAATCACGAGATATCAATACAACACATTGATATAATAAAAACATTATGAAAACCATTTTCAATACCAAAATAAAAGAAAAGTAAAACATGGTATTTATTTTTCTTTTAAAAAGGAGGTATGGCTTGTAGAGGAAGCCAAAACTCAAATAACGGTTACGACGGCGGAGAAGTCGTTGTCGCCGCATACGTACGACAAAAACATTCCCTTTTGTCGTTTAGTAAACGCTTCGTATAAAAAAAGATTCCTTTTGAGTAAACGTAAAAGTCAAAGGGGTTTATACACCGTATAAAAGAAAGTTGTGTATAAAATAAAATATGCCTCAACGAAAGGAGATTGAGACGAAGTCCCATACAAAGATAATTTTTAAAATAAAATAGATACATTATGTGTATTTACTATAAGTACACATAAATAATGTACCAATACAAGATACGACATAATAACATAATGACATAATTTGAAAGTAGGAGATTAACCCAAAGAATGGAAATTGGGTTAAGAAGTTCCCATACCTCGTATCTGACTTGACCCGACCGTTCTTTAAACTCCTGAATAATAAACTTTAGTTAATCTCTACTTGATTATGAATCTTTTCCAAGTTCATTATTTCTTTTATACCATGTTATGAACATCATGAAATCATTTAAGTTAATAATGTTCATTTTGTCGGTATTTGGTTCTTAAGTCAAAAATAGACTTCTTACACTTACATGTTGTTAATTTGGTCAATGTTTCATTATATCCAGAATGTTATTCATGATGTAGATATCATATATGTCATATATATCCAGTACATACATGTATTTAAAATATTACATCACATTAAGAGGTAAGAAATGAAATGCACCGTTCATGGAGACGGTAAGCCGTACGTACGCATGAACGCTACTTCCATTTCTATTTCATATTAATGGAATTAAAACTAAATGAGACTTATGTATATTTTAATTCCAGAATTATATTAATCATTTAGATATATCATTAATTATATATATCCATTATATACATGTACTTTTAACAGTACATTACATTTGGGGATAAGAAATGAAATGCACCGTTCATGGAGACGGTAGTCCGTACGTACGCATGAACGCTACTTTCATTTCTATCTCATACTTTAATGGAAATAAATGATAATGATATATATAGGTATATTATAATTCCAGTATAACATCATATATAATAACTTTAAATCCATCCTTTACACGTCCCACATATGGCCTTAACGAATCACATCACTTTGAGGGGGCGGTAGTCCGCACTTCCTTAAATGAAGATATCGCGTATACCCATAATGGAAGCCATAAAGGTAAGACACAAATGAAAAATACAGAAGCATAAGTAAAACATAAACATATTACATATCATATATAAAAATAGTGACATCATAATGGCCACCTTTGAAGGTGTTAAATGAGTATTGAACAATCATCGTTTCGGGAGGCAGAATTTCGCCATCCACGGAAACCGTATGTTCTTTAACCATTTGATGTAGTTGTGTGAGAGTGTAGCTCAAATAAATCTTATAACAACATCCTAGTATATTGAAGATACTGGTGTTGTTACAAAAGAAGTAAATAAAAAGAGTTTAGGGGGTTGGAGAAGAAAAATAAAACAAATGAACATGAGAGAATGAAATACCTTAAAAAGTGTAACTTCTTTTGGTTTGAGCCTAAAGGCTTCCTTTGAAAGGATTCTGCCCAAAGGGAATCCTCTAGGATGAGGAGAGGGATGTGGAGAGAGCAAATGGGCAGGGGTTGGCCGAGCCAAAGGCTTGAAGAGTGTGTGAAATAAGGTGGAGGTGGGGGCCTTTTATAAGAGGAGAGGAGGGGCACTTTTGGAAAGTAAAGAAACATTACTTTATTTGAAAATGTGTTTCGGTTTTAAAAGGTCCCACATTGATAGAATTCGTGGATAAGGTGATAAGGCATCGAAATCCATTCATCCAATTGGTTTTGGACATGTGTAGTTTATAGATTTTATATTATCTTTCCATTTTATTTAAATCGTCAAATAATGATGTCATCGCTGCATCATTATTATGTCATACATAATTAAATTTATTTAATGTCTAAAAATTATAAAAAAATTACTATGATATATGAAATCTTTTTAGCTTTCCATTGAATATTTATAATCAAAATTTGGACTTGTATAACCCCACTTAAAAATTGTTTTCGCAAAACATATTATGTTTGTGTCATTTTCACTTTAACATTAAATAAAAAGTATTTTATGTCATTTCCCAACAAAAGTGGATCCATGGGGTCCCCAAGTTTGGCCATGGCTTGTCTTGGTCGGCCATGACACAACCAATGATGTTGGGACATGTGTCTAGGTCATTTTATATTATTAAAGTATTATTTATTCCTTAAACTACACTAATTACCACTAATCGCGATTAAAAACTTAATAAGTTACTATTCACCAAAAAATTATTTTAATCTCATCGAACCACATTTTACTTCTTAATGACAACCATGTATGTCGGATTTTCAAAATTCAGTACACATTAGTGGTAAACTTTCATTTAACTGAAAAATCAGTTTGCTTGATTACCACTTAGTGGTTTCACTATTCATCAAAAATTGAAGTTTTTCAGAAAATTACCAAAAATTCACTCTTAGCTATATTTGATATTCCGAATTCAAAAATGAAGTCTATTTTACAAAATTCTAATCATATAAGTCACATTAATTAATTTAATAATTAATTCCCGCTGCCAGAGCAAATAGCGTGTTTTTACAAAACAATAAGTATCAAAAGATTGACACCAGTTTAAGTCTAATTTCAAAGTGAAATTGATTCCAATGACCACCATTGGATAAAATGGTAAAAATAGATTCTAATTTTACTTAAAAACCAATTCAAAACATAATCTAATCATATAAATAAATTAGATCAAAAAGAGGTTTTGAATTAAAATGCAACATTTTACACTATTCATAAAAAAAATGAACTTTATCAGAAAGGTACCAAAAATTACACAAAGTAAAATTTGATGTCCCGATTCTTAATAAGAGTTTTATTTGGTCCAAAAGAATTTATAAGAGTGATCAAAACTATATTTAATGACGGTTCACCATTAAAAGGTGATAAGTGAACCTTTAGTGAAAATTAGAGTATAAAAGCCTAAAATTGAACTCTTTCCGTATTTTAAGCCTTTATCTTTTATTGGGTAAATGTAAAAACATCTAAAAACATATCTATTCATATTTTAGTTATTTCTATTCATTCCCGCCAGTACAACGGCTACTTGTTAACTAACATTTAAAATAATATTATTATATTACTAGTGTGCTACGTAAGTTTCAAAGAAACTCATCGTTGCGTATCGGGTACGCTATCGAACATAGCAACCCCTTTTAATTAAAATTCATATTTAATTCTCAAATATTAATAAATATGAAAATTATTTATTCTTTAATTACCTGGGATGTTACATCCTTCCCCCCTTTTGGGAATTGCGTCCTCGCAATTTTATTCACTTATCAAAATAAGTGGGGGTATTTATCCCTCATAGCATTTTCAGATTCCCACGTTGCCTCTTCAATCACATGGTTTTTCCAAAAAACCTTTACCTGATGAATCACCTTATTCCGTAACACTTGCTCCTTATGGTCAAGAATCTGGACCGGTTGTTCCTCATAAGATAGGTTCTCTTCCAGCTGAACTACCTCTGGACTCAAAACATGAGATGGATCTGGCATATACTTTATCAACATCGAAACGTGAAAAACATTGTGTACCTGAGATAAACTCGGAGGTAAAGCCACTCGGTATGCAACTGATCCAACTCTCTCCAGAATTTCGTATGGTCCAATGAACCTTGGACTCAACTTTCCTTTCTTACCAAATCTCATCACACTTTTCCAAGGAGAAACCTTGAGAAAAACATGATCACCTACCTCGAAAGATAGATCCTTCCTCCGGTTATCCGCATAACTCTTCTGCCTGCTCTGAGCTGTTCTCATGTGTTTCTGAATCAGCTGAACTTTTTCTGCCATCTCTTCTACCAATTCTGGTCCCATCAACTTTCTTTCACCCACTTCATCCCAGAAAGCTGGAGTTCGACACCGCTTCCCATATAATGCCTGAAATGGTACCATCTGTATACTGGAATGAAAACTGTTATTATATGAAAACTCAACCAAAGAAAGATGCTGGTCCCAACTTCCCTGATAATCCATAGAACAAGCTCGTAGCATATCCTCCAATGTCTGAATTGTTCGTTCTGACTGCCCATCTGATTGAGGATGAAAAGCTGTACTAAAATTTAATTCAGTACCCAACGACTTCTGAAGGCCTTTCCAAAAGTTAGAAGTAAACCTGGGATCACGATCCGATACAATGGAGAGGGGAACTCCATGTAACCTGACTATCTCTTTAAGATACAAACGGGAAAGTTGATCAAGAGAGAAAGTATCTCGTATAGCAAGGAAATGAGCAGATTTGGTCAAGCGATCAACAATAACCCAGATTGCATTATTACCTCGAGATGTATTTGGTAATCCAACAACAAAGTCCATGGATATATTCTCCCATTTCCACTCTGGCACTGGTAAAGGCTGAAGCATCCCTTTCGGTAACTGCCGCTCAGCTTTAACCTGTTGACAAGTCAAACACTTCACAGTAAAATCAGTAATATCTCTTTTCATTCCATCCCACCAGTAATACTCCCGCAGATCTCTATACATCTTAGTACTGCCCGGATGAACTGAAAACGGAGAACTATGAGCTTCACATAACAACTCTCTCTTCAACTGTGAATCACAAGGCACACATAACCTCTTCACAAACCTCAAAACACAAACACAAACTTATCCAAGAACTCATGGAAAATTTTATTCATAAGGTCCATGAATACAGCAGGTGCATTGGTTAACCCAAAAGGCATAACTACAAATTCATAGTGGACATATCTAGTACGGAACACAATCTTCGGAACATCTGCTTCTTTTACTATCAACTGATGGTACCCCGACCTCAAGTCAATCTTCGAAAAATACTGAGCTCCCTGGAGCTGACACCACTTCATTCGATGGCCCAACATCTGCTGAAGTAGTTGCAAAGGATTTCACCACCCCTTTCTGCTTGTAGTCTAACTGCTTCCCATCACTCAAGCTCCTTGTCGGACACTCGTTTGCATAGTGACCCATCTCATTGCACTTATAACATTTCACTAACTGTAAATCAAATTTATTCTTACCTTCACCTTGATCCTTTTCAGTGCAATCACGAGCCTTATGTCCCATCTTACCACATCGGTAGCACTTTCCAGAATTCAGAAGACATTCCCCAGCATGCCTTTTTCCACATTTATCACAAACTGGAAACTTAGTTTTCTTACCATCAGACTTTTTTGAAGAATTCTTACCTTTCTCCTGCCACCTCGGTCTCTTCTTCTGCTGGTTGTTATAGAAAACTTGGTCATCGGCAAACTCCATTTCCACCTTCTCAGCACATCGAACAAGCTTTTCATAACTTTTAAACTCACGAGAAGCTAATGCCCTTCGATACTTTGGCTTTAATCCTGAGTAAAAACGATTGATTTTACTATCAAGGTCTCGGATAAAATTTGGAGCATACCTTGCCAATCGAGTGAACCTTTCTTCATAGGAAGCCACTGAGTCTTCCTCTTGCCTCAATTCCAAGAATTGCTTTTCCATCCTAAGTCGAACAGCCTTAGGAAAATACTTCTCAAGAAACATACCTTTGAATTCATCCCAGTCAAGAGCATCAATCTCATCGGCATCCCTGATATTTTTAACCATAGACCACCACTGATCTGCTTCACCCTCCAAACGGTAAATAGCAAGACTAACCTTTTGATTGTCTGAACACCCCATGACATCAAAAATCTTCTCCAGTGCTTTAATCCACCCTTCAGCTTGCACAGGGTCAGATGATCCTCTGAATGATGGTGGATGTTGCCTCATGAAATGTTCCACCACTGACATGTTCCTCTGCGGTTGATCTGGCTGATCTCGTGCATGGATACCACCGCCATTTATCGCCTGAGTCAACTGCGCCATTACTGCAACAAACTGTTCAGTTCCAATTCCGACCATTTCTGGATGCTGATTCGGAAGGTTGTCTTCCTCCTGATGTCGTCCCAACATAGCTGCTTTGTTTCCTCTGCGGAAAACCATTCTGAACACCGAAATATCTTAGGCGAAGCAACATGGTAATCCGTAAATGCTATATCATTTCAATCATATTATAATTTAACACTTTTCTAACTCCTAAAGTTGTCTAAACCGACCTCTGATACCAACTATAAGGCCCCAGCCTTAAACCTTACTTAATCTTGAGTTATTACAAGATTACACGTTGAGGATCTTTTCGGGTTTAGAGTTTTAGAGAATTAGATCATAAAACTTGCATTACATTCCACATATAAACAAAGTGGTTACATAAAGATAGTATTCTTCATTCCCATCAATGGAAACACATTTAAAATAAAACATGGATTATTTCTTGACACATCCTTGACTCTATCATCTTATCATGTACCTTTCCCTTGACCTGTGAAAAACATTTCAAAAACTTGGGATGAGCGTAAAAACTCAGTATGGGTTATAAAAACATGGAAAGGAAACATGAGTTCATATATACATAAGAATGAAATCATACTTTACCCATAAAACATAGGCACTTTAACATACCTCATAAAAACATGAATAAATCATATAAATCATAATACGTAAAGGTAACTTGAGGCATTCATAACATTCTTACGTAGGGAGTAACCCTCTTGGTTACGTTTGGAATACCCATCACAGTATATTCCCTAAAATCTCTTCGGAGAAACCTTAACGTTTCACTCCTTCGCGTTACCCAATGCATTGGAGAGCTATAACGGGCTCACCCGCCCTTAGTTTATCACGGAACCACCCGTCTTCATAATAATGCCCAAGAACCATAACATAATCATATCACATAAAACATGCATAAAGGAAACATAACATTTCCACATTTCAATCACGAGATATCAATACAACACATTGATATAATAAAAACATTATGAAAACCATTTTCAATACCAAAATAAAAGAAAAGTAAAACATGGTATTTATTTTTCTTTTAAAAAGGAGGTATGGCTTGTAGAGGAAGCCAAAACTCAAATAACGGTTACGACGGCGGAGAAGTCGTTGTCGCCGCATACGTACGACAAAAACATTCCCTTTTGTCGTTTAGTAAACGCTTCGTATAAAAAAAGATTCCTTTTGAGTAAACGTAAAAGTCAAAGGGGTTTATACACCGTATAAAAGAAAGTTGTGTATAAAATAAAATATGCCTCAACGAAAGGAGATTGAGACGAAGTCCCATACAAAGATAATTTTTAAAATAAAATAGATACATTATGTGTATTTACTATAAGTACACATAAATAAAGTACCAATACAAGATACGACATAATAACATAATGACATAATTTGAAAGTAGGAGATTAACCCAAAGAATGGAAATTGGGTTAAGAAGTTCCCATACCTCGTATCTGACTTGACCCGACCGTTCTTTAAACTCCTGAATAATAAACTTTAGTTAATCTCTACTTGATTATGAATCTTTTCCAAGTTCATTATTTCTTTTATACCATGTTATGAACATCATGAAATCATTTAAGTTAATAATGTTCATTTTGTCGGTATTTGGTTCTTAAGTCAAAAATAGACTTCTTACACTTACATGTTGTTAATTTGGTCAATGTTTCATTATATCCAGAATGTTATTCATGATGTAGATATCATATATGTCATATATATCCAGTACATACATGTATTTAAAATATTACATCACATTAAGAGGTAAGAAATGAAATGCACCGTTCATGGAGACGGTAAGCCGTACGTACGCATGAACGCTACTTCCATTTCTATTTCATATTAATGGAATTAAAACTAAATGAGACTTATGTATATTTTAATTCCAGAATTATATTAATCATTTAGATATATCATTAATTATATATATCCATTATATACATGTACTTTTAACAGTACATTACATTTGGGGATAAGAAATGAAATGCACCGTTCATGGAGACGGTAGTCCGTACGTACGCATGAACGCTACTTTCATTTCTATCTCATACTTTAATGGAAATAAATGACAATGATATATATAGGTATATTATAATTCCAGTATAACATCATATATAATAACTTTAAATCCATCCTTTACACGTCCCACATATGGCCTTAACGAATCACATCACTTTGAGGGGGCGGTAGTCCGCACTTCCTTAAATGAAGATATCGCGTATACCCATAATGGAAGCCATAAAGGTAAGACACAAATGAAAAATACAGAAGCATAAGTAAAACATAAACATATTACATATCATATATAAAAATAGTGACATCATAATGGCCACCTTTGAAGGTGTTAAATGAGTATTGAACAATCATCGTTTCGGGAGGCAGAATTTCGCCATCCACGGAAACCGTATGTTCTTTAACCATTTGATGTAGTTGTGTGAGAGTGTAGCTCAAATAAATCTTATAACAACATCCTAGTATATTGAAGATACTGGTGTTGTTACAAAAGAAGTAAATAAAAAGAGTTTAGGGGGTTGGAGAAGAAAAATAAAACAAATGAACATGAGAGAATGAAATACCTTAAATAGTGTAACTTCTTTTGGTTTGAGCCTAAAGGCTTCCTTTGAAAGGATTCTGCCCAAAGGGAATCCTCTAGGATGAGGAGAGGGATGTGGAGAGAGCAAATGGGCAGGGGTTGGCCGAGCCAAAGGCTTGAAGAGTGTGTGAAATAAGGTGGAGGTGGGGGCCTTTTATAAGAGGAGAGGAGGGGCACTTTTGGAAAGTAAAGAAACATTACTTTATTTGAAAATGTGTTTCGGTTTTAAAAGGTCCCACATTGATAGAATTCGTGGATAAGGTGATAAGGCATCGAAATCCATTCATCCAATTGGTTTTGGACATGTGTAGTTTATAGATTTTATATTATCTTTCCATTTTATTTAAATCGTCAAATAATGATGTCATCGCTGCATCATTATTATGTCATACATAATTAAATTTATTTAATGTCTAAAAATTATAAAAAAATTACTATGATATATGAAATCTTTTTAGCTTTCCATTGAATATTTATAATCAAAATTTGGACTTGTATAACCCCACTTAAAAATTGTTTTCGCAAAACATATTATGTTTGTGTCATTTTCACTTTAACATTAAATAAAAAGTATTTTATGTCATTTCCCAACAAAAGTGGATCCATGGGGTCCCCAAGTTTGGCCATGGCTTGTCTTGGTCGGCCATGACACAACCAATGATGTTGGGACATGTGTCTAGGTCATTTTATATTATTAAAGTATTATTTATTCCTTAAACTACACTAATTACCACTAATCGCGATTAAAAACTTAATAAGTTACTATTCACCAAAAAATTATTTTAATCTCATCGAACCACATTTTACTTCTTAATGACAACCATGTATGTCGGATTTTAAAAATTCAGTACACATTAGTGGTAAACTTTCATTTAACTGAAAAATCAGTTTGCTTGATTACCACTTAGTGGTTTCACTATTCATCAAAAATTGAAGTTTTTCAGAAAATTACCAAAAATTCACTCTAAGCTATATTTGATATTCCGAATTCAAAAATGAAGTCTATTTTACAAAATTCTAATCATATAAGTCACATTAATTAATTTAATAATTAATTCCCGCTGCCAGAGCAAATAGCGTGTTTTTACAAAACAATAAGTATCAAAAGATTGACACCAGTTTAAGTCTAATTTCAAAGTGAAATTGATTCCAATGACCACCATTGGATAAAATGGTAAAAATAGATTCTAATTTTACTTAAAAACCAATTCAAAACATAATCTAATCATATAAATAAATTAGATCAAAAAGAGGTTTTGAATTAAAATGCAACATTTTACACTATTCATAAAAAAAATGAACTTTATCAGAAAGGTACCAAAAATTACACAAAGTAAAATTTGATGTCCCGATTCTTAATAAGAGTTTTATTTGGTCCAAAAGAATGTATAAGAGTGATCAAAACTATATTTAATGACGGTTCACCATTAAAAGGTGATAAGTGAACCTTTAGTGAAAATTAGAGTATAAAAGCCTAAAATTGAACTCTTTCCGTATTTTAAGCCTTTATCTTTTATTGGGTAAATGTAAAAACATCTAAAAACATATCTATTCATATTTTAGTTATTTCTATTCATTCCCGCCAGTACAACGGCTACTTGTTAACTAACATTTAAAATAATATTATTATATTACTAGTGTGCTACGTAAGTTTCAAAGAAACTCATCGTTGCGTATCGGGTACGCTATCGAACATAGCAACCCCTTTTAATTAAAATTCATATTTAATTCTCAAATATTAATAAATATGAAAATTATTTATTCTTTAATTACCTGGGATGTTACAGGTACCTTAGGTTACAACTACCCAAATGAATTTTATGACTACATAGAAATAATTTCTATCCTATAGAATATGAGAGGTGGGGATGGTGTGTCACACCTGAATCATTTCTATCCATGTAGTATGCATTATGTTGGGTCAAGACAAGGTGTATCAACGTTATTTTTCATCAGATGACAGGAGTTTGAAGATTGTATTACTATGAGGTTGGTTTATCAATTGTTAAAATTGTGTTAGTTTTATTATAATTTCATCTCTTTTAGATGGTAATAATGTGTTTTATGGAAACTAACATATAAACCCATCATTATTTATATAAAAAAGTCAACTCAGTCATATGAAAAATATTTTAATGTAAAAACATTAGTACATTGATCAAATCAAAATTGGTTGTGGCTTTAATGTACATCTTGTTCTCATATTCTTAAAATACTATTAAATTATGTATACCTCATATATTATAGGATTCATACTTGATTATTTATCTTTAATATTACATAAGAGGATTCTAGAATGAACCACCATGTGATAACTCTCTCATTAAGGAGCCTCCTTTGGAGGTTGTACCTATTTTGTGTTTGTAGTCATTCCAAATCCCATTGAGTAGCATGTTACACATCCAGTACCATAGTATGGGAAAAAACATAAGGGAAAATAATTAGTTTTAGAGGTTGTGAAACCCCATGATTAATGGTGAGTTAGACCCCAAGAATAATCAGTACTAGAATAAAGTATTTATGTTTATTTTCTACCTTGTTAGGACACCTAATGATCTAATAGAGGTCCCAATGATAAGCATTCATCATAGATCAATAGTGAAATGGTGGAGTGTTGTGAAATTTTCATATAAAGATATGAATCATTAATGTAAATAGATTTATATTCTATTTAGTGAGTAATTATCTCCAGTTAAATTGCATGTATTGTGCATCGATGTGATTTTTCATCTTTTTAAATTCAGAATGATAGTGTCTATGTATATATAAAGGTTCAAAAATCATTAGATTATTTACCAATATGCTTCATGGTATATTCTTCCAATAATTAATCATTGACCATATCCAACATAGTGATAATTTTTTTAGTGTGATACTTCTTTTTATTCATAATTATGTTTTATATATTGAGTGAAAATTAGTTATAGAATGTTTTTTAGTGAAGACAATGACGATAGTTGGTACAAACAGTGTGGACTGAGAATATAGGATTCAGATATCTAATACTGATAGTTTGAAATAGGGATCTAGGAATATAATATAATTGAATAATAATTATTTGGTTATAGGTTCCATTCTTAAGTGATCTTGGGATGATTATAGTAATCCATGACAAATGTGGTGATACAATTGCGATAGTTGGGGAAATCATAGATGGGATTATCAAAACCATTAGGAGGATTCTATTGTTAATGGAATTTCAATACTAATATGTTTAATAGATTAGGTAGATTTATATGGAATTAATATTTTTTGAGTACTTTGGAGTAGTTAGATATGGCTAATGTTTTGACCTATTTCCTTCAACACTACCACCTAGTGCACATAAGGCTCATGGAGTTAGTGTCCAATGATGAGGATAATATCAAGAAGTGGAACCATTGAACTAGAACCACTAAGGATGATTACTGTATTTTTTATGTTATTTATATCTTTTCTACAGTAATAATATACATAGGTTTGTGTAAATATATTCTTTCTAATTCCCTAGTTTGCTACCTAGAGATTGTAGTTGTGCGATTGGATCAACCCTTACATTTGAATAGTACTACTGAATTGGAATTAGTGTAGACACAATTAAAATGAATTTATAAAATAACCCTTGGAGTATATATCATTTTTGGATCACTTTTTTACAATGATAGTTCTATAGTATTTCACACTAGTAATTCACATGCTATACATTGTTTGTTCGCTGATTAACTACTTTAGGTGGATGATGTGGTATCAACATGTTGATGAGATGATGATTTACATCCTATGTGAATCTTAAACCCACACATGGAAGTATATAATCATAAAAAGTAGGATTAAAATAGTAAACTAGTTATTGGATAGTATTACCTTTGGAGAAATAGATGTTGTAATCCTTCAGCTTCCATTAGTGGTGATAGATTATGAGGACATAATCCATGAAAAATTATAAGGATTTCATCCCCAAAGAGTGAAATACTTATTAATAAAATTAAAACAAATGTATTCTATATTACCTTCACCACCATATCAGATGGATATCATAGATCTCAATGAGTTAATGTTTTATATGTAGCAATTTCATATAAAGGGATTTGTCAGATCCAACGTGTCACCATGACCAACTCATTGTTATGTCCAAAAAAAAGTTGGATATGTGGTTGATGTAGTGATATGATTACCATTAACTAAAAAGGTTACCATTATGTATAATTATCCAAAATTTTGGATACAAACATATTCAACCAGCTCATGTTTATGAGATAGTTTTCAAAGATTTACCTATAATCTCACCAACTCCATGTAATATTTTAGGATGATTTCATGCTATAGAAGAGATTTTTATGTCCATATGATCATTGTGGGAAATTTATGATGAATTTCGACATGATGAACACCTCAGTTGTGTTCAAGTGACTCTTGAAAATTAATTCTTACACTTTACTATATCATTTCACAACGATCTTTATTAATGTTAACTGGGAGTACTAAATGTAAATGGAGATGAAGATGACAAACATTAGGATTTTCCTACGAATTATTTAAGGTAAATAAAACTATGAAAATATCTTAATGTTTATCTTTTGGATTCTATAGGTCCAAATTCTTATACACATCATCTCAGAATTGTGTCTTGTAATAGACACTATGATGGTTGAGGTGGCATTATCATGTGAATTACTGATGTCTATGACTATATTATGGTAATTCATTGGGATGTTAGACTACTACCACGTAGTTAAACTCGACATCACTAATATTTTAGAACCCCTGAGCACATGGACTATATAGTTTAATCCTTTAAGGTCAAATGATATTTTATTGTATTTTATTTAGTTGTTGTGTTAGAGAATGTTGAGTGCTTCTATCTAAGGGCATCTATAAGCTGTTGTTTAGTATGCAGTGTCTGTAATTTATTTTGAACTTGGATTTTATGTGTACTATTATACTGGAATAATGTGATTTAATATGGGTATTGATATTCGATACCACATAAGAATGAGTACACAACCCATGACATATAGAAGGAACTATGGTACATTAATATGAATATGTTGATTCATTAACCTATGGATGATTGATTTATCATATATTATTACATTAAGAGTCTCATTTAAATCATCTCATTCAGGATTTTTATCTTCAATATATGGTGATGGTCAATATATCTCTTGGAATAATAATTAAATATACTTATACACTTGATGTAATAGAATGTCGTTAAGGATTCTCCCACCCTAAGATCTTGTTCACAATTGTTAGGTTAGGAGTCCGAGTTATTCACTGTGCTGTAGTTTTCATTAGTATATGGCTATGTTGATTCATATCTCTAATTGATGGTAATTTCATCTCTTCTTATGTATCATACTCGGGAGGCCATGGATGGGAATAAAAAATTTGATATATATTTTTATATCCATTAAAAATGTACTAACATATTTGTTGAATATTTTGTGCATATCATCCTTTTAATAGTGAAGAAGATAGTAAATGTCATATTGTAAAATGGGGTTTAGAGGGAGTTTCATGAATCCCACTTATTAGTACATCCAGATAAGGAAAAGAAGAACCTTGGAATTCAACATTTTTGCTTGTTTATATACATAATGAATGGTGCCTCTGAAATAATCAATTAGTTCCACAATTGATCAAAGGTGAATGAGGAGAATTAGGTTCCAATAGGTATTTCCCAATACCTTGAGGTGGCACATAATGAGTGGAATGGTATCATTATGGAATATTGGGTATGATCCCCCTATAATATTTTGTTCCTGATTCTATATTGTTTATAGTAGGAAAATCCACTGATTCATCATACTTTATAGTTATATTAGGGAAGAGATATTTTGAGATTTTCAGACACCTTTACATATATGATATCGTTTTGATTTACTGAGTTACCCCAACAATAATTTTCTATCATGATAATCAAATCACCTAATGGTGATAGAGTGTTTTACTATAGGAATTTAGGACATAGTTGGCTGTCTTCCCATCATTTCCCCCAGATGGATATTCATAATGGATGGACTATTATTTTTATATAGTTCATTCTATAAGCTAGAATGTTAAAATTCAGCATTATTTTTTAGGATCAAGTACCGATGGTGGAGTTTTTTCAAAACAGAATCTATCATTCAGCCATTATAATGGTTGTATTTGAGGTGTCATATGGGAGAGCCAATAAGTTACCACTATCTTGGACTGACCTAGGATATGAAATCCTAGTCTAGAAGTTGGTTTGAGAATAAAAATTTATGGTATATATCATCTAGGATTAGAAGAGAACTACCTAGAAATTTCATAATTCGAATGTGGAAAATTAAATGTGGACTTTTTAGATTTTTGAGGGATACCATGTATTTCTAAAAGACCCAATTCCAGAAAAATTTTATAGACATTAACAGATAATATAGTTATATATAATACTCATTATCCATTTTTAGATACATAAAATGGTCAATGAGGTGGTTTATCACTCAAGAAAACCTCCATAGTTAGACTAGTCTCATGATATTTTCTATATGTAGTATCTGAGGAGGAATGTTTACATCCTTTCTCAATTTACCTTTATGTGTAAGATGAACAACATGAGTTAAGTTACATTTATAGAGTACCCAGTTAAGGTCATAGATACATTTGTGGAATATCCGTCATGTTCAAGTGATTCCCATATTTCTATTCTAGTGGAATCACAATAATCATAGTTTGAGAAAATGGGAATGTGATACCAAGATAAAATCCTTGTACCCTCATCACTCAGAGTATGTATCTTTCTTTTTGGGATGAAAATCCTTATGGTGGGGATACTGTAATAACTTTATTAATGAATTGATATGACATGAATTATTTTATGTAATATTTTCCATGTTTGTGTTTTTTAAGAAAGGGATTCAAGGCCTGATGTGGAACAATAAAGATATAATAAAAATAATATATAAATTATATAATGTGGATTTTTTTTCAAACAATACAATGACAATGAAATAGTTTCTTACATCTAAAATGTGAGACTTAAATTAAATACATAATGTTGGTTTTACTCTAACCACAACATAACCTTTCTAGAATATGTAGAATTGTTAAATGACTATATTGGGAGAATAAAAAATGGAATGATTTATAATTTATGTAATTGTTTAATTAATTTTATGAACCTAATACTCTCATATATAAACAACACTATGGTAATGAACTATGGTTATAAACCTAAAACAAGAAATTCAGAGAGGTCTATTGGTGGATACCTCTTGGATGGTCTTTGAAAAATAATGGATTTGAGAATGGCGTAATGATATAGAATGATGACCATTATAATGACAATGATGTGTGAACATTCATTATAAGTGATTAATAAAACTTTTGGAATAATTTTTTGTTTTAATTATTTTTATTAATGAATCATCATCCCATGAGGAACAATAAATACACTCGACTAATATATTAATTATTAGGCCAGTCATATGTGAAGATATTGATTTACCTTTCTAAATTTAGTTATTGATTATTTTTTATTATTTCTAATTAGTTTGTTCATTTTACATCACTATAAATGTAATTAATCTTAGTGAACCAAAAAAATCCAAGGATCATTCTTGATACTGTGTTTTAGAGTTTTTCCACCCCATTCATCTTGTGTTCATTGTCAACATTCCATTTAACCAATGGTTTGATAAATTTTCATGGAATGATAATAACACAATTATTAATTGGTTCAATGTATCATTACAATGAGCTAGATATTATATGTAAAAACATGAATGTGGTGTGGCAATGAACACACAAAACTGTGATTTGATCAAATACCCATGGTTTAAGGAATTATGTGAAAATTGAATTGAATAGAAATGATGAGTTATTCTTGAGTGGA
The DNA here is from genome assembly GCA_963277665.1 of Viscum album. NCBI lineage: Eukaryota > Viridiplantae > Streptophyta > Magnoliopsida > Santalales > Viscaceae > Viscum > Viscum album. Next base: position 26,227,887 of record OY728127.1, read on the forward strand.
TTGGGTGACTAAAATCTGGAAACTGGGGAAAAATTGCTTAGTAAACCCTAGATCCATCTATATAATAATATTTTTAATGGAATATAATGTATTGGAGGAAAAGATAGAAGCTCGTGAATGTTTTTTTGGATTTATATAATAATACAAACAACATGGCTTGTAGTCTGATGTAAACATAACATGTGGTACCATATATTATTTTCTTAGGTTTTTTGTCAAAATAAAATTTCACCAACTATGGGGAAACAACCAAAGGATGTGATTTCCATGAATACTCACTTGTAATATACCCTAAAGGTACACAAGAATAGAAACTGACAGGTAGAATGGAATTACCAAATTAGACAAGTATGACTCAATACTCAAAAATAGAGAGGTAAATGAGGTTGAAAATAGTAAAAGGTCAGTCCCTTTACTCAAACATGGATATGTACCCAGAAATATACTAGTTAATTGGAATAGTAAAATAAAATGATCAAGGTATGAAGTGCATGGTGACAATTCGGAGAACACACGATGACCCAGGGTGGGTAAGACACAATGTGTTCTTCATGAACTGGTCGTATACATTCCCCAATGATGTTTCAGTTCCTTGTTCTGTTCACTAAAGGAATGTTTCATAATGGTATATTCCCTCACTCCCTTCACATGATCGTAGTTTACATAAATAACATCCTAAGAATAGGATTTTATACAATATACTGGACTAATCTAAGATAGATCTTTAGGAATACAACTCTATTTAGATTTGTGGGATCCTCTATCATCTCTTCCTTACTATGTGTGGATTTATGAATCAACATGACCATTATGCCAATGATTTGGTCCAATAATTAATTTCTTATTCCAGATAGTGTTTGGTATACCCCATAAGTCCCATGATATATCCCAAAATAGTATATCAATATCTTTGGATTTAGAACACATACTTCATCATGTTGTGATCTCATGAGCATTACATATTGGTTAACTACCATAAAAATTCTAATAATAATGGATTCATTTCACATGGATGAGAGTTACATGAAATATCAATTATAATCTATGGATATTAGTTTTCTTATGTCCTTACCGTGATACTTAGTCAAAATCATGAGAATATTTCGGTTGTTGTTATTTTGTCTCATATTCTGTTTGATAGTCCACTCTGATAATGATATATCTTTTATATTAATTCTTAATATTTTGTAAGTTTGAGGTGTCCTACTTGGTTTTGTTATAATGTTTTATCATTAGGCTATGACTTCATATATTTTTTCTTATGTTTTTTATAAATATTTTTACAGAGTCTAGGGAGGATTTAGAGAATACCGAGCATAGTTTAGCTTGATAGAATATGGCATATACTAGGGGATTATTTTGATAATGGTACCATATTTTCAAAGTAAGTTGGACACCTTATTATTTTTTTATTGGTTTTTTATGACCCTTTATTCATTCCATTAAATTTTTATACACTAATTCTAATATAGATAAGTATGAATGTCATTATGTATCGATTGAATTTTACATATCAATATGGAATTTGTGGATTAGATATTTGTGTGTCTATATATGTTCAATTGTATGAACCCCACAAAAATGATTTTTTTTCCTATATGACACTTTTCTTCTGCCCCTAGACTATTAGAGGCATGATAGGGGTTTCACCGGTGGACAATTAACAGTTAGGTGGAACCAAGTGTGTTGGGTGGTGACATCATTCCATTAAAATAATAACATATCAAAATATATGATATAAATATTTATTATATTGGTATGGTTATAGAAGAATTTAGTTAGGTAGAATAATAAGTAAAATAGAGATGCTTAGATATAGATATCGACTCCTCTTTGAATAAACTCATTTAGATCACTCTAAAAGGGCCATAGGGATGGACAATTGACAACAACTGATCCCCTGATATGTTTCAAGGACTTTTATTAAGAGTCATTTTATATTTATTCCTCAGCTTATTTTCATAGTAATTTTGATAATTAGGGGACTGGTGGTTTCATTATATAATAGAGGGGAAGAGATAAATTGTAATTATATTAATGTATTAAAATAATATAAATTATTTTTCATGTCTATTTGGATCAAAAGTGATATATTTGGATACTAGGATAAAGATAATTTTACATCGTCATATTCCAAAATATTTAAAACATTCTATGTGTTGCTTTTACCCTTATCACTTAGTTTTATTGTTCTAAACCCTATTGAAAATTATCATTATATAAAGGTTTCTTGGTAAATTTTTTTACTATAAATGGAAAATTTAAACATAAGTGGGAAATGGTAGATATTTTACAATAAATCCATTTAATATCATCGGATATAAGACTTTTATGAATTGAAACTATTTAATAAAATAGTATTTAACCTTGGATAGTAGTAAATTAATTATCAGGTGATTCCATAGAGATTAATATTAAAAAATATCATGATAACACTATAATTGTAATTTTGTATTTCAAATCATATCTTATACATTATATTATCTAAAAACATTCATTGAATCACATAACTAAAAAACATTACATTAGAATTATCTAATGTTAACATATTGATTTTTATATGGATTCAACATATAGTATGTCAGTTTTTAATATTGATTTATGGTAATTAGTAAATCCCTAATAACAAAAAAATAATTATCATGATTCAAAAAAAACATTCAATATTAAAAGGATATTTTAATACCAAGAAATATAAATTTTTATCATTTTGAATTAATATTATGGATTTAAAAAAAATATCGATATTTTTTAATTATAAATTATCTCGAAAAGAGATGAAATTAATTATAAAATCAAAATTAAATGAAGTTTACATATAGTGTAATTTAAGAAGAATATGGTTGAAATAGAATAATTTAGTGGAGAAAAGTTAGCTGCTAGTTTGATTTCTAAATCATTATCACATGATTCTTAAAATTTAATTAAGTGATTTAGAGTAACCAAGGAGACAAATATTTTATAATGATACAATTATTTGTTAAAAAATTAATTTAGATATATTTAGAATATTTATAAATATTTATTTAAAATATTAAATTAATTTTTATCAAATTCAATATGAATATGTTTAATAATTCACCTTTAAAATAAATCTGAAAAAAAAATAAGAAAAATGGTATTTCATAAAAATTAATTTTAATGTTCAAATATATTTATATGTTAAAAATAATAATAATATTAGTGGAAATGACTCCAAAAAACAAAAACAAGTGTATACTTTCGTATATTGAAATAATATTCATGGAATCAAATAATGAAATATCAAATATTTAGTACTCATAAAAAAGTAGATCAATATATAAATTCCTATTAAAATTCAATATATAAAATATATATTGTGTTTTCTTTATGAACAATATTATTACTCAATTATTTTCTATGAATATTAGTCAGAACACACATCCAGATACCGTAGAGAAAAAATTAACATAATAATGGGGTGAGGTCTGATGATCATTAAGGGTAAGAATATAGATAAAGCTATCAATAAAAATGGTATAATCAATATGAATGTTTAATAACACAAACACATACCAGTTAATCATTAACATAATCATAATATGGAAAGGTTAAATGATTATAAATTAATTCCATATAAATAATCACTTGACCTTGATAAAATATCAATGTAAATTATAACTAATTAGATAATCTCTTTTCATACAAATAGATGAATTCATAATAATGTAATATATTATTCCATATGCATAAAACACATAGTTTAGACATTTTTTAGATATCTAAAGAATTGTTAATGTCCTCATTCAAAACCCAGTTTCATTTGTCTCATTAGACCAACCAATTAATTTATGGGCTATCTATAACTGGACACCACCCATTACATACTAAATACATTGCATTTTTCAAATTTATTCAGGAAAACAAAGTAAAAATAAATATTTATATTAAAAAAATATATAATGAAATGAAAATAGTTACACAAATTAATAAACATAGTCATTATACATCAAGAGTAAATGGGGTGATATAAAACTATAACATCCCATTTATCATTGTTACATTATATGGAATATTTTATACCTTATTTATGTAACATATATATTCATTATATGATTATTTTTCAAAATCTATAAATGTTGGTCATAGTGATTGGAATACACTATTCACTAAGACGGTTGGTTGTATAAACAAAATAACAATGTTCCCGTATCCCAGAATGAATGGAATTGAAGGAAAATAAATATAAACTAAACATTATTGAATTATAAATATTTTTTCTTTATATTTTTATTAAAAAAATTATTATAGTTACTGTATATTTGAGAATAAATTGAGAAACATTCCATATAGCTAGGTGGGGATTGTATTCCAAACATATACATGAGCGACATTATTATTTTCAAAAGAAATGTATGTCTAGAAGGAATATTAGAAATTATTATTCTAGAATTATAATTATATCCTAAATATCATATAACTATTTTAAATAAATCTTTTCATCCATCCAAGAGTGCTTCTGAAGGAAAATGAATGACAACGGTTCATGGGGTTGTAGTCCACCATACACACGAATTATGATATTGTAACCAATAAAATGGAGATGTATATTGAAACATATAATTCCTTCAACATATTAAGATTCAATTATATTTGAGATAATTTTTTATTATATTTTATTAGTTAATTAATAACTTTATGATGAAAAAGTTGAAAATGAAATGAAGGATCATTTTTAAGAATTTACATGAGAAAGAGAAACATCAACTGGAAATCCTATTTCGAACAATATGGGATCTCTTTTCCATGGATAATATTATCAATAATATATATATGGGTGATGGGTATATATTATTTACCTTTTATTGAGATATATATATTTTGAAGAGTGATTAAGAGGGGGGTGTTCCCTTCTATATTTGATGAATGCGAACTCTCGTAGTAGTTACACGGTAACATCCCAAACGAATAGAAAATGATAATGTTTTTCACATGAAAAAATAATCCATAAAAAAGTTTTTTTGACATTTACATAAGATACTATGTTGATATGTTCATAAAATAATATTTTGACATGTTTAATGGTGATTTTAACCCTAATCTTCTTAGTTCAATCCCATTGTAAACTCGATTTCACCTTAACAAATTTAATTAATTATTACTATTTTCACAATTCATTTTGGTTAAATATTATGTTGAACATATTAGATATTATATATTTTTATAATTCCAAATTTTTAGTAAAATTTTAATATTCCATTCTCATTGGTGGAATATTTGAATTTAAAATTATTCACAATGACGTGATGAGAATGTTTGTTTTCAATGAGAAAGTGATCAAGAGTTTGAGAAGTTATTAAATAAATAGTTTATATTAAAATGATTAAAAATATGAAAAATTAATTAATAGATATATAGTTTAAATTATATCTAATTTAAAATGTTGAAAAATAAAATTTAACATTACAAATAATTTAAATGAAAATGATGTTTTCAATTAAATTTTATTTTTCACTAATGCTATAATATTATCCATTTATAAAAACCCAAAAACAAAATCCTAAAATATTTTTGGTATTATGATTTTAAAAATATATTTTAATTTTTGAAATAAATTTTCTACCTTTTCAAAAAAATATAGATTATGTGTTCAAAGAAAGGCTAAACATCATTTAAGAGAAGTTGCCATTTACAAAAAAACATTTATATTTTTTAAAATGGTTCTAGATTAATATCTGATAAATTTATATCTATTTAATTTATTTAGTACGTGTATAAAGCATAAAATATTCATAAATTAGTTAATTATATTCATAACTACCAATTTAATATTCAGGTTATAATTGTTATGATTGAATAATTACATTTCAATATAGTCTTGTGTTTCGTTTATACCGAGTGTTTTGTGTATAAAAATCTATTAGTGAAATTGAATTTATTTAAACATAATTGTATCATAATGCTTTATGATTTTGTATTCATTTATATGTTTTTTTAAACGACATTAATTCTATCGAACAATATATTCCTATTATATAATGAAATGGTTTAAATTATATTCCTTTAAATAAATTTCGTATTCATAATTTAATATTGATTTTAGTAATCAATGGTTTTATATTAGAAGATACGTTCACCTAAAAACAACACGTTATTACGGTTTAATGAAACATACTATTAATAAGTGACAAAGAGAAGCATAATGTTCATATAGAATAAAACAAACTAGGTTTCTAATTAGATAAAATTTACGGAAGGTGAAGATATGAACCTAAAATAATAATAACACCTATGGATTAATCGAAATTGTTAAATATCATTTTTCAAAAAAAAAAGAGAATGATAAAGATAAATTTAGAAACTGCAAATTCATAAATAGGTGAGGGTAATAATGATAATAGGATATAATTTTCATTTAAGAATCATTTTTATAAAGTGTATGGATTCTTCTACGATATTGACAATCAATAGAAGGAAACAAACTTTTCTTTTTTATTTTATAGAAACAATTTTATAATTTTGTTTTGCTTCTTCAACTTTCAACTCCATTTCTTACTACAAATGTTTAATCTCCAATATTATATATTTTGTTGTATTTTATGTACTAAAAATGAGTTTAGATAGATGGTACAATCCATAAATTTGTAAGATGTTATTCCACATATCATTACTAAAACAAAAATAGTTTAAAGTTGTTATATAGAAACATCCTATGTTTAAATTAATATGTTACATACCTAGTTATCCTTAATTATTTTCCATAATATGTGTGACCACATTTATAAGTATGGTCATAAAAACAATATAATATTATCCAATCCACATAATTATTCTTTCATTGTGACATTTTAAATATGTGGAAATCATTTTCACCAAAAAATTATTAAGTAATGTTTTTATTATTAAAAATATATAATCTATTTTTTTCATATATGTCATAAATCAATACATGAATTAATCTCAATTAATGATGATATAAAACATAAAACCTATTAACATTTTCATGGCCTTAAAAATAACCCCATTAACATCTCATTATATTATCAACAATGAGAATAGATTATTGTTTATCTACCAATAATCATTAATTTTAAAATATGTTCTACTAGTCACTGAATCAATTTTCATGGAAATTGATATGATTTGGAATATTCAGCCAAATTGTTTAGAAAATATTTTTATAGAATAATCATTATACATTTCATGATTTTCAAAAGGATAATATCTTCAATTAAATTGAATTGAAACTTATTTTGTGAATATAAATACATGAGAACATTAATCATTCCTATCCAGTTGCATTAACAGAATAATTTTATCAATGATCTCTTAGAATATTCCAATTTATATTCCTAAGAGATTTGTATAATTAATTTATATATTTCATAATATCATTATAGTGGAATCATTGGATATTGGTAGGCTATTTATATCCCTTTAAATCACATTAATGGTGAAATGTTTTCCTATAAACGCAACCAACTCAGATTCCTTTTATGCATGTACCAAGAATTTCCTTCCCTTTTCTCATTTTGGAAGAAAATCATAATCCCACAATACCATTATACTTTATTTTATCTTTTATATTTCTCATATCATGTAACCCATTAAAGACATATCAGTTGGATAATTATATATTTGTCTTCATTGAATATTGTACTATATCCTTATAGGAATCACAAAATTTGTATCACATCATCACATTACTATATAGGACAATGTCCATAAAATAACTAGTAAATTATTCCTTTTGGATTATGTAAATAGTCTGAAACATGCATTGAAATACATGTAATGTTTTTAACATACAAAGGGACTTATTAATATCCCATTTGTTATAGATTGATGAATTTTCCCTCCATATACACTCATTTCAATTGAGGAATGTATTATTCCAAGAAGAATAATAACACGCCTATCACACGGCTACCAAAATGATTATTTATTTATTTTCAATGAATTGAAATGGAGAACTAGGTTCATATCACATATAAGGAATCTCATTTGGTTCAATAACAAATTATATTCTACTAAATAAAAATCCTTTTATTTTTTATTAATTTTATAAAAAAATCATTATTCTGTTTTTGGATTTGGAAAAATAACTAAATTTATATTTTAAAATACATATGTAGAAATAATATAGGTTAGGATAAAAGGAAATTTTCCTAGGATATGGTTATGAAGTTTACTTAAAAATATAATTGAATTTTAACATCCATTACAATCAATACATGGACCACTATTCTCTACCTTAAGTATGATTTTTATCATGCCAGGGAATCCTCTATAGAAAAAAATGTCATCAAATATGAATGAAAATAGAAATTAAACTATTATTGATGTCTTGGTAGACTAATGTGACACCTATGAAATTTCCCAAAATCCCAAACAAATAGAATTAAAAATAATTTTAATTTATGAAAAAAAATTATTAATTAAAAAAAATCCCCAAATACAATCCTTTCACTAGTCACTTGCAATTTCAATGTGAAAAGTTATCAAAGTGGAATGAGGTAAGAGATAGTGATTGAGATAGAGAGACATATGAAATAAATTGTAATTTTAAGAAAACATAATAGTTAACTAAAAATATAAATCATTTTAATTGAAAAATAAAATAAAAAAATCAAGAAAAGAAATAAAAACTAGTAGTATCCATATATTGCAGTGTAGTAGAATATCCTTGGGAACTGATCACTTCCACTCTAACAAGAATTTTTATTTTTGGGCATCTAGCTTTTCTGGATATCATAAATATTTCATCATGGTAAATGACTTTTAGAGTGGAATATACCATTATTTTTGTCAGATAATACTAATAATTGGATCATTTGGGAATTTCACGTCCAAAAATAGTATTCACAACATGTAATGTTTGTTCGATGAAACTTTTCATAGACTTATTCATACTCTATATTCACTATGTGATTCAAATTATGAAAGGAATTAATAATTTTTTAAAAATGGTTTGGAGCATGTTTTGCCTAGTTTTAGTCTATTTCATCAATTATGAGCCATGGAATTGGTCCTTCACATGTAATTAAACATGGGGCATCATTTACATCATAAAATCATAATTTTATATTTGTTTTCTATCTTAAAGGTTCCAAATCACAAATTAAATATTCTATTGTCTAGGGTACAGACTTCATGATACAAAATGAAGTATCTTTGATATGATCAAATCATCTTAATTAGGCTCATTTTAGAATCATTATTTTTTCCAATGATTAAAACATATAAAATTGAATTTGGAAAATATTAATTAAACAGTGTGTAAAATAATTATTATTTATATAAATAACTTCATGACAAATATGACTATATCGATCCCATGAAACATAGACCATTTGTTCCCTCAATAATGTAACCTCAAGATCATTGAAAAGTTATTTTATTATAAAAACATATATCATTAGAAGAAACAAAATGAAATGTATTATAATGGTAAGATAACATTAAAATCTCATAAAAAATAATTCATTCAAATTATTATTAATAAAATAAATATATAAAATAATGCATTTTACATTCCCCGTTTCAAAATAACAAAATATTTCATTCCCTCTTTTTTGGATTTTTATTTCATTATTAATCTTCATTCCAATTTCAATTTACATCACAATAAATTAATCTCTATCATATCTCATGGAAGTAAATTTAATTATGATTGTGCACATACTATAATAATATTTCTTTTACCATGGTATTTCAAGTTAATTGAAATATTCCCCATTTATTATTAGAAATCATAATTAGGCATGATCGGTTTCAATTATGGTTCAAATGTATCTATGGATTAATGTAGATAGGTGCTACAAAAAATAATATAAAATTACAGGTTTAATATTTAACCAAAATCATGAAAAAAATACACATCCAAATGCAAAAATCCATTAAATAAAAACTCCAATCCACAATGTTTAAAGTTGGAGCATGATATGAGTAATAATAATGAACGGATCACCCTCTGTTTCATTTTTATTTGTTATAATTTTCCCTTTTTAAAATTTTATGGTTAAGATCTATCTAACATCCAACATCTATCCAAATACAATAAAAATATTATCAGTCTAAAAATTATTATTTTTATCTTCAAAAGACTCATCATATTTTTCTAATTTTTTTTTTCTTATTTATTTTATTTTTTTACTTGGAGTTGTAAATAATAAATGTAAATTAAAAGGAATCATCTACCGAAATAACCCAAAATTCCTAAAATATTAATTATATCACAAAGTACCCTAACAACCACCAACCCATACTCATTCATTTAAATTTCATTAAATATACTATCATTTGGATAATAATATATATAATAGGATTGATACAAGGATCATTTCCTAACAATTTTATTCATGAATCCTATGAGAATGATATCGATTAATGTAAATGTGTTTCTTGGTATAAAATGGTTAATCAATAAAGATTCATCAAATTTATTAAAAATTATTTTATTTAGTCATATCATCAATAGAATTCCATGATTTTTCTAACAGAATGCATTCCCTAGAAACTCATGAAATATACTATAGAATGTGGTGGTAAATATTGGATTAGAATATTTTTAAATGATGAGATGGTAAAGTTGTAGAAACCTATTCATTACAATGTAAAAAATAAATATAAACCAATACATATCACTTTTATAAATTATAATCATTCAAAATGCATGAAAAATTTCATCTAAAAAAATAAAATCATCAACCCCAATCTTGAATTTTAAAATTCATCCAATCATGATTAATATTAAAAATTAATTTTACAGGTCTTCTAATCTAATACTGCAAATTGAGGAAATTAAAACATTTCAAAATGATTATTCAATGAAAGTTTGTTTCTTATATTAATACAATAGTAAAACGGTTCGTGTGGGGAATTTAATTATTCATTTGAATCTCAGAAAAATAAAATAATGAGAGTATCATAAAATCATAGTCCCCTAGAATTGAAGCTTTAATTATATTTTATGTGGTCTATTATTTTATATTCTATAGTATTTCGCATCATCAATCCTTTTAATGATGTGAATTTTAATTTCTGGAATATATTTATATAATTTTTTCATAGTGTGATTTCCTTTAATGATGTGGAATCAATTCATAATCTGAGTTGTGTCTAGTTTCATTTGTTTTATGATTCTTCCACATTATACTGATTAGGTGGATATATAAGATAAGAAACACTAGTAATTATATATACCATGAAAATCATGTTAAAATGAATGATGCACTGGGATGAATCATAATTTATTCGGAAAATAAAAAATTGGTATTTAAATACCTAAAAATTAAATAAATTGAAGAGAAGGATAATTATTTTTTTGATCCCCTAGGTGGTACCTCTGTTTTTTTTAAATCCATATGGGAAGTACCAATAATAATCTGTAGTATAATAGTATGTGGATATTCGTTGACATGAACTACACCATGTATTTGTTACCATCATGTAATGCATCTTCATTTTTGTGGAGGACTCCATGGATAGAGTACCCTAGATAATCCCATTCGGAATGATGTATAGGTTACATGGTGGGGTATTATACTATTCGGATCCTCCAGTTGGTCCACTAATAAATGTGAAAACGTATCATCACATTCATGTCCCTACACTATATTGATTTCATCAAAAAATTATTCAAATGGAATGTTAGAATATATTTTAATTTATAAAAAAAATATAAATTATAAACTAATTCAAATATTATTTCCCTATCAAGTAAGCATTTTGAGAAATTGACTCCTATTGAAATGACACTTCGATTGCATCATTGGTATCATAAAGTATATATTAAATGTTATAATGGGGATCACTATGTTCCAAAATATGTGGGTTATATTTTTTATCTTCATTGTCGAATGATAAAATCTATTTCAGATGAATATATTAAATTCATACATTGGGGAGTGATGCATAATTCTATTTCAATATAATTAGAAGAGAATTATTTCAATAAGGGGTAAAAAACCTAGCGGGGTTGAAATTGGTCACATATTCGGCGATACGATCCAATTATTTATGAGACGTAGTATATGGAGGTAATTTTTCATGCTCCACCAGTTGTTCTTCAAATTCCACCACTCGTGTGGTTTCTTCTTTTCCCATGACTAAATATATGTATCTAGATTATGATTCCTCATTTTTGTAGATAGAGAGACCTCATTTCATTTAATCTTATACTAATTCACTCCAAAATTTTCAAATTCTTTTATCATATTACAATCATCAAGATAATCTTCATCTTCACTCCCTATATCGTCATAGTATTCCTAAAATTTTAACTATATAAGGTTGTTTTTTGGGTATTATTCATGTTTTTCCTTAACCCCTTCATAATAATTTCCAATATTATAAAAAAATTGTGCTTCCATTAAATTAGGATAAGGTTTCTCGATGGGTGAATTAAAATGTGTAGTTATCCATTCAATTTTTATGGTCATGACATTTAGAATATCCTACATGATTCAAATTGATCGATTAGATAACCAGTATCAACATCTTCCTCATAAAATATCTCTTTTGTGTAGTGAGTCTATAAAGAATAATCATACTTTGAATACATTATGTATTTTTCAATTGATTATAATATGTAATTTTTCAAATATTTTTAGAAAAAAATAATGATTTAAAGACAACTACAATCCCCATTAATGAAACTAGTTTTGACATGAATATTATAGGGATTTACAAAAGAATATTTATTTTTCCTATTTCAATTTAATGGCTAACTAGTGTCATCACACATGATGATCATCAATATCATTTCTATCTCTATTTCAATTCCACATAATCTATATATATTTATGTTTTTATAAATTTATTCAAATAATTATTTTCTAGTGGTTTGGGTTTGGTAAAAATAATTAAATGAATAATTAAAATAGAAATGAATATTTAAACCTAATGTTGGGTAGAATTAAAGGTTTTTTCCTTAGGTTTGGATATGAAGGTTCCATCAATATTGGATTCTATTTGACAATCCCTTACTTTTATTAAATGGATTTGTATTATATAACAAGAGGGGGGGTTTAGTATTCCTAAGAAACCATGTTGGAAAACTAGATCTTCAAAATATTTTTATGAAATAGAATTGAAATTAGGATCCGGGTCATGCTGGAATATCATTGGACCTAGAAAATTCAATCGTATAGACTACAGATAAAATTAACACAATTATAAATTGAATTGAAATAACTTGTAATTATATGAAACATCCTCAATGCCCAATTCCTTGGATACTCACTTTACATTTCTATGTGAAAATAGTTCATAGTGTAGTGATGGAATACATATTGAAAATTAGAGATAGAGTGATTTGAAATAAATATATATTATAATAAAATAAAATAGTTGAATAAAAATATGAATGTGTAGTATAGAAAACGAAAATAAAAATATAAATATATAGGTAAATATAAGAATAAGTATCCATATAGAAAAATATAATAATAATATTCAGAAAATGAACTATTATCCTATGATTTAGACATCAATTTATAGAGGTTCTAGGTTCATTTTCATTCATTAATTATGTTAGAAATGGTTCTTTATGGTCCAAGATTGTCAAACGGCCATCTACCATTAATTACCTGAATGACTACTAAGTTTGGTTTCTTATGTAATTTCACATCATGAGATGTATTCATGATGGGTAAAGTATGGTGGATTAATATATTCACATGATATTTCACTCTATAAATTAATATTTTGTTTTTATGTTGCATATTAAATTAACTATGTGTAATTTTTTCTTCCAGTATATTTCATCATGTTTTTTCCCGATTCATCAATATTGATCCTAGTAATTCATTCTTCACTCTTCAATCATCATGTATTATCATTTACACCATCAAATAAAAATGTTTTATTGTATTTTTATTTAGTATGCATTTTTACCAGCATCCATCATCACCATTGTGGTGTCGTCTCGACACCCTTCGTGTTACAGTGCAAGGTGTCATCAGTATTCTAAAATAACAAATTTTACATATATTTCCAAAAACTTATCGTACCTTGATATAATACAACTAATCAATTATATACTAGTAATAATATTTATTTAAAGGGTTTAAAATGGTGATCAATATTAAAATAATGAATGAAAATTATGACTCTGTCAATCCCCTGCAAATAGAACGTTCTTTTCTTCAGACATTTATTCTTAATAACATTTCAATGGAATTTTATTCAACCAATATTAAAATTTCAATAGAAATGAAAGGAAATGTTGGATAGTAAAAACTAAAAAATGACCATATGACATAAAATAATACTTTTAACTCATAATTCTTAAAAGTGAGAAAGCCATCAAATCATTTTTCTTTTCCCCTTTTGAAATAAAAACTCCAATACTTCATTCAATTTTTGTATTCAAATTCATTATTAATGGTAATTTTATTTACAATTTCAATCTCATTGAATTATATTCTCTAATAAATCAATTTAATAAAAGTAATTTTAGTTTTTCTAAGATTTCATGTACATGTCATTTACCATAGGCTAGTAAGGAATCGAGAGTCTCCAACTTTTAATAAAAGAAAAAAATATTAATGATGAAGGATTTCAATTGGGGGTCAAATGTATCTATTCCTTTTTTGGGTAGGAAATGAATAGAAAGTATATAAAATAAGTGGGTTTATTCCTTATCACACCAAATGATATTAAAAATTATATCTATTGGAATTCTCCAATAAATGAACATTCCCTTCCCTAATGTTCAATATATATACCTGATACTAGTAAAAATAATGACTAAATCACTAAATATTACTATTTTCTTTTTTATATGTTTTTATTATTTTTCAAAAAATTTTAATAATAGAAAACATACATCCACCACCTAACCACATACTATCAAAATATCATCATTAGGAAAATTAATATTTTTGACCGTCATATGGAAATTCCATTTTTTTTATTTTTTTATTTTTTTATTTTTAGAATGATTGGAGTATAACAACATACTATGACAATGTAACCTCTCTAGAAACTCATATAAACCCCCATAAAATGAACAATATCCCCAACTACAATAAAAAATACTCCAAAACACATATCATTAAAAATATTCTGAAATATACTACTAGTGGGGTTGAAACTTTTAAAATATATTTCAAGCATGGGTCATTTAATAATAATTACATTCATGGATTCTACAAACCAATGAGAAGTTGATGTCATGGTGGGTGATGTAATATATGGATAACAAAATTGATTTATCATGTTAATGATTAATCAATTGAGTCATAACATCCACAAGATTCTATGAATATTCTTTATGTAAACATTCCATAGCCTCAAAATAAATATACTATAGAATGAAAAGGAAAATATTTTTTTACATTTTTTTGGGATGTAGACATATGGTGGTGAAGATTTATCCATATAAATGCACAAAAACAATAATTCAATCCTTATTAGCATTATAAATTCAAAAACAGTTCAAATAAATAAGTAATTTCATTTTCTAAAATCGACCCATCTCTAAATATATTAATTTTCATCATTCCCCACATTCTTAAAAATAAAAAATATTTTACCTAATTCATTAACCTATTTAGGTCAAGATTGAATATTAAAAGAATTAATAATGATTATCCTATGAAACAAATGTATCTCCAAAATGATAATGTATTAAAAGGTTTTATGTGGAGAATAAAATTTTTATTTGAAAGGTATGAAATTAAAATAATAGGATAACCATAAATGAACAAATTAAAACACATACTCTCTTCAAAATGATGCTCTGTTTTGGGTATATGAGGTCTCTTCCATTCTGTTCTATTTCATTTCACATTTTGAATTATTTTTATGCTGTGAATTTCTACTTCACATAAATTTTCTTCATATTTTTTATTATTTTATTTTCTTCCATGATTTTAATTCAATCATAGATGTTAACTAGGTCCAATTTCATCAGTTTTCTTATGGTTCCATATCGTGAGGAGTTGATGGTCCTAATAAATAAAAAAAATCATTTATGTATAAGTTCTTAAAAATTCACATTAAGAATGATAAATGGATTGGGATGCATCAGATTTTATACCAAAAATATATAATTTAAATTTAAAATTCCTAATATAAAATTAAGTAAAAGATAAGAATATTTTATGGTTTTATTACAAATATCAGACATGGGTTTTTAGTACCTCTATATGGTTAGTAAAATATATCATACACTGTAATCATATGGGTGGAGCTTTTTAGGAATTCAACCACCATATTTTATACCAACCATCATTGACATATTTTTATTTTAAATGGTGATCTCCATGGATAGAGTATACCATACAAACCACCTTTTCAATGAGGTGTAGCATGCATAGAGGTGGTTGAATGAATTATTGAACATCAACATAACTTGATGCTTCTTGTAGAAAATCATATTCACTTTCATCTTCCAATTATAGATGTGGGAGACCAAAATAATTTTCAATTATAAGGATAAAAGTTTTTCTCATTTTGAAAAAAAAAATATATTAGACTAATTATTAGTAAAATCACACCCTTTAGAGAAAAATGCTTAGGAATTGGTCACCATAAGAAAGGAAACCTGGATATCCACATGAGAATCACCCAATAGATACAAAATATGATCATGGTTCTCAATGTTCATCCCATAATGTTTATCTTCTATTTCATCATCTTCCTCCATATAAAAATCATATTGATCCAAATCTATAAAATTCATTCAATGGGAAGTGATAAAGAATTCATTTTTGACATCATCAAATTATTTTTTATTATTTATTTGGTCTATATATTATATAGTTTCAACATAAACTTCTTCTTTAGTAAATAGTTACTCATTGATTAAAGTAGTATAAGTTTGAGGAATGTTGTTAGGAACCTCTATTTGTTTTCTAATTTCTCAAAAAAAATTTCTTTTTCATATTCCAGGGAATGAAATATTAAAACAACTACAGATTTTTCTATATTGTATATATGTAGATTTTGTTTCATTTTATCATCTTCCCATTCACTCCAAAATTGACCTCAATATTATTGCATATTCCTAGTACTCATGAACTTTCATCCTAAATCACATGATCTTTAGGAAAATCTTGAATTTGGATTACTATATGGTTTATTTGTTGTATGTATTCATGTTTTTTATCAAACTGTTAGATATATTTAGAAAAATCATGAAAATTGTATGGTTTATGCACATGTCCATTATGAGTTTTCGCAAGGAGTACATTGAAATTTCTAGTTATATTTTCTATTTTATCTACATTTCATCCATTTTATTTTCTCAAACATTGCATCTAATCATTTATGTAAATTTTATAAACTTATTTTTTTTGATATTTTACATATGGGTTGTTACTCCAAGTTGAATAATTGTAATTTGATTATACCCTGGATATTTTTTATTGATTTATATAGACAATTCTTCTTAAAAATGTTTAAAATATAAATAATGATTAAAATACAACTTGTCTCCGAGTTAATGAACCTATTTTTTAAATACATATATTATGGTGGTACAAAAATTATTTATTTGTTTATACTATTTTACACAGGCTAACATAGTTTATCTCATTTGAGAAGAGTCATTTTCTATTCAATCACAAATTATATTCATCATGATCTACATATTTTTTATTAATTTAGTAAAATAAGACAATTTTAAATTTTATATTATAAAAAATGGTTAAATGATGAATTAAAACATAAATTTAGATGCTTATAGATTTCATGTTAGGATTAGAGGACTTGGTATTAGGATTTGGTTACATATTTTCGTTCATTATTTAAATTTATTTGAAATTGTAATACTTTTCCAAAATATAATCATGTTACTTAACCTGGGAAGGGTTTTATTGAGAATAAATACCCCCATTAAAAGGGAAAAGCTACCCCCCATTGGATGAATTTCGAAATCTAATTGGGATTCAATTTGTGGTGAAAAATTTCAAGACCTATGAAATTATACAGTATCCAAAAGAAATAGAATTAAAAATCTTTGAATCGATTATGGAGTGACTAAAAACACCATGAACCTCCCCCACCCCTTGTCAATGTCTCAATTTAGTTTCATTCCATTGTTATGAGAAAATATATCACAGTTTAAAGATGGATGATATAGATATTAAGAGGCATAGAATGGGAGATAGTGATTGAGAGACATATTGTTATTTATAAATCTACATGAATGAAATTGGAATTGGGAGAAAATAAAAACACATGAATTAATATATAATTTTTTTACAAGGGATAATAAATTGAAAAAATAGAAAATAAAGAATATGTAGAAATTTATCAATAACATAATGCCACATTAGATATTTTGGAATAGATCACTTTTATAATGATCTAGCCTTGAATTTCTTGGGCTTCCACGTGATCAATCTATCATGAAGGCATCATAAGTGGGTCTTTATGGACTCATAACTTCAATGGGTCATCCAACATTATTTATGTCAATAAATTAAAGTTTTTTCTAATTATTAATTTCATGTTGTTAATAGTATTCCTCACCTGTAATGATCATGGGTTGAAATGTTTCAGAAGTTATTTGATATAGTAGATTATTCAATGGTTTTCACTTGAAGAATGAAATTCATGAAGTGAAATGTTGATTTTTTTCCACCTAGTATCATCTTTAATCATCAGTTTGGTTCTATGTAATTGGTCCTTCAATTTCACTTCATAATGGTCCATTCATTACAAAATCAAATCTCCATATTTTAGATTCTTTTCTATCAACTTCGGTATGGATTAAATATTTTATGTTTTGGTGTCCCACCACCGGGCTTCACTTCATGGAATGACATTCCATTAGTATCCCAAAATCATCACATTTACAACCATTTTGGAAAAACTCAGATGTATTGTACCAAAATTATACTATTATATAATAATAAGAATAATAATTTAATGTGTTAAAACATTGTGGTTTATTATAAAAATGGAACAAAAATATGACTCAGTCAAGTACCTTAAAATTCATCAAATACATTCTTTTTTTTTCACCCTCATCCTTACTACTATTTTTTATTGACCACTATTGATCTAAATTTAGTGATACATGGAAGACTTATATTATTACATTATACCTTCCCTACTTCTGATAGTGATAGATACCTTCACTGTTGAAATTATCCATTGATCCCATGTAAAAGTATATGTTTCATGAGTGAATGGTTCAGCTTTATAATAAATGAAGTGGTTAATAATTTTTATGTTGTGCGGTGGATCAAGAGACTTCTCTATACAGAAAGGGTTATTACAAATAACATGTGTTATCTACCCTAATATGGTAATAATTTGATGAATTTCATATGCATCAGTTACTCCAACTTAATTGTCATTCCTTGGAGGGAAATCATAATATGGACTAGAAGCATTGATACAGTTCCCATATATTTTATTATGAATAGTTTTTTAATAATTTAATATTCCTGATTAGATAATAAAATATTGAAAAAAAAATTATTTTGTAATCTAGTGAAAAAATTAATTGAAATTGAAAAACAATTAGGCTTATATAATCTCATTATCTTAAAGTGGCCCCTTTAGGGATACCAAAATTTATAAATTCATCATAATGGAATGTATCATCATTTATAATATCCAATTATTATCCACCAAGATGTCCAAACTTGGGGCACAATAGGACCTATTTTCATGCATAATAAGAAAATCAGGTCCCAACCAATTCTTTATTTATAGAGTTATTAATGTTTATATATGTAAATTATAATCAACTCTACTTCAATTATCTTGAAAAGGATATATTTTTAGTAGAATCACATAATATCAACTTCGAATTTTTTTTTTGTTTTTCTTATATTCCTCTCCTTAATGTCAGTTATATGGTTTTGTTCCCAAATAATTGTTTAAAAAATTCAATTTCCTATGTAATCTACATAAATTATTCTCATCCCAACATCAGAAAACCCCAACAAAAAATAGAGGTTTGGTGTGTAGATTGTGACATTATAATGAGATATAAAGAATCATATCCTGAATGTCTTAATATATTAATAGTATTAGAAAACTACATATATAGGGTAATTATTGTTAATAATGGGAAAAAATAGTCAAGTGTTTTCCTTGAGAATTCCGGAATTCCTCATATTGTATCACAACATATCAATAACAAAACTCTTCCATTTTTCTAGGAATTAATATAACATAAGAAATGGGTGAGCTTATATAGTTAGTAAATGAAATCATTTATCAAAAGATATGAATAAATAAGTCATAATCAATATTCGAAGGTAAATAACTTGAATATGTGGCATGTAATCATTAACATGAGAATAATATGACATGAATCAATAATTACCAAATAATTCAATATAAATAATAATATAATAATAGAAAATTAAACATTTATATAATACATAATTGAACAATAACATGAAATATCTATAACTAATTTTTTAATAATGGAAAAAAATTATTGGCATCTAAAATATATAATATATTCTTTATGATAGGATATCTAGAAAAACTATTACGGTCTCTACAAAACCCTGTCTAATATTTCACCTGAGATATGTAGATGCATGGAGGAAAAATATATAACTTATATCCACCCATAACCTTCTATATACAATGAGTAACTCATATTAATGTGGTTCAACATAATCAACATAGACATTTATGTTGAAGAACTAGTATATAATAATTTTACAACTATATTAACTAATAAACATAGTCATATACCATTGAATGTAATATTATTATTATCAAACCAGTATGTACCTAGTAAAAAATATCATAAACAGTATAGAAAAATAATAAAAATTGTATTATTACCACATATCCACAAATATATCATAAGTACTAAAATTTGTTGATGTCGTTGATGAATAAAAATACCATAATAATATCCTTAAAAATTTTACCTAGAAAATAACCTATTCATTTTGAAAATCACCTTTTAAAATTAACATTTCACAAAAAATTTTGAATATATTTTTCCATTAAAAATTCACATAAATTTTTAAAATATGTTCTAGAACATTTTTTGGTCATGGAAGTAAAAAATTTCTCTTTATGTCGTATATTATAAAACAATGATTCCATTCCTATTTTCTATAAAATCTAATCAATAATTGTGTTCTAAATTACATAATGATTGAATTTTTTAAAATTAAAAATATGGAAAAAATTTATTTAATAAATTCTTTTTAAATGTTTAAAATTAATTTTAAAAACATTTTATAAAAGGGGGGTTCTAATGAAATAGTATTTTTTGATCAAAGAGAAAAATAATTTCAGATTTACTAAAAATAATTGATAAAAAACATTTAAATAAAAGAACTGTAAATATGTAACCATTAAATGAGAATGTTCATTAATTACCATATAATTGGAAGACATATTTATTTTAATATATAAATAATTTTTTCCCCAAAGGTATATGTAATCTTAAAAAATCCCAAATAATGATGAGATTGTGAAACAAATACATACCACTATGATAACATTGGAATCATACACACCATGAAAGAAATTACATCAATTGAAACATTAAATAACATGAAACAAAATTTACTCATTACATAACATATCAGATAAGAATGTATATACATCACAACAATGTAATAAGTGTTGATTGTTATATATGTCTCAAAAAAGTAAAAGTGATATGAGAAACTATTAAATCGGGCTCGAATTTATTCACTTATGTTAACACCTCATGAATAATAAATATATGATAATTATAATATAAATTATACTACCTTAATAATATATTAAATACTATATTTTATTTAATTATAGTCTTTTATCACCCATTTATTAATAATAATTCTTTTAAAGATCCAAATTTCAGATAAGAATGGTTCTGTTTTACATTAATGGTTTACTTCAGCAATATTGGTTATTCTTGTATGATAACTACTAAATAATATTCATAATGAAAACGGTGATATATATATATATATATATCATAAATAGTCATTATATTTTCATTTATTGAAATCAAAATATGTTATACATAAAAAATGAATTACACCATTCTTGGAGATGGTGGGTCAGATGTACTAATGAAAAATGATTCCTTTTTTCCAAAAAAGGGAATGAAAAGAACATATATTTTAATTAACCTAAAAATGTTTTTTTATAATTATATATAAAATATATATCAATTACATCAATCCTTATTAAAATATATTATTATATAATAAAAAAACATTTTACACCATTATGTGGAGGAGGTAGTCCATAGATTTTCATGAGTGAAGTTACTCTCTTAAAAAATGACATGGAAGAAGTTATAGGTGATATAATTATTTCATAAGTATAAAAATATAATAAATTACATTTTATGGTTTAAAATATACCATTTCATCCATCCTTGAATAGTGGTGAGGGAAAATGAATGACATTTGTTCGTGAGAAGGTATTCTATCATACAATGAATGATATGTTTATAACCCAACTGACAGAGTATGACATGGATAAATATTATTCCATAATCAAAATGAAAAATATATAAACGGTATATACATTAGGTATTATATTAAAACATTTATTAAATAATTTAATTCGTAAATGAATGAAATCACGTAGACAATACATTTTATGACAATTACATTATATATGTGAAACCACTGTAGGATCTCCTCATTTCTACCATAGGGTTGTCTTTTAGGTAGTACCATAAGTTTTATAATATAAATAAGGGTGTTGGGGATATAATTATTTAGTATTTTGATGAGTTATAGAAATTTAGATGTTGTGAAAATTTCAATGGAGGGAGTGTCATTTTATAAGTAGGTAAGAGAACCCTCTTGGAAATTACATATAAATTCCCCAAAAGAATAAAAAAGAAAAAGACATTCACATGAATAAATATTAAAAATAACCGTATAATGACTTATTTTATCAAATATTGTGGTAATATGTTTATCCAATAAAATTTTTACATTCAATTTTTTCATTTGAACACTTATCTTATTATTTAAAATGAAAGGTAAACCGATTTTTAACTTAATAATTATTATTATTTTTTACAATTTTCACTATTGTATTTTTGAATTATTATTTTGATCAAATTTTTAATAATATGATTTATTCTGAATCTAAATATGTAATGTAATATCTTATATTATCTATCAGGTATATTTCATTTATGTTTCTATTTATGTCCCTTAATTTTGTTAAATATATGTTACCCAATGATCATGAGATGGATCAATGAGGTTTTGAGGGTTCGAGGCCTGAAAGAGAAAGAAAAATTAGTTTTATGACCATGTTTCATGGATTTTGAACTATTCATGAAACCATGTGGGTAACCCGTGTGAATGGGTGGGTTTGGGGTAGTGGCTCACTCACAGTTTTCAACCCGTGTGACCGAGTATTGTTTGAAAAAATTAAAAAAATTACACCCTAGGATTTTTAAGTCTAACATGGGATATTCCTCCTTTGATCCTCCAATAACCCTATATGTGAGATTGAAAGACCCAACCATCCCAAGGGTGATTCTATTTTGATCTTAGGCCATTTAGAGTTTTATTTGTTGGAGATTGAAGCCCATAGTGAGTCTAATATTCTCCGTGTTTCATTTTCTTGATTTTGATTTGTATTCCTCTCCCATCTCCATTCTAGGATCTAAAAATCCTCATTTTCAGTGTGACAATATTTTCCGGAACTAAAAATTTTCCATGTATGTTATAGGTCATAGTGTGAACAACTAGATCCCTTGATGAGTATGTTGATAGGCTAATGTCATGTGAAATAGTTTAAATATGATTAATGATAGGAAAAAAAGTAATTATTGAACATTTTATGTGGTCCAAGAATTGAAATGGTAATTCGGCTAAAGGGGATAAGGAAATGAAAATGGAAATGTGTTAATGGTTCATGGAATTATTTTTAATTCCCATGTTGATTATCGGATTATGGTTGTCATATGCATCGGTTGTGTTGGTTGTGGTATGTTTTGTGAGTATTTAATTAATGAATAAGCATATGCACATGTCTTGGTGATAGGATAAAGGACTAAGGCTCCTCCCACATGTTGGGTTGGACTGATTCTCTATCCCTACCATAGAATACAAGGGTTAGGGAGTCGGAATAATGCTCTATTGCCTTAATGGTTGTATTAAATTGATTTTTTTGGACATAGGATCCAAGTAAAAAGTGATTTATTTATTTTGAAATATGTTATCCACCATGAGGTAGGGAACTTTAATTGTCTCCCTTATGCTTGTGCTGGTTGGTTATGCCTAGTGTGTTGAACATAGGATGAAAGTGAATTAAATAATGAAAATGGTTTGAGTAATTGAAATTGGAAACAATGTTGGGAATGAATCTACTGAACCTCGTTAACTAACCACTTTTGAATTATCATTTATTTAATTTTTATTTATTTTATACTACATGCACTATCTGTTAAACTGTATATTTTGTGGAAAACATTAGTGGTGTCCTACTGAGGTGTACTCAAACCCTACTCAAGCTGTTATTCGGTATCTGTGCAGATTTCAGGAGTGTTGCTGAGGACAATGGAAAGGGACTTATGACAAAGTGTTTGTGTTGGACATGGTACATGCCTGAATGATTTTCCAAAAAAAATATTTATCACCATTTTTGGAGTTTTGGGTTATTTATTTTAGGTTTTTTTCACTCATAATTTTATCATACATGACATATCTACTATTGGCAATGGTTTATACCCAGTTTGGGAAATGGTTATTTATTCTTGATCAATGATTTTCATTCCTTATTCTATAAGTTATGCTTATTATCTATTGTTCATTACTATGGTAAGTGATTATATTCTCCCTAGTTGACAAATTTAGGCCCTCTCTTCTAGTCACCATGCTATGGCGTATGGGGAGGTGTGCTTGAAATCATGTGATGTCCCGACCTGGGGCACCACATAGTGTCACCTCTATCGAGGGATGTAAAAAAGTGGTATCAGAGAATTCCTTATATGTGGATTACTATTTTGGATTGACATATTGGAGGATATGATGTTTTTGTGCCATGGTATTGAGTCTTGTCTAGGAGTAGCTGACCCATGTATGGGGGAAACCCCAAGTCACCCTGGGTGGGAACTGTTGTTTAATTTTTGTGTTGTTAAATTTGATGATATTTCACCATTGGGTGATATTATATCTATTTATGTGATAGTTTTTTGATATATTTATCTTTGTAGGAATGACACTAGGTTGTTCATTCATGCATAATTCTTGTAACCTTTGTATATATGTGACATTCATCATAGTAGACGCACACACACACACATGAGATGGATGTGTGAGACATATATGGTAGAATGTATTTCATTTTATTACTAGTGAAAATTATTTTGTCTAATGAAATGAAAAAATGGGTAAAAAGGGGGAAAATGTAGAATAATAATCCATGGATTAACATTGATAGAGGTTGGTAAGAGAAATAAAATTAAATTGAAGTAATTTGTGATATGGGAAATGTTTGAGTTGGTGTAGAATGTGAGGCATGTATCATTGTGAGTTATTTATCCTTTGTTACCATTATTCCTTGGTAGAAATGGATGTGGGTAGTGTAATGTTATGATAATACCTGTTTGGGTGGTGTAAGTGAAATTGTTTTCTGGTGTCTTGTTTTGATCATTCCTTTCAATCTGTTGAACCTTTATGGATTGTTTTTAACGTTAATGTTTGAAATTATAGTGAAATTACACCACAAATACATGTGTTGGTTGGGTAATAGGAGGTTGTTGCTGAGAATTCTATTGCAGTAGTTTAGGGAGAGGATCTGGGGGTTAATGATAACTTTTAATATGAGTTCTGTGATATCATTGATCATTTTATGTAGATGACAGAATGGGATTTGGAGCGAGTTGCATAGATTAGGTTTCAGTAGACCAGGGTGTTTCAGCTATAACACCCTCCAACAATTACCCAAGAGGGTGGTACTTAGACAGTATTTTTTTGTATAGAGTTTATCCAGACAATTCATGAAAAGCTGGAGACTCCTCCCAAAAAGCGGGTCATGTTAGTAGCCTATATATTACTGGCACATGTGATGCATTGGTACGATATCCTAGTGCAGATCAAATATATATTTTTCATGTTGTTGAAATGTTTTGAAGAATGGTTTTGGAAACATTTCCATCCCAAAAGAGTGTGGTGGGACAATGCTGTAGATTTTATAAGATTGACTTCAACTGCAATGTCAGTGATTGTGTATGTAGATTTGTTCATGGACTAGAAATGTTTTGTTCCCACATTAGTGGGACATGAGGTAGATATAAAGAGGAATACTCAGGAAGGAATTCGACATTAGATTACATCCCAATAAAAAAATTTCAGTTGAAGAGTTTTTCTAAGGGGATGGATAAGGACCTCATCTCATAAGGAAACCTCAAAGAGGCCTTTGGAAGAATACATGCGGTTCTAGTGGGATGAACTTATGGTGATAATTATAATATTATGAATCAATGATTTCAATAATTTTATCTAGAGAAACGATGGGAAACACTCACAAAAACATACTATATTTATCTAGTTAGAGACTGATTTTTCTACAATCAGTGTGGTTTGTTAAGACTTGTGAAATGATAGTGTTCAAGACTAAAACTTTTGTGTATATCAGTATGAAAAATGGACAAGTTGTAGAGATTTTACAAGAACCATGATAGTAAGAAAAATTTTGGAGAACAGAGATCTGTGCAGAGTGAAGTAAAGGGATGGTCACCCTGTATCAGGTATTTAGTTGGAGCTCCAAAGTTTTTACCACTATTGGTGGTGGACACGAAACTCTAGGCTGAGAGCTTTCAAACTAGTAGGGAACTACAATTCATGGTAGTTAGGATAGAACCTATGGAAGAGGGTTTTCTAGACACACAGTTCAGTATACACATGGATGTTGCATGGTTGGTTCATCTACTATTTGAGGTATTAATCTTGTATACTCCACACTCACTATTTCTCTATTTGGAACATGTACCACACTCTCTAATATTTCTTCATATTTAATAGTTGTGTTGGTACTTGTTATGGAATGGGTATGTGTAATTTTGTTGATTGATCCTCTATTGGGGGTGTGATTTGAGGATATCAGATAGTTTAGAGGTTGTTCTATTTTATATAGAACAGTCTTATCCTCAAGATGTCAAGTTTTTATGTGATTTTGAGGAAGGGCAGGCTAGTGTCTTATCATTCCCATATTTATTTTTACCGCTATAGGGTAACATTCACATCTTATGATGGAGACAATTAATTCTTTCATGGTGAGTGGGATGTTTGATCATGCCATGTAGGGACAATATGATTGTTGGTGGAGGAATCACGACCCATGATGCAAGAATTATTCCTGATGATGGAAAATTAGAGCATAATGTTTTAACAAATGTGGTCAATTAGTTTTAGGATGTGTTTCTTGAGGATTTCTCTGGGAAACCACTCAAAAGGGGTGTGGAGTTCTCAATTGAGTTGCATCTAGGGGCAGACGAGTTTCAATTCCACCATATCGAGTGGCACCAGCATAAATCTAGTAAATGGAGGTTCAGTTGGAAGAGTTGGAGATAAGGGATTCATTAAACCTAATACCTTTCCATGGGCATCACATGGGATATATTCCAAGAAGGATGACGGGTTGTTGAATTTATGAGTCTATTACATGATTTGGAATCAGAAGAAGGATAAAAATAGATACAAGCTTCCCAGAATTTGTGACATGTTTTTAAACCTAATGGTGCCTCAATTTTATCTAAGATCGATATGAGATCCGGATACCATCAGTTGAGGGTGTAACCTAGTGAGGTACCACAAAAAATGTTCAACAGCGGGTATGAGTTGTATGATTTTGTGGTGATTCCATTTGGATAGACCAATGCACCAGTGGTGTTTATGGAATTAATGAATAAGAAATTTCTCCCATATTTTTATCAGCTCATGGTTTTCTTTGTTGATGACATCTTTGTGTACACCCGAACTCTATAAAATCATTCAAAATGTCTTTCCATCAACTTTAGTACACATAGATAGAATATTCATTACACTAAGCTATGAAAATTACATTTTGGATTGATAATGTGAATTTTTAGGACACATATATTCTCTTTCAGTTGTGTTAGTGGATCATGATAAGTTGGAGGTTGTAGTGTCTTGGGAGCATCACAAAAGTGTTTATGAAATTCTTAGTTTTCTGGTTTTGGATAGTTATTATCAGAGGTTATGTAGATAATTATATTGTTTTGTAGTGCCACTATCGAGTATAACCAAGATGGGAAGTTATGTTTTAGTGGTCAGAGTCATTAAATAATTCTACTCATTAGTTGAAGAAGCATATGACTACCACACTGATTCTAATCTTACCTAAACTTGGTAAGAAGTGAACCATGTTCTTTGGGGTGTCTAATGTAGGACTCGGGGTAGTGTTAATGTAGGATGATTGGGTTGTAGCTTATGGTTGAAGATAGTTGAGGCCTCATGAATGTAATTACCCTACTCATGACCTTAGGCTAGTTGTGGTGGATTATGACTTATTGTGGTGAATGTGTTTCTTGTTGGGGAATGGTTCATGGTTGTTACTGATCATAATTGTTTTATGTAAATCTTCTACCAGCGGGTTTTGTATATTTGATAGTGAACTGGGGTCTATTACCTATAATCATTTTATTTTTAGTTGGTTTACACATTGGGTAATGGGAATAGTCTTCCATATGTACTGAGGTTAAACACTCAAAATCAAGATGATCTAGAATCGAGCTCTATGTGGTGAATGATGGAGTTGTTTTCTGAAATTCATTTAGTAGTACAAGATAAGCATGTTGTGTTGATCCTTGGGTCTATAAAAATTTTTTCCACACTTTTCTGTTTGGTAAAAGAGTGTTCATTGGAGGATCTTGAGTTTTGAGCTATGAAATAAATTCAATACAGTTTGGAGTCACCTTCTTGCTAGGATGTGGGTGAAGATGAATTTTTTATATGTTTGGGGCCCTGTCGTAGTGCATAAAGGTGATCAAGAAGAGTTTATGCATGATTTACATGCCTCAAAATGGGATGTACATCCTAGAATGACTAAAATGTATCATGGTCATCATCTTCAGTAATGGTGGTTGGGAATGAAGAAAGTGGTGTAGGGTCTATAGCATAATGACTTATATTTCAATAGGTGAAGGAATAATGTCAACTCCCATGGGGGATGTTTCATTCATTTCATATCCTAGTGTTTATATGAAATAATTTAATGAAGGACTTCACAGTGGGTCATCCATGGATTCCTTGGAAGAATGATGCAATATGGGTGATTTTGGTATAATTGGAGAAAGTATCCCATTTTTAATTGATACTTTTGTATAAAAAAGTTGATAAGCTATGTGTGTTATATTTTCTAGATATAGTGAGGTTTCATGGTGTGAAAAGAACCATATTTTCATATCGTGAACCATATTTACCATCGCTCTTCTTTATGGTGTTATAGAGGGTGCTTGAAACTCAGATGTTTTTCTGTATGGCTAATCACCCATAGACTAATGGATAGTCTGAGCATACAATTATTGTATTGGAGGACTTGTTTATAGATAATGTTTGGGATTTATGTATTCTATGTGAGAATAATTTATATATTATTGAGATTTCATAAAAAAATTGTTCTCCGGCTACGATTCAGATAACACCATTTTAGGCCCTCTACAAGAAGATATGTAGATATATATGGGGTTGGTTAGAAGTCGAGTAGTATGATATGTTACGTCTGATTATCATTTAGTGGATGTCAGAAAAGGTCAGTTAATTTGAAAACATATGATAATGACACATAGTAGGATAGTATAATATTCATATCAGTGTTTCATACCACTCTAATTCATAGTGGGTGATAGTGTGTTCCTTTGGATGTCACCAAAGATGGGTCACTATCAAATCCAAAAACAAAGAATGTTGGCACCCTAATATGAGGGGTCATTTTTAATTGTAGAGAGGATTGAAATGGTGGTATACCAGTTGGAACTTTTACAATGGTATAGTGGGATTCATAATATTTACCATGTTTCATAACAACAATAGAGTCACCATGTTCCATCTCATGTGATAAATGTGGATGATGTTGAGCTTGATGCTGATGTGGCTTTTTAAGAGAAAGTGGTTCGTGTTACAGATCATAGTCAGAAGGTCATTGGGGCATGTTTGTGCCTTTGGTTCGTGTATTGTAGAATAATGGAAATGTTTAGAAATATATTTGGGAGCAATAATCTAATATGTGTGCCCAGTAGTCCAATAATTTTCTATAGAAATACAATGATGCTCGGGAAGATTGGATCGAGGGTGAGCTGTCATAAAGTGGGGTGGTTGGAATATACTGGATTATTCAAATCATATTTTTTGTTTTTTATTCAGTTTATGTCACTTATTTTTCATAGATAACTTCCTCCACATGTAAATGAGAATTATCAGGGGTTTTCTGGGGGCTTAGAGCATGAAAGTGGAGGAAAAAGGATCATTCTAGACATGTTTAATGGTTTCACATGGTTGGTTCAAACTGTGTGGAACTCCTAGGAAACGACTTTTGGGGTGATTTTAGGATAGTGGCTCTTGAACTATTTTCAAACCGTTTAGAAAACAATGCGGATAAACCCTTAAAAGGAGTGATTTTGTGATAGTGGATCATTCTTGGTTTTTACACAGTTTGGAAACCGTGCGGGTAAGTTGTATGACCGAATAAAATTATATAACTATATAAAAATTCCAACCCATTATTTTTATATCTAACTCGAGATATTCTTCCGCTCCTCCTCCTCTATCCATATATGTGTGATTGGATGACAAAACCTTACTATGTGTGATTATCTTTCGATCTGAGTCCATTTGGAGCTTTATTGATTGCGTATTGAGGCCTATATAATTCTAATATTATCTTTGTATCCTTTTCCCCATTAAGGATAGTATTTCTCTCCCATATTCATTTGATGCTCTAAAACAACAATTTTTTTGTGAGATATAGGTAGAGGCTTTGAATGGGGATTGAATCGGGTTCCAAGGCTTCATTGATAGAGTGTCTATCAGTTAGTTCATGGTAAGTGATATATATTACAGTTTCTTTTTTGATTTGTGAATGTAAAAAATTGTGCTTTAACATTATTTATTGTTCTTTTGATCCATTTGATATGGTTTTGGAATAATGGGTGCCTAAATGATGAATTGAAACCCTAATAGTCCCCATGGGATGCAATGAGAATGATTTGACCCATTTGAGGTCATCCATGGTGTGCTAATATTTACTGGGACTATAAATTATCAAAGTAAGAGCTAGTTTTTTCTGTGAAAACATAGAGACCTTTTTTGAGTATATTGATAAGGTAATGGAATGTGAAAGGTTAAATATGATTAATCAGATAAAATAAGGGAATTATTCAATATGATTATTGTTATAGACAATTGAATATGAATTAGTCTAAATGTGCTTGGGAAATGTAAATGATAAAATGTGTTATCTGGTCATGGAATGATTTATAATTTGTAGATTTATTGTTGGATTATTAATTTTTTATGCATAAGTTGTGTTTGTTTTCGAATGAATTATATATATTGGATGAATGAATAAGCATTTGAATATGGATTTATGGTGGGATAATGGACTGAGGCTCCTCCCACATTTCTGGTTGGATTTATTCTCTTACCCAACCTTGGAATACATGGTTTGGGGATTTGGACTGATGTTATATGCCTCTAATGGATGTATTCGATGTTACTATATGGAACAAGGCTACAAGGCGAGTGAAATTTATTGATTTTTAAATATGATATCTCTTGTGAGGTAGAGAACTTTACTTGTTTCTCATATTCTTATGTTGGTTTGTTATGCATATTCTATTGAACATAGGATGAAAGTGAATTATATAATGAAAATGGTACAAGTAATTGAAACTGGAAACAATTTTGCAATGGATTATAAAAATTCTCATTAAATAATTGCTTACAAATTGTCATTTATTTACTTTTTATTTATTTTATATCGCATGAATTATTTGTTAGACTCGATATTTTGTAGAAACCATAGGTGGTGGTCTACATAGTTGTACTCACACTATGCTCAGGCCTTCGTTGGGTACCCAAATCGATTTCATGTATGTATCTCAGGACAAGGTCAAGTTCCCTATACTAGGGAGTTGATTAGGACATGGTACGTGCATGGATGAGGTTACATACTTGGAGTCAAGACTCTTTTGGTGAATTTTGTTGTTGTCATAATTTTGGGTGTGGTTCACATGGCATTGTAACATGACATTACATAGATACTATTGGATATGGTTTGTTCCTAGTTTGGGAAATGGTTATTTAGGATTATTTATTTATTTTCTTACCTTGTTCTATGATTTATTCTTATTATATATTGTTTAACACTCTTGTCAGAGGGTATAGTCTCCCCACATTACAAATTTTGACCCTCGCTTCTAGTCAGCGACCTCTGGTATATGGGGAGACGTGTTGGAGGTCATTTGATGTCCCGTTTCAGGGCACTGTTTTGAGGCTCCCTAGCATGGGATGTTATATGGATTCAATTTTTCCATGAAATAGTCACAAAATTTTAATTTTTTTTTAAATTAATCATGTAGATGCGATGAGAAAGCCAGTTTTGAAAGGAATAATATTTAAAATTATCACAGTGTTTATAACAATATTTCCCCATCAAATCTATCCAATGATGAAAATTGGATTAATATATTTGTTTGTAAAATAATTTAGTTTTCAAAATTAAAAAATTAATTTCTGTTTAAAAATAATTTAATCAAATATATATATTTTTCAATAAGAATTTTATATTATTCACTATTCATCAAAAAATGATACTTTTCAAGAAAATACCAAAAATATACTCAATGATAATTTTGATATGATAATATTAGTATTGAATTTTACATTTATAAAATTACTTTTCTAAAAGTGGTAAAAATTTAATCATAAAATATGGTAACAATGATTATCTAAACCACAATTTAGGAAAATATAGTTTTTTTAATTCATTCAAATGGATCTAACATAATCAACAATGTGTAAATATAAAATTAATTTCTTTTATACATTTTGAAATGATATAATTTTTCATAAATTAGATAGCATTATTCGTACACACCAATTTAATGGAATGGTTATAATGATCCTGTTTATATTATAACATTTTAATAGAGTATCATTTTTATTTTAACCATGGTATTGTGTTAATCACAATCTATAGGTGAGAATGAACATATTTAAAACGAAATGTATCAAAAATTCTAGAGATTTTTTATTCTATTCTAATATTTTTTTCCTGTAACAAACATTATCAAACACGATATTCCTATATTATAATATATTGGGGTTCCAATAATTTTTATTTCAATGAAAGTAATTTGAATATTATTTTTCAAAAGGGGATAATTAAAATTTTAATGAAATTAAATTAATAATGGGAATGGATATGAATAATATTTAATAGATTTTTTCAATAAAATCAGTAATTTTTTTTTATTTGATGAAAAATCAATTCTTTCAAGAAATCAAAAAAAAATATCTGAAATATGATTTCCTTATACATATTTCATAAATTATATCCTTGAGATAAAATTATATTTTTTAAAATATGGGAATTTAATAGTAATATTTACTCGTAAAATGAAATACAAACATTTAAAAAAACATTATTTATTATGTAAATAAACATCACTAATAGTTGATTGGTTATTTTTTAAAAAATTATTCCTTTAATTTTTATTCAATATTAACAAAAATAATATTTTTAATAGTTTTGATAATGTAAATCATAAAATAAAATTAAATAGGTATGTGAATACTATTATTAATAAAATTTATTATTTGTATTGTATATGAGAATTTTCATAAATCTCAGTGTTGTGTGTTACGAAAGATATAATAAT
This sequence comes from Viscum album, assembly GCA_963277665.1. NCBI lineage: Eukaryota > Viridiplantae > Streptophyta > Magnoliopsida > Santalales > Viscaceae > Viscum > Viscum album. The sequence continues at coordinate 26,261,665 of OY728127.1, forward strand.
TGTTAATATATAAAAGAAATTATTTTGTGTTATAATAACCCATATCTTCATTGATGTACATATCATTTATTTCCCTTTAAATAACAGTATAAATATTAAATTGATGTCAATTTTGGATGAGGAATGAGTACATAGAGATGTTAAGGGTGTCATGGGCTAGTTTATAGCCCATAATCCAACTATTAGGGTGATTTATTCATGGATCACTTTTAGTTCCAATAATGCTGGGAAGGTTGCATAGTTTGAAAAATTGAGTATGGTATGTCCTAAGAGCAAGGATTCCCACATGTTTGGATCAAACTATGAAACTTCAAGGGAACGGTTATGTAAGGATATTTGTAATTTTCACAAGGTAGTTTCTCACAATTTTTTCTTGGGTTTTCAAACTATGTTGACAAACCATTCGTGGTTCCCTCTTCCTAAAATGTACCATTAATGGTTGGCACATGGTTTGGGCATTCTTCTGCCAAACAGTGCAATTCCCAATTTTTGGTGGAATTCCAATTTATCCCTAATTAAAAATCTCTACATAACCCTATTTTTATTCCTTCTCCAACACAAAAAGATCACCATTTGGAGGTCCTCTATGACACGTAAAATATTAATTGAAGAATCTCGTTTTTCTATTATCCAATTAGAGTGTCACTCATCTTGTCGGATTCAGATTAATGAGTACCTAATTTATTTTTACTATTGTTATTTTCATTTTATATCAGCTGGTCCATTAAGATGAATGCTAATTTTCCCAATTAATAGTTTCTTCATCCTTTATTCGATTTTCTCCCTATCTGAGCTAAAACATGAGATGGTAGTAGATGATATAAGAACTAAGATCATATTTTTGGTGGGCTCATTCCTCTCATTAAATTTTATTGTGTTTATATATTTTTGTTGTCTCACATGCTCGATTCATGGAGCATCTCCATTGAAATGTGTTTTAATCATTGAGTTGATTTTTTTTCCTAGAATATTTTTTAAAAGTGGAAACAAATGAATTTTTATAGGTTTAATTAATTTAAATTGAAAACATCCATTTGCGTGTGTCATTTAAATAAATGGTCCATTTGATGTAATATGAATTAGATTCCTTATGGTGTTCCCTTTATTCCATGTGTATGGATTTTAGAAAATGATTTAAATTAGTCAAATGAATTATGAATTATTTTGTGATTTAAATTGTAATTGAATTGATTATATTGGAACAGAGAACTAAACATGTCCCTTGGCCATTTCCATGTACTGGCATGCTATGCTTGAGATTATCGTGTAATATGTAATTCCCACATGAGTAATTATAGGTCGACCCTTCTAATCATGTAACATGATTTGAGACACCTTCTAAGGTTCAATTTTAATGGAATTTTCATGGTTTAGACCATGAGATAGGTTATTATTTTCATTAAATGATTTAATTCATTTAATGATTATATTCCTTGGGGTGACACATGGATTGATAAGTGAATTTCATGGAAAAACTCTAATGGCTTGAACATTGCTTATTCCTATGTGATACCTGGAGTCCCCGGTGGATTTCTAAAGATATAATCTGAGGATTCATTATTTATATGTTTATTGATACAAGGATTTATATAAGAACACCATGGATGGACTCAAATGTGAATTTGATCATATTTATATGGGTGATACAGGGGCTCCCATAGTAAAAAATGAATGATGGACTCGATTTTTAGAGATGTTAAATAACACATAGAGCCATAAATGGGTTCTCGAGGATCAAAATGGATGGGTTTGTAGGGAGTCAGTTTGTATTATATCTAGAGGAATACATGGATTCAAAATTAGGATTTCCATGGATGGTACCCAGTTCAAAATGAATAAAGGATGAAAAGTGTTTTATAATTCTCCTTCCAAGCTAAAGAAAACACATGGATTCTATCTTTGTTTAAACAAACATGATATCCAATATAGGAATAAATAGTTCATAATATCATAGGGGATGTCAGGATATGTTCCCAATATAGATAATTATAAATTAAATGGATTCGAGTAATTAATTGACCATCCGTCTAAATTTTATAGCATGAATATTAAATAAGATAGTTATTTTCAAAAAGAAATTGATAAAATGAACTTGAATATAAATAATAACCTTGATATTATTGGATGATTACATTAAATATTACTTTTATATGTTATATTACTACATTCACAATGATTTCATTTTTTATTTAGTTATTGGATGTCACATACCTTAGGAGGTTTCTTATTGGGGTTATGTCTCACACCTGGTTTATCCCACCTTTTATTCCCAACAATTCTATATGATTTAATGTATGGATAAGGGAAAGATCCCTACTATATGTTATTAATTTTTTCATAGGAGTAGTGGAGCATGTGTCTGATCTACGGTTCGTGATGGTAGTTTAATAATTTTGTACTTTTAAAAATTTTGTTAAACTTATTGCATCTCTTCCTTGTAAACATTTTTTTTGTTGATTTCATAGTGATATATAACATGTATCATCATTTTTTGTATATGTGGTGACTTATGTCACTGAATATATATTAGTATTTTTTTATTTAATAAGTTTATATTTATTATTATTCTTTTTATACTTGTATATTATTAATAGTCTGATGTGATACACTATGGTAATCAGGGAACAATACCACAAGGTAGACACCTAGGCCCTCACTATTAGTCATCATCCTCGAGAGTTTAGGGATATGTGCATGAGGCCTTTTGGCCAACCGAGCATGGGGATCCATATAGTGGAATCGTAATCAAGGACATTAAAATTTGAATCAAAGGAATAATTACTGGGTTTCAATGTTATTTTGCGATAATAGAAAGGTATAGTGACAAATAGTGGGTTAGTAATAAGATGTTCTTAGGAGTATTGAAAAAAAATAAAGGATAATTCAAAATTTCAATTTATAGGATTATTGTTTTCTATATTTGGATTATTATAGATGATTCCATTCCACTATTGGCTAATTCACATGAATTGTGTTTTTTATTCACATGATTATAGGTTCTACTATGTTGTAACTCAGTGAGAAGAGGGTATGACATCTCCTGCATCATTTTAGAAACATTAGAGTAATCACATTCCATGTATAATGGCTTTCCATTTATGATTAATTACATGTTTCAAGGTATTATGATAGGTTTCATTATAGATATACCTACTATTCTGATCGGTATTCAAGAATGTGATGTAGTCTGAATTAGGTGGATACCAAAATTTTGTTTTGATTGGGTATTAAATTTAATAGATTTTAATTTGGTGAACCATTGGTTCCACCTTTTTAAATGAACTCTAATATATATATACATATTAATGTATAATGAATTTAAATGGAAATTAATATAATAATTTAAGTGAAAATGAATTAGAAAATAGAATTTATTACAGCAAATAACATGACTCGGGGACGACCATATTACATGGTAGTAATTGGTGTCTCTTTCTTGTATTTAATCTATGCACCACCAAAACTAGACTCATTGAGTATGAAGAGGGGTGTGTTCTTAGATGGTAATACTTGTAACCATCATGTTTAAACGTTTTTGTTTTGAAGATGTGAGAGTTCATAATAATCTTTATATGAGTCTTGAAAATTACATATATAGAGGTCTGTTGTTGAGATGTCCTCTAGGAATACTCAAGGTGGTTGGTGATGACCATACACCAGATGGGGTTGGACCTTAGCTACTAGTGGATCCTCCAGTAGTTATAGTAGAGGAACGGGTAGTAGTACAAGACATTGGTACTGAGGAACAGTTCTATGAGTGATTCATTTGAATCATGTAGACCATTCCAGGAGCACCATGACATTCCCTATCTATGGATGTGATGTCTCATGTGTTCCAACAGAATTATCGATTCACATTTTTTGGGGATAGAGGACCTCAAGATGTAGATTCATGGTTCGATGCTATGATATTCGTCCTTGATCATCATGAAACTCCTCCCAAGAGGAGTGTAAAACAATCTATATATATGTGTCATGATTCTACTAGGAGATGGTGGGATGTTATTACTCATACGTATCATCATTGGGAAATATTCTTGGAGGTATTTTCATATGAACATCGATGACTATTTCTATCTATATACTCTGAAGGTCAATAGTTATTGGGTGTTTCTACATTTCAAGAATGGTGCATTATCAGTTAAGGAATATTTAGCATGTTTTACTGATCTCCATCTCTTCTCACCTATTTGATGGGTGATGAGCTATCAAAATCCCAAAAACCCATGAATGGTATCAGGTTTGTAATATGATCATATGTGACTTTATTCACATTAAAACCATTTTAGGAATACCATTAGGATCTTGTCACAGATCATAATTTTTCCCCTTCCAACCAATGAGAGACGGTCTGAACTGTCTCAACATTTAGGAGAGAGGTATTCATTTACTCATCACGAAGGGTGAAGTAATACATATGGCTGATCAGCCCATGGGGGTGGTCATGGTTGTGGTAGTGAAACACCAGGTTTACAGCTACATAAGGGTAGGTTTTCTCAAGGTATCTAGATAGTGTAGTAGGGTCATGGTACATGCCCAGTATAAATAGTGAAATAATCCCTTGATGAGAAGGATCTCAAATGTTCCACTATTAAGGGTACTATTACGGTAGCCTCCACATTATCTTTTATACATTTTGATATAATAACTTCACATAGTTTTATATTAGTCCCTATTTTGGAGATCCATGGGATTAGTTTTCATAATTTTTATGGATTTATGGTGATTTCCGCTCTATTGGGGATTAGAACTCATGATGTATGTTAGTCCAAGGAGTTCCCCCATGAGATTGCTGGGTGTCACATCATATATGAACTCTTTTTCATCTTGATTACAGGTATTGACATCATACTTGAGATGGAATATATGGTCAATTTTCATTCTTTCATTTACTTCTATTGATTTAGGGTTACCTTCCCACTAGTAGAGGGTGGAGAGATCATTCACAAAGCTAAATGTGATGTTTAAGAGAGTTGATATAGACCCGAGCATCTTGCGTTGGGTGGGATGAAAACCAATGTTGTGTGTTTATAAATGAATAAAATGTATCTTATCAAAAATATTTTCATCCAGTAGTTGATTATTTTAGGGATGTTTTTGTAGATGACTTTTCAAGAATAACTATAGTGAGAGAGGTCAAGTTCCATATAGAAATAGTTTATAGAGAAGAACTGTTATTCATTCATCCATATAGGTTAGATAGTACTGAGATGAAATAGCTTAGGACACCAAAATATGATTTAGTTTATAATGTTTTTATCTGACACGGTATTTTTCCATGGGTTTCTCTGATATTGTGTTTTCAAAAATAGAGGATAATACCCTCAAGATATGTGTAGATTACCCAAAATTCAAACAACTTAAGGTTATGAACTATTTTATTCAACAATATATATATGACCACTTCAATTATCTCATAGGATATCGGTTTTTATGAAAGATTTATTCTAGATTTGGGTATCATTTGGTGTTTTTTATACAATAAGATAGACCTCACACAAAATATTGTAGCAGGAATGGTCTATATAAGAATTTGGATATGCCTTTTGATCTCACAAATGTTCTAATGGTCTTCAGTGAACAGATGAACTGAGTGTTACATCCTTATCTTGATTCATTTATAGTGGTTCTCATGGAAGATATCATGGAATATTCTCAAAAATTAAACGACCATGCCAAACATCATGATATCATATTGTATACACATATTCAGAATCATTTATACACTTGGTTCACCAAGTTCTACTTAGGGATAGACCATATTATCTTTATAGGTCACATCATCTCAAAGACATGAATACCCGTTATCCTAGAAAATTTTAGAGATGTGATTTCCATGATGTATCTAATGAATTCCTTTGAGGGGTGGTGTTTTTTGGTGATAGTAGGTTACTACATGAATTTTAGAGAAGACTCAAAAAACCAAGTGGCACATATAATTGGAATTAATAAGAACAATGTGATGTTTTATGGTAAGATTCCTATAATATGGTCATTTTGGAATGAAATAAGAGATTGAATTCAGTACCAATACAGATCTTGCTAGAGCTTACTATGAGTTACATTGTGTACATAGATGAATTTGGTATTTAGATGGGGCTAGTTAATATGATGGACAATAGAGTAATAGCTTATGGGATTTCGAATTAGACCCCACATGATAGGAAATACCCAATGCATGATCTCAAGTTATCTGTAGTTGTTTACATAATTTGATGTTGGAGACATTACTTACATGGAGTATATTTTTTAATGTTCACAGAACCAAAAATCCTAATGTACGTATTTACATAGCGTGATATAATCCCAATACTAGGATGGTGGTTTTAATACCTATAATATAATGATTTTAGGATTTCTCTCATGCAAGGTAAAGGCATTGGAGTAGAAAATGCACTTAGTTGGAGGAATCATATACTTGTAGTTCAAGATTCCAATAGTGAATGGTATCTCATTGATTTGTTATAATGGATTCAATTAATGATGGGAGACATTCATGGGATTAAATTTCATCATACTTTTCTATTACCTCTACCCTTCTAGATAGAGTTAGAATGAGGATGATATATGTCTCAGAAGGCCCACTATAATACGGAAGTGAGGGCGAAAAGACCCTCCTATTGGTTTTAATTTAGGTGAGGATGAAATTCTACATGTATGTAGACACATATAGGTCTCTTTAGACATTTAAATGAAAATGATGTTAGATTTTCATGTTTCATCATGTCCAGTGCAACCTAGCATCACCGTGATATATCATGAATAAAATACCTAGTCATTGTGTATGGGTATGAACAAATATGTAGCTTTTTCCGGAGTTATTCCACATATCATTAGTTGAAGGCGTAATACTGGAGACTTGATGAGTGTTTTCAATATCTATCCATTCCTATGAAGAAATGGAATTGTGTCACAATGTATTTAGTGATTGGTTTAATAATGTGAACATGATATAATAATTATGTATAGGTTTTTTCTCATAGGATACTTTAGATTAAAAATTCCCTACCTATCAAGGATATCATTTGTGTGGATTATTTCGGAAGGTTGTTCATCCTTGATATAGTACAATTTATCGGGGTCCCAAATATTATAATTTTATAATGGTACAAAAGTTTTATGTTATATCTCTAGAAAGGGATATAGAGGGTGTTGGGTACATAGTTTATTCTAAGCATAGAAAAACACCCCAAGATAGATGGCCAACTTGAGAGCACAATTCAGGTTATTAAGGACATGCAGAAAGAATGTGTCCTAAATTTTAGGGCATCATGGGGGAGGAATATACCGCTAGATTAATTATCCTAAAATATTACCTTTTAGGATTATTTTTAGATGTATCATTGTGAGAAATTTTAATGTAGTCCATGTTATCAACTCTGTGATTGTTAGAGGAATGAGATGTAGCTATTATTGGACCTCCTCTTATCGAGGAGGCCTAAGATAAGGTGTTGCTGATTCTGAAGTGGGTGGAAACTACATAGTATCATCATAAATAATACATTGATCGCCATGGATAGCCTCTAGTGTATGGGGTTAGTGACCTATTTTTCATGAAAGTTTCATCGACATTGGGATGCATGAGGATCAGAAGACATGGTAAGAATTCATCACGTTAGGTAAGTCCGTATGAGATTCTAGAGTGGGTCATGCTAGTATACTATCAATTGAAATTTCTTAATAGGTACTAATATATACATTTCATCTTCTATGTTTCTCAAACTACAATGTTAATAATCATAATCGTCTCATTCCATTTAACCAGAGGAGTTTTAATTTCTGGTAGATGATTCTGTTTTAGTGTATATGATACCTGTAGTGGATTCTAGAATGAATTTTCTCTAGGCTAGTATAGTTATTTTTTATAGGTTCTATGGATGAACAATTAGGTACCTGATAATTGATATGTGTATGATGTCAATGTACAATCCCAGTGGTCATAGTTATTCTCTGACATTCTTGTCCAATCTTGAGAATGAAAATTGGGGAAATTTTTTTAAAAGGGGGGGTGTTGGTAAGAATATGGGTTTTTTAGATGTAATGATCTTATAATTACTATGAATTATATGTATAAATTTCTATATATGGACAATTATGAATTCCCAAAACAGTTATAGATGTTTCGGGGGGGGGGGTGTTTGGGGCTTGTTCAGAGCCCGAAACAAAAAATTTGTGTGTAATTATAACTAGTGCATGGTTATTTGAAACCAAGATGGGTAGGACAAATGGTATTACAAAACATATGATGAATGGGTATAGAGTTGGGGAATACCATATGATTAGACTAAGGCATGTGGTTTTAGGTGAAAGACTATGTGGAGATATGTCCAATTATGAAAGTGGATTATCGCAAAGTCTATGTATAGTATATCATACTGTGTAGGGTTCCCTCTTCCTAAATTAGACCACACATGGGTGGGGAATGGTTTGAAAACAGTGTAGCCAAACTGTAAGATTCCAAATTTTGGATTAAATACCAATTTTTAACAAAATTAAAAAACTATTTCTAACCCTATTTTAATTCATTCTCACGCAAATCATGCCCTATATTTTGGGATCCTCTTTGAAGACTAATCTAGTAATTTAATAGTAACCCTTATCAGATCTCTATTTTAAAGACTGATCATCTCATTGGATCTGCATTGATGAGTACTCAATTCTTTTTTAGTTTCTCATAAAATGATTTGGCAACGATTGTTCTATTTGGGTGATTGATATTTTTCGTTATTAATTTGTTCTTCATCTATTATTTTATTTTCTCTTAATTTGAGTCAAATGAAAAGATATTACATGATGATCAATTAAATATGAACCTATGATAGGTTATCTAATTCGATTTTATAATATTTGACGTGGTTATATATTTTCATTGTCCCACATACACAATTCTCAGACAGTTTCACATAAAATGAGTATTAATCCGTGAGTTGGTTTTTTAGAATCGAATATGTATTTAAAGAGGCCAACGATGAATTGTTATAGGTTGAATACCATGAAAAAGAATCCACCCCTTTGGATGTGTTGATTAATTAAATGTTCCATTTTATGGAATATGAGTTGAATGGCTTCGGTTGTTCCCTTTACCCTTTGTCAATGTATTTTTAACAATTATTTAAAATGATGAATTGAATTGTGAATCAATTTTTGATATCAATTGTAAATGTAATGATTAAATATGGAGGGATTAATGAACATGAACCTTGTAAATTTCCATGTAATGGCTTGTTAATCTTGAGATTATTATTTAAAATAAAATTCCCACGTCAGTAATTAAGGAGAAAGCCTTATATAATTCACCCATAATTTTAGTCACCTTATAAGCTGCGTTTAAAATGTAATGTTCTTGGTTTTGACCAAGACCATTTTAAATGTTTTGATTAAATTATTCAATTAGTTAAATGCTTATACTGATTTGGGAGACACATGGATTAATTAGATAATTCCATGTATAGAATCAATTAGATTTACCATTCTTATTCTTGGGTGATTCATGGTCTCACTAGAGTACTACCAAAGATAGACTCTGTGGTTTTTCTATTTATATGTCGGGTGATTCATGAATCATCTGATAATTACATGGAATAACTCAAAAGGGAATTTTATCATATTTTCATATCTAATACGTGGGTTCCCATAGTGGGGAGAAAAGTATATACTAAACTAGAAGTGATAATATACCCCACATAGAGCAACGCAAAGGTTCTTAAGGATTTCAACTAGTAGGATAGTAGGGTAATGGTTTATGTTATCTGTTGGGCAATACCTAGATTCCAAATTAGGATTTCCATAGATGGGAGTAGATTTATAAATGAATAGTGGTTGAAATGAGTTTTAGGATGTGTCTACCAATCCAATATATAATTATAGATTAGGTATTTATTAACAATTATTAGATAGCCTGTTTAGGTATCCTTGGATCATAATATCATGTGGGATATCATGGTACATGATGGGTATCATGACATATAAATTAATTGTAATTGAATCATTAGTTGAAAATATATATAAATGATATAGTCTATACTACAATATCAGAGACTTGTCTTCTAAATTAATTGAATATAAATGACACCATGAGATTTAAATGATTTTTTCAGTCAATACATCTTTTACTTTCTTCATTACTTCATATATGTAATTTTCATTATATATTAACTAACATGATGGAACATATAGTGGTTGGTTTGCTGAATGGATTATGTCTCACACCCTATTTGGTCCACATTTGGTACCCAAATAGACTATATGATTGAAGGTAAAAATAAAGGAAATGTACCACCTACCAATTCTTGATTGCTTCTCAGGGGTAGAAGAGCATGGGACTGAGAAGATGAATATGATTATATATGTATACTTTGGGTAATTTTTCTGAATTTTTTCATTTATTGTATATCATCCATGTATACATGTTTTTCCTAATTTGTTAGAGATATATGAAATGTATTATCGTTTTCTCTATGAGATTAATTCTTGAATAACTTATATATCAATCATAAAATATTTACATCTTGTCTAAATATTATACAAATTACTCTACTTTTATGTTATTGATATTCTTATGTACTACATTGTGGTAATGAGGGAATAGAGTCACCATGGATACACATAGGCCCTCACTACCAGTCGGAAGCCTCTAGCATTTGGGGATATTTGTTTGAGGCCATTTTCCAACTAGGCTCAAGGCACCATTCTATGGAACCTAGGTTGTGTATGTTACAGTGGTGTTACATTCTCACCTGATTAAAAAAATTCATCCCCAAAATTTTATCTTTGTAGTATTATTATCAATATTTAAAAACACATATTTTGAAAACCCATATAATATAATGCGATGATGGATGATTATGGGGTGATCTTATAGGATAAAAAATAAACCAATATTGAAATTGTGTGAGATAGAACGTTTTCAAGAAACATCAAATAATCAGATAAAAAAATAATAGTGATGGGTGAAATAGCCAACAATTCAACCAAAATGATGGTAAAAAATAATCGTATTATTTTAATATCCTTATCCTAATTATGAGGGAATCTTTTACTCAAAAGATATAAAACATGATAAAATATATTTACATGATTTATTGTCATTTCATATAAAACATTTCATCATTTTTATATGGTTCGATCAATATATAATAGTTATATTATTCCATGAAAATAATTTTCAATAGAAACATTCCATAATTGGAAAAATAAAATTGAAATTTACTTGATCATTCGATCCCAAAAATAATTTCATGAAATTCTGACTATCTTTATATATTTTCCAAAACAAAAATTATTATCATGGAAATACCAATATGTATAAAACATAATATGATTAAAAAATGCATTACTCTATAATACATCAGTAATAACTCCAAGAAATCAACATAAAAAAATATGTAAATAATTGTGCTTTATTCATTAGCAAGTATATCTCACCAAATTTGAAACCAAAATATTTATAAGGACATATATTAAAATTTTGAAAACAAATATAATTAATTCCAAAAAAAACATAAAGAATAATATAATTTCACACAACAATCATATAAATACTATGACCGTATATTGTAATTATACATGCTAATGTGTTCCCAAAATGGCCAAAATAACAACAATTCTAATGTGAAAATGAAATGTCTTCTAAAAAAATTATTTTATTATTCCACAAATTAAATCCCAGACTTTAATTTAAACTACATATATCCACATATTTAGTGACCTTCAACCTAAATTTTATGAACCATTGTGTCATCAAATCAAAAATCATTTATAAAATCATCAATAATATCCAATTTGCAATATAAATTCCAGTCATCTTTTCATACCAAACAATAATAATATTCTTGAAATCATGAAAATGTTAATTATAATATATTTCACAATCATATATATTTAGAAAATATTTTTTACCATTACTATAATTTATAATCACCATTAAGCATAATTATTTAAACCATTAAAGGAAAGGATCCATAAAATTATCCTTTTTGTTTTATGATTCCTCTAATAAGAATAGCATTGATAAAACACATGAATAAAAAAAATTCAAATATATATATGTAAAACATACAATTATTCCACATTATTGATTATTATAACATTACACCTTTCATGGTATAGTAGTTCACTATTGAAATATATCATTAAATAGAGTAACACCAGATATCTACATGAATATGAAATTAAATTATAAATGGATCCATAGAATGTACATTATTTTCTTATTTTAAATTCTTTATTTATCTTCCTTAATATTTGTTATTCCATTATTTTCCACAGAGAAAAAAATATACTCATCCCATTGAGAACATTACATGGTTTCCTTTCCCAATATTTTCAACAATTAGAAAACTGAATCATTATTCCTCAATTCTATTCATAGAAGTACATTTCTTCTTATCTTGTATATCATGAAACTCATACATTTTGGGTTGTTTCATTACATAATAGTTTAATAGTTATGAATAGTCTCAATATATCACATTTTGTTCCCATTTCATTTAGATTTTAAAAAGGATTATAATCATATCATATGTATCATGCATCATTAACATTATTCCATCTTATTACAACTATTAAATAATGATAAAAAATTCCTCATATATAATTTTTTAAAATGAAGATAATAAATAACCCAATAATATTACTCAATATTATCTAACTAGGTGTATATTCATAACAATTATTACCATTCCTCATTGAGGACCAGGATAATACCCAATGTATCCCATTTTTCATTTTTACCCCTATTTACTTCTATACCGTAGACCCATATGCCTAATATTGAAACCCAAATCTCTGAAGGATTTAATAATATAGTCTTCTAAGATAAATCATAACATTTATCTCCAAATAACATCAGTTACTCTTAAAATATCATATTGAAATGAAATTAACCAAATAAAATATTTTCCATGCTAGGTTAATAATTTCCATAGATAACCCAAAATAAAATTATTATGGATTCATAAAATAATCCAACTAAAAATATTTATTCAAACTAACCAGGGACCTCATGTAGTCCAGTTGTAGGCGATAAATACCAGTCACACTTTGGTTGTGGGTTTGATTCCCACAGCTTCGTCCGACATGATGGGTTGTCACATGGTTTGTATGTTGTCCCTTTTCAAAAACAACATAATTTTAAAACTTTCCCAAAAGATATAAATTCATTAAAAATAACCATAACATATTTTAACCACAAAGGTTATCTAATAAATTTTTTTTTTGCATCTCAAAATGTATTAACCGGTAATTGCCTCAAATTCAAGGACCATATAAACCCAAATGGTTCTTTATAACTATATCCAAAAAATAGAAGATAATTATTACTTGAATAAAATTTTCATATATCAAACATCAGGGTTATGCATCCTATAAAAAGTCTTCTAATGTAATCCCATCATCGAAAGAGCCTTAATACTTTTAAGCATTTCACCATCCTGAAATCTACCATAACTCTTAAATCCCTTATATGTTGACCTCTTACTCATTCAACATTCTTCATGATCCATTAACCATTCTTTACCAACTTATTCTGAAATACTTCTTTCCTACAAACAAAATCATGAATCATATCCTAATATTTCAATAATTGGAAAACATATGTTAAGAAATAATCCATACCTTTCATTGGACATTGTCAGTTTCTTCATCCTTAATCGGAATGGAATTAGGTATTGGTAGGTGAATATTTGAATGATCTTAATGGTCCCATTCCCAAAACATATTCATAGGACATGTGTTTGCATAATGACTATGCTGACCACATTTAAAACATTCAATTGATCCTTCAAAAAGAACTTCTTTCCCTTTCCTAGAGTTAACTAGATGCTTCCTTTTTCCATGGCAGGTTCATGCTTTATGAACTTCATTTCCACATATATATCATATTTCTGTCCCTTTGAAACATTTTCCTATGTGTTTCTTTCCACATCTTTGACACATAGGTTTTTTAACATACTTAATTTTATAATTATTACCTTAACAACTATAGGTATTTGTTCCTCTCATATATGATGTCTTATAAAAATCACTAAGGTTAAGGTGGTCAATCATGACTATAGATAGTTAGTTTAGAATAACCACAAGGGTTCTCATTGCATCTCCCATATCATTCAGCTTCTCGTTCAGAAAACTGTCATAGTTTTCTTCACATCCACTGTTACATTGGTGCCTGCTAGATCCATCCATTTAATATAACAAAAAATTTTATTGAGAGTATATCAGTAACATCATCATATAATATATTATGAGGAGGGTAAACACTAATATATACTTATTCATGCTATCTTAAACTCATTCAAATTATAAAAATAACTATGACTCATTAGAAAACCCTAACCATTATGGTAATGTCACTTATTCTTAAATTTTTATCCTAACCACTAATGTTATTTAACCGTCCTTTGATACCAACTATAAGGACTCATCCTTAAAACATTACAAAATCATGAATTAAATGAATAATTTACATTGAGGATCTTTTCAGGATTAGAGTTTTAGAGAGTTAGGCCATAACTATTACATCTAAAAATATTACAATGTAGACACTTCTACACAATTTCCATTTTTTTTACAAAACATGAACTCTTGAAAAAAAGAGTCCTATCTAGTTCCATGATTATGATAGCATGACTTCTCCTTGATCCAATCCTTTACCCTATTCCACATTATGTCCTGAGAAAAAACTTTCAAAAACTTGGGATGAGCATAAAAATCTCAGTAACGGGTACACTAAGAAGGTAAACAATTAGTTTTTCAAAACAACAAGTAAACCATGAATACTTTAACATAAGTGATACTTTTCACCTTTATGAAGTAGTAAATACTCTTCACTTAATTAAAAGATCATTACTTACCCTTTTGTAACAAAAATATTACCATAAAACCCATATAAAGAACACATAACATATAAAGGTAACTTGGGACATAAACATACATAAATGGAATAACTATACGGTTGACTTCAACACATATCACTAAATGGAATAGCCATACGGACGACTTCCATACCCAATGCATTGGAGGTTATAACTTAACCACCCGTCCGGGTATTCACGGAACCACCCGTCATTTGGTTTATCACGTAACCACATGTCAAATGTCCAAGTACAATCATTACACATAAAATATTTAAAATATAAACATTTCAATAACAACATTTCATTTGCAATCACAATAAGTAATCTCAATCAATCCATTTTCAAAAACCTTTTAAAAGATATTTTTGAATCAAATTTTCCCATACCACATTGAAGATTTTAATGGAATTATAATTTTAAAATATTAATTTCCATATAAATAAATACTCAAAACCATTTTTAAAACATGTAAATTAATGATAAAGATGTATAATGATAAATCATTAAAACATTTAAAATTATATTTTTGTTAAAGAGTTTTTTACAAAATGAGAGACACTTGAATACAAATAATTTCGGAATAACAATTAATCAGGACTTTATAATATTATGATAATAAAGGGGTTCATGATATTATATGTCAAAAAATAGTATATACACCATATAAGAGTGGATTTGGTGTAGAAAAAAATGAATTCTCAATGTAAATGTGAATTGAGATGAAATCCATTATAAAGATGGTATCATAAAATTAAGGATAAATCAATCACATAATTATGTGTGAGAAATATAAAAACACCCAATATATGTGGATATTGGGTGTCAAACAATCAGAGGTCATTCACACATTTTCATAGGATTACATGTTTCAAGTACAAGTTGAACCCACAGAATTGAAATTGGGTTAAGAAGTTCCCTTGTAGAAATTTGACAGCCTAACAGCGTCACATTAAAATTTAGAAATTGAGTTGATAAGATAAAAAATGGAATCTCATCCATTTTATATAAAGTTTACATCAATAAGGATATAGAAGAACATATCCCAACATAATAAGATGTCAATTAAAAGACATAACAAAAAATCCTTTTAAACGAAGAGGGTGAAAGGTTCCCTTACCGATTTGGTAACTTACCAAATATACTCCACATGAAGAAGGATCACACAATGACTATTTTAATACTCATAAATGAATGTATATTACACTAAGAGTACAATCATGGGTATTAAAGACACAACACAAAAGGAAATAGTGGAAAGTATAGCATGAATCTCACGGGAATAAAAAGTGAGATGAAACCCTTTACGTCGTTGTTATTAACTGAGTGGCTTGATCAAAAGTTAATAAACATAAAATTAATCACAGAATACCATGAATATAAATATAATAATGATAATATATATAAAATGTCAGTACAAATTTCACCACATGCAATGAATAAGTGGAGAAAAATGGAAATCTCAAGGAATTAAAAGTGAGATAAGAAAATCCATTATAAAAATTCGACAGCCTAACGACGCCACTTAAAAATTCTTAAAATGAATTGAGATGAGTAAGAGGGGGTCTCTCATAACATTATAATAAAAATTAAATTCTTGTGAATATAAAATTACATCCTCCAACATAAGAACATGGAGCATAAAATAAATGACATAAAAGAGGGTACTTGAAAAGAAAGAGAGAGGTCATATCCCTTACCTCTTGTCCGACAGGACTCGATCGTTCATTAATATCCTGAATAATAAACTAAAGTTAATTTATACATTACTAAGAACCTTTTTCATGTTTATAATTCCTTTTACATCACTTATTACCATGTTATAAACATTATTTAATCATTTAAGTTAATAACTTTCGTTTGGTCGATATTACGCACTTGAGTAAAAAATAGACTTCTTATAATTACATGTTGTTCATGTGGTAAAAGGATTATTATATAAAGAATTATATTCATTATTTGGATATCATATTTTTCATATATATCAACTATATACATGTTTTTATAATAGTACATAATATTTAAAATTATGAAATGAAATGCACCGTTCATGGAGACAGTAAGCCATATGTACGCATGAACGATACTTTAATTTCAATTTATTATATTAATGGAAATAAAAAATAATTATACATAGGTATATTATAATTCCAGTATAATATCATATATAATATCATTAACTCCATCTTTTATACATCCCACATAAGGCATTAACGAATCAAACCACTTTGAGGGGGCGGTAGTCCGCACTTCCTCAAATGAGATTATCGTATTTACCCACTATAGAAACCATAAAGACTTGATATAATTGGGAAGTAAAGGAGAATAAAGAAATAATAATCATAATATATATCATATATAAATACAGTGCCATCATAATGGCCACCATGAGAGGGAGTTGGATATATTTGAACAATCAGTGTTTCGTGAGGCGTTGGTTTGACATCCACAGAAACATTATGTTCTTCATCCATTAGATGTAGGTGTGTGTATGTGAAGCTATAATCCTTGTAATAAAAAAATACTAATGTATTGAGGATACTGGTGTTGTTACAAAATAATGAAATAAAAATATATTAGGGTTTGGAGAAGTAAAATAAAAGAAAACAATTTAAGAGAAATCGTTACCTTTAATTTGGGTACCTCCCTTTGGTTTCAACCAAAGGACTTATTTAAGTGCCATATCCCTAAGGTAAGGCTTCCAAGTGGAGGAGAGGTATGTTGAGAGATTAATTGGGCAGAGTTTGGATGATCCAAATTTTTTGAGAGGTGTGAGGAATTGGTTAGAAGTGGTCTCCTTTTATAATGGATAGGAGGTGCTCTTTAGGAAAGTGCGAATGTATTATTTTATAATATAATGATATTCAGTTTCTAATGGTCCAAAAATCATTATAGTAAATTATAAGATGATTCATGGTCGAAATAAAATCATTTAATTAGAATTGGACATGTTTTGGATAATATTTTAAGCATTATAATCGCATTTATTTAAATCATTTATTAATGATGTAAACACTGCATCATTATTATGTCATAAATAATTTATTTGATTTGTTGTATAAAATTTTTAAACATATACCATGATGTATGAAATCATTTTATCTTTCTAAGGAATATTTATAGTCAAAAATATTCTTTATATAACACCATATAAAAATTAATTACTGAAAGTTTTTTGTTTTTGTCTATTTTGCCTTTACATTAAATTAATTAGTCAAAATTGACCTTATCACTCCCATGTGGTTCAAAGGGGCCCCAAAATAGATCCAAATATGCTCATGGTCGTTAATGACTCAACCAATAAGGTTTGGAAAAGTGTTAAGGTAATTTGGAATTATTATAATATTCTTTTTACCTTGAATTACCCTATTTACCTTTAACCACGATAAATAAAAGTGAAAAGTTACTATTCACCAAAAAATTATTGTCATCTTAATGAACCGAATTTTACTTCTTTATAACAACCATGTATGTCGGATTTTTAAAATTCAATTCACAGAAGTGGTAAAATTTCATTTAAAAGAAAAATGCAGTTCTTTTAACTACCACTAAGTGGTTGCAGTATTCATCAAAAAATGAAGTTTTTCCGAAAAATAAAACAATTCAGCCTAAGAATTATTTGATATTCCAAATTAAAAATTGATGACTATTTTTAAAAATTCAAAACATAGAAGTAGCAGTAATTAATTTAAAAATTAATTCCCACGGTTAAAACAAATAGCGTGTTTTTTAGAAACAATAACTATCAAAAGATCGACACTTGATTAAGTCCAATTTCGGTGTGAAATCAATTCTAATGACCAAAATTGGATTAAATGGTAAAAATATAATTCAATTTCACTTTAAAACAAATTAAAAATATAATCTAACCATATAAATAAATTATATTAAAAGGCACTTTTGAATTAAAATAAAATATATTTCACTATTCTTTAATAATGATCTTTATCAGAAAAATAACAAAAAAATACCCAAAGTAAAATTTGATGTCCCCATTCTAAATAAAGATTTTATATGGCCAATTAGAATGTATTAAAGTGACCAAAACTACATTTAAATAGGGTTTTCCATTAAAAGGCGATAAATCGTCCTTTTAATGTAAATTATGCTTAAAATAAGATTCATTCACATTTTAAGCCTCTAACTTTTATTGGATAAATGTAAATAGATTTAACAAATATGTATAATCATATAGTAGTTATTTTCATTTATTCCCACCAATACAATGGCTAGGAGTTAACTACCATTTAAAATAATAATATTATATTATTAGTGTGCAGCGTAAGATTCCAATGAAACTCGTTGTTGTGTATCGGGTAAGCTATCGAACATATAAACCTCTTTAAAGTAAAATTAATATTTAGTTCACAAATATTAATAAATATGAAAAATGCCTTATCTTCATTTACCAGGGATGTTACAGTCATGACCCATCCCCCAGGGCCTATGCTGTGACTACCCCAATCCTTCCATAGGCCAGGGGCTGGTGACTAGCACCAAAGGTGCAATTCCATAAATCATGGAAGGAATTTCCTTTATACCTGTAAACACACACAATTGTGCACAGAGGTGGATACAAAATAGAAAGTAAATCTGTATAACAAGAGAGTGCTTAAAAGTAAAGGGGCTAGAAATACAAGCCCAACAATAAAGTACAAGTACAACTGAAAAGGACAAAACATCTGAAAGGTGAAAAGCAGCTCTGGGATCGTCCACCACAGATCGTTCCTGAAGGTTATATATAGATAGCCTCATCAGCACACGTCGTCTGTTGGTCACCTCTGTGTACCGACACGACATATGGTCCACCTCCGGTTACCATCCAGTCCTGATACTCTCAGCCTCAGTCAGCATTGCCCATCATCTGCAACCAACACAACGAGGTGCGGGCATAGCCTGTGTAGGGGTGAGTATAATGATACTTAGTAGGGACCCTGAAAGCATTAAGGTCTCACAAAATCCAACAGGGATAAAGAAAAAAGTATTAAATCAACAGATTACACCACTTATGTATATGCCCATACATATACCTAGGTTAACAAGTAATCCATCTCAATCATGAGGAAAACACAAAAGTTACAGACTCGGTTCAACCAGGATTTTATTCACATTATCGAAATGATGACTACTAGAAACTCCTTCCCAATCGAGTACAGTGGGACTATTGCGATTCCAAGGTACTTTCCACTAACCTTGGACTGTGGAGGTATACCTCATGTGGAGTACCGTGGGTCTGCTATGTCACCAAGGCGCTCCCCACCGTGGGTCTGTCGTGTCACCAAGGTCCTCCCCCTCGTATCCTGCTAAGGTACTCCTCCTTTCGAGTATCGTGGGTCTTCCGTGACACCATGATGCTCCACACTGTGGGTCTACCGCGACACCATGGTGCTCCCTGTTGGGCTAGTAGAGTCACTTCGAGTAAAAATGGTCAGCAGTCCTCAGGTCTCAGCAATCTATGAGGTCTTCGCACTACGCATGCTTTTCTCTGAGAGGATCTACTTTTCCAGCAACTAGTCGATACTCCAACATCCACAAAGTCCCATGAAGAAGTATCCAAAAGTTCCACCACATCATAGGTGTCTCAACACAATAGACGGTGCGTCAATCTGATGCACAGTCTGTCAGTTATTAGCCTTTTAGTCCCGGGGACCTGGTTTGATTCGTGCCCGATCCAAGCTGACTGTATCTCAACTAAACCCCAAACTCCAGTGGGGTATATTCAAAAGGACCATCTCGCTTCATCATTACATGTACCATTGATAGTTCATCCAACGGACGTCCAGTGCCAAAGATATGGACAAAAGAAAGTAAAGGGTTGCTAGTGGGATCGGGTCCCGTTCAACCCAGTCGGACTGACCCGGCCCGACCCAGTCTAGACCGACCCGGTCTAGGATGACCTTGTCCAACCCATTGGTTCTAGCTCGGCCGATTGGGAGAGCCAGCCTATTAGGTTCGGCTCGGCGCACTTGGGCCAGCCCAACGAGCAGCGTGGGTAGTTTGTCCAAGGCTCGGGGCCAGTTCGTCCTGGAGGGCGTGGGGCGTGGCATGACGTCTCAGCCAGGATGGATAAGACCAGTTCAGCCAGTGTTTCTTGGGGCGCGGCCTTGGTGACATGGGGCGTGCGGGGAGCATGGGCCGGTGTTGTTCGGTCGAGTGCACGAGAGGCTGTCAGGCAGGCCGGTGGGGCACAGCCAGGGTGGCAGGCAGCCGGGAAGGGCGCGGCCAGGCCGGACAGGGCATGTCCAGGCAGATAGGCGTCCAGGAAAGACACCAGGTGGGCTGGAGGGAGGCCAGGAAGGGTGCCAGGTGGGCCGAAGAGCGGCTGGGAAGGTCGGCGGGCGACCGGGTAGGGTGCGTCCAAGACTGCAGGCGGGCCGGCGGGTAGGTCGGGCAACCGGAAGGCCGACACGGCTCCGGCAAGCAGGGGGCTTAGCCGATGGGCGTTGAGGCCCGGAAGCCGGTGGGCGGCGCAGTTTAGCCCAAGGCGGCAGATCCGGTTTGGGCAGAGTGCCATGAGGGAGGTGTGGTTTTCGAATGCCGCGTATAGCACGGTCGTTTCCTTCGTCACCTCATCGCCTCATCTCCATTCTTAAGATCATCACATACATTAAGGGCAAAGGGGTCGAGCCATGTTGGTTTGGCCCGCACCCTCCGTGTTTAGGGTGGTAACATTTGGTTCATCAAGAAGTAAGAAAGATCAACATCAACTCACCCACAAAAATAAGCATAACCTCATTCTTCATTTTGATGTAAAGGAAGAACATGGCACATAAAATAAAACAACCCCTACCTTTGTTCATTGATCTTCGATGATGTTGCGGGAAGAAGATGAAGGTGATCTTCTTTTGTCGTGTCCTCCGCACACATCCAATCCCGAGCACGTGCGTTGACTCATTTTTAACAATGCGGAGGGAGGGTCGGTTGAAGACGTCCCACGTTGGTAGAAACTCCGAGGATGATGTTGAAGAAGGTCAGTGTTCTTCGTAGTCAAAGGCGTTCTTCGTACGGAGCTTTCTCCAAATAATTCTCCTCTCAAAGCTGCCACTAAAATTAACAATACCAACCAAAATAATAATATATTGTTTTAATCTATTATTTAATTTGTTAGCAAAAAATTAAAAATTGTGAATTAATTAACTTGGATCCCCTTTAATTAATGTGGAGGATTTTGCACCGTTAAATTAAGGGAGTTGGCACAAATAAAGGTGGAGGGTGTGGAGAGACTCTCCCTCATTAATGACGGGAGTTGAGTGGTTTTCGTCTCCCACCATTAATATGGGTGTTTAGTTTTGTGTGATCCCCAAATTGTAACCTCTCCCAGGAGATTAGGTTCTGGTGGGCCCCATCACCATAACCCCTCATGGGAGGTTATGGTGTGGTGGTCCCACCTCAAATATCCATGAGGAGGTTTTAACCAGCAAATAAAAAAAGGCACAAAATTTATTTTTATTTAATACATCCTCTAAAAACCCAAATAATATCATTTAATCTCCATCCACTACCATGGAGGTGATAGTCTTCTTAAGAGAATACTGGCTTTGTGAGTTTAATGGTGTCCTCAGATTTCAATTCTGAGCACCGATTCAAAATTTATAAAAACCCACATGTATGTTTACTGAACTTTCCCGAACAAAACTTCAAAAATTGATTCCGGACACACAGGGCCTCAGAATCATGCACCGTTAATTTTCGCGGACTTGTAAAATTCCCATGTATTTAAGAAAAAAAATTTCCACGTAATTTTAGGGACTTTACATTCTCCACACCTCCAGGATTTACGTCCCTATAAGCTACAACTCAAACTAAGGGAACAAGGGGATGTTGAGAATGCATTTGAGACTCCCGCTCCCATGTGCTCTCTTGGAGGTTCCCGTTCTGCCATCTAACACGCACTATAGGTATCGAACATCCACATAGGACCTCCTCCTGTCGAACCTCAATCTCCACTGGAACCTCTATGAAAGTCGCCCCATCGTCGACGTGCATATCTCCATGGTCGATGATGTGGGAAGGGTCGTGCAGGTATCTTATCAGCTGAGATGTGTGGAAGAAGTCATGCACCAGGTGCAACTGAGGTGGAAGAGCTAAGTGTTAATCCACCTCGCCAACTCTGCTGAAGACCAAGAAAGGTACGATAAACCTCGGAGATAACATTCCGCCTCGGCCAAATCATCTTAGACCTCTTCATGGTGAGACCCATAAAAAGACGTGGTCACCATCTTCGAACTCGAGACATCTTCGTCTCCTATCAGAATACGACTTCTTCCTACTCTGTGCAGTCTTCATCTGCTACTGGATGATCTGCACCTTCTCTATAGTAGGTCGTACCATCACTGGTCCCACTAGTGCTGACACCCTAGGGTCAGTTCATCACAAAATTGATATGCAAGGTTGTCTGTATAACACCACAAAAGGTGCCATCCCTATGGTGGAGTGGTATATGTTATTGTATGAAAACTACACCTAAGCTAAGTGATCCTCCTAGAAGCTACCGAAGTTGAGGACATAAGCACACAACATGTCCTCGAGGGTCTGAATGGTCTCCTTAGTCTGACCATCTGTCTGAGGATGGAAGGCGGTGCTCAAATGAATCTGTGTCCTAAAATCATCCTAAAACCCCTTCCATAGCTGGTAAGTAAACAGTGTGTCATGATAAGAGACAATAGAAGAGTGTACTCCATGTACCCACAAAATCTCTTGCACATAGAGTCATCCCAATCTCTCTACTGAACCCTTCTCTTTGATCAGTAGTAAGTGGGCTGACTTGGTGAGTCTATCAACGATCACCCAAATCAAGTCATGACCCCTGGATGTACATGGAATTCATATCACAAAGTCCATGGATATCCCTTCCAACTTCCACTCTAGGACCTCTAAAGGCTGAACCAAGCCTGCTAGTACCGGTTGCTCTGCCGTCACATGATGAAAAGTGAGGCATCAAGAGACAAACTCTACTACTTCCTTCTTTATACCTGGCCACCAGTGATGTCATCAAAGGTCCTAGTACATCTTCTCCACTCCTGGATGTACCGCTATAGGGGATATGTGGAACTCAATCAACAATTTCTCCTGAAGTGACACTGGTACCATGGTACATCCTCTGAAGAGGATGACATGCACACAACATTCATGAAATTTATCAGGTGCCTACCCTATAGATATCTTAGAAAATCGTGTCTCACAGTCATCTTCCTGATGCTACGCCTCCCCAACTCACTGAAGAAGTGGGGGGGTGACTGTAATAGACTGAAGGAAAGATGCTCCATCTCTATCCATAAAGGATATCTTCAAAGCATCCAGCTTCTCCGTTGCCTCACCTAGAAGTTATATACCAGATCTCCTACTGAGTGCATCTACAAAAAAGTTACCCTTCCCAAAAGTATATACTATGTCGATGTCATAGTCCTTGAAGAACTCAATCCAACATTGTTGTCTCAGATTCAGGTTCTTATGAGAGAAGATATACCTGAGACTCTTGTAATCAGATTAGATGGTAAAACATTTTCCCATTAGATATTGTTGCCACATCTTCATGGTGAAGACAACTGCTGCTAACTCTAGCTCATGGGTTGTATAGTTCTGCTCGTGTTGTCTCTACTACTGAGAACCATCGCGATCACTACTCGCTCTATCATCAGGACACACCTTATTCCATTCCCTAATCTGTTTCAGTAGACTATGTACCCTATGCCTTCCTCTGGAAGCCTCAATATGGGGCTACTAGTCAGCCTCTACCTCAGCTCTTGAAAGCTTAGCTGGAATCTCTCTAACCACACGAAGGGTTTTCTCTTCTTCGTCAAGGATGATAGTCATGCTGCAACTCTAGATAAGTCTGGAACAAACCTCCAGTAATAACCATCCAATCCAAGGAAACTTTGTACCTCCATCACACCCCTGGGTGGCACTCAAGAAAGTACCACCTCAAATATTTTCTGGATCCATTGCAACACCAGCCTCTAAGATGACATGTACCAGAAAGTAAACCTCACATATCCAGAACTGGCACATTGAGAGCAACCCATAATGCTGGTGCTCTTAGAGTGTGTCCAGTACTACCTGAAAATGATAGGCATGTTCTTCCTTAGTAGTCGAGTATGTCAAAATGTCGTCGATAAAGACAATGAAAAAGAAATCGTGGTAAGGCTGAAAAATTATGTTCATGAGTCCCATGAACACTATTGGAGCATTGGTTATTCCTAAAGGCATAATCAAGAACTCATAATTGTTGTACCGACATCTGAAAGTTGTCTTGTCACATCATTATCTCAATCTCTAAGCTGGTGATATCCTGATCTGAGGTCTATCTTAGAGAACCATCGTGCTCCCTTCAACAGAACAAAGAGGTCGTGAATCCTCGGGAGTGGGTAATTGTTCTTCACGGTCACCTGATTTAGGTGATGGTAGTGGACACAAAGCCTCAAGATCCCATATTCCATCTTGGCTAACAAAATCAAGGATGCCTAGGGAGAACATTGGTCCAAATGAATCCCTTCTATTGCAAGTCCTCTAGTTGTACCCACTTACCGTGAAGCTCTGTGGGAGCAATCTGATACGCTGGTGTAGATATCGGTGTCGTCTCGGGGTACAGTTCAATGTAGAAGTCCACCTATCTATGATGGGGTAGTCCTGGAACATAGTCAAGGAAAACATCAGCGGACTGGTCCACCACAAAAAGATAGCTCGGACTCTCCACATCAACTGATCTGAGGGTAAGGCAATCCATCTGATGAGTGATCGGCTATACTCTCCTCCTGGCATGTCAATCCTGCAGTGCAAAGGCCCCCTTTTCACCAGGGAAGGTGAACCTGGTCCCATATGTGTGGACACACCATACTTTGCACCTAATACTGTCAATCTGAGCTTGGACTGTAGATAACTAGTCCATACCCATGATGACGTTGTAAGGCCTCAACACTGCTACTAGGAGATCCCAGCCGAAACTCTCACCTCCTAGATTTTGGTCACACTGCCGGCACCATTGAGTAATTATCAAGTCTACTTCTGTATGAGTAAATTGCTGTAAGGATCAATCCAACAACTCCATCGGATTCTTTGAGCTCCGAAAGAGGGTGGTGGAAATGAAAGTGTGACTGGAACCTGTGTCTATAAAAACTGCAGGTATGGTGGAGTAGACAAAGATCATACCTCGAATCATCTCTGGAGCTCCATGATCGTAAGCCTAATTTGCTTGATGCTGAGCTCTCGCCTATCCACCTACTCCCTGCGGTCGGGGTGGACCTCCTGTTGGTGGTGGTGGTAACACCTCGAAATGTCGCCCATCGCCAGCTACTCGACCAGCTCCTCTACCAAGTCTGCATGCTCCATGCGGACCGCCTCGATTGAATCTCTATCTCTACCTGGGAAGTCCTTCAACTGTATGGTGATCTTCCGAATTGTGGGTTGGACAGTCATGAGACATTTGAACCATCCCGCCGCATGAGAAACACTTCCAACTCCTAGAATGTCTGGCTCTATCTCCTGTTCCCCGCATAAATGACGTGAGTCATGCGGTAATCCACCTCTAGGTATGGTCCTGTTGGACCTATGCGACATCTGTCTGCTGCCTATTGCAGAAGACTCCACTATGTTTCTAATAGTGGTGGATCTCACTGCTAGAGACTACTCAGCAAAGAAACTCTCCACTAGGAGGGATCTCTCTAGCACCCCTGCCTGCGTCGGGATACTAAGTGAGACCATCGGAGCTCTGATCTTGCGTATGAGCCCCTGATCAACATTCTGGGCCCTGAAGAAAGGGTCTCACACCATATCAGTGGAGTAGAACGAGAGGTCGGTGATCCTCACTGAGTATTGAGCTACTTTCATGCTTCCTTATTGCAGATGATGAATCTCATGAATGTACACTATGGTGAGAGTCACTTGGACAAACTCATCCTAAAATAGGCTCCTGAAGTCTGCCCAGAGAAGCGTTATCTGATCATGAACCTGGAGCATCTAGCTCCACTTTCTGCCCGATGCTGCCTAAAGAAGGATGGAAAAAAGAATCACAATGAGGTTGGCTGGTGTCCCTACCAGTCAGAAAACACTCACCACAGCCTCCAGCTAACCTTTAGCCACACGTGGGTCTGTCTCGCCCCTGAACCTAGGCGGCCTATGGCACTGGATCTCGTGCAATGCACTTAGGCGATGTGAATTCTCTGCAGCTATGGCTGGTGGCATCAGTGGCACAACGGGAAGTGGTAGTGGTGGTGCCTCCGCTAGAAAAGGGCCCTGCACCGTGGCCTCGTCGCTCGGTGGGGTATCTGTGCGTACAACTATCAGAAGTCTCACTAGTCATCTACATGGAGGCACTCTAAAAGAAACAAATGCGACTCAGTCAAAATATTATAGCTGCTGATCTGACCTAGGTGAGCAGACATAATGAAATCTTTTTAAAACACACACGCAAGCAGTTTTTTCATGCACTTAGTCAAAAATCAGTAGTCATAGTCCGAGTGTATGGATATGTCAACCACCACACCAACACAGGACTACATGTACTGAAAACCACACTCAGTAACCTTAACACTATTTCTTCATAGAAAAGATCATAGTCCTATGTTTTTCTATAGAACTGACTCCTCTCATACCAATTTTTCATGACCCATACCTCGGGGCCCATGTCATGACTACCCCAAACTCGCCTTACCTAGGCTAGGTGTAGGCGACTAGCACCAAAGGTGTAATTCCCTAAATATGGTAAGGAATTGCCTTTATAAATGTAAACACACACAACAGAGAACACAACTGGATACAAAAAACATTGTAAAATAGTATAATAAGAGATTTTTGAAAAGTAATCGGGCTGGAAATAAAAGCCCAAATGTAAAGTAAAAGAACAACTGAGAAGGAAAAAACAACTGAAAGGTGAAAAGCAACTTATGGATCATCAACCACAGATCCTACATAAAGGGTAGGTACAAATAGCCTCTTCAGTACTCCACGGTTGTCGGTCTCCTCTATGTACGACACGTCATATGGTCCACCTCTGGGTACAATCCAGTCATGGTTCTCTTAGCCTCAGTTAGAGTTGTCCATCGTCTGCAACAAACACAACGAGGTGCGGGTATAGCCCATAGAGGGGTGAGTATAACGATACTCAGTAGGGATCCCAAGACCCCAAAGGTCTCACAAAATCCAACAAGGATAAAACAAAATGTATGAAACCATCAGATAACCCCACTTTGGTATATACCCATACATATACCTAAGTTATCAAGTAAACCATCTTAATCATGAGGAAAACACAAAAGTTACTCAGTCAGATCAACCAGTATTTTATTCACATTATCGAAACCATAGATT
Organism: Viscum album; assembly: GCA_963277665.1. Classification (NCBI taxonomy): domain Eukaryota; kingdom Viridiplantae; phylum Streptophyta; class Magnoliopsida; order Santalales; family Viscaceae; genus Viscum; species Viscum album. The sequence goes on from OY728127.1 coordinate 26,289,816, forward strand.
CTGGAGAACTCCTATTCAATCGAGTATAGTGGACCTACAGTGACACCAAGGTGCTTCCCACTAACCTTGGACTGCTGAGGTACTCATCTTGCTGAGTATCGTGGGTTTGATGCATCACCAAGGCACTCCACACCGTAGGTTTGCCGCGTCACCAAGGCCATCCAACTCATAGCCTCCTGAGATACTCCTCATGTCGAGTACCATGGGTCTTCTATGAAACCAAGGCGCTTTCCACTGCAGATCTACTATGACACCATGGCGCTCCTCACTAGGCTAGTAGAGTCACTCTCAGTCAAAATGGTCAGCAGTCGTCAGGTCTTAGCTCGCTACTAGGTCTCTGCACTATGCAAGCTCATCTCTAAGGAGATCTTCTCCACGATCTACTGATTGATACTCCAACTGTTACAATGTCCTGGGAAGAAGTATCCAAATGGTCTGCCACATCATAGGGGTCTCATTGCAAAAGACAGCTCGTCAATCGGATGCCCGACCTATGAGTTATTAGCCTTTTAGTCCTGGGGCCGAGTTGAATTCATGCATGATCCCACCTGACCGTATCTCAACTAAACCCCCAAAAAATATAGGGCTATACTTAAAGGGATCTTCTCGCTTCATGATTTCTAGTGTCGTTGGTGGTTCATCAAACAGATGTCTGGTGCAAAAGATATGGCCAAAAGAATGTAAAGGGTCGGTAGTGGGCCTGTGTCCAGTCCGACCCGGTCAGACCGACCCAACCCATCCCAGTCTGGGGTGACCGGTCTGGGTCCTCCTAGTCAGACCCGTTGGGTCTGGCCTGACCCATTGGGTGGGCCAGCCTATTTGGTTCTGCCCGACCCACTGGGCCTCGCCTAGTAGGCGGTGTGGGTGGTTCAACCTGTGCTCGGGGATAGTTCGGGCCGGAGTGCGTGGGGTTTGACTTGATGTCTCGACCCAGATGAATGAGACCGATTCAGCCAGTGCCACGAGGGGAATGACCCGGGCAGCACAAGGCTTGCGGGTTGTGCGGGCCAGAGTGGATCAGTCGGGTGCACGAGAGGCAGTCATGCTGGCCAGTGGGAAGGCCAGCGGGGCGCGACCAGACAATCAAGTGGCAGGGAAGGTCATCAGGCGGGCGGCCGGGCTGGGTGCCAGGCAGGCCGATGGGTGGCCGGGTAGGCCAGCGGGCAGCCGGGCAGGGCGTGAGGCGGGCGGCCGTGCGGGGCGCAGCCAAGCCGGCAGGCGGGCAGGATGGTGAGCCGGGAGGCCAATGCAGCCCGGGCCGGCGGGGGTCACGGAAGACGTGAGGTGTGGCCGATGTGGCTCGTGTAGATACCCAAATCTTGACGTACATGGACATTACAGTACTTTTGCGGAATACTTAGTACATAACAAAAACAGACACACAAGGACCGTAATAGTTTAGTGTCTTTGGAAACTCGGAATATAATCTTCTAATCGTAGTGAAAGATCTTCAACATCTCCCATAAAGATCTTCCCCTTTTTTTCTTACCTAAAGACTTTCTCTATATCTTGGGGAAAAGAAAAAATAAAATGGGTGAGCTCAAATTCCCATTAAGGGTAAACATAGAGAACATAAAACAATCCATAAACATTTGAATGCAAAAACTTGAACATAAAATCTAAACATCAAAATCTTGAGCAAAGACATGAACCTTGGAAGTACGTAAGGCATATATCATAATAGAACATCATCCATGATAAAATATAATGGGAATAAAACATGTAATTGTGGAAACCATTCAGAACATGTTATGATTTCCATAGTAGCCAAGGCATTGCTTCCAAGACCATCTTAGTGGACAAAGTCCCTTTCTGAATTGAGTTCATTCCTCATTTCAGTCCTGTAACACTGAACCGGATTAACTTACCATTCCAGCCATGTCTATCCCATGAGATATAAATCTTTACCCAATGCATTGGAGGGAGATATAGGTCCCACCCATCTTATAGTGAAATCATTCTTACATTGCCACAAAATAAACCTACATCATTCATAACAACCCAATAAATAAAATGGGTTTCATAAACATCATCCCATCATCACATAATCCATATAAAAGAAATGGATATCATTTCATCATAAGAAAAGTGAAACCATGTAAATCATAGAGACATTATAGTTGAAACATACACATATTAAATAATATCATCTTAGATGAAAAGACGGTTTTTGATAAAACACTTGAAATGAATTCTTGAGGAAAATATCATTTCTTCTTCAAAATCAATTTCTTTTAACAAAACATCATACAATTTAAAAGAAAGTGATTTTTTTTGAAAATATTCATGAAATATTTTGGAAGAAGCTTCATGAAAATACATCTTTATAAAACCGTAAAAATCCTTTCATGCTGTATAAGTTAAAAAAACATTCTCCTTGTACTTTTGTCGGAAAAGTCAAAAAGTACCTCGCAAAAGAAATATTCCATACATACCATGTAGTAAAAGTAAAAAATGCATAAAAAGGACTTTAAACAAACATGAATACAATTTTATAAAACATGGACATGGATGATAGAAATAACCCCAGTAAATACTTACGAATAAGCAATCTCAGATAAAAATGAGATTTGCAAAATTATCCCTTACCTTAGGTACAATATCCTTCGTACGTATCTGAAACTCCTGTATAATGATTTAAATAATGTCATTAACTTATTACAGAATTATATTCATTGTTATGATATCATATATGGTTCACGTATGACATTATATTACCCGTTCTTTTGTAAATTCCATGTTTAAGAGCGTTTTCAGTAAAATCGTTTCATTTGTCATCCGTGTTTTGACTTGCAATTATTCATATGATTACATAGATCATGATTAATTAATTATAGAATATAAAACATGATTTATAAAGAATATATATTCAGAATATACATATATATAATAGATCTATAAATGGAAATAAATACACCGTTCATGGAGACGGTAGGCCGTACGTACACATGAACGCTGTTTTCGTTTCCTTATTGAATTGAATGGAATTAAGTGGATGACATATATATATATATATATCCAGTATCATTATTATGTCATATATTTCATGATTACTTATTATATATACTTTATAATCATTCATGAATGGTTATCATGGAGAGTGAATCTCACCGCGTTGTGGAGACAGTATTCCGTACGTACGCATGAGCGATGATATCGTTCCCATGATCGTGGAATTGTATTGGAGTGTATGTATACTATTTAAGAATCAATATCACTTTACAATAATAATATATAGTTATTATTTACACCATTATACCCATCCAAGTAAGGTGGTGGTGGAAAATAGATTACACCACGGCGTGGAGACGGTATTCCATACGTACGCACGCGCGATGATTTCATTTTCCGTAGGATGGATAGATGGTGAAATAGGGTCGTTTCATACTTATAATAACATATATATATATATATGAGTGATAATTATGTTTTTACTTCATAATAAAACAACTAAATAAGAAGGAGTGGAAGAAGAAATAAAGTTTAAAGAATCGGTAACGGACATTACCTCTTCTTTGAAGCGCCTCTTTGAGAACACCTTTTAGGGAACTAAAATTGGTCGTAGATAAAGACCCAGACCTCTAGGATGTTTCTAGGGAAGTGGATAAGATACTTTTTCCGGGTTGGCCGAGCTTCAAGGCTCAAAATGGTGTGAGGAAGAGATGGAGGAGGTGCCCTTTTATAAGGGAGGAGAGGGGCACCTTAGGGAAAACTAAAAATATTATTTTATTATAAAGTCATATTTGGTTTTTAATAGCTCCAAATTTAGTTATTTCTAAGCTAAGGTTGGGATGGGTCTAAATTCTATCATCCAATAGAATTTAGAAATATTTAGGTTTCTATTTTAACCTTATCATTTAGATTTAACTTTAAGTTAAATAATTTTTCTTTTACCGTGTCTTCTTGTTTTCTTACAATATAAGGTTAATAAACTTAATATAACAAGACAAAAGAACCCCAAGTTGTTTATTATTAATATATATATCCTTATCTAAGTCATTTGGCCGAACCATAGATTTTTAGGAATAAATTAACAATTAATATTATAATATTTGTTTTAAAAACTATTTGATGTAAATTTTGACACTATTTGGTAATTGATTTTTTTGAAAATCATAACAGAATGATTAGTTCTAAAAACGTCAAATAAATCAATAATAACATGTCATATTAACCTATAAAATTAGTTTAATTCATAAAAAGTCTATAATTACATTTATTTGTGTATTTATAACATCAATTGTGTCAATATTTCATTAATAAGATAATTAATGCATCATCATTGTGTCATGAATAAATTAAATTATTTTAAGTCTAAAAATTAAAAATAAAATTCCATTATGTAGGAACTCTTTTTATCTTTCTAATTAATATTTATAGTCTAATTTATCTTATGTATAACCCTATATTAAAAATGATTTAGTTATTAAACTTTGAATTTAACTATTTTAACCCTTCTTTAAATAAATTAATAATAAATGTCCTAATCTAATCCCAGTGGGCCTAAATAGTAATATTTTATTCCTAAGGTTGTTTTTGGTCGAAATAAACTTATCCAATAGAATTAAGAAATGTGTTAGGGTAATAATAATATCATTTTTACCCTTAATTACCCTATTTACTTTTAACCGTGGTAAATAAAAGTAAAAGGTTACTATTCACCAAAAATTATTTTCATCTCATTGAACCAGATTATACTTACTGACATCAACCGTGTCTCTCGGATTTTTGAAATTTCATTCACAAAAGTGGTAAAATTACGTTTTAGGTAAATTTGCAAATTCTCCTCGGAGGTGGGTAAAAGACGGTCAAAAGTTCAATAAACTTTTTATATATCTAAAATTATTATAAAATGACTCCAATTAATTAAGTTGAATTTATATAGGTATTATGTGACAATTTTTACCTAAAATAAATTTAAATAAAATAAATAATTATTTAAATAAAAAGTCTGTTTTTTAAATAGTAACCTAGTGTTTTCACTATTCATCAAAAATTGAAATTTTTCAGAAAAATACCAAAAATTCACCCTAGGCTAATTTCGATATTCCAAATCCAAAAATGAAGTCCATTTCGAATGATAAAATTTACAATATTTAAAAAAGTGGGTATTACTATTCATAATGGCTGGTTTATATAACATATCGTTGTTTAGAAAAACTCTGTATTGCGAACAACACACGCTATCGTGGAAGGCTGCGATTGCGTGTAATGTAAGACAAGTGAGGGATGCGTGTTGAGCAAGCTCCTTTTGGTGTATCATACAACACAAGAAATTAATAAAATTAAAAATAATATTTTTCATAAAATCTCGGGGTGTTACATTCTACCCCCCTTAAAATGAATTTTTACCTCGAAATTCGTCGGGGGTTATAAATGGTTTACTACTCAAAAGTTTCTTTAATAGAAACCCACATTGTAAAAAGGAATACCAGAACTTGGCTTTAAAAACTAAAGTATGAAACGTAACAGTTACCCAAATTAACTAATCATTGGGTTTCCACATAGGAGAACATATATGAAAATATGGATATGGAAGAAAAATATAACCATCAAGATCTGATGGAGAGTGGGAGAGAACATGGCTATGAAAAAGCCATAAATCACAAGGCCATACATTTGTGATGATCTAAGGTACCGTCTTATTTATTAGATATAAGAGCACTAGGACAACATTTTTGGTTTTCAATATCATTTTCCTAAAGTTGAAAATTTTGAATTAGAAGAAATACCTAATTTATTTCGATATAATCTCACCGTTGTTCATGCCTTGAACAATTTCCACTGCATCTCTTAACGAAATGAAGTTGAATTTGTTATTCGTGAAGTGTTAGCAGATCCTGTGATAGAATGACGGGTCATTCCATCTGTCTCAAACAAAAGGTTAGCAAAAGTTATTAAATATACATAAGTCGATCAATAGTGACATTAAACATATATGGTTCCTAAAATGGAATTATACTTCATATATCATACTGCTTAAAATAATAAAATGAGTTTCTACTAAACAGGGACTTCATGTAGGCTAGGGGTAGGCGATAAAGGCCAGTCGCACTTCGGTTGTCGGTTTGATTCCCATAGCCTTGTATGACGTGATGGGCTGTCTCTCATCCTGTAGGTTGTCCATTTTCTAAAACTACATTACTATAACATCCCATCAATAATATCGAAAAAATTTCTATCCTTAAACAATACTAACTTATGTCCAACATAATCCATTCCAATATTTAAGCTTATCCATAATACTGCAGTCCACTCTCATAATATAGTGAAAATGATTACCAGAGATTTCATATAACAAGCATGTTAATACCATCGTTGATCTCCATATATCATAAGATATGTCTTGTTTGTCACATTCAAAATATTTGAAGGCCTTAATCATTTATTCTCTTGAAAAATGAATACCCATTGAATCTTAGTGAAAACATGAGTGCTGTAAAATGTTAACTCTTTTCACATACCAAAACCTCAAACCATGATATAACTATTTCCTTATATCAGTCATGAGCTCATGAATACTGTCAAACATTTCATTTTCTCGTTTTACCTTCATTATGCGCATATCATCTCTTTTTCCAAAAATATCTCAATCGCTTTCCATGGTTACCAGTACCATAAAATTATTGAAAACCACAATAGACCAATACATAAATATTCCAATATTCCACGATACTATATACAACATTATTTTGGAATCCCCTTACATAAACACTTAATCATTCCACCACATTGTATTCATATTCAACATCTCCAATAGTGATCACATTTGACTTCCCTTTGTCCTTTGCCTTAAGTGGTTTCTCATGTCGATCATCACTAACCCTTGGATTAGGGCATTTATTAGCATAATGCCCCATTTCCTGGCACATGAAGCATTGAAGTGTTGGTGGTGCGTTCTATGCAGTCCTTTCTTTATTCACATCATTAGAAACCATTTTTCCATTACTTCGACACTCAGCTACACGATGACCTTCTTTTCCACACATAAAACATTTTCTATTCCCTTTAAGACAATCTCCACCATGCTTCTTTCCACACTTTGAGCATAAGGAAACATTCATCTTCTTTTCACCATTATTCTGAGATTTATCCTTGAACTCCATCTTTTGTTTCTTGTCAAAACCATGAGATGGATAAGTAACACCAACTTCCATTTCTACCTTGATATAACAACACACAATTTCTTCATAGCTACTAAAGTCTCTTATAGCTAATTCCCTTCGAAGATTTGGTTTTAAGCCACTGAAGAATCGATCAACATTACTTTCAGGTTGGATGATAAAGCCAGATGCATACCTTGCATGCCTTGTAAAATTCGCTTCGTATATACAAACAGATTCATCATCCTTTTTCTTTAGTTCAAGAAACTCCTTCTCCATCTTTGTTTGAAGAATACGAGGTAAGTACTTATTGAAAAATAAGTTCTTGAACTCGCCCTATTCCATGGACTCAATTTCATCTCTTGACCTCATATTCTTGATAAGATTTCACCATTGATCATCTTCACCTTCCAAATGATATACTGGTAAAATGACTTTATCATGTTCAGAACATTGAATAATTGAAAATATCTTTTCAGTGGTATCGATCCATTGTTCATCAACAAGTGGATAGGAAGACCCACTAAAAGAAGGTGGACGTTTCCTCATGAAGGACTCAATAGAATATTGTTCCCTTCTCTGCTCATTTGGAAGTCGAGAATGATTCATAGATTATGTAAGTATAGAAATAATATTTTACACTCCATCTCCTATAACATTGGTTTGTTCATGAGTACAATCATTTCATTTTCCATTACATTGATCAACACGGTTCTTTTGGGTTCTATCCATCGTCTAAAACCCAAAAAGAATAGTGTGAGAGGCAAAAATCATGCTAGGGAAACAACATAATAAAGGGGGGGTACCTTCAATATCTAACATCTTATGTTAAATTCTAATATTGTTACCGTAGTTCTAGGACTATATCCTATACGTATACTTATCCTTAGGGACATCCCTAGACATACCTTATAAATATCTCTAGGGATATCACTAACGTTTTCGCATCCTAGTTTTCCAAGGTTGACTAAACCTTTCCTCTAATACCAATTGTAGATTCCCGAAGCTTGAAGTACATGGAAATTAAATTACTTCTACGGAATACTTGGTACATTACAAAAACAGACACACAAGGACCGTAATAGTTTAGTGTCTTCAGAAACTCAGAATATATTCTTCGAATAGTGGTGAAAGATCTTCAACATCTCCCATAAAGATCTTCCCCTTTTTTTCTTACCTAAAACCTTTCTTTATATCCTATGGAAATGAAAACATAAAAGGGGTGAGCTCAAATGCCCAGTAAGGGTAAACATAGAGAACATTAAACAATCCATAAACATTTGAATGCAAAAACTTGAACATAAAATCTAATCATCAAAATCTTGAGCAAAGACATAAACCTTGGAAGTACGTAAGGAATATATCATAATAGAACATCAACCATGATAAAATATAATAGTAATAAAACATGTAATTGTGGAAACCATTCATCACATGTTATTATTTTCATAGTAGCCAAGGCATTGCTGCCAAGACTATCTTAGTGGACAAAGTCCCTTTCTGAATCGAGTTCACTCGTCATTTAAGTCCTATAACACTGAACCAGATTAACTTACCATTTCATCCATGTCAATCTCATGAGATATAAATCATTACCCAATGCATTGGAGGGAGATATAGGTCCCATCCATCTCATAGTGAAATCATTCTTACTTGTGCCACAAAATAAACATACATCATTCACAATAACTCAATAAATAAAATGGGTTTCATAAACATCATCCCATCATCACATAATCCATATAAAAGAAATGGATATCATTTCATCATATGAAAATTGCAACCATGTAAATCATAGAGACATTATACTTGAAACATACACATATGAAATAATGTCATCTTAGATGAAAAGAAGGTTTTGATTAAACACCTGAAATGAATTCTTGAGGAAAATATCCTTTCTTCTTCAAAATCAATTTCTTTTAACAAAACTTCATGAAATTTAAAAGAAAGTTATTTTGTTGAAAATAGTCATGAAATCTTTCGGAATAAGCATCATGAATATATGTCTTTATAAAACCGTAAAAATCCTTTCATGTTGTATAAGTTAAAAAAATTCTCCTCGTACATTTGTCGGAAAAGTCAAAAAGTACCTCGTAAAAGAAAGATTTCATACATAACATGTAGTAAAAGTCACAAATGGGTAAAAAGGACTTTAAGAATACATGAAAACACTTTTATAAAACATGGACATGGATGATAGAAATAACCCCAGTAAATACTTATGAATAAGCAATCTCAGATAAAAATGAGATTTGCAAAAGTATCCTTTACCTTAGGTCTGATATGCTTCATACGTATCCGAAACTCCTGTATATTGATTTAAATAATTCCATTAAATTATTACAGAATTATATTCATTGTTATGATATCATATATGGTTCACTTATGACTTTATATTGCCCGTTCTTTTGTAAATTCCATGTTAAAGAGTGTTTTGGGTAAAATCGTTTCATTTGTCATCCGTGTTTTGACTTGTAATTATTCATATGATTACATAGATCATGATTACTTAATTCCATAATATAAAACATGATTTATATATAATATATATTCTGAATATACATATATATAATAGATCGATAAATGGAAAGAAATACATCGTTCATGGAGACGGTAGGCCGTACGTACACATGAACAATGTTTTCGTTTCCTTGTTGAATTGAATGGAATTAAGTGGATGTCATAAATATACATATATATATATATATATACACATAAATCCAGTATCATTATTATTTAATATATTTAATTATTACTTATTATATAAACTTTATAATCATTCATGAATGGTTATCATGGAGAGTGAATCTCATCGCGTTGTGGAGACGGTATTCCGTACGTACGCACGAGTGATGATATCATTCCAATGATCGTGGAATTGTATTTGTGTGTATGTATACTATTTATGAATAAATATAGCTTTACAATAATCATATATAGGTATTATGTACACCATTATACCAATCCAAGTAAGGTGGTGGTGGAAAATAGATTACACCACTGCGTGGAGACGGTATTCCGTACGTACGCACGCGCGGTGATTTAGTTTTCCATAGGAAGGATAGATTATGAAATAGGGTTGTTTCATACTTATAATAACATATAAGTATATTATTTTTACTGATTTTATTACTTCATAATGAAACAACTATAGAAGAATGAGTGGAAGAAGAAATAAAGTTGAAAGAATCGGTAACGAACCTTACCTCTTCTTTGAAGCGCCTCTTTGAGAACTCCTTTTAGGGCACTAAATTTGGTCTTAGAAGAAGACCAGGACCTCCAGGATGTTTCTAGGGAAGTGGAGAAGAGAATTTTTTAGGGTTTGGCCGAGAATCAAGGCTCAAAATGGTGTGATAAAGAGAGGGAGGAGGTGCCCTTTTATAAGGGAGGAGAGGGGCACCTTAGGAAAAACTAAATATATTATTTTATTATAAAGTCATATTCGGTTTTTAATAGCTCCAAATTGAGTTATTTAGAATCTAAGGTGTGGATGGGTCGAAATAATATCATCCAATATAATTTAGACAAGTTTAGGTTTCTATTTTAACCTTATCATTTAGATTTAACTTTAAGTTAAATATTTTTTCTTTTACCGTGTCTTCTTGTTTTCTTACACTATAAGGTTAATAAACTTATTATAACAAGCCAAACGAACCCCAAGTTGTTTATTATTAATATATATAACCTTATCTAAGTCATTTGGCCGAACCTTAGATTTTTACGAATAAAATAAAAATTAATAATATAATATTTGTTTTAAAAACTATTTGATATCAATTTTGACAATATTTGGTAATTGATTTTTTTGAAAATCATAACAGAATGATTAGTTCGAAAAAAGTCAACTAAATCAATACTAACATGTCATATTAACCTATAAAATTAGTGTAATTCATAAAAAGTCTCAAATTACATTTATTTGGGTATTTATAACATCAATTATGTCAATATTTCATTAATAAGATAATTAATGCATCATCATTGTGTCATAAATAAATTACATTATTTAAAGTATAAAAATTAAAAATAAAATACCATTATGTAGGAAATATTTTTATTTTTCTAATTAATATTTATAGTCGAATTTATCTTATGGATAAACCTATATTAAAAATTATTTAGTTATTAAACATTGATTTTAACTATTTTAACCCTTCTTTAAATAAATTAATAATAAATGTCCTAATCTAATCCAAGTGGGACTAAATAGTCATATTTTATTCGTAAGGTTGTTTTTGGTCGAATTTAACTTATCCAATAGAATTAGGACATGTTTTAGGATAATAATAATATCATTTTTACACTTAATTACCCTATTAACTTTTAAACGTGGTAAATAAAAGTGAAAAGTTACTATTCACCAAAAATTATTTTCATCTCATTGAACTAAATTTTACTTACAGACATCAACCGTGTCTCTCAGATTTTTGAAATTCCATTCACAAAAGGGGTAAATTTATGTTTTATGTAAATTTGCAAATTCTTCGAGGAGGTGGGTAAAAGACGGTCAAAAGTTCAATAAATTTTTTTATATCTAAAATTATTATAAAATGACTCCAATGAATTACATTGAATTTATATAGGTATTATGTGACAATTTTGACCTAAAATGAATTTAAATAAAATAAATAATTATTTAAATAAAAAGTTGGTTTTTAAATAGTAACCTAGTGTTTTCACTATTCATCAAAAATTGAAAGTTTTCAGAAAAATACCAAAACTTCACCCTAGGCTAATTTCGATATTCCAAATCCAAAAATGAAGCCCATTTCGAAAGATAAAATATATAAAATTTCAAAAAGTGGGTATTACTATTCATAACATCTAGTTTATATAACATATCGTTGTTTAGCGAAACTAGGTATTGCGTACAACACACGCTATCATGGAAGGTCGTGATTGCGTGTAATGCAATCCAGGTCAAGGATTCTTTTTGTGCAATATCCTTTTGGTGTATCATACAACACAAGACATTAATGAAATTAAAAATAATATTTTTCAAAAAATCTCGGGGTGTTACAGCTCGTAAGCCGGTGGGCGGCGCGGTTCAGCCTGAGGCGGCTGATCCAGTTCTTCCAGAGAGCCTCGAGGGCGGCGCAGTGTGCAGAGGCTGTGGGTGGAGCGGTCGTTGCCTTCATCGCCACGTTTCATCATCTCCATGCCGAAGATCATCACAAACAATAAAGAAAGAGGGGTCGGTCCATGTTGGTTTGGCCCGCACCCTCTACGTTTTGGGTGGTAACATTTGGCTCATAAAGAAGTAAGAAAGATAAAAATCCACTTATCTAGGAAAAGAAGCATAACCTCCTTCTTCATTTTGAATGAAATGAAGAACAAGGTACATAAAAGAAGACAACCCCTACCTTTTTTCGTTGATTGCCGATGAAGTCGCTGGTATAAGACGAAGGTGATCGTCGTTTGTCGCATGTGTCGCACACTTTCAATACCAAGCTCGTGCATCGGGTCATTGACAATGATGCGAAGGGATGGTCAGTTGAAGACGTCCCTCATCGGTAGAAGCTCCGAGGAAGAAGTTGAAGAAGGTCGGTGTTCTTCGTGGGGAGCTTTCTCCCAAAAATCCTCCTCTGAAAGCTGCCACCAAAATAAACAATGCCAACCAAACTAGTAATAGATTGTGCTAATCTATTATTTAATTTGTTGGCACAAAATTAAAATGGTGAATCAATTAACTTGTCTCCCCCTGAACTAATGTGGAGGATGTGGCACCATTAAATTTGGGAATTTCGCACCAATAAAGGAGGGGGTGTGTAGAGAATCCATCATTAATGAGGGGAGTTGAGAGTTTTTTCCTCTCCTTTCATTAATAGGGGGATTAGTCTCCTGTGGTCACCACATCTTAACCTCTCGCGGGAGGATAGCTTCGGGTGGGCCCCACCACCATAACCTATAATGGGAGGTTATGGTTTGGTGGTCCCACCTCCAACATCCATGAGAAGGGTTTAACCAACAAATAAAAAAATCCATACACTTTATTTTTATTTAAGACATCCTCTAAATACCCAAAAACTATCTTTTAAACTCTACACACTGTCGTCGAGGTGATAGTCTTCTTAAGCGAATATCGGTGCTACAAGTTCAACGGTGTCCTCAGATTTCAATTCAGACAACCGGTTCTAAAGCTATAAAAACCCGCTCGTACGTTTACTGAATGTACCCGAACAAAACTTCAGAAATTGATTCTGGGCACACCAGGCCTCAGAATCATGTGTCATCAATTTTCACGGACTCCTCAAATTCCCATGTATTTAAGGAAAACAATCCATGGAATTTTTTTTGCATTACATCAATAAATTAATCAATCCAATTTATATTAATTAATTAAAAATATATATATTATAGACTTAGTAAATATTTTTCATACCCATCCATTAGATTTTATATCTATAAGATAAGGAAAATAAAATTTTATTAATAAATGTTTTATTCTTATAAAATTCATTTTAACACCGTTTAATGGATAAACGATTTAAAATAATTTTTTTATTTATTATAAATCATGAATGTCAAAATGGGACTTCTTTTTTAAATAGGAACATAAAAATTCTCTAAGGGAAATTTTTTTGTATTTTTCGATGTGGTTCATTTTTTTTGATGATTACTTAATAATATTGAATTTTAGTTATACAATGATTTTTATCATTTTTATTTATATAGATAATATGTATTCTTGTCTATTTTGAGGGTTAAATTATATCAAATATAAATCAATTTATACAATTTATGTAATTGTAGTCAATTTTCTTTTGAAATTAAATATAAAATCTATCCAAACAAGAGAATATTTTTTATTTGAAACCCTTCATTGACGTCATGTTTGCAGGATTAAATTTTAATGTATTAAACAACATATTTGATATGAAATTGAAAAAATATATAAAATATTTGAAATTATAATAATATATAATTTAAAAGATTTCTAACATAGTTTTTGACAAAAAAATATTACTGAATGTAATTAAAATAAACTACAATGATTAAGTGGAAAATTATCTTACCAAAGAACTAATCTGTAAAAATAAGGACTAAAATGACCTATAAACATTTTCTAAAACCCATTGATGAAATTATATATACCTTATAATACCATTTTAATAATTTTTTTCCTTTCGATATCTACATTTCATATGAAATTTGAATGTCTAATTCCCTTTTCAAAAAATAAATAGATTTCATCTCCACCTCCACTATAAAAATATACTCCAACATCACAATTATTCATAACCATAACGAAAATTGGATCATAAATACTCATTAAATATCTTTTAAAATCATATATCCATTAATTTTATAATCACCCTAGGTGGTGAGATCCATCTAAGGAATCCCTTTGGAGAAAACCAAAGGAGTTTCCAAAAGAATAGGTAATATCCATCCTCAATCTCTTTTGTTTTATTTCCATTATAAATATACTCAAATATTATTATTCTCTTCATATATGATAATAAAATTATCCAGAATTCATTTATATTTTTCTACACTAATTCATCTACCTTCACATAGACACACATCTATTTAATAGGTAATGAACATACCATTTTTGTGAATGGTTAATTACCGCCTCACAAAACGATGTAGATATTTTTTTTCTTTACCACCTATCATGGTTAATAATTATGATGTAAAATCTAATATTATAATTTATATATGATAGTTATAATTTATTTATAATTATTTAATTTTTATATATAACATAACATCATTTTTTTATTTTATGTAAATTTGATAACTTTGTTTAGGGAAGTGTAGACTACCTCCCCCTCAATGAAATGTGATTCGTTCACACTCTACACATATTTTTAAAATGAATTTATTAAATAAATTATATGATATATATGATATAATAATACTAATGGAATAATATTATGTTATATTTATATATATTTCAACTACATTTTTTTCAATACAACCACAAAACAAAAACAATGTTCATGTGTATGTATGGCCTACCATCTCCATTAATGGTTTTTTAGATCTAATAACAATTTCTTATATATATATATAATACATTATATAAGGAAAATATATGATATTTATATAATTTTTTAAATTAATTAAATAATTAGACAATGATCTATGTATGAGTATCACAAATAACAATTCAAAACATATATGAAAAATAACATAGATATTCTCTAAAATGTAACATTAGCATGGAATTTTTAATAAATGGGTAATATAACATAAAAATAATAAAATATATGTAATTATATTGTATAATATGCTTATATGAAATATTTATAATAAACATCTATTTATTATACAAGGTTTTTATAAGAATTACATGAGTCAAGAGATATGGTTATTATTTTCTCATCTCATATTTATTATCAATAAGATAAAAGAAATGGTTACCATCTATTTCTATTATGTGGTGTTAATTTTTCCCATTTATTTGTTCTATGATTCTCATACATAAATTTATGGGTATTAAAATATCTATTATATGGTCTTTCTTTCATGTGTTTGTTTTCAATATTTACTAAATATGTAATGTAAT
Organism: Viscum album; assembly: GCA_963277665.1. Taxonomy (NCBI): domain Eukaryota; kingdom Viridiplantae; phylum Streptophyta; class Magnoliopsida; order Santalales; family Viscaceae; genus Viscum; species Viscum album. The sequence goes on from OY728127.1 coordinate 26,305,440, forward strand.
TTTTTCTCACTTTTCCTTCTCTCTTACACAAGCCATATTATACACCTATATTTCTATAAGGGTTGTATATAATACCATTGAAAATTTAAACCATGACATAAATTATCTTCATGATATTTTTATCTTAACTTTATTTTATTAATTAAATTTTATAATGATTCAAATTTAGTAAAGTGTTAACAATTTGTTGTTATAATTTCATCACTTGTCAAGATTGTTTAAGACCATGTGTTCATTATAGATATATTAAGATCCATAAATGAATAAATATACATAATTATATGAAAATATATTAATTCATATTATATCCATATAACATTCCCATTTTATGGACTTTTTTATTAATGATAATTAGTGTCATGTTTTTTTGAAAATCATTTTTTATTTCTCCATTCAATAGGGAATCTATGTTATTCTAAAAACATGTGTTCTAAAACTATTTTAAATGATGTATTTATATTATACAATGGTTATTAATGTATATTTTTACCCATGAATAATATATTTTAAAAAATAGATTTAGAAGTAACATTCATGTCATGTTCAAGTCAAGAAATATTTTTAATTTTTAAAGGTTCCAAATATATGTTTAGCATGTACAGACTAAAACACATTCATGATCGTCAATTTATTGATTGTTCATTTTTATATATACATTGTTATTTATTTTAAATAATAAATTCCTCTAATATTATAGGAACATGTTTATTTTGAAATTATTTTCAATGAAAACATGTTTTAAAAAAAATTATTTTGAAAATGTGTTTTATATGAATTTCAAAGCTTCCATTACATGTTTAAAAAAATTTGGTTTCAAAGAAATTTTTTTAATGATATTAAAAAATATTTAATAAATTTTCAATTTATTTTCAACGAAAATGGATTATAATTAATTTTTTTTTACTGGAAAATAAAATTCAAACTGTTTTCAATTATATTTAATAATTTTTTAGGGAATTTTTTTTAAAAAAACGTTCATTATTAATTTATAATATTTAAAAGGGAAAGTTTTTCAAATATTTTTATAAAAATATTATAATGATTTAAATTTATTTTTTATGAATAAAGAAGAAAAAAATTAAATATTTTTTATACAGTTTCAATATATTTTCATTGAAATGGTTTTCAAAACATTTTCATGCGTATTTTCTAAGTATTAAAGGTAAATGTTTTTTTAAATGTTTTCATGAATACTTTATCTTTTATCAATCAAAAAGTTTTTCCAAATTTTTGTCAAATAAAACTTTATAAATTTTCATGTTTTTTTATATAAATGATTATCCAAATTTATTATTTTTATAAAATTTATTCTTCAAAGAAGAAATGACAATTTCATCAGGAAATGATTTTAGAAAGATATTTCTGAAATATTTCCCATATAAAATGAAATATAATGGTGCTACTAATTCCTTTGTTGGGAAATGATAAAAAGAAACATTATATTATTTCTTTTAATGGTTTATACTATGATGGAATTATTTTTAAGAATTTCATTTATATTTCATAAGTTATATGTTTTTGAAACCCACTCCCATTCATGGGTTATATGATCATGTACCCTACTTATCTAGATGGTCAATTAATTGATGAAATAATATTAAAAATATCTTTTTTGTAGTAAATGATATGATTAAATAATTATGATTCAAATTTCATTTCATAGGATATGATATGATGTTTGTGAAACAGGTCTCCGATTATTGGCCATGATATGAAGAATGTTTTATAAAAAATGTATATTAATATCATTATGAGATTGGTGGGACCTATACCTCTATATAATAATGTGTTTATTGGTATAAATCTTAAAAGATAGTAATGGGAGTAAATTTGATGACAATGTTCCACAATCAAAGATAGGGAAACTCGATCCACTATGGGCTTATGGGGATATCACAACTACTATTGGAAGATGGGAAAACACAATAACTTATGAGGAATGGACTATAAAAGGGAACGGTGGTGTGTCCCACCCATTTGGTTTAGTCCCCATGAAGTTCCTTGATATTTTCTATAAATTTTACATAACTAATAGGGAATGATATTACATGTTTTTGGGTATACGAAATTTACATGTTTTACTCATATGTTAGGATTTCATGGATTATTGTCCTTATTTTATTTCATTAATGCCTTATGAATGACTATTATTTATTATATAAATCTTGTTTATAATATTGGATATGTGGGTTACGATCTAATAATTGTATGATGATGATCTTGTACACTTATTCTATTGTTTATACTTAAAAATATTCCTTATGTACCTTTACTGAGCTTCTGAGCTCACCCCTCTTTAGGTTTCCTTCCCCAATTAATGAAAATAAAATTTATTTAGGGTATCTCTAAGAGGTTTTTATAAGTTGTGAACCAATTGGGAGAAAATATATCTCACACCTGTACAAGCATTTATGTTTCCATGTTTTGAAAGGAACAAAACAAATACAATATTTTGACATATATTTATGGAATTTATTAAGTATTTTTAAAAAGTTTTGTAATATAAATATATATATATTATGAGTGGGAAGTTATAGTTTGTATAAATGATACATTTTAGTTAACCATTGGAATCTAGGATGATAAAAACTTACTAATAAACCTATAGACATGTCTATCGATATATATAAGGATAAATAAAAGTATAGAAAAATGTTATATAATTTTTTTAAAGGATACAGCCAGTGGTTTCCTTGAAATAAATTGAATTTTGGGAACTAAAATACGGTGTGGATCTGGAATTGATTCATGTTGAGGCAAACTCTGAAAATGTGCATCAGACATGACTCTAGCGTATTCTGGTACATGATAACAGGCCATTAGTCACACCTATCATAGAAACCCCATGGGATATACATATGAAATTCCCATTCTATTCATGATCCATAATGATGAATTTAAATAGGATTTGAGTATGAATAACCTAGTATTTACCAAGCGTGAATTTTGGATTCAAAAAGATTCATTTTTGGGTCACATAATCTCAAAAGATGGGATATCTGTGGATCCAGCAATAATAGAGGTTATCGGAAGATGGTCGAGACCAACAACAGTAACCAAGATCCGATGTTTTCTTGGATTGGCTTGATATTATCGATGTTTTGTGAATGATTTTTCATGATTATCTAATACACTCACCAAGTTGACTCGAAAAGGAGTTATGTTTGTTTGGATGGAGGAATGTGAAGAGAATTTCAAGGAGTTGAAAAGAAGGCTATCCAGTGCACCTATACTCACACTTTCATGTAGTGGAGAAAGGTTTGTGATCTACAGTGATGTATCCAAGAAGGGTCTGGGGTTTGTTCTTATGCAAAATGATATAGTGATTGCTTATGCCTCATGAAAATTGAAAATCCATGAGAAAAATTACCCAACTCATGAATTGGAGTTAGCTATGGTAATCATTGCATTAATGATTTGGAGGCATTATATTTATGGAGAAAGGTGTGATATTTTTACTGATAATAAAAGTTTAAAGTATATTTTCACAAAAAAAGTGATGAATATTCCCCAAAGAAGATTGTTGGAGATGATTAAGGATTACAACTTCTCAATTCATTGCCACCCTGGGAAAGCAAACAAGGTGGAAGATACATTAAGTCGACAAGAACATGCTAGCTTATCCATGATGAGGATCACAAAAGATCCAATATTTATGGATTTACAAAGGATGGATCATGGAATTATAATGAAAGGGGGAAAATCTTATCTTTCTCAAATGAATGTTCAACCATATATACATGTGATGATTAAAGAGGCATTGAAAGAAGATGTAAAGTTAAAAAAGAAGGTGAGAAATGTTCCTGAATTAAACATTGATTATGATTGGATAATAATGTTAAAGAATCGGGATTGTGTTCCTCCCATCCCTGAATTAAAGAAGGAGTTGCTGGATGAGGCTCATAGTTCTTCATTCTCTATTCATCCTAGAAGCACGAAGATTTACTGGGACCTGAAAAAGTACATCTGGTGGGATGGCATGAAAAGAGATGTTGCTGAATATGTCTCTCGATGCTTGGTTTGTCAGCATGTTAAAGCTGAGAGACAGATGTCTAAGGGCATGTTACAACCATTACCCATACCAGAATGGAAATGGAAAAACATCACTATGGACTTTTTCACTGGACTTCCTAAAACATCCAAAGACAATAATGCTATCTGGGTCATAGTTGATCGTCTTAAAAAGTCGGCACACTTCATCGCTATTAGAGAGGATTTCTCTCTGGATCAGCTTGCAAGGATATATGTGAAAAAAGTTGTAAGATTTCATGGAGTACGACATTCTATAATATCTGATTGGGATCCAAGGTTTTCCTCAATGTTCTGGCGAAGTCTCCAGCATACTCTAGATACAGAGTTGAGTTTCAGCACTGCTTATCATCCTCAGACAGACGGTCAGTCTGAGAGGACAATTCAAACTCTAGAAGATATGTTGAGAGCATTCTCTATGGATTTCAAAGGTGGTAGGGATCAACACCTACCTTTGGTAAAATTTTCTTATAATAATAGCTTCCACTCCAGTATTCAGATGGCTCCTTATGAATCTCTCTATGGAAAGAAATTCAGGACTCCTACTTTCTGGGATGAAGTTGGGGAAAGAAAGATATTATGACCTGATCTTGTTGATGAGATGCCAGAAAAGGTAAGATCTATTCAACCACACATTAGAGCTGCTCAGAGTCGACAAAAAAGTTATGCCGACAACCAAAGAAAAGACCTAGAGTTTGAAGTGGGTGATAAAGTGTTCTTACGAATATCTCCTCGGAAAAGAGTAATGAGATTTGGAAAGAAGGGAAAGTTGAGCCCTAGGTATATCGGTCCTTTCGAAATACTGGATCGTGTTGGGAAGGTAGCATTCCAATTGGCGCTTCCACTAAATCTCTCCCAAGTACACGATGTGTTCCACGTATCTCTCCTGAGAAAGTACATACCTGATCCTTCACATGTACTCATCTCAAAAGTTGTACCGTTGGAACAAGATCTTTCTTATGAAGAACAGTTGATGGAGATTCTGGATCCTAGCGAAAAACTCGTACAGAACAAGACCACTCGCTTGGTGAAAGTTGTATGGAGGAACCACCAATTAGAAGAAGCTACATGGGATCTTTAGGATATGAGGAGGGAGAGGTATCCTCATCTGTTTGTTACAAAGTGACAAATTTCAAGGAAGAAATTCATTTTAAGGGGGGTAGAATGTAACACCCGAGACTTTTATGAGAAATATTTTGTTTTTATGTTATATACATCATCAAATGAATCTTTCACTACACACAACATTAGCTTGGCTTGCTTTACACGCAATTGTAACCTTCCTCGATAGCTTGCGTCGTACGCAATATCGAGTTTCACTAAACAACGATATGCTATTAAAATATTATTGAAACAAGCCGTTATGAATAGTAATACACACAATTTGAAATTTTGTAAATTTTATTTTTCAAAATGGACTTCATTTTTGGATTTGGAATATCGAAATTAGCCTAGGGTGAAATTTTGGTATTTTTCTAAAAACATTCAATTTTTGATGAATAGTGAAAACACTGGGTTACTATTTAAAAACTGGATTTTTATTTAAATAATAATTATTTTTATTTAAATTTATTTTAGTTCAAAATTGATACATAATACCTATATAATTTCAATGAAATTCATTGGAGTCATTTTATAATAATTTTAGATATATAAAAATTTTATCGAACTTTTCACCGTCTTTTATGCACCTCCTAGGAGAATTTGCAAATTTGTAAGGGTTGGTGTCCTCAGAACCAACTGTTTTGTACTTTTATTACATAAATGATCACTTATTATATATTTTTCATTGTTCTGCATGACTATAATATAATAATTTCCTGGAATATTTGTTGCATTAATAATGTCATAGGAGATCCCCGCTATGATGAGAACCTTGAAATGCTATAACAATATTCTTAAATAATGTTCTGTGGTTGGATGACATACTATGATAGGACACATAGTATACAGACCGTCATGTGCGAGTACTCGTAAGAAGATGAGACTCTCTCTCATGGAGTTCGCACTTAGTAATCTCTAAGATGGGAGATTATGATAACAGACCTGCCAGTAGTAATTCCGCATGTCTTGGTGTCATCGGATATTGATATCTACGAGCATGTGTAATGGTCCTTAGGGTGGAAGATTATCATTAACTCATGTCATGACTCGCGCACTTAGATTTACTGACGAAAACCGTCACGCAGATAGTTTGCGGGAAGTAGGGTACGTTGGGTGCATCACGAGTGACATGTTGTTAATGGATAAGTCGAGGAAAGATTGGTCCCTTCCATTTATGGAAGTTGATATCTTGGACCTTTGATTGAAATAGAACTGTCGCATTAAATTCCATGGCCATGGTGTAAACGAAGAGTTTATTTTAGGTAGTCAAATAATGATGGATCAAGCATATAGGTTTATGACACTTCCATGAAACCTTCTTGATGAGATATTGAGACAAATTAATTAAATTACACAATAAGAATTCGTATGAGGTGATAAGTCAATGCGGCGTCAACTTCTTTCTCTTGGGTGCCTTGACCCATTGCTAGAAAGTAATCTTGGACTTTAGGCAAGCCTGCCTAATGCCAACGAGAAAGAGGCCCAGAGGGTCACACACTAAGTGTATCCAAGTATCTCAAGTTGAATAAAGATTATTCTCGTACGTGGTTTAATAATTATTCAAGGATGCCTATGTTGTTTTAAATGATGGAGGAAAAATAAAATAAAACAAGTACACGCTGTGTATTATTAAATGTACATGCCGTGTAGTTTTATTTTGGAAAGGAAATGAATAAATGAAAACAAGATATACACGCCATGTACATTTAATGTACACGCTGTGTAGTTTTCAATGAAAAAAAAGTACACGTAGTGTATTTATTATTACACGTCGTGTAGTTTTTCCAGTCGGGATTTTGAGGATATAATATTGTATTAAATGATATTTATTATAATCAGTGTGGGCGCATGTCAAGGAATTATCTATTCGACATGGGGGTTTTAAATAAGAGTCAATGAAATAAATAAAACGTGTAACGCGTTTATATATTGTCATAACTCTATAACCCCACACACCCAATTATAAATATCTTCACAACCCCAACTCTTTTCTGACAAACAAGAGAATCGTTGTGCACAACATCTCTGGAGAATTATTTCAAGACCGAAAGAACCTCTTCCTCTAAGAATGCTAACAAGACTAAGAGAGATCCTCTTCCATCAGATCAAGATGATCTAAGGAAGACAACACAAGCAAAGGCTTCTCCACGCTAGCACCTGCAGAATCCTTTGGCGACGTCCAGAGATACAAGGTATACGTGTGGATCACCGCTAAAGGGAGTCTACACCTGGCTTCTGTGACGCAACGACGGATCACATCGACAACGTGATCGAGAACATCAACGAAGAATGAACACCCAAAGGGTATTTCTTTATAATTAATTAAATTAATTATAATCAACCTGTAATGATCCTTGTTCGTGGTCCCGGGACAAACCGTCTTCTTTTTCTTTTTCTGTGATTCGATCCATGGAGACTGGCATTTATCGTCATATTGATCCCGGATTGATCATTGTTAATGACAAAAGGCCAAGTGGTCACATCCACCCATGCGCTTCCGCTGCGCCTGGAACCTTCAAATGGTATCAGAGGGAGGTTACAACATTGATTATAGTTATTTAATTTTCATTGATAATTTATGCATTCATATTTGATTCAATTCGAAATAAATCGTTCTATAAATCTGAATTAACAAGATCTATTCTTCCTCCTCTGTTTCTCGATTCATATCACAGAAATGACCTTTTAATTTTAATTTTTGATTAAAATAAAAACGAGTAACTCATCCGGAGGAGCCACTCTTTCTGTCTGTACAAAACAGGATTACACGGCGTGTAATTAAAACTACACGTCGTGTACTTTGGTTCAACAAACCGGCACTGCTCTGCCAAACCACGCTGTGTGAATTGATTATGCCTATGTTTTAATCATGCCGTGTTGACCAGAATAGAATGGCGCATGGAAACTAGATTACACGGCGTGTATGTTGGAACAACATGTCGTGTAGTCCGTTCCGACCCAGGTGAAAATGTGTACAAAGATAAGACATGTACCGCGTACACGAGATCGCCAGGCCGGTTACCATGTAACAAGGAAGTACATGCCATGTATGATTCATCTACACGCCGTGTACTCTAAAATTTACAAAGTACAGAAAACACGCCAAAGCCCCGGCGTGTACTTTGGATAAAAGGTGAAATGAAAAATACACGCCGTGTAATTATAAACTACATGCCGTGTACTTTCCATAAATGGAATTTCACCAGGTTTCCTCCAATGTAAAAAGACCCGTACAAGGAATATGGATGAGAATAATCTCATGGAAATTCAGAAAGGAATTTAGGATAAAGAATTTATTAATTATAAGATCATAATTAATTGAATTCGAGCGCATGTTATCTTAAATAAAAGAAATATTGAAAGAATTTGAATTCTAAATATCCATAAATATCGTTGCATACTATGGATAATCATGAGCTTGACCAAAGACCCTTTGTATGTGTATGGTTTCATTTAAATTTATTTAATTTAAATTTTTTGTCCTACGAGCCTTCTTCCAATAAAATATAGGGCCTGCGTGCCCATGGTTTCTTTAATGTAAACCCATGTAATGGAGGATCTCCCAAGCCATAGGAGATGGTTAAAATCATGAATCCGTGGTGAAACAGACACAAGAAGATACAAAGGAGGACTGGTGGGAGCTGCAAAACACGAACCATATGGTTCAAGGTGTTTTCCCTAGGTCAGGGTTAGCTTATCAAAACCGCTAGATAAGCTAACCAATAGAAGCTCATGATCATGCCATCTTATTTTATTTCTGTCTGATTGCATGGTTTATTTATTATGTATGTGTTTTCACGATCAGATAATTAATAAAATGAACAAGCATGCGAAGATGGAATAAAATAAAAACCGGACTATTCATAAACATTATCAAGACATGGTTAATCACTTAAGCAAGCATCACTTAATATTAACAAACATGTGATAATGTGAAACTACACATAAAGGAATAAAATCCATCAATACCATATTAAGTCAGACCAAGCCTTCCATTACCTAATTAAGGTCAAGACTCAATAAAACTATGTGCTTGACCAACCCTTGTTGGGACACTTAGTTTTATAAAGGAATCCCTTATGAAATGTTTCAGGTTGACTTAACCATATTACATCAAGAGAAGTAGCCCTTTATAGACTTGGTGTAATATTGGAGGCAAGAGTTGAGGAAATCCAAGTCAGGATTTCAGGATTTGGGAGTCCACTAAACAGATAAAGGAACTGTAAGCTCACAGTCGGCAAAGACCTGCCTACCTAAATACCTTCAAATAGCTTGACCAACCCTTGTTGGGGTTATGAGAAGGGAAATATGGATCCTTGCCACTAGAATGTCAAGGAAACTGGACATTCTGAGTTCAATGGTGAGGGACATTGAGACTTGATAAAATAGTGGGAGACTTAAGTAATTTATTATTATTTCTCATAAAAGTGTAATCAAGAAAGTACTAGTAAATCTTCTCTTTTAAAATTATAGAATCAAGATGACAAACTCATCAACCCCATTTTCTCTACCATCAATACTGGATAAAGACAATATCCTCACCTGCAGTAACTTTCCGGAATGGTTTAGGCACCTTCGGGTTGTCCTACACCATGAACGAAAGTTTTATGTGCTGGAGTCCTCACTTCCTGATTCTCCTACCCCAGGGGCGAGTGATGAAGATTTCCTGGTCTATGATCAACCTTTGAACGACGCTCTCAACATTAAATGTTTGATGTTGTCATCTATGTCTAGTGCGCTCATGAAGTCTCATGAAGACATAGACGCCTACAACATGATCGAACACCTCCGTGGTCTATACCAGGAGAGAGCAAGACAAGAGAGGTTTGAGATCTACAAGGCTCTATTTCAGAGAAAGCTTGGAGAGGGTTCCCCAGCTGGGCCTCATGTAGTCAAGCTCATTGGCTACATTGAGCGCTTGGAGGTTCTAGGTTTTAAACTCCCTGAAGAACTGGGCACCGATCTCATTCTTTCATCACTCCCCTAGATCTTCTCGAACTTTGTTGTGAACTTCAATATGAACAACATTGAGAAGTCTTTGTCTGATCTTCTCATCCTCATTCGCCAAGTGGACACTGACATGAAGCGTGAAAAGCCTTCTCTCCTCAAGGTGAATAAAAGGAAAGGGAAAGTGAAGAGAATTAAGCCCAAAGCTTCTTCAAGGCCTTCCAAGAAAAAGAAGATCAATGGGGATGCAATGGAACAGGATGTTGTTTGTTTCGCATGTGTCAAGAAGGGCCACTGGAAGAAAAACTGCACCCAGCCAAGGAAGCAAGGGGAAGCTTCAGGTGCGTTAGTTATCGAATGCAATCTATTTGTTTCTAATAATAGGGTATTAGATACTGCTTGTGGTTATCACATATGTATCCAAATATAGGAACCAAGTAGATTCAGGAATATTGATCGAGGGGAGGTAGATCTACGAGCAGCCAATGGAGCCAGACTCACTACTGTAGCTGTCGAAGATTACTACCTCACATTGCCTACCGGGATGGTCTTGGTTTTGAAAGGTTGTTATTATGTGCCTTCTGTTACTAAAAACATTATTTCAGTATCCAGATTAGATACTGATGGATTCATATTCACGTTTGGAAATGAATGTTGCTTCTTTTATAAATATAGCATTTGTTTTGTTAGGGCACATTTATATAGCGGCATTTATGTGTTAGACTACACAAACCAAGTGATGGAAATCGATAACAAAGTTAGTTCACATGACCCATAGCACACCCAACTTTGGCATCACCGGCTAGGTCATGTGAATGAGAAACATTTGACAAAATTACATCAAGATGGGTATTTAGATTCTTTCGAACTAAAACAACTTGGTATATGTCATGCGTGTCTACAAGGAAAAATGACCAAAGCCCCATTTAGTGGGAATGGTGAAAGAGCTAAAGAGCTTCTAGAATTAGTTCACACAGATGTGTGTGGACCATTTCCAGTTGAAGTAAGGGTTGGGTTCTCGTACTTCATAACTTTTACTGATGATTTTAGTAGATATGGATATATCTATTTAATGAGGTATAAGTCAGATTGTTTTGATCGGTTCAAAGAATACAAGAATGAAGTTGAGAACTAGCTTGGTAAGAATATTAAGAAACTCCGCTCAGACAGAGGAGGAGTATATCTTAATCAAGACTTCATTGATTTCTTACAGGAGTTTGGGATTCTATCTCAACTCACTCCTCCTTACACACCGTAGTGGACTGGTGTAAGTGAAAGGAGGAACCACACCCTGTTGGACATGGTGAGATCAATGATGAGTCATGCGAGTCTTCCATTATCCTTTTGGGGATATGCATTACAAATAGCAGGGCACATACTAATCCAAGTACCAACTAAATCGATAAATGGTCTTCCATATAAATTATGGAGTGCACGCAAAGCCATGTTATCGAATTTACATGTGTGGGGTAGTGAAGCATTTTTAAGGCCTCTTCAGGTAACAAACATTCACCCCGAGGCACAAATTGTATCTTTATAGGATATCCCAAGTAAACAAGAGGATATAACCTATAAAACCCCGCAGGAAAAAAGGTTATAGTGGCAAGACACGTCATATTCCTTGAGAGGGAGCACATCTCCAAAAGAGATAGTGGTAGTGAGAGAGACTTCGATGAAGTCGAGGCTCAAGATATACAGAATTTGGAACAAGAACAGATTCCACAAAGCCCCGTGGAAGAACAATATGTTCCGGAGACACAAGAACTGCGTAGGAGCACGAGAGAGGTGATAGAACCAGAATGATATGGTTTTCTTGTCACTGAGGATGGTGAATCATTATTGGTTGACAATGATGATCCTCTTACCTACAAGGAAGCAGTTGAAGGCACATACGTTGCCAAGTGTAAAGAAGCCATGAATTTTGAAATGGATTCCATGTACCAAAACCAAGTCTAGATTTTGGTAGATCCTCTAGTTGATATAAAGCCTATTGGTAATAAATGGGTATTCAAGAAGAAACTAGACATAGAGGGGCAAGTCAGCACCTACAAGGCACGACTGGTTGCAAAAGGTTTTAGAGAGCGTCAAGGAATTGACTATGATGAAAACTTTTCACCGGTTTCAATGTTGAAGTCCATCAAAATCCTATTGGCCATTGCTTCTTACCATGACTATAAAATTTGGCAAATGGATGTCAAAACAGCTTTCCTTAACGGGAACCTCCAGGAAGATGTCTACATGACACAACCTGAAGGGTTTGTGACTCTAAAGGATGCCAACAAGGTATACAAGTTGCAGAAATCCATTTATGGATTAAAGAAAGCATCAAGGTCATGGAACATTCATTTTGATGAAGCTGTTATAGAATTTGGCTTTGTTAAGAATGAATGTGAGCCTTGTGTCTACAAATGGTTTAGTGGAAGTGTAGTCATTTTCCTAATAGAATATGTTGATGAAATGTTGCTAATTGGAAACGAAGTACCTGTCTTACAGTTAGTTAAGGCATGGTTTCATAAATGCTTCTCCATGAAAGACTTGGGTGAGGAGACATATATTCTTGGGATCAAGATCCATCATGATAGATCTAAGAGAATGTTGGGCCTGAGTCAAAGTACATACATTGACAAGATAATGAAGAGATTCAGTATGGAATAGTCCAAGAGAGGATTGTTGCCAGTGTGACATGGAATTCATCTTTTCAAGAAAATGTGTCCTCAGACACATGAAGAAAGAAAGAGGACGACAAGGATCCCTTACGCATCCGTGATTGGGTCAGTCATATATGTTATGCTATGTACGATGCTAGATGTTGCATATGCATTAAGTGCGGTAGGCAGATATCAAGATGATCCAGGAGACCGCCATTGGATGGCAGTCAAGACTATCCTTAAGTATCTGAGGTGTACTAAGGATATGTTCCTGGTTTATAGAGGAGATGAGGAACTAGTCATCAGAGGACATGTAGATGCTATTTTCCAGACTGATCAAGATGACATGAAGTCACAGACTGGATACTACTTCAGTTTGAATGGAGGTGTAGTGAGTTGGAAGAGCTCAAAACAAAGTGTGGTGGCATATTCTACAGCAAATTCCGAGTATATCGCAGCTTCTAAGGCAGCTAAAGAAGCAGTATGGATGCGAAGCTTCGTCCAAGAGCTGGATGTAGTACTGAGTATTAAAGATCCTATCACACTCTATTGTGATAATACTGCAGTGGTGGAACTTGCAAAAGATCCAAGGTCACATCAGTGGACAAAGCACATGCTTTGCAAGTATCATCTCTTGATGAATTTTTCCAGAGAGGTGAAGTTGCAGTGAGCAGTATTTCCACAGAAGACAACATGGCGGACCCATTGACTAAATCCTTGACTCAGCAGAAACATGATCATCATGTGAGGTCTAGCGGACTAAAAGTCGTAGGCAGTTGGCTCTAGTCAAAGTGGGAGTTTGTAAGGTTTGGTGTCTTCAGAACCAACTGTTTTGTAATTTTATTACTTAAATGTTCACTTATTATATATTGTTTATTGTTCTCCATTACTATAATATAATAATTTCCTGGAATATTTGTTGCATTAATAAGGTCATAGAAGATCCCCGCTATGATGAGAACCTTGAAATGCTATAACAATATTATTAAATAATGTTCTGCGGTTGGATGACATACTATGATAGGAAACATAGTATACAGACCGTCATGTGCGAGTACTCATAAGAAGAATAGACTCTCTCTCATGGGGTTTTCACTTGGTAATCTCTAAGATGGGAGATAATGAGAACAGACCCGCTAGTAGTAATTCCGCATGTCTTGGTATCATCAGATATTTCTATCTGCGAGCGTGTGTAATGGTCCTTAGATTGGAATATTATCATTAACTCATGTCATGACTCGCGCACTTAGATTTACTGATGAAAACCGTCATGCAGACAATTTGCGGGAATTAGGGTACGTTGGGTGCATCACGAGTGACATGTTGTTAATGGATAAGTCGAGGAAGGATTTATCCCTTCCATTTATAGAAGTTGATATCTCGGCCCTTTGATTGAAATAGAACTGTCGCATTAAATTCCATGGCCATGGTGTAAACGATGAGTTTATTTTAGGTAGTCAAAGAACGACGGATCAAGCATATAGGCTTATGACACTTTCATGAAAACTTCTTGATGAGATATTGAGACAAAGGGATTAAATAACACAGTAAGCATTCGTATGAGGTGATATGTCAATGCGGCGTCAACTTCTTTCTCTTGGGTTCCTTGACCCATTGCTAGATAGTAATCTTGGAATTTACGCAAGCCTGCCTAATGCCAATGAGAAAGAGGCCTAGAGGGTCACACACTAAGTGTATCAAAGTATCTCAAGTTGAATAAATATTATTCCCATACGTGGTTTAATAATTATTCTAGGAAGCATACGTTTTTTTAAATGATGGAGGAAAAATAAAATAAAACAAGTACACGCCATGTATTATTAAATGTACACGCCGTGTAGTTTTATTTTGGAAAGGAAATGAATAAATGAAAACAAGATATACACGCCATGTACATTTAATGTACACACCGTGTAGTTTTCAGTGAAAAACAAGTACATGCTGTGTATTTATTATTACACGCCGTGTAGTTTTTCCAGTGGGGATTTTGAGGATATAATATTGTTTTAAATGATATTTATTATAATCAGCATGGACGCATGTCAATGAATTATCTATTCAACATGGGGGTTTTAAATAAGAGTCAATGAAATAAATAAAACACGTAACGCGTTTATTTATTGTCATAACTCTATAACCCCACACACCAGATTATAAATATCCTCACAACCCCAAATATTTTCCGACACACAAGAGAATCGTTGTGCACGGCATCTCTGGAGAATTCTTTGAAGACCGAAAGAACTTCTTCCTCCAAGAACGCTCTCAAGACCGAGAGAGATCCTCTTCCATCAGATCAAGACGATCTAAGGCGGACAACGCAAGCAAAGGCTTCTCCACGCCGGCACTCGGAGAATCCTTTGGTGACGTCCAGAGATACGTGGTACACGTGTGGATCACCGCTAGAGGGATTCTACACTTGGCTTCTATGAGGCAACGACGGATCACATCGACAACATGATCGAGAACATCAACGAAGAAACAACACCCAAAAGGTATTTCTTTATAATTAATTAAATTAATTATAATCAACCTATAATGATCATTGTTCGTGGTTCCTGGACAAACTATCTTCTTTGTCTTTTTTTGTGATTCTATCTTTGGAGACTGGCGTTTATCGTCGTATTGATCTCTGATTGATCATTGCTAATGACAAAAAGCCATGTGGTCACATCCACCTATGCGCTTCCGCTGTGCCTGGAACCTTTAAAATTTACATAAAACTTAATTTTACCGCTTCTGTGAGTGGAATTTTGAAAATCCGAGAGACACGGTTAATATCAAGGACTAAAATGTCGTCTAATGAGTTGAAAATAATTTTTGGTGAATAGTAACTTTTTACTTTTTTTAACCACGGTTAAAAGTAAATAGGGTAATAAAGGGTAAAAATGATATTATTATTTCTCTAAAACATGTCCTAATTCTATTGGATAATTGTAATTTGACCAAAAACAATCTTAGGAATAAAATATGACCATTTAGGCCCACTTGGATTAGATTAGGACATTTAATATTAATTTATTTAAAGAAGGGTTAAAATCGGTAATATCAAAGATTAATAAGTAAATCATTTTTCATATAGGGTTATACATAAGATAAATTCGACTATAAATATTAATTATAAAGATAAAAATATTTCCTACCTAATGGTATTATATTTGTAATGTTTAGACTTTATATAATTTAATTTATTTATGACACAATGATGATATAGTAATTATATTATTAATGAAATATTGACATAATTGATGTTATAAATACCCAAATAAATGTAATTTGAAAATTTTTATGAATTAAAATAATTTTATATGTTAATATTACATGTTATTATTTATTTAATTAACTTTTTGAACTAATCATTCTGTTATTATTTTCCCAAAAATCAATTTCCAAATAGTGTCAAAAATGAAATAAAATAGTTTTTAAAACGAATATTATATTATTAATTGTTATTTTATACATAAAAATATAAGGTTCGGCCAATTGAATTTATAAGGTTATATATATTAATAATAAACAACTTGGGGTTCTTTTGGCTTGTTATAGTATGTTTATTATCCTTATAGTGTAATAAAAAAAGAAGAGACTGTAAAAGTTAAATTATCTATCTTAAAGTTAAATCTAAATGATAAGGTTAAAATAGAAATCTAAGCTAGTCTAAATTCTATTTTATGAAATTATTTTGACCCATCCCCACCTTAGCTTCTAAATAAATCAATTTGTAGCTATTAAAACCCGAATATGACTTTATAATAAAATAATAGTTTTAGTTTTTCCTAAGGTGCCCCTCTCCTCCCTTATAAAAGGGCACCTCCTCCCTCTCTTCCTCAGACCATATTGAGCCTTCAATCTCGGCCAAACCCTGACAAATTCTCTTATCCACTTCCCTAGAAACATCCTAGAGGTCTTGGTCTTCTTCAATGACCAATTTTATTTCCCTAAGAGGATGTCTCAAAGAGGCGCTTCAAAGAAGAGGTAATGTCTGTTACCGATTCTTTCAACTTTATTTCTTTTTTCACTTATTCTTCTTTAGTTGTTTCATTATGAAGTAAAAACATCTGTATCACTAATATATTGATATTTTATTATAAGTATGAAACAACCCTATTTCACCATCTATCCATCCTATGGAAAACAAAATCGCCACGCGTGCGTACGTACGGAATATCGTTTCCACGCCGTGGTGTAATCTATTTTCCACCACCACCTTACTTGGATGGTTATAATGGTGTAAATAATAACTATATATGATTATTGTAATGTGATATTGATTCTTAAATAGTATACATGCACTCCAATACAATTCCATGGTCATGGTAATGATATCATTGCTCGTGCGTCCATACGGAATACAGTCTCCACAATGTGATGCGACTCATTCTACATGATCTTCATTGCATAATGATTATATAAATAAATTTAATGAATTAATATGATATATATTACACTAATACCATTCTGGAAATGAGGTATCTATAACCTTAAATGAAGAATAATAATTTATCCAACAAAACACGCATAAGAACAAAAAGTAATAAACACCCGAATAACAAGTAGCAATGAAATATTACTAATAAGAAGCTAATAATATGACCATATATGATAACATAAATATATCTATGATTATATAATAAGTCAATGACATTATTTAAATCATTATACAGGAGGTTCGGACACTTATGAAGAAAATCGGACCTAAGGTAAGGGAAAATCTCGCAATCTCAATTTTTATCCGATATTGTTTATACTTCACAATTTATTGGGGAATATTTATCATCCACATCCATGTTTCCTAATTATGTAATATAATTTATATCCTCCTACAGTTTTTTAAATCCAATTTTACCCTTCAGTGAGTTTTTAGTAAAACATATGAAAGGAATCTTTTGTCGTTTTTTGTATGAGGTACTTTTTGAAATTTCCGGCCAAAGTACAAGTAGAATGTTTTTTTAACTTATACGGCCTGAATGGAATTTTAGAACATTATTTCCATGAATCTTAATTTACATGTATTCAAGATTATTTTTAATCAACTTATTTTTGTTTAAAATTGTATGACATTTTAATAAAGGAAAATGTTTTTGAAGTAGAAAGGATATTTTCTTCAAGAATGGAGTTCAAGTGTTTTATCAAAATTATTTTCCATCTAAGATAATATAGGGTTCTATTTCTATACCTATTTTTACATTTATTTGATGGAATTATTTTTATAGAGTCCTTTTATCTTATATGATTTATGTTATGGTGGCATGATGTTTATGAATCCCATTTTTATTACATGGGTTATGCTATGATGTATGATTTATGATTTTGTGGCACACATAATAATGGTTTCATTATGAGATGGGTGGGACCTATATCTCCCACCAATTCATTGGGTAAATATTTATATCTCATGAGATAGACATGGCTGGAACGACAGGTTAATCTTGTTCAGTGAAATAGGACTGAAATTTGGAGTGAACTCGGTTCGGAAATGGACTTTGTCCGCTAAGATAGTCTTGGAAATGAGTCTTGACTACTAAGAAATGATTCTCTATGATTATGTTTGTATGCCACAAAGTTTCATGTTTTAAGTTATTATTATTGGGATTACATTTCACTACTATGATTTATCCCATGTTATGAAATTATGATCTCTTTTGCAGGTTAAGATTTCTAAAATGATATGTTCATATGAATATGATGTAATTGATATTTCTTTTGTTTACCCTTACTGATCATTTGAGATCAACTTTTTTGTATGTTTTGTTTTCCCCAGGTCAGAAAGAAGGATATTAAGTAGGATATTGCAAAAAGGTACTCTAGATATGATGAAATAAATGGGATACAATGTAGATGATTTATGAACCATTTGTTTATGTTTCCCAGTTTCTAAAGACACTATACCAATACAGTCCTTTCATGGTCTTGTTAAATGTTTTAATAAGTGTGCTTCAATTTTGAAGTATTAACAATGTTTGTAATGTATGGGTCATTATATATAAGTAGCCTTTAAAGATTATTTTTCGACTTTTATGATTTGAATTTCAAAAAACAATCATTTATGATTGTCATTAGTATGTTATTTGGAGTCTGATAGAACCAACTTGTTTTTTGGTGAATAGTAAAATACCCTTAATAATATTCACATGAATTGAAATATGACCCTTAAAAATATTAAATAATAATATTATTTTATTTTATTATGGTTAGAAGATAATGAGACATTGTTTTATATTTCAATGTGTTCGGAAATATGTTATAGTTTTAAAATTCTTTTTAAATAATGTATTATTTTAATTTTAAAAATAAATTATTCATATTTATAGGATTATTTTCAAAAAAATGGAGTTAATTTTTAAATTCTACACTTCAATAAATGGTTGGGGTGAATTTTTTTTATTTTTATGAAGTTCTAGAATTTTTTATGAATAGTGAAATATAGTAAAATACAAAATATTAAAATTATTAGTTCAATACACTATTTTTGACATCATAGATGATGTAAGACAAAATTTTTCAAACAAAAATCCTTTATTTACTCTTTAGATCACATGAATGAAAAATATACATAGAATTGGGAAAAATATTAAAATATTTATTAACTTAATTCAAAATCCCTTATCTCCTCCACTATAAATATCACCCTCATTCCCCTCTTCCACATACAGCTCTAAAGCATTAATAATTTACAATATTCATTCAAATACCCATCCCAAGGCTCATACTAATGTCAAAGAACTGTTGGTCTCACTAAAAGGCCAAAACCAAAGGCCTTAAAGAGGATCTCAAGGAGAAGAGATCAAGAGGTATGAATCCTCAAACTTCTTCAAGTGTTTTCTTTTGAATTTAATTATTTTATTAGACTCTATTATTTTCCCCATATCCAAGAGACATTAAATCTCTATAATATTATATGTTATATATGTTATGATGTTTATGGAAAAAATTCATCATCATACATCATCTTCTCCCCCTTTTATAAAGACATCATTTGTGATGTGTTGTTTAACAAAACTGTGGCCGATGTGTTTGAAATTTACACTAAATCCATAAAAACTATTTGAAAAACCACTTCAATTGTTGAAACATTGTTTAAATTGTTTGGGGTTTCCAATTTTATGTTCTTTAAAGAACATATATGCATGACATTATATTATATATCGAAACAAGTTCATGATTATCGAGGAACCGTAAAAAATGATCGAATCAAATATCATTAATGTTTTATCTAATGATTCATCATAATATAGAATAAAAATGACTTATGGTATAATTATATATTATTGAAACATTTTAATAACATTTCATTACACTTCATTAATTTCATTCCCATACGACAAGAAAATCAAATAGAAACTGATCATGCAAATTGTGTAAAGAATGCACCTGAAAATCAGAAGGAACAAAATACCAATAACTAAATGGTGAAGGTATGTAATAAAATGATCATATAAATGTTATAAATACGAAAATATTTCTTTAATATATTAATGACACTTTTTAGACATTATAGATTAGTTTTAAACAATATTTAATTAAAAAAATTGAGGTAAGGGAATTCATAACCTGATTTCCATTCTTTGGGTTAACATTAGACTTCATTATTTTTGTGGTTTTATGGTCACTTATGTGATTAATTTTTGTTTATATTATGTCTTATTATGTATATTAATAGTTTATAAACATATTACTTCCATTATATTGATTTTTATAAAAATTACATGTTATATATAATGGTAATGTCTTTTAAAATCCCCTTTTAAAATTTTATTTTATAAAATTCCAAAGAAAAGTTTTTATGAAATTATTCATGTAAAATTATTATGTTATAGTTCTTGGGAAATTTATAGGATAAATTTTGGTACCTATTTTACATCCAATTCATTGGGTATGTGTCTATTGGAGTTCAGTCATATGGTTAATCCAAGTGTAGCTACGATAGTTACCCAATAAGGTAGTCGTCAGAGTTACATGGTAAGGTAGTCATGAGGGTTAAAAATCATAAGGTAACCATTATGGTTACAAAAATAATACATAATTCCCCAAGATACATTTATGGTTCTATTTATATTCTATATTTTTTTGGAAGTCTAATTAAAATCTCATGTTTCACAAAGTAAGAATATATGTGTGACAAGTATGCCTTTTTGAAAATGATTTCATTTGTTACAAGTATTAATGGACTACTATGTTTTTTCTTCAATTTTATATATCATACTGATTTTTTCTTGATTATAAAAAGTTTATAAATTAGTTTCACATGTTATTAGGATTTTGAAGACAAATAAGGAAGCCATGTAAATTTTTTTGATTATTTTCATAGAAAACATGTTTTATTTGAAAGGTTTTATATTTTTTAAAAATGGATATTGATTTTGTTGTTTCTTATATATATGAATGTGGAATGTTATTTATGTTTTATATCCAAAATATATAATCCTGTAAACAATAAATTATCATGAATATGAATGGAATTGAGTTATTGACTAAAATTCAAGTGTATGTATTGTAGTAATGTATGGTCCTTATAGATTGTATCAGGGGATCATTTAGATAACTTTAGGGGATATGATGATGATAATAGAATACAATAAATGAGTTTTAATCTATTGTTAATTTGAAATAGAATTTAATTATTACCACGTTTCTTGACTAAGATATGTTTTTTAATAATGGTTTTCCACAGAAGTAATAGGGAAGCTAAATTGGAGAGTAACTGACAGAATGATATCCTTCTAAATATATAGCCTGGAATGGTAGAGATTTGAACTGATTAGTTTGTGATATTAATGGATTCTTTGAACTAGGAAATTATTGGTAGTGGCATCCAAGAAAAAAACAACTTAAGGTACCACAAAGGAACCTGATGATAGAGGAACATTTTATGAGACACCCCCATGATTTCAATGTATATTCTGACCCAATAGCGGATGAAGGATAGATTAAACCCTTGAAAAGATATTTTATATCATAGGATAATCAGAAAATAAAAAGCTAAGTATTTCCATGCATCATTTGGAAGGTGAATCTGATCAGTGGGGGTCAATTGTTATGAATATCATGGATAAATATAATTTTTATGCCTTATAGTATGATGAATTTAAATGTATTTTCCTTGATAAATATTTTCCTACGGTTGTTGGACATAGGTAGGAGAAGAAATTCCTTGAATTGAAGAAAACATTTGATGATTCAGTGGATGTTTATGAATATGGCTTCACCCAACTGGAATGTAATGGTCCAAATCTTATTCTGGATCATAATAGAAAAATAAACTACTTTTAATCTGGATTAAAGCCATGGTATCAAAGGTAATTGGACACCTATGAATTAAAAAGTTTTGAAAAATTTTTGTGAACAGCTGAGAGGGTTGAGATGTATTTTTAGGATGATTGCATGCACATTTAAAACAAGTTGAAGAAGATGTCCATATGGAAATTTATGGGTAATAATAAATCAAATAAATATGATGGTAATAAATTCTAGTTTTATGTTTGAGAAATGTGTGGAAGGAAGAACCACATGGAATTCCTTTAAAAAATTGCAAAGTATTAGAAGTGGTAAGTTTGGAAATATGGCCCAAGAATATAATGAAAATTATCCTAAGAATAATCATGATATGAAAACATTAATGTTTTTTATGTGTGGTGAGATATATCATCAGGAAAATGATTCCCAAAGAGATATCAGAAAGATGAAAAAAAGACAGATTGTAAGAAGAAAAAGGTAACGAGATCCTTTGTGAATACTTAAGCATATATTGGGACATCCAATGATGTTGTATCAAGTACCTTGTTTATTTAATCATATTTTTCTAATGATTTATTTAATATGGGGTCTATACATTCATTTATTTATGAGGAATTTTCTAGTAAATTGAAAATATGACCTCAATAAAAGAGACCAAAAATTAATGTTAAAGAACCATGTGTAATATTATAGAAAATAATAATTATATGGATCATTATATTGTAGTCTATGTAAGGACCTTACCTACACACCATGTTATTTTTCCCATAGTATATTTGAATTATTTCTGGGAATGGATTATATTTCTGTTTATCATGCTATGATTAACTGTAAAGATAAAGAAGTAGTTTTTCAGAAAGTGTTTCAGTTTTTATAAAATATCGAACCCATTAAATTGATATTGTATCATGATGTTGAGAAACTTTTGAAAGATAGAAATTATTGTTATCTTTCTCATATTTTTGAAAAAAAGGGAACATTTTATTTTAATGATGTGTTAGTGGTAAATGAATTCCATGATGTTTTTCCAAAGGAGTTACGTGGGTTTATATCTAATCAGGAAGTTGAATTCATAATTTACTTAGTTCATGATGCTAACCCAATTTCAAAACCACCATATCAAATGTCTCAAATGGAACTTATTGAATTGAAAAATCGGTTGCATGAGTTTCATTATAAAGGATTCATTTATCCTAGCACTTCACCATAGGGTGATAGAGTTTTTTATTAAAATGATTGATGGTTCCATGATAATTTTCATTTTTTAATGTTCCTGTAATAAAATAACTATTAAAAAATTTATCCAAATCCTCATATCGATTAATTTTCTGATTAACCCTATAGAGATCTGTACTTTTTCTATGATTCACATGATATCCAGATACGATCAGCTAAAGGTGAAGGAGGATGACATCCTGAAAACTAATTTTTATAATAGAAATAGGCATTATGAATTTTGTCTTATTTCGTTTGGGTTATCTAATGTGCTGAGTCAATAAGGTTATCTTATGACTTCTTCATTCCTTATGGTTTTATGTTTTGAAAATCACCCAACACTTATTCTTAAGTTCTGAATTTTTAATTTCGTATTACTTATAGTTTTTTCATTCAATAATACATACATAATTAACATTATATTTACGTATAGAAATCATTTTATATTATACATACAGAATTGTCACTGTGTTATACTTATGAATTTGTGATTAAGTTTACCTACAGATTGGATAATTTGTTTTATAATACTGATTTCGGTATAAATTCCATGTTGTTTTCATGATACCCATTTTGGTACAAATGCCATGCTTTTTTCATGATACCGATTCCGGGGAAAATTTCATGCTATTTTCATGATACTGATTATGGTACAAATGTCATGCTATTTTTATGATACCGAATCTAGTACAAATGTCATACCATTTTTATGATACCGGTACCCAAAAATAGTGATACCATTTTTCTCAATCCTATTTTCATTTTCTTAAGAATCCATTTTCTTGATAATGTTATAATTGTATAATGTATCATTACAATATTATCATATTCAATGTTTTCTTATATTTAATATTTACCTTAAAAATAACATCATTTCATATACTTGAAATGTTTTCGTACAAATTGATACAACCAAACCGATTTCTATTTAACACATATCCAGGTCCCTCTGATATTTTTGGAAGATATGATCATCGGAGTGGAGTCCGTCGTTTGGAATTTTTTCCTATAAATACAAGTTCTGTTGAATAAGAAAATATCTGAGTGAACTTCAATGATGAATAGTGAGTAGAAATGCGATCAATTTTTTTGAAGTGATTTATAGAGGGATTGTAATGGCCCGGACCTCTCCGGCACATTCCTTTGTCAAAAAGAGGGTCGTGAAGTGTTATGGAGGGTAAAATGGAATTTTCCCACAATTTTCAGAATTTTGTAAGTACACGCCTTGTAGTATGAGTACACACTGTGTACCACCATTCTGGGTATACCCCGTGTTGAAGGTCGTGTCCTTACCGTGTGAAATAAATGAGTACATGTCGTGTATCCAAAACTACACGTCGTGTTGTCCCTCCCCTCGTACGTGTTACCCTCAAACCGTGTGTTGACTAGTCAACAGTTGTGTGCCCTATTGGAGCCATGTCCTTTCCATGTGAAACAAATGAGTACACACTGTGTACCCAAAACTACACGTCGTGTAGTCCCTCCCCGCATATGTGTTACCCTCAAACCGTGTGTTTACTAGTCAATGGTTGCGTGCCGCGTTGAAGGCCGTGTTGGAAGTCGTGTGGTGACCGTGTGAAATGTCCCAGTACACTCCATGTACCATAAAGTACACGCCGTGTACTTTTGTTTTTCTCGCCTATAAAAGGAGGGGTCCCCTCCTCCTTTTCAACTCACTCCTCTCCGCCCCATTCCTCTGAGCAGAGCTCTCCCAAGAGACTGAAAGGCTCTTTTTCTTCCATAACTTCTTCGTCTGAGATCCAATTTACGATCCTTCAACGGCCACGAGATCGTAATGACGAGGCATAACTTATGAGCTTGGATCTGTTGTCTTTCCATTGGCCTTTCCATTTAAACTTCCACCCGAGGAGGTTTTTCCGGGATTTGACAGAAGTGATGGAAGACGACAGACGTCTTCTAAAGATGATCTAGGGGAGCGGTGTGATCAGAACCTATTGAGGTAGGGATCTTACCTTTGTCTCTCTAAATTTTTCATCATGCAGGGTGGTTATCCTC
The DNA here is from genome assembly GCA_963277665.1 of Viscum album. Lineage (NCBI taxonomy): Eukaryota > Viridiplantae > Streptophyta > Magnoliopsida > Santalales > Viscaceae > Viscum > Viscum album. The sequence continues at coordinate 26,330,633 of OY728127.1, forward strand.
TTTTTTTCATGAGAAACGGTTGAACCATTAAATGTAGATAATAACTGGTTAAAGAACGGGGATGGGGAAGTTGTTATGTTTATTATTATATCCTATCATATTATGTTGTGAATTGAATAGGCTTATGCCTACTAAAAATCACTATCATTGGGGGCCTTTCCTTGCACAATTAAATGTTGCCCTATCTTTCTAGACCGTTTTTGTGAATGGAACTTTTTTGAATGTGCAATTTGGTTGATCACCAAAAGTTGGATGATTAAATGAAAATCTGGAACCCTTGCGTGATCACCCCAGTTGAACAAAACTGAAATAATAAACATGTGGGGGTTGGCTTGGATACGTGGAATGAGTGGGGGTGATTTGTGGGTTGTTGTGGATCGGGTGAGCAGCGGGGCTGCAGTTGGCTTGGTCGTGGGTTGGTTTGAATGCTATGTTGGTGATACGAAGCGGGTCTGTGATAAATTGAATCAAGGGATGATGATGTATGGTATGGTTATGGTTATGGTGGTTGGAAGCGGGGCTGCATGGATGGGTTTGATGTGAACGAACTATGGGTTGTGAATAATAAATAAAATGTGGAAGAGTTAATGAATTGTGGGGCTTAGTAATGAAACAAAAATAATAATCAGTGGGGTTGGATGGTTAATAAGAAGGTCTTGGTTGTGTTTCTTGTGTTTTCCTAACATGATTTGTGGATGGCAGGAATATGTTTTTACGAATGATCGATGTTGTTGGTTGTGGATAGTTGCCCAGTAGTTAAGGAACTAATAAGCTGATTCTGTTGAAACATGATAACCTAAATGGGGTTGGGGTTGTTTGTTGTATGCATTCTTCATTGTAGCAGTGTCAAGGCTTGTTCTCAGTTTCTCTGTTTAGAGGCCACAGGTTGGGATGAGTGTTTGGTATACATTTATGTATCTATATCTTTTGTGTTTTATCGCACCCCACCCATGTTGAGAACTTAGTGACGAACACTCCCATTTCATGGGAGAGTGTGTTTTCCCCTTAGTTACTAGTTCCTTCCTGCTCCTTATTCCCTAGGTTGTGATGTCTTCAAGCGACCTTACACCTAATACCCTTCAGGTAGGTTTTGATTGGGTTGATTTTGGCCCAAGACTCTACGGGCAGGTTTGTTTTCCCAATAATTTTCGGTATGAGGCCCCTGTGTCTTGGGGTGAGAGTTCAATTACTATTACTATTTCCAATAATCTTCGGGATGAGGCCAAGGGGTGTGCGGGTGGGATACTTGGTTGTGAGGCCCAGGTGCATGTGGGTGGGATATGTCATTATGAGGCCCATGTGTGTGCGGGAGGTATATGTGGTTGTGAGGCCCAGGTGTGTGTGGGGAGGGATATGAGGTTCTTGAGGCAAAGTTGTTTGTGGGCGAGAAGAGTGTGGTTGTGTCAGGACATTCACCTTTAGGAAGAGTAGCTAACTAATGGGAAATGGTGTGGGGTACCCAATACTCTTGTTCTTATATACTATACTATATTGAATTGTGTTACTTGGTGATTGTGACTGGTGAGGTTGGGTGGATAGAATTCCATGCCAGGTATATTCTGTTCTCAGGGGACATTAGGATGTCTCCCCACTTGTTCCCGAGAGCTCTATGTTTCCCTACAGAGTATACTTGTATGCTCAACCTACGTTTACTTTTAGGTTTCCAAGAGGACTACTAGGGCCATGCAGGACACTACTAGTCAGGACAGTTGGAGTTGTTACAGTTTTCTATACTCTTGTTTCTTTTGGTATTGTAACTTTTGAGCTTTCTTGTACTTTTACTTTATTTCAGAACTATTCAAAACATGCATGTGGGATTGGTTTGGGTTTATTTATATACACTTGTTCCTTTCCTTTTTGGTGGTTGACTTGTCCTATTTCCCGATCATAAATAATACAAAGCATAATGCCTCCCATAGTTGTGAAAACTCATACCCTTGGTGCTATTCACCACCCCGGGGCCTATTGGAGGCGGGACTCGGGGGTCATTATCTACCTTTCACCATTACCAGCTTAGGAGGGGCATCTTTGGTGGGAGGGGGTCGTGACAGAATGGTATCAAAGGTCATGGTTGAGAGATACGATGGAGTTTGGAGTTCGGAACAGTGAGGATTGCATGGGATGGTAGGGCAAGAGTGTTGGTTAATCTTGGTGCGTGACATAGGCCAGGGAAGACCGTCTAGGACACGGGATTTTAGGCCCCCCCGTGATCTAATGCAAGGACTCTGAGCCTACCGAATGACTAAGTGAGACTACATTGATTACAAGGCACTGACCCTAGGGATGGTACATGCATCATCATGATTTTGTTTTACATGATTTGGGTGTTATAGGAAAGAAATTGAAATAAAAAGATAAAATGAAACCCTAAGAAATTTCCTTACTAATTGGTCTTAGGCGACCTTTGTTTACCGTAGAGCTATGGCACCTGGACGTCATCCCCGGGTGGCTCAAACAGACGATCCCCAACAGATTCAGGCGGTCGATCAGTTGAGGATTGACCGAGCGGAGGAAGATGACTAGTGGAAGAGGACTCTCTGTTATTTCCAGTGATAGACCCTCTAGAATTACGAGCGTAGTACTTCAGATATGGAGAAGGAGGGGTGGCTTGAGGATCTAGGGATCTCTTTTACTTTAATCCATGCTCCGAGGGAGTACTGGGCTCCCCTAGCAGTCAGTCAGCTGAGAGGTGTTGCATGAAAGTGGTGGATGCTCTACCTCGGAGAGAGGATAGAGGAAGAGGTTCCATGGGCTGAATTTGAGAAGGAATTACGAGAGGAATTCCTTTCTTCCATGATCAATGTGGAGAAGCGGAAAGAGTTATTCTTCTTTAAGCAGGGGAGTATGTTAGTATGAGAGTTGGGGATCAAGCTCAAGGATCTCCTGCACTTTTCTCCGGATCTCTTTCTGGATGAGGAGTCTCGGGCAAGACGATTGGAGGAGGCACTTCATCCTTCGCTCCAGTATGTTGTCACCCCCTTCACCCTTCTAACGTACTTGGCAGTACAGAAGAAGGCAGCGGTTGAAGAATGGATGCACTCACAGGGAGGTGCACCACGTGAGGGGATCCAACCAGGTTCATCGAAGGGGAATGCAGTCAGCGGCATGTCTCCTACAACGGGACCTTCTAGGTTTAGGCCAGTGGGGAGGAGGCCCCAGCAGTTCCAGTTCAGATCTTCAGGTCCTCGTCCCTTTTTCACGATCCCAGGACTGAAGTGTTTTTCTTGTGGAGGTTTCGGGCACATTCAGAGTCGGTTCCCGACCCGAGCTCAGTACGGTAGTGGTGGGAAGGTTCAACGCCCACCTCCGCAGCACCAATTACCGGGGAGGCCCTTCCAGTAGCAACAGGACCATTCTCCTCTGAGGGAAGACATTGCGGGTGGAGGCTTACTTCAGGGTGCTCCTCAGGGACCTCGACCAAGGCGTGGTCGGGGAGGTGGTCTACATCAAAGAGGCAGAGGAGCTGGGCGTGGACAGTTGCACGCAGCAGAGTTGACAGCTCCGACAGGACCAAAGGTAGTGCGAGGTACGGTTTGTTAGTTCATCACTCTTGTTTCTGCTTTGTTTGATTCGTGAGCTTCACACTCCTTTGTTGCACCTGGCCTAGCCCATGCTTTGGGACTAGATGTAGAGATACTTTCTGTACCCCTGGTGCTGAGTACACTAGTTGGAGGCCAGACCAGCATATCTTGTGTTTCCCGTGGATGTGGGATGACATTGGGACCGCATCAATCTAGTGGGGATATTCTTTTGATAAAGATGCACCCGTACGATGTCATTCTAGGCATCGACTGGTTGTTTTATGTTAGTGTCGTTATCGACTGCTTCCAAAGAAGAGTCGTGTTCTCCAACTTGGACTGGGAGCGTGTATCTTTTTTTGGCAAGAGGATCTATCAAGTGGGAAGCCGGTATGTGAAGCATCTACTTTCTTTGTTAGGTGGGTTATCAGTGGTTTCAGCTGATTCAGAGATGATGGATGCCCCTGAAGTTGTTTGGGAATTCCTCAATGTTTTTCTTGAGGAGGTTGTGAATCTACCCCCCCCCCCCCCCGACGTGATGTTGAGTTTGGGATAGACTTACAGCCAGGTGCCCGTCCGATTTCGATGGCCCCTTATCGGATGGCTCCTTCGGAGTTGCGGGAGTTGTGGATTCAGATTGACGATCTGATGGAGAAGGGTTTTGTTCGACCCAGCATGTCACCATGGGGTGCCCCAGTTTTGTTCATGAAGAAGGAAGATGCTGGTCTCAGGTTATGCATAGACTACCGAAGGTTGAACCAGGTGAAGGAAAAGAACCGTAACCCCCTTCCAAGGATAGATGATCTCTTCGACCAGCTGAGGGGAGCAGGTTGGTTTTCTAAGATTGATCTACGATCTGGATATCATCAGCTGAGGGTAAAGGACAGTGACATCTCGATGACAGCTTTCAGGTGTAGGTATGGGCACTTCGAGTTTGTAGTGATGTCGTTTAGAGTTACGAATGCACCATCTATGTTCATGAGATTTATGAACATTGTCATCAGAGAGTTTCTAGACCGGTTCATCATTGTGTTTATCGATGACATCCTGATCTACTCAAGATCAGAAGAAAATCACATTGAGCATCTCGGGGCTGTCTTGGAAGTCCTTCGACACCACCAGCTTTATAGGAAATTGTCTAAGTGTAAGTTCTTGATGCAATAATTACACTTCCTTGGGCACGTGGTGTCTCTGCATGGAGTGTCAGTAGACTCGTCGAAGGTGGAGGAATTTGTTTCTTGGGTGGCACCCAAGAGCGTGGCGGAAGTTCTTAGTTTCCTGGGGTTGGAAGGTTACTATCGGAGGTTCGTTTCAGACATCTCTCGAGTTGCTTCCCCATTGACAGCTTTGACTAGGAAGAACCAAGTCTTCCTATGGAGTGAGAATTTCTAGAAATCTTTCGACTACCTGAAGGAGAAGTTGGTCAGTGCTCCCGTACTCAGGTTTCTAGAGGAAGGGATGTTGTATGAGGTGTTTTGTGATGCTTATGGACTTGGTCTGGGGTGCGTATTGATGAAAAAGAAGGGACTGATCTGTTATGGGTCTAGGAAGCTACGCCCTCACGAGCGTAACTATGCCACCCATGACCAAGAGCTTATAGCAGTAGTGTTCGCACTGAAGTTGTGGTGACATTACCTATTTGGGGAGCGCTTTGTGGTCTTCTTAGATCACAAGAGACTGTGTTATGTCTTCTCTCAGCATGACCTAAACTTAGGGCAATGAAGATGAGTAGAGTTCCTCCAAGACTATGACTTCGAGATATCTTACACTAAAGGTAAGGGAAACGTTGTGGCTAATGCCCTGAGTAGGATGTCGCATAAGGAAGTGGTTTGGGAATCCACTGATGCTTGGAAACTGATGGGAGAGTTGGCCACCTTGCACTTGGATGCAAGGGTAGAGGGTGTTAGAGGTTGTTTGTTTCAGATGACGGTTCAGTCCTCCTTGTTGCAGCAAGTGGAAGAGTCTCAGTGGGGGGACTCCGAGGCAGAAGTGATGCGGGATCATGTCGATCAGGGAAATGCTCCAGAAGGGTGGTTAGAGGACAGCCGACATCAGATGCTTTTCTATGGAAGGTTGTTTGTTTCAGATGTGATGTGTGAGGGTGTTCTCCGTGATTTCCATAGCTCAGCCTTGGCAGTACATCCGGGAGTTTAAAAAATGTACCGAGGCCGGAGAAAACAGTTTTGGTGGCCCAGGGTGAAACGGGCAGTGGATGAGATTATTTCTAAATGCCTAGTATGTCAGCAAGTGAAGTATTATCACCGTGTTCCCAGTGGTTTGTTGCATCCTTTAGATGCCCCCATGTGGAAGTGGGATGACATCTCAATGGACATCATCAAAGGACTACCCAGAGCTCAGGGTTGTTATGATGCTATCTGGGTAGTGGTGGATCGACTGACGAAATCAGGTCACTTCTTAGAAATTAAAAAGTCGGGCCTTGTGAGTACCTTAGTACATAGGTACTTAGTCGAGGTGGTGCATTTCCATAGTGTTCCGAAGACTATCGTCTCAGATCGGGATACTTGGTTTACCTCATGAGTCTGGAGGGGGTTACAACATGATTTTGGCACCCAGCTACGCCTTAGCACTGCTTTCTACCCCCAGACCGATGGGAAGACCGAGCGTACTATCCTGACGTTGGAGGACGTGCTGCGGGCATGCGTTTTAGATTTCGGAGGATCATGGGTAAAACACTTTCCTTTAGTAGAGTTTTCCTACAACAACAGCTTCCACTCTACTATTGGCATGGCACCGTTTGAGGATTTGTATGGAAGACCATATCCTTCACCCATTTGTTGGGAAGTGGTTGGTGAGACAGGTCCTCTTTGTCCAGAGGTACTATAGATCACCACAGAGAAAGTTCAGCTTGTGCGTGAGAGGATGATAGTGGCTCAGGGCGGACAGAAGTCTTATGTTGATCGTCGGAGGAGGCCCTTGGAGTTCGATGTGGGAGATCATGTGTTCTTGAAGGTTTCCCCTTGATGGGGGCAGCGGAGGTTCAGGAAGGGGAGTAAGCTCTCCCTTGGGTTCATCAGACCTTTCGAGGTGATGAGGAAAGTTGGCGAGGTGGCATATCAGCTGGCCCTACCACCTCAGTTGGAGAAGGTTCACGAAGTCTTCCACATCTCCCAGATTCATCGGTACTTACACGACGACTCTCATGTTATCGACTGGGGAGAGTTAGATATGGGAGATGACAAGACCTTCAAGGAATGACCATTCATAATTGAGGATTTTAAAGAGAAGGTGCTTCGTGGATGAACCATTCCCTTGGTGCGTGTGTTGTGGAGGCATGGCGGCCTCGAGGAGAGCACTTGGGAGCGAGAGGCTCAGATGCACACTCAGTACCCAGAGTTGTTTTGACTGGTGTTTACTTTGTTCTTCTGAATTTTTTTTTATGTTATACTCTGTACCTTTGATATATGGAATGTATGGATTTTCAGTTATGAGACCTTTGGTTTCCTTGTTCTCTAGAAGTGTGTACCATGTCCGGATGTGTGGGGAAAGGGAAAAAATCCTGACCCGTAATCGAGATGAATTAGTGAGGATGCGATTGAACCCGTGCGGTAGAGTCGGTGCTGCCTAAACCGGATAATATCTCGACATAGGAGAAGGAATTTTCCCCAAACCACATGTTCGGGAAATGTGTGGGTTGTACGGTGTTGGGGGTAGTGTAAGTTGGAAAATCATAATATATGGAAGTGGGGAGACCCAATCCTTAATCGATACGCGTTAATGGGGATGCGATTAAACCCGAGTAGGCGAGTTAGTGCCGCCTAAAGCAGATAATATCTCGACATAGGAGAGGGAATTCCTGACACCTATGATTAGGGTTGTTGGTTGGGTTTCTGTTATAACAAGAACCCTAAGAGGTATCTTGTCGGGTTCCTCTGGGTTGGTTTTTTAATTCTCAAGGACGAGAATCTTTTAAGAGGTATCTGATGTAATGGACTGGACCTCTCTGGCCCACTCCTTTGTCAAAAAAGGGTCATGAAGTGTTCTGGAGGGTGAAATGGAATTTTCCCACAATTTTTAGAATTTTGTACGTACACTCCATGTAGTGTGAGTAAATGCTGTGTACCACCTTTCCGGGTATACCTTGTATTGAAGGGTGTGTCCTTGCCGTGTGAAATAAATGAGTGCATGTCACGTATCCAAAACTACACGTCGTGTAGTCCCTCCCCGCGTACACGTTACCCTTAAACCATGTGTTGACCAGTCAATAGTTGTGTGCCGTGTTGGAGTCGTGTCCTTTCCATGTGATATAAATGAGTACACGCCGTGTACCCCAAACTACACTTCGTGTAGTCCCTCCCTGCATACGCGTTACCCTCAAACCGTGTGTTGACCAGTCAACAGTCATGTGCCGCGTAGAAGGACGTGTTGGAAGCTGCATGGTGACTGTGTGAAATGGCCGAGTACACGCTGTGTACCATAATGTACATGTCGTGTACTTTTGTTTTTCTCACCTATAAAAGTAGGGGTCCCCTCCTCCTTTTCAACTCACTCTTCTCCTCCCCATTCCTCTTAGCAGTGCTCTCCCAAGAGACTCAAAGGTTCTTTTTCTTCCATAACTTTTTCGTCTGAGCTCCGATTTACGATCCGTCAGCAGCCACGAGATCGAAACGATGAGGCGGAACTTCTGAGATTGGGTCTATTTTCTTTCCTTCGGCCTTCCCCTTCCAAATTCTACCTGAGGAGGTTTTTCCGGGATTTGACAGAAGTGAGGGACGCCGACAGACGACTTCTAAAGCTGATCTGGGGGAGTGTTGTGATCCGAACCTATTGAGGTTGGGATCTTACCTTCGTCTCTCTATATTGTGCATCATGTGGGGTGGGTATCCTCTTGTTTTCATGAGAAATGGTTGAACCATTAAACGAAGATAATAACTAGTTAAAGAATGGGGAAGGGGAAGTTGTTATGTTTATCTTTATATCTTGTGATATTATGTTGGGAATTGAATAGGCTTATGCCTACTGAAAATCACGGTTCTTGGAGGCCTTTTCTTGCACAATTAAATGTTTCCCTAACTTTCTAGAACGTTTTTGTGAATAGAACTTTGTTGAATGTGGAATTTGGTTAATCATGTAAAGTTGTCTGATTAAATGAAAATATAGAACCCTTGTCTGATCACCCCAGTTGATCAAAACTAAAATAATAAACATGTGGGGGTTGTCTTGGATGTGTGTCATGAGTGGGGGTGATTTGTGGGTTGTTGTGGATCAGGTGAGCAGCGGGGCTATGGTTGACTTGGTTGTGGGTTGGTGTGAATGCTATGTTGCTGGTGGGAAGAGGGGCTATGATAAATTGTATCAAGGGATGAAGATGTATGGTATGGATATGGTTATGGTGGTTGGCAGCGGGGCAGTAGTGATGGGTTTGAATGTGGAAGAAATATGGGTTGTGAATAATAAATAAAATGAGGAAGAGTTAATGAATGGTGGGGCTTGGTAATGAAACAAAAATAATAATCAATGGGGTTGGATGGTTAAAAAGAAGGGCTTGGTTGTTTTGTTTGTGTTTTCCTAACATTATTTTTGGATGCAAAAAATATGTTTTTACAAATGATCGATGTGGTTGGTTTGGATAGATTCCTAGTAGTTAAGGAAGTAATAAGCTGATTCTGCTAAAACATGAAATCCTAAATGGGGTTCGGGTTGTTTGTTTTATGCATGCTTCATAGTAGCAGTGCCGAGGCACATGCTCAGTTTCTATGTTTAGAAGCCATAGGTTGGGCTGAGTGTTTGGTATACATATATGTATCTGTATCTTTTGTGTTTTATCGCACCCCACCCATGTTGAGCACTTAGTGCCGAACACTCCCATTTCATGGGAGAGGGTGTTTTCCCATTAGTTACTAGTTCCTTCCTGCTCTTTCTTCCCTAGGCTGTGATGGTTTGAGGAAACATTACACCGAAGACCCTTCAGGTATGTTTCGATTGGGGTGGTTTTGGCCCAAGACTCTTTGGGCATGTTTGTTTTCCCAAGAATCTTCAGGATGAGGCCCAGGTGTCTTGGGGCGATAGTTCTATTACTATTACTATTCCCAAGAATCATAGAGATGAGGCCCAGGTGTGTGCAGGATGGATATGTGGTTTTGAGGTCCAAGTGTGCGTGGGCATGATACGTGGTTGTGAGGCCCAGGTGTGTGCGGGCGGGATATGTGGTTGTGTGGCCCTGGTATGTGTGGGTGGGATATGTTGTTCTTGAGGCCCTGGTGTGTGGGGGCGGGAAGAGTGTGGTATCATCAGGATGTTCTCCGTTAGGAAGAGCAACTAACTAATGGGAAATGGTGCGGGGTTCCCAATACTCTTGTTCTTATATACTATACTCTATTGACTTTTGCTACTTAGTGAGTGTGACTGGTGAGGTTGGGTGGATAGAATTCCCTGGTAGGTTTTTTCTGTTCTAACGGGACATTAAGATGTCTCCCCACTTGTGCACGAGAGATTTAGATTTCCCTACTGAGGATACTTGTATTCTCACCCTACGTTTACTTTCAGGTTTCTAGGAGGACTACCCGGGCCGTGTGGGACCCTACTAGTCAGGACAGTTGGAGTTCTTTTAGTTTGTTGTACTCTTGTTTCTTTTGGTATTGTACCTTTTGAGCTTTCTTGTACTTGTACCTTGTTTCAGAAATATTTAAACTTGCATGTGGGATTGGTTTTGGATTATTTCTATACACTTGTTCCTTTCCTTTTTAGTGGCTGACTTGTCCTATTTCCCAATCGTAAATAATAAAAAGGGTAATGCCTCCAATATTGGTGAAAACGCATACCCTTGGTGCTAGTTGCCACCTCGGGACCAACTGGAGGCGGGACACGGGGGTCATTATCTCCCTTTCAACATTTCCATCTCCAGAGGGGCATCTTTAGTGGGAGGGGGTCATGACAGAGATATTATCTTACAACTCTCAATGCTTCGTGTGAATGTCGTGAAAAATTTTTCCAGGCATGAACAACTTTTTCAGACATGCAATGTGCATAATCAGATCATGCAGATTATAGGATTCTAGATTTGGATGACAGAGGTTCTTACATCCTTTTAAATTGAGGTCTTGTTGGGATAACAAGATAGATATTGATCGTCTGATTGAGGGCTTACTTTGGTTTGAGTAAGACATACATTCATGAAAGTAGAAATCTAGGAACATTTATCTGTGGTTGTTGGATACCCCTCTCTTTGGGTGAAACGAATATTATTGTTACATATTTTATATTTCAAGTTGTTTTTATTCCACTACTATTCTAATTTTGGTAAAGTTAGAATGTATAAAACTCTTATACTTTCTTATCCTGCTACTCTGATTCTATATGATTTAAGGTGGAATCTTTCTTTTAAGAAAATCATACTTTAGTTATTATCTTAAGGATGTAATACTAAAGATAATGATTCTTTATGAGGTTTTGTGAATGTTTGTTTAACATTGTTAAACTATGTTTTCTTAAAATTAAAATAAATCCTTACGAAACAGATTTCCCTAAGGTTAAGAATCATTCTTTAAGAAGGATCTATATTAACTTTAAAGGATCCCAAATATTTTTTAAAGAATTCAATTCACCCACTCTCTTGTATTTGAGAATCTCATTACATATATTAGATCATAAAATTGGTATCAGAGGAGGTCTCTGAAATACTTATATTCACATATAATTTTTCATTCTCAATATTTTATTGTTCTTAATTCCTTCATATTTTTTAATTGTTTACAAACTTCTCCTTTCTAACAAGTTTTTATGAATTAAATATTATTTTTTGTATGGAAGGCATTCATATTAGATCTTTGGATAATATCAATCCTACTAGACCACTAATTTTAAATGGAAATTACTCTGAGTATTGGAGAGACACAATAAATAACCTTGTGATAAACACAGCCGTAGAGAACTACATTATGTTAGCTGGAGATTATAAGATTCTTGATAAGGAACTTATAACCTACACTAATCCAGAAAAGGTGGAATACTCACTAAACATTAAGGTACATAATAATATGATTTTTTCCATCACTAGAAATATATATAGCCAAATTTCATCATGTGATGTTTCAAATAGAATTTGGAATAACCCTGAAGTAACCCAATTTGGAACTTCTAAAGTCGTTGAAACTAGAAGATCCATTCTCAGAGCTGGATATCGTGGTTAATCTTTTCATTATGGAGAACCCATATGTAAGGTTCAATAAATATTTATGACAATTGTCAATATATTACAATCAATGGGTGATAAAGGTATACATGGTGAGATTCATGTAGACATGATTATAGACATCATGCCCAACGAATGGGAATCCAAGAGGACAGCTGTAGACGAGAATATGAATGTTACTCAAATTTCTCATGATGAGCGTTTTGGAACCCAACTTAAACATGTATGCAGAATAAAGAGAGATGATGATAATATTAAGAAGTATAATGTAAATGGTGTTGTTTCTTTTAGAACTACTTCAAAACTTATGAAATCCAAGACTCCTGAAAGGGTTACGAGATCTAAAAATAAGAAGGATGTTATTCAATCTGAATCTAGTGAAAGTGAAGCTTCGTAAAATGTGTTAGAAAATCTTTCTCGGAGAATGACCAAGATTTTTATACAGATGAAATTTCAATATATATACAAGATGAAATATAGAAAATAAAAGAAATATTAAGAAGTGACCTGCTATGAATGTAGAAGAACTAGTCATATTAGACCTGATTGTCCCTTGCTTAATAAAATTTAATAGAAGGACATGAATCCTGAATGGAACAAGAAGAATTTCTACAGAAAAAGAATAATATAGTCATCGAATCCAATGACACTTGTAATGCATGTGGTGGAGATTCATCTAATGATTCTTCAAAATATGAATCTTTCGAGCAGAAGAATATTGGTCTAATATCCAGATCTCCATTTCAAAGTCATTGTCTCGCGGTGAAGGTAAAAACCGTTGAATCCTTAACCAATATGTATTTAAGTGAAAATACTCTTGATTAATATTTTTCTTCAAAAGAAAAATCGACTTCATCATACAATAATAATGATTTTCCTTCTTATGAAGAAGTTTCTTGATTTTCTATGTTGCTTGAAAAGAAAAATTGTAAAGTGTCTATGAAATAAGAAAAATTAAATTCTATAAAATTTATTTTAACAAAAGAAATTTTGAATCATATCAATGATCATGATAAGAAAAATGTAGTTTTAGAAAAATATTTCTAAAAACATGATGTAGTTAATTCTGAGAAGGATAAACATTCAAAGGATCTTAAAAATCTCCTTTTAGAAAAAGATGCTTTAGAGTATAAACTTTACTCTAAATATTTTATTCTAGAGGATAAGAATTTAGTCTTGAGAAAAAAATCGAAAATATTTTCCTTGAATAAAATTCTTGAAATTTTTACTTCTGGTTAAGAAAATTTTGTTTAGATTTATTCATAGATATGACCTCATGATAATATTCGAGGATTCGGTTATTCTCATTAAAATCCTATTTTCAGTAACAATTATTTTGTTCTTCTGAGAGCCCCTTTTTTTACTAAAAGTCAGAGTGGTGGGTATTGGAAGAAGAACTATTATTTAAATAATGTTCAATACCTTGGGTTTCATAAAGCATACTTTTCTAACCAAATGTGGATACCGAAGATTTTATTGTCTAATAATTCTAGATACAAGCATGTTTTGATTCAAAAACCTCACACTTTCTTTTTCAGGATAATGAAGTATGTACCAATAACATATGGTATATGGATAGAAGATATTCCTAGAACATGACTAGAAAAAAAAAATAATTCAAAAATATTTTAAATACAAAAGGTAGAAAAGTTACATTTGGGGATAACTCTCAAATAGAACTTATCGGTATTAGTAACATTATTCTTCTTAGTAAAGAAATTATTTTAAATGTTATTTATTTAAATGTACTTAAGCACAACCTCATTGGTATAAGACAATTATGTGATGAAGGTTACCTAGTGAATTTTTGATTTGTTAAATTCTTAGTTCACAACTCTAAGGATAAGTTTATTTTATCTTCCCTTTGGCATGAGAATGTGTAAACCATAAACCTAAAAGACCGTAGATGTCAAGATCTAAATTTCCTTAGTTAATTTGAAGATCAATATTGGCTTTGAGATTGAAGAATAGAACTCTTTAACTTAATGAATATTAGTAAAAAATCAGAGAAATAACATGTTAACGATCTACCAGAACATAAGTTTGATTTTTAAAATGTGTGTGATCCTTTTTAATTTGGAATGAAACATAAATTTATATTTAAATCTATAAGTGAAGTTATTACTTCTAATGCCTTACAGTTGGTGCACATGGACTTGTTTGGTCCAACAAAAACTAGAATTATTGTAGGAAAATATGATGTGTTTATCTTAGTTGATGACTACACTTGATTTACTTGGATCTGTTTACTTAAAAAGAAATCTGAAGCCTTTTCTTATTTCAAAAAATTTATAGCTCAAGTTAAAACTGAGAAAAATCTATCTTTGATAAATTTTCATAGTAATCATTGTGGAGAATTTGAAAATTCAGATTTTGAATATTTTTTAGTAGGAATGATATTACTCACAACTTTTCAGCTCCATGAACACATCAACACAATGGTTTTGTTGAAAGAAGAAATTTTATTCTTCAAGATATGACTAGAACTATGTTGAGTGAATATTCTATAGCTAAACATTTTTTCCTAAAACTGTAAGTTCATCTTTTTTTAATATAAATCAAGTTTTAATAAGATCATTTCTTAATAAAACACCTTCCGAATTATAGACTAAATGAAAACAAAAAGTTTCTTATTTCAAAGTTTTTTATTTCAAAGTATTCATCTTGAATACTAAATATAACATGCATAAATTGTCAACCAAATCCAACGAAGGAATTTTCTTTGTCTACACCACTAACTCTAAGGAATATAGAGTTTTTAATAAAAACAGTTGTAATTTCAAAGAAACAATACATGTTAAATTCTATGAAATTGATCCATTTGTTTTCAAAAAACTTGAAATTATTTCAAATATTTTTTCAAAAAATGATCACCAATCATTGACAGAAAATATTTCAGATAAATTAATTTTTATGGAAAATATTTCTGAGATGTTTACTCCTGATGATTTTCTTTCCTATGTTGATGAAAATGTTTTTCAAAACCCAAGTCAGTTGTTACTTAGGAATCATCCCATTGATAATATAATTGGTAATATTAATCAACCATTAAGAACATGAAGTTCCTTTAAGAATTAAATTGAAGATGTTTTTTTATTTCCCAATTTGAACCAAATAATTCTGAAGAAGCCTTGGGGGATGAACATTGGATAAAGCCTATGCATGATGAACATAAAAAATTCGTATGGAAACAAGTTTAAACATATGTTTAAAACCCTATGTAAAATTATGTTATTGGAGTAAAATGGGGTTTTAGAAATAAATGCAATAAAAATGGAATTATTGTTAAGAAATAAGGAAATATTTGTTGTTAAAGGCTATAATCAACAACAATTCATAGATTATGAAGAATATTATGCTTCAGTAGCAAGACTTGAATCTATTGGTATTCTTTTATACTTTATAGATATCTTTAATTTCATACATTATCAAATGGAAGTGAAGTGTGATTTCCATACTGGTTATGTACATGAGGAGGTCTATGTAGATCTAGCCCCTGGTTTTGAAGACAAAAGACATCCTAATCATGAATACAAATATATCGATGCTTTATATGGACTTAAACAATCCCCTAGAGCTTGGTATGATAGAATTACAATATTTTTTCTTCAAAATAAACATGTTAAGGGAAACGTTGAACAATTACTTTTCATTACTAATTTCAGTAAATATGTTTTTATTGTTCAAATTTATGTTGATGACATCATCTTCATATCAACTTAGTAATCCTTAACTAATTTCATTGGGAATTTATGAAATCTGAGTTTCAGATGAGTATGATGGGTGAGTTAATTTTTTTTCTAGGTTTTCAAATTTCTCAAAAACCATGAGGAACTAACATATCACAATAAGATTATATCAAATAACATCATAAAAAATTTGGTTATGACAACACTAAGAGTATATGTACTCCTATCAGATCCTCTAATACTTTGTATATTGATGAAGCAGGGAAACCTGTGGATCAGACATCAAATAGAGGAATGGTAGGAATTTTACTTTACATAACACCTAGTCAACTAGACATAATGTTCTCTTTATTCTTATGTGCATGATACCATGAAAATATTAAAATTCCCATTTCAAGGCTATAAAAATATTTTTTCGTTATTTAAATGGAAATTTAGATTTGGGACTATTTTATTCTTCTAGAAGTTCTTTTGAACATAATATTTTTGTGGTTGATAAATTTGGTGGTTGTAAAATGGATAGGAAGAGTACATCTGGAACATCCCATATCTTAAAATATTCTTCAATTTCTTGGTCTTGCAAGAAACAACATTCTGTAGCACTTTCCACTACTGAAGCTGAATAATGTAGCTGTTGGAAGTTGTTGTGATCAAGTGTTGTGGATGAAACACATGCTCACAAAATATGGTATGAGTTTTACTAAAACTCAAATAATGTTTGATACCACAAGCACCATTTCTCTAAGTAAAAACCCTTCACTTCAATCACATGCAAAGCACATAGATACTAGACATCACTTTCTTAGGGATCACACACTTAAATTAGACATTATTCATCAATTCATCGGAACGTAAGGACAACTTGATGATATTTTTAAATAACCAATAACTTTTGATAGATTTGAATTCATTAAATTGAATATAGGAATGATCACTATAAGGTAATCATTCATATCTACTTCTTCTTTTAATAATCTCCCAACATTAAGATACCCCTTATTTCAGAGGGAGTACATACGATGGATTATTTATCCTTACATTTCTTTCTTCAAAGAAAATTTATCTTTCCTTAAAAAATTTCTTGATGAAATTCCATATTACATTTCTGTTTGGAAATGAAATCCTCATAATTGAAATTCTTATAATAAAAATTCACGGTTTCTAAAACATACAAGAGAATTATTATAATACCGATAAATTATTCAGTTTGTTCCAAAAGGTACATGTTCTTACTCGTCATCTAATAATTTTAAGTATCAATTATTGGTATTTCAAAATATTCAATTCTTTGATTACCTTACTTAGAATGATCAGAATTCATTTTTGTCTACATTCATTCTCAACCGTCATATTAGATCAGTTTGTTTTTCAGCCGTTTGATAATATTATAGAAGCTGAAAAGTCATAGCTTTTTCTATATAAGGGGTGCCTCGTTTATGAGCATCAAAACATCTTCACTGATCTCTATGCTAAGGTTCAGTTTCCATACAATCCTACATTATTATTTCATTTCCTTTTTCACTCTAAATGACTCATGAATCCTCAGCATATGAATTGCTGATTAACAAAGAAATAAATGATTGGGTGATCATTAGAGAAAATAGGTATGCCCTAACGTCTTTCAAATGTATGACTTCATTTTCTCTAAGGCTGTAAGACCTACCAAATATGAATGTGTACTTGTTGCAAAGGAGAAATATTTGGATATGATTTACCCTAATATAGTCATACAATTTTATGAATCTATTTCATTCTTTCAAAAAGATGGTAAGGATATGTTCATGTTCAAATGTTATGACATGTCTTATACAGTTCCTTATAAATAGTTGGAAAATGTTATTAACATACCACATGAGGGAGTCACAATTTTATTCACTCAAAGACTTCCCATGAAGGAAGGTTATTTTTAACAAGACAAGGCTCTGGACTACCTTGGTCTTATATATGTTAAGAATCCAATTATTATAAATCTTACAACAAATCACAAGCTATTAGCTATCTGGATGCATGGTTTCTTTATTCCATCGAACGACGATAAGGACTCACTAAAGCTATGTGATATCTTACTTTTAGAATTTCTTGTCATTATAAGGAAGATAAACTTGATCAAGTACATCATTCTCACTATCCAGGTAGTAAATGATGGAACCATCATATCCCAGATTCTTATGTATCCGAAAACTATCTCTCGGATAATTGTTATGTGCCTTCAAGAGCTCAATGTCCCCTTCCAATTAGTCTTGAAGTTGTATAATATTTTGTTGCTAAGTTATTATACTCTAAGTAGAATGAAGGTATAGTTTTCATCAAAATAAAAACATTTTGAAGAAATCGTTTTCTGGAATAGGGGTGATGTTCCTCTATATTCAAAAGCGGTAACCAAGAAAAAAAAACATGAAGAAACATGCTTACCAACCCCATTTTATGATGTTCTGGTATCTGCACCTCCTCTTTAAAAGAATACAAAAGCCTATTCCGATCCAACCATTAAAAAATTAGAGAGATGGAACCTACCATAAAAGAAGGTGATTCTTCCTTTATCATAAACCCTGCTGATGCTAGGGCCTTAAAAATCATGCTAGTTAAAAATCTATATAAATACAAAAAGGTACAAAAAAATAATAGCTTAATGGGGAACACGATGAACATGGATTTCATAATGTTGTCCAAGTATCAGATGAACAAACTCTAGTTCAAAATCATATCAAAGGAAAGAGTGTTTTGGTTTCCTCATCTGAAAAAGAAATGCCTCAGAAGTCTTCCAAAAGGATAGAGAAACCAGATTTCATAACTCCAAGAAGAGTTGATAAAGGGGACGATAGTTCATATTCTTAATCCTCATCTTATGTTGAGAATGACTTTGTCATGTTGTCTCTAAGAATGTGGGTTAGTACTCTTTTGGTTCTTATAAATATAGATTCTTAGAGTCAAACGATGCAAGAGACCCTGAATCAAAATACGGAATCTACTAAAATGCTTAAGGACATGGTGGTCAAGAAAGAAGTGGACTTCAGTAATCATTTGATTTATTACAAAGATTAGAAGGTGACTTGTAAGAAAGAATTTAACAGCACCAAAACCATCAATGATGATCTTAGGATGTTTAGTGACTTCATGGATTCAACACACAGAGGTTTCAACACTTGTGAATCTGAGTTCAAAAAATTCAAGGCATCCACTTCTGAGAAAGTTAGCTAACTCAATTTAGTTGTCTAGTCTCTAAGAAGGGAAAATGAATCCAGATCCAAATTAGTGAAAAAGGTGGATGTTCAAGAATATTTCATTAATAATCAAGATGATTGTATAAATGATCAATAAGAAAGGATCTTTTCCATATAAGAGAATAACCATGATCAGGATATCTTGTTGAATAAGCTTTAAGAAGATCATAAGGAATTGAATAAAATTAAATCATGGATAAAGAAAATGTTTTCTGAGTAGAAGAAGGCTGGATTATTTTTTTCATACATATTTATGTTTTGTTGTAATTTAAACATTATTTCTAAAATTTCCTTAAAAAAATTCTTTCATATCATTCTTTTGATTTTGACTATATGTTTCCTTAACCTTACTGGTACATCTTATACTTCTCCATTCCTTTTTAAAAATCACAATAGGGTATAAATTATTTTAAAGGAGGAATTTAATGAAGACTCAAATGTGGGAGAATCTATTAGGGGGATTATTGTAAGAAATAATAATGCCTATGTATGGGAGAGTTTTTTTATAAGAAATGTTTATCTAAGGGAGAGATATTTCTTTAATGAAGAAAACTTGATGCTAAAGATATAGAATACGATCCTTGGGAAACATAACCTAAGGGAGAGTTAGTCATATTCATATTAAATTTCATTCAATGAAGGAGATAAGTTTTATAGTACTTTTTTCTAAAAGATAATAAATTTTTCCTTAGAAAAGTTGTTTATTGTTTCCAAAAAATGGGGGAGATTGTTCAGTCAATAATGTTATCTTATAAACTCTCCATTCTTTATGGTTTTCTATTTTGAAAATCACAAACACTTTTTCTTAAGTTCCAAATTTGTCATTCCATTTTACTTATAGTTTTTTCAATCAGTTATAATAACATAAATAACATTATGTTTACTTAAAAAAATCTATTTCTGTTATACATAGAGAATTATCACTCTTTTATACTTATGAATCTATTAATATGTTTACCTACATATTTTACTTTCTATTTTATAATACTGATTCTGGTATAATTCCATGTTGTTTTCATGATACCAATTCCAGTACAAATTTCATGATGTTTTCATGATACTGATTTTGGTAAAAATGTCATTTTGTCTTCATGATTCCAATTCGGGTACAATTTCCATGCTATTTTTATGATAATGAATCTAGTATAAATTTTATACTGGTTTTATGATACTGGTACCCAAAAATAGTGATACCTTTGTTCACAATCCAATTTGTATTTTATTAAGAATTTTTTTTATTGATAATGTTTGAATTTATTAATGTATCATTCCAATATTATCAGATACTAAGTTTTCATATACACAAAATTTACCTTAAACTTAACATTATTTCTTTTACTTGAAATGATGTCGTACAATTTGTTAAAAAATAACCATTGCATGTTTGAATTTTTTCCAGGTCCCTCCCAAATTTAAGGAAAATAGGATCGTTGGAGTATAGCCGATCGTTGGAATGTT
Source organism: Viscum album (assembly GCA_963277665.1). Taxonomy (NCBI): domain Eukaryota; kingdom Viridiplantae; phylum Streptophyta; class Magnoliopsida; order Santalales; family Viscaceae; genus Viscum; species Viscum album. The sequence continues at coordinate 26,350,668 of OY728127.1, forward strand.
TTTCCTATAAATACAAGTTCATTCAAATGTGTAATGTACTTAATGAAAATAAATAATGAATAGTGAATAGAGAAGAGATTAATTATTGTGAAGTGATTTCAAGAGGGAGAGGCTCTTACAACTCTCAGTGATTCGTGAGGATGTCATGAACAATTTTCATAGGCGTGAATAACATGTTCAGACATTATTTGTGTAGACTCTGATCGTGTTGATTGTGGACTTCTGGATTCAGAAGAGAGAGGTTCCAATTTTCTTTTATATTAAGGTCTTGTAGGGATATCAAGACAGATACTACTCTTCGAACTGAGGGCTTACTTTGGTTTGAGTAAGATAGACTTTCCTGAAAGTATAAATCAAGTAATAATTATCCAAGGATGTTGGATACCATTCTCTTTGTGTTAAAATAGTCTCATTATTTCTTGTTTTCTATTTCAAGTTGTTTTTATTCCACTGCTATTCTAATTTTATTAAAGTTCGATAGTTTATCTTTCTCATACATTCTAATTCTTTTACATTGATTATAGATGCTTTATGTTAGAATTGTTCTTCTATTAAAATCTTTATTAATTTATTATCTTAAGGTTTTAATATTTATGATTAGTTTTCTTTAATTGGTTTTGTGATTTTTTATTTAACTTTGTTAAACAATGTTTTCTTAATGTTAAAAGCTAACCTTATGAAACAGATTTCCATTAGGTTAAGAAACATTTATTAAAAAATGTCTATATCTACATTAAAGATTCCAAATGAATTTTTAAAGAATGAAATTCACCCCCCTATTGTATTTGAGAATCTCATTATACATATTGGATCTTACATAATTCACCTGTTATATTCATAGATCTTATGAATATAATATTTCATGGGATCATGTATAAGATTTTGGATGTGTTTAATAATGAAATTATTGTATTTTATATTAGTAAATTGGATAATGAAAAATATATAAGTTTTCGATTGAAAACCATAAAAGAAAAGAAATTGTATGATAAATTCATCAAGTATGATTTTTGGATACAGAAACTTTCTGTTCTTAGGTACATTGTAAATAAGAATGGAATAATAGTTCATCTTGCCAAAAAGTGGTTGATGAATAAAAGAGACCTAAAAATGATACAGAAATTCATATTTTTCTAGGATTATCTCGTTATTATTGAGGGTTTGTTACAAATATAATACGGTTAACTAGCTCCCTAACTATGTTAACATGAAAATAAGATAAATTGGTTTTGACAGAATGAAGTCGTGTTTGTTTTTTGGAACTGAAGATGATATTGGTTATTGCTCCATTTATGGCCTTATCATCTCAAAATGGTGAGTTTGTTATCTATAGTGTTGCCTCATTAAAGATACATGGTTTTTTTGATACCAAATGATTAGGTAATTTCATATGCTTTTATAAAATGATACCTCATGAGTTAAATAATCTCACACATGAATTATAATTGGTAGCTTTGTTTTTTTGCTTTGAAAATTTGGTGTCATGGTTCATATAGAGCCAAATTTCAAATACATACTAACCATAAACATCTGAATTATATATTCACTCAAAGGGAATTTTACATGAGGAAAAATGACAGACTGAATTGATAAATGGTTATGATTGCACGAGAAATTAACATCCATGAAATGAAAAAGAAATGTTCCTGATTCCTTGATTCAAAACATCATTCATCACTAACCATGTTACATTTGAAACATGATTCCTCGATTAATTATTTGAGGAATTTTGGATTTGTGGTTGTCGGTGTAGTAAATACATCTATTTTGTTTCAATTTTCAGTGCAGTCGTCTTTATTAGATAGAACTAAGAATGCGTAGATGGAAGGCTGTGAGCAATAGAAAAAGTATAATTGGTTAGAATGGGTATGATTCTAGAATTTAACATTGATAAATATAGTGTTTTGAGAATTTTAAAAATACTGTTTATGCATTTTTATTCATAGTTTATGAAACAATTATTATGTGAAGATCATAATTCTACATTTTTAGTTCATCCAAAATGTACTATGTTGTATAGAGACCGTCGAGAGTATTACTGGTTTGATGGGCTGAAAAGAGATATTGAATATTTTATTATTAAAGATTTGTCATGTCAACAGGTTGAAGCAGTGTGGCAGTTACTGAAGAATATTCTTCATCCACTTCCAGTGCTAGGGTGGAAATGGGAGAATATAGTCATGGACTTCGACGTGGGGGTACCTAAAATGTCTCATGTAAATAATGTGATTTTTGTTATTATTGATCAGATGACTAAATTGGCACATTTTCTTAATATTTGAGATAAAATTCCGTTGGATAATCTTTTGAGAATATACCAAAAAGAGATTGTCTGGTTACTTAGAGTGCCAATTTCCATTATATCTTACACGGATCCCATGTTTACTTATAATTTTTTGTGGGACTTCAAAAGTCATTGGGCACATAATTAAATTTTATTAGAGATTTCCATCATCTATATGATGGGCATATACAACGAACATTTCACATATTGGTGGATATTTTTAAACTTGTTCAAGGAAATACCAAGGATGTTGGGATCAACATCTTTCATTATTTTATGTTCTTATAATGATAGTTTTCATTCTAGTATACAGATGACACTATATGAGAAATTTTATATGATGCAGTTTCGAACTCTAGATTTTTTAGATAATGTCAGGGAATGGAATTTGATGGGACAAAAATTAAAAGAGGATGTAATTGAGAAAGTAATGATGATCAAAAAACATAGGAGGACAGATCATAGCATTCCTAAAAGTTATGCAGACAACAAAGGAATGAATTTTCATTGGAGGTAGGTGATCATTATTTTATTAAAATTTCACCCAAGAAATGTGTTATGCATTTTGGTAAGAAATGAAATCTATGTCCATTGTTAAATTGGCATAATAAAATTATGGAGAAAGATGGACCAGTTTCTTACTGAGTAGAGTTTCAGATGAGTTTATCTTAGTTACACAATGTTTTTCATGTTTTGATGCTGATAATGTATGTTCTAGATTCATCTCATGTTTTGAGCCCAGAAGTAGTTCCGCTAGATGAGAACCTTTTTATGTAGAGAAACATATTCATATTCTTGATCGAAGCCAATATGTATTTTTGATTAAGGTAATCAAGTAGGTAACAGTTTTTTGGAGAAACCACATGATTGAACAAGCAACATGGGAGTCTAAATGTGCTATGAGGGAAAGGTAACCTCACTTGTTTTATAAGTAAATAAAATTTCAATGATACAATTTCTAAAAGGTGGGGATAATGTGACACAAAAATATTTTAAAAATAAATTGAATTTCAAGAAAATTTATTAAAATTAGATAGTTATAAATAGCATTTAATCATAATTTTTCAACTTCTATGATTTTAATTTCAAAAAGCAGTCATCTACTATTGTGACAAGTAAGTAATTTGGTGTCAGATAGAACCACCTTGTTTTTGGATGAATAATATCATACCCTTATGAATAGTAATAAGAACAGTAATATGACCCTTATGAATGTTAAATCATATTATTATTTTATCTTATTCTTTTTATAAGATAATTAAATCTCTATTAAATTTTAATGGAGAAATAAAATCTATTATAGCTTTAAAATTATATTTTTAACAAAGTATGATTTTATTTAAAATTTAAATTAATCATATTTAGAAAATAATTTTACAAAAATGGACTTTATTTTTTAATTCTACATATCCAAAAAATGGTTAGGAAGAATTTTGGGTATTTTTCTACAATTCTTGAATTTTTGATGAATAGTGAAATACTGTAAAATATCATTTATTCAAATTATTAGGTAAATACACTATTTTGGCATCATGGATAATGTAAGACCAATTTTATTGAACACCCATGATATATTTAATATTATTGTCACATTAATGAAGACAATTCATAGTCTTGGACAAAAATATTAAAATAATTATTAAAATATTTAAAATCTATCCTCTCATCCACTATAAATTCCACCCTCATTCCCCTCTTCCCATCACAACACTCATGATTTTAGATTCGTATATTTTCTTCCTAATCCCATCAAATAGTCTCTTCCCCATGTCCAATACATTATGGTCTCACAAAAATACCAAAACCAAAGGAATTAAGGAGGTTCTCAAGGAGAATAAATCATGAGGTAAGAATCCTCTTTCTTTTTCATGTGTTTTCATTTCAATTCCATACTTTTCTTATAATATCTTATTTTCCTCAATTACATGAGGAATTAAAGTTTTATATTCTTATATATGATTTATTTTATAATGTTTATGGAAAACATTCCCCAACTTACTTTATCTCCTCCCCCTTTTAAAAAGACATCATTCTTGATACGTCGTTTACAAAAATCATGGATGATGTGTTTTCAATTTCCATTAAATCCTTAAAAAATCATTGTAAAAAAATTTTAATGGTCGAAATAGAATTTAATGTTTATTTTTTATCTATTTTAAGTTCTTAAATAAAATTTTATGCACGATAATAAATTATATAATGAAACAATTTCATTATTACCGAGGAACCGTAAAAAATTATCAAAACAAATATCATTAATGTTTTATCTTATTATTATTCATAATATATGATATAAAATGATTTATTGTATCATTATATATTCAGGAATCATATTAATACTATTTCATTACAATTTTAGAATTTCATTCCCATATGACATGAAAATAAAATAGATACTCACCATGGAAATCATGTAAAAACGCACGAGAAGAAATGGAAGGAACATAATGATAATAACTAAAGGGAGAAATGATGTTATAAAATGGACATATAAGGTGTTATAAAAATTAAAATATTTCTCTAATATATTAATAACACTATTTTAACCATTATATTGGAGGATTAAACAAGATTTAAGTATGAAGAATCCAAGGTAAAGGAATGCTTAACCCAATTCCCATTCTTTGGGTTAACCTTGTACTTCAATAATTGAGTGTTTTTATAATCATTTATGTGATGAATTTTTGTTTATATTTTGTTTTATTATGTGTATATACACTATATACACATATTAATTTTGTTTTATTGAATCTTAAATAAATTATATGTTATTAATAAGTGAATTTTCTTTTAAAATACTATTTTAAAATGTTGTTTTACAAAATTCAAAACTAATGTGTTTTTGAAAAAATTGATGTTGCATGATAATGTTATGTTTGATGGTAATTTTTAAATATTATGTGTTGGACCTGTATCTCCCTAGAATTACTTGGGTATTTTTATGTTGGAGGATGGTCTTATGGTTACTCCATGAGTAACTATGATGGTTACACAATAAGATAGTAATGAGGGTTACATTTTAAGGTAGTTGTGAGGGATAAAAAACATAAGGTATCCATGATGGTTGGAAAAATAAGTAATAATTTCTCAAGATACATTTATGGTTCCATTTATATTCTATATGATCTACAGAAATATCACTGAAATCATATGTTTCATAATGTATATATGGGTAACAAGTATATCTTTTTTGTAAATGATTTTATATCTTACAAATAGTCAGGAACCAATGTGTTTGTTCCTACATTTTATATCAATTATGAAAATTTTTCGGCTCATACCAAGTTTTTAAATTATTTTATTAGGTTTTAAAAAATTTTAACCCGGTAAAGTAGTCTAAGTTAAATGTTATGATTATTTGTCAAAGGTAACATATTTTATCTGTAGAGTTTTATATTTTGGTAGAAATGAAGACTATTTTATGGTATCTTCCTTATATTAATGTGTAATTTTCTATATATGTTATATCCCAATTCTCTAAAAATCTATTATTGAAATGATACAGATAAATAAATGGAGAATGTTCTTGACTAAAATTCAATATTATGTAATGTAATAAAGAACGGTAGTGGCGTCAGAGTACTGTAGCAGCGGCGGGTACTGTGTAGTACTATTCAAAAAACAGGCTTTGGGCCAAACAAATGCACCTACGTGACATTTAATTGGATAAATGCCCACTGGGCCTTTGAGCTATGTAATGGTTCTACCCCTACCCACTTAAAGAGTTATTTTATTTTCTTTAATAATTAATGAGTCTTCAGCCCCAACCTTTTTAAAAAATAAGGAAAGGTCCTTATAGGTGAGACATAGATCATTTTTAATTCATTATACAATGTATCTGATATATATTTATAAGTATATTTAATTATTATTATGATATTAATGATTTTATTGTAATTATAGGAATTTAAAATATTACTTAAATTATTTACATAATAATTAATGAAAAATGGAAAAGATTAGTCATTTATACGTACAACTTACCATCACCATGATTATAACTTTTTTCTATTTTTTATAAGAAAACATCATGATTTGATTTAAAGGTATAAATTTTTTATAAATATTATAAAATTTTAATCAATATTATTTTATATATGATGTAATTTTCACCTCATGGACTATTTATATCATACCATGTTCATTTTCATCTTAAGTACTGAATGATGACAAAACATCCAACCAGAACTAAAATAATTAAATAACTATTATAATTGGATAATTAATGTTATAAATGGAATAATAAAAATTATAATGCTTATTTTGAAATTAAATAATTAACCTATGTTTATTTCTGAGGATGGTAATGAAAGTATGAGTCATGTCAGACTTAATGTATAAGACTTCATCCGAATCTCCTTTCATTAATGCATATTTTGACATTATGCACCTTTATTATCCTATATGTTGTATATAAAACCCTTTTACAATATATATCATGAAATAATATATTCTCATGATACTTAATGTTTTTATTAATTATGTTATTTAATGATTTTTGTTCATTTGTTTCTCAAGTGGTAAGGGACCCTTTAACTGAAACTTCATTTTTTAATGTTTTAAATATTTATTCATATAAGACCTTCTAATTCATGTCCATGTTTTCAAAATAGTATTTATGAATTTTTTATACGGGAAAGAATGTATTAAAATGATAAATTATTTCTAAATATTCTATTTGGTATGAGACACTTTGATTCAAAATTCACTATATTAGTTTTTTTAAATTTATTTTGAAACGGATTGAATATTTTAATATCTTAAAATTATATCTTATGATTTAAAATGAACTTTTATGAGTAAAATGTTGATAATTTAAATATTTTTTTATTTTTTATTATAGAATTGTACTTTTACATTTGATGGGAAGTTACATGGTAAACCAATGATTGGTAGTTACATAATAAACCAATGACGGGTGGTTCTGTGATAAACAAATGGTGGGTGGTTAAATTATGAACTCCATTGCATTTGGAATAAAAGAAGGATGTATGTTTATTCCATTTAAAAGAGTGATATATTTGGAAGTCGACCATATGGTAATTCCACATATGTATGAATTTCTCCGACATTAAAATTATAGGATATAATTGATTTCATGGGGGTTATAAGGTAATATTTTGATTATAAAAAGGCTATTCAAAGAGATTATATTCATATAAGTGTATTTAATACTTATTAAATGTGACAAGTATTACATTATGATAAAGTATTCAAGGATTACATGGTTTTTCAAATACTAATTTTTGTATTTCTTTATGTATTCCTTACTAGGTTTTTTATCAACATACCAATTGTTTAAATGTTATTCACAGGATTTAAATAATAATAGATTCAAGGATGGGATCAAGGAAAAATATGAATTTTAAACATGAAACAAAACAATGTTTATTAAAAAAATTATGAAAAAATGGATTGTGAGAATAAGTTTCTACTTTGTAATATTTTTGTTTTTTTATGATTTATGGTCTAATTATCTAAATCAATAAAAATAAAATGATCTTCTATGTGAATGAAAGTCTAATTATTAACTTAACCCATGATTATGTAATGATTGAGGACAAGTCAAAATATGGGACATTCCATATCCATGAGATATAAAATGTAAAAAAAATTTCATTATTCATTGGTAATTGAACATTTTTTTGTTAATGTTTTGTTTTAATAGTTACACTAATATTGTGTTATTTAGTGGAATGTGTAGAACATAAATAAAATATTAAATTCAGTATCCCTGAATAAATACATATTGTACTTTTCACTACATAAATGATGGGGTTCACATGAGTAGTTGTGATGGAATATTATTTCATTATTTCTATTGGTTTTTGAGGATGTTCTCATCGGTTATCATCAACAGCCCAAGGCTTGGAAAATTGATTCATATATTATCAATACTTATTTTGGCAAAGAAAATGGATGATATGATGAGTTTTTACTTGAGATTTACATTCATAAAAAACATTGGTGGGTTTCTCCTATAATAAATAACATGTTATGTTTCCTTACTAAAAACACATTATACATTTATTTTTTCCCCTTATGTAAATTTCTCATATGTTTCTTCACATGTTTTTTAGATTTTAGTTGATAGAAGTTGGCACCCCATGATATGTTTCATCGCACAACCATATATAAATTCCAATACCCACTTCTTGTCTCTAATTACATTAAAACCTCTAGATTCAATACTATACATTATCATATTTAGGGAACATTAGATAATTTCATCTGAATGATCAATTCCTCTAATGGATATAGATTTTAAGACACACCTTTATCCCACTAATAATGAATCCAAAATTACATTCGCTGGTGATGACAATTCTCTTGTACTGTCTTGAAATCCATGTGATATTTTCCACATATGCATTGATAGATTCATAATTATTTTTCTTCAGAATATGGAAAATATTCTATTTTTTTGTTGAGTGCAGAGATATTTTTTACTGATTTTTTAGAATTCGTTCCACTTTATTTCTCGAATCTCCTCCTAAATATTTATATTTTCTAATAATATCCAACATATTTCATATTATCCCCCCATATTATACACATTCAATATCCCCTATTTTTGATGCGTTGAAGGATATATATTATTTTCTATTGGATTTATTAAAATTCTCAATGAATACAGGAATAGAAGGTCCACTGAACGTTGGTGGACTTTATTCCAAAATTTATTCAATTCAAACATAATGTTTTCTAAATTGATTTGGGTGTTCCTAATGATTTTGGTTTCTATTTAGAACCTAACTCAATAAAGCAGGTTTCATTACAACATTTGTAATTATTTCTCCATTTTGGTTAGGAATCTCATTTGGGACATCTTCACAATATTCCTCACAATGTTTCATGACTCACATCCTCCTATTAATGTCCATTGTCTATAATAAATTGAAATTTTGATTTTATAATTTTTATAATATGAACTAGATAAATGATTACCTTGAACATCAAAGTGATGAATTACCTATTTCTTATTTTCTTTGACATAGGAATGTATATGTTTCAATATAAGTTATTCATAATCTATTTCTAAATATAAAATATTTTGGGAATTTTTTGTCTTTACTAAGGGATCGTATAAAGAATTCAAATTTCATAAATAATATCTAAAGGGATTTCCAAATATGTGTGAATTAATTACCACTGTCAGATAATAGTTGACAATCGAGTCTATCTCAATGGTCCCTTTTTTGGTTGTTACCATTATGAAAAACTGTTTCCAATAAACAACTACATTTAGTATACAAAAATAGAAATATCATTAGTATACTATACAAAATGTAACCAATACCAATTCTTTGGGATGTTTTTATATATTGTGTATTATTCCAATGTATTTTCTGATAATATTTTAATTCCAATAAAGAAAAAATACATTAATTTGATACCAACTATGACCACACTTATCTTTAATGAAAAATAATTGATGAATTATTACCTAAATGAACACATATTATAACTCAAAAGACCTTGGCCCTTAGAGTCTCTAGTAAATTAGGTATATATCCAAATAACAGGTAAATTATGTACAATGAAATAATTTAAAACAACCATAACATGATACTATAAGTCCATTATTCATTGAAATATGAATAATAAAACCTTAAGATATCCATAATAATTGGTTGACCTAGAAAAATATATTAGAGAATAAAAAATCACAATATAAGGTAAATCAGTACATGTGAGATAGTATTTCATTCAAAGTAACATAAGGGAGGTGGTATTAATATTCATGAATAATGTGGAATGTTATATGATGATAGCATAAACATGGAATGGGAATGTGGACATAACATAAATAAAGATATCAAAAACATATTCCAATACATAAATTTTAGAGAACCAATTATATTATGAATAGGATAACATATCATGATCTATAAATGGAATCTCATGAGATTAAAACATTACCCCTTTATATTGGAGAGATATAAGAATATGGGCCAACCTGTCACATTTATATAATGTACATGCACATTAGTACCACATAGATAATTCAACATAGGATAATATTTCATCCCAATTAATACCATGATAAAGGAGTGTGGTATATATACATGGAAATAAAAAATTAATAAAGGACATTTACATCAAATTGAATATCCTTGTCTAGAAATGGGGATAAGTATTGTCAACAAAAATGATTCTCAAGGGACATCGCAAGATAGTTTTTCCAGCATAAATGTGGTACATAATGATTCACTGAAGGTATCAATGATATTTAATTGGGACTCTCATAATGTGAACATCATAATAAAATAAATTTATATTTGTAAAAAAAAATACATACATGAATAATGACATATATAAGTCAAAATATAATGAATGTGCTTCTCTAAAGAGTAGATTGAGAGTATCCCATAACATGATATGGTGTTTCTAAAAGAAGTGTTATATTATCATGAAATCATGGTGGCATAGTGGGAGGGCTCTACAGATGGATGGTATGTGTAATATCATGCCACAAGAGTTATGAGTTATGATTAATTAGAGGCCAGGTGTAACGCGCCGACCCTAGTTACCCAGAGTCAGTGCATTATTACATAACATTGGCTTGATCACCATGAATCAAATCCTGATATACCGATCCGTTTAGTATCCATTTAAGTACTGGATACATTCATATGTTTTACATTACATTATGAAATGAAAAATTACAACAACACTATCTCCCTTGACCATATTCATATCACATATACTATCCCTATAGATGAATCTGAAAATACGTCTTCGCATCCTTGGAAAAGTAAAATATAGAAAGGGGTGAGATCAAATGCTCTGTAAGGATAACAATATAGTATAAACATTAATAATTATGAATAATCATTTAAAGATATTAATAAGACAAAAACATAAGCCTTTTAAACATAACCATCTCCATAATATTGCAAATATAAATAAAATATTTTAATTTACTTATTCAAATGGATATTCTACTAGTAAAATAATAACATGAAATATCAATATCTAATTTCAGAATGATGGAATGCATAATTACAGACTTCATAACCACATAGTGAAGTCCTTATGCCAAGACTATAAATACAATTTTTTCAAGGGCTTGTGCCAAGACACTAGTTTGTCTAATGAGACCTATCGATGCATCGAGGAGCTATAGTGGGATCCACCCATCAAATACTATGTCCAATGAATTCCTCATATAAAAAGGTTAAAATATAACATAGACATTGTTAATAAAAATATCATAAAAAATGTTAATACCTTAACCATAAAGCATGAATGGTATAAAAATAACACATCCATAGCCAAGCATTTCACAAAACCTTCAATACAATATGGAATATTTTAATCATAATAAATCAACATCAAAGAAGTTGAAAATCCATCAAATGATATTGACAAAGATGAAATGAAAACTATTTCAAATAAATACCACATTCTATTTTGAAATCATATAAAAGTCACATAATTATAAAAGAAAACATTTATTTTGAAATTATTCTTATAATCATGAAAGGGAAGCTTCGACGATGTTATAATAGTGGAAATTAGCCAAACACACCATATAAGTTAAAAAACATATATTCTTTCCTTAATTTTATCGAAAATGTCATAAAGTACTTTGTTTGGAAAACGAATGAAATATTCCTTTCAAAAAATATATAGTCAAATAAGGGTATAAAATAATTTAACCTATATTATAGTAAATAGTAAAAAAATTGAATTAAATTACTAAGAAAACATGAATGTGGATGATAAAGAGGTCCTAGTATATACTTACATATTAACAACCTCAGATTAGTAATGAGATTGTAGAATTAACCTCTACCATGTAATTTTCCTTGGTCAAGGGTACGTTAACCGTTTTTATAATTTTTAAACAATTATTATTAAATTATAAAAAACTATATACATAAATATTATATCATTTATGATCCTCTAATATTTCTTTGTTAATAATATTTTAGTAGTATCATCATTTCCGGTGGTAATTGATTTGTTTTCCTTTATATGCTTGGTTAAAAAATCCATGCTTATTATTGATAGGATGAATTTGATTCAAATGCAAAAATATATTATGTTCTTAAACACTATTCTTAATAATAAAATGAAATTTTTTCTAGAATTATTTCGATGGGGAATGAATCTTATAGTGATCATGGAGACCGTAATCCGTACGTACGCATGAGTGGAAATAACATTATATTTATGGAGAAATAGTATTTAATTGTATTGTATATCATATATACAGAATCATTAACATGTTATATTTATTATTTACATCACATATACTCATTGTTATACCCATCAAAATAATGATGTTTTTGAATAACAAACCACACCAGGATGTGGAGACGGTAAGCTGTACGTACGCACGTATGGTGCCTTTTTCATTCATAGGATGGATAGAATACCAAAAATTGTTGTACTATATTTATAATAACATCAAAGTATGTAGGAGGTACTAGATTTATTATTTTGTTATGGAAACAATAATGAAAGAGAAAGTGGAAGAAGAAAAGAACTTGAAAGAGGGTGGTGAAATTTTTACCTCTTCTTAGGGTGTTTCCTTTTTAGTTGATCAAAATAGATCCATAGGATGGCTTTCATATAAAAGTAAGGACACTATGTTAATGTAATGTATGTAGGGAGGATATTTGGGTAGGGATTGTCCGAGCCAAATGTATTTGGAGGTGTGATTTTGAGAGAAGGGGAAGTTCCCTTTTATAAGAGGTGTGATGGGCACTAAAGGAAAAGCTTGAAATATTTTATTATAATAAGATTATTTTCGGTTTCTAATGGATCCAAATTGATTTATTTCAATGATAATGTGGGTATGGGTAGAAATAATCTAAAACAATAGGTTTTAGACATGTTTAGTCACCATATAAACCTTATCTTTTAGATATAACTACTAGTTAAATAGTTTATCTTTTATCGTTTCTTCTTGTATTCTTACACTATATTGTAAATAAACATACTCAAAACTTCATATATAACCTAAAGTGGTTCTTTAGTGACATATATAATATTCTTTATGCACTTTGGAGAAACCATAGTTTTTTATAAATATTATATCAGCCAATTATATAGTATTTTTTAAATTTATATCAATTTTGACACTATTTAGTATTTGGTTTTTGTGAGAATCATAAGAGCTTGATGACATCGAAAAATATTTAATCAATAGTAACATTTCATATTAACTTATTAAATTATTTTAATTCATCAAAAATATCAAATAACATTTATTTGTATATTTTTAAAATAAAATATTTTAATCATTCATTAATATGGTAATTACTGCATCATCATTGTGTCGTAAATAAATTTAATTATTTAATGTCTAAAAATTATAAATAAAAACCCATTTTGTAAGAAATATTTTTATTTTTTCAATTAATATTTATTGTCGAATTTATATCATGTATAACCCTATAATAAAAATGGTTTTTTTAAACACTGAATTTACCACTGTTAACTCTTCTTTAAATAAAATAATAACAAATATCCTAATCTAGTCCATGTGGACCAATGGGGGTCATATTTTATTCCTATGGTTGTTTTTGGTAGAATTAAACTTATCCAATAAAATTATGACTTCTTTTAGGGTAATTATAATATCAATTTTATCCTTAATTGCCTTATATACTTTTAATCGTGGTAAATAAAAGCCAAAAGTTGTTATTCACAAAAATTATTTTCATCTTATTGAACCAAATTTTACATAATGATGTCAATTTTTTCCCTCGGGATTTTGATATTCAACTCAAAAAACTGGTAAAATTATGTTTTATGCAAATTTGAAAATGCTCCTAGAAGGTGGGAAAAAGACAGTAAAAATATCAATAAAATTTTATATATCTAAAATTATTATAAAATGCATCCAATGAATTACATTGAACATATATAGGTATTATGAATCCATTTTGACATAAAATAAATTAAAATAAAATAACTATTTTTTTAAATAAAAAAGTTGGTTTTAAACAATAACGCAGTATTTTTCACTACTAATTAAAAATTGAAAGTTTTCAGAAAAATACCAAAAAACCACCATATTCTAATTTCGATATTCCGAATAAAAAAATGAAGTCCATTTGGAAAATCAAAATTTATACAATTTTAAAAAGTGTGTATTACAGTTCATAACGGCTAGTTTAGTTGGTCGTGGTGTGTTAATACTCCAAGTTGCGTACAACGCAAGCTACCGTGGAAGATTGGGGTGTTACATTATCCTCTCATTCAAATAATTTTGTCCTCAAAATTTCTACAATATTTCTACATAAAATCATTTGGGTGGTTCTTCATCATATTTTCCTCAGGTTCCCACGTCACCTCTTCTATCATATGGTTTCTCTATAGAAAGTTCACCAAACGAGTCGTCCGGTTTCTCAACACTTGTTCTTTATTATCAAGAATTATGATAGTCTCATTGCAATATGACAGATTGGGTTCCAGTTCTATTTCATCATTGATGAGTACATGCATTGGGTTAGGCATGTATTTTTTTAATAGTGATACATGGAACACATCATGGAATTTGAAGAGACTTGGAGGAATTTCAAAATGACAAGATGCAACTCCAATTCTTTCTAGAATTTCGAAAGGTCCAATGTACCTAGGACTAAATTTTCCTTTCCTACCAAAACTTATAACACACTTCTTTTGAGATACCTTCAAGAAAACATGGTCTACTACTTGAAATTCCAAATCCTTCCTTCGGTTATTGGCATAGCTCTTTTTTCTACATTGGTCTACTTTGATGTGGGTTTGGATGATCTTCACTTATTCTATTGTTTCCTCAACAAGTGTTAGGCCTAAAAGTTTTCTTTCACCATCATTATCCCAACAAGTTGGCATGCGACATCTCATTCCATATAATAGTTCATATGGTGCCATCTGAATACATGACTGGATACTGTTGTTATAGGAAAATAATCAAAGATGAAAATTTTTATCCCAATACCTTGAAAGTCAATTGAGCAAGATCTCAAAATTTCTTCTAAGGTTTGAATAGTCTGTTATGATTGTCCATCGGTTTGAGGGTGGTAAGAATTTCTCAAACAAAGTTCAATATCTAGGGCCTTCTAATGTCTTTTCTAGAATCTCGATGTAAAATGAGTATCATGATTAGGAAACATCAATATTGGTACACCACGAAGTCTTATAACTTCATTAATATATAGTTTTTTAAGATGTTAAAGTGGTAAATAATCTCTTATTGAACAAAAATGGGATGACTTGGTAAAACGATCAACAATGACCCATGTTACATCATTCCTTCTAGGATTATTTTGTAGCCCCCTGACGAAGTCTATCATAATATCATCCCATTTAGACACAGGTATTGGAAGAGGTTTCATGACTCTTCTAGTATGTTTTCTTCCAGCTTTCACTTGTTGAAAAACCATACATCATTATACATAATTATAAATCTCTCTCTTCATGTTGTTCCACAAAATATTTTCCCTCAAATATCTATACATATTATTTATACCTGGGTTTATAGAGAAATTGGAGTTATGGGCATCATCCAACAAATCCATTTTGAGTTCTAGTATGTCAGGATCACAAAGTCTCTTCCCAAATTTTAAAATTTCATCTTCATTGACAAAGTCACTAAATCTCCCTTCATTCATAGCTTTAATCTTCTTTTGAAACTCCTCAGCATAAATCTAAGAACTCTTTATCCTTTCTAGTAAAGATGGTTTGACAACCAAATGAAAATATATTTATGTTTCACCTACTATGGTTATTACCATATCCATCTTTACTAGATCCCTGAAAATAGAATCCCTTTCAACTCTCATCTTTTTCAAAACACCATCATCCTTTCTGTTCAAAGCATTTTCTACCTTATTTTTCTTCCTCAGGTGGTACTGTATATTTCAATCTTAATCTTTGAGGGGTTCAAGCCATATTATTTTCATGATGTTGAGTTCTATATGGGAGAAAATATATTTCCAACTCCTTTGATCGGTATAAATTTAATGCCCATACCCCAGTTACCCTGAGTCGTTGCATGATAACATAATATTGTAATGATTACAAAGGAATAAAGTCCTGAAGGACTGATCAGTTTATCATTCTTGGAAAAAATATTACATACATTAATGTTACATTAAATTATAAAATGGAAAAAAACAACAACATTGTCTCCATTGACCATCTTCATATCCCTTATACTACCCCTGCAGGTCAGTCATAATATACTTCTTTGCATCCTAGGAAAAATAAAACATAGAAAGGGGTGAGCTTAGATGCTCATTAAGGATACAAATATAGATAAAACATTCATAAATAAGCATAAATATTTAAGGCAATGTATAAAATTTATACAAAATACTTTTAAACATAAAATTATGCATAATATGGAAAAGATAAATCAAATAATTCAATTTACATTATTCACATGGATATTCTACTAGTTGAATAATCACATAAAATATCTATATCTAATTTCATAATGATGGAATGCAAAATTCTCGATATCTTAACCACATAATCAAGGGATTTGGCCAAGAATACAAATAAGATTTTTTTCAAGGCCTTATTCCCATACACTATTTTTTCAAACGAGACATACCGATGCTTTGAAGAGCTATAGAGGGCTCCACCTATAACTTACTAATTCCAATGCATTCCTCATATGAAAATGTTTAAACATAACATATTAATTAATATTAAAACTAGCTTACAAAATTTCAATACATTATCCATAAACCATTAATGGTAAAAAATAACACACCCACATTCCATCATATCACAAAACCCTCAATATAATAAGAAATATTTGTATAATAATAAATCATCCTTGATCAAGAGTAATATCCCATATTAGATGTTGTCATAGTTGAAAATGATCGGTAAAAATATTTGAGACAAATATCCTTTTTTCAAGAAATCATTTAAAAGTCATATAAATGAATTCATTTTTAATATAGTTTTGAATCAAAGTTTCCCATACCTCTATGAAACTTTTGAATGAAATTAACATATTAAAACATTCATGTCCAAATAAATAAATCCTTAAAAACATGTTTAAAACATGGACATTAATGAGAAAGGATTAGAAGATTAAATCTTTAAAACATTTAAAATGACGTTTTACTAGAGTCCCTAAAAAATATTCCCTTTGAAAATAATTTTATGAAACTTGGACATGGATAATAAATATGTCCCAGTAGATACTTACGTATGAACAACATCAGATAGTAATGAGATTGTGAATTTAACCCTTACCTTGCACTTTTCTACGATCAAGGGTACATTTAACCTTTTTTATAATGACCATAGTATGTTTTTAAATTATACCATAACCATATTAATATTTATTATATCATCCATGATTCATTTATGACTTTATACTACCCATTTAATAATAATTTCCATGTAAAATTATCATTTTGGGTAACAACTGATATCTTTATTGTATGAGTTCTAACTTGTTATTCTTGATCGTATATTTTAGATCATGATTTAAATACATCCATAATATAAACCTTGATTTATATATCACATATATTTATAATATAAAAATTTATAATAGATAGATATATGAAATGGAAGGCATCGTTTATTGAGACGGTATGCCATACGTACACGTAAACGTTGTTTCTGTTTTCATAAGGCACTGAACAGAAGTAAGTGAATAAGTTATATGTATGTAAATACATACATACATATATATATCCAGTATAATTATTAGGTCATATGATACATACTTATTAATAATATATATTTTTGTAATCATCGTTGAGTGGAAAACATGGTAATAAATCTCATCAAGTGGGGGAGAAGATAATCCGTACGTATGCACGAGCGACAAAGTCAGTATATTGATGGTGAAATCGTATGTAATTTGATGGTATATTATATATACAGAATAAATAACTTGTTATATTTATTATTTACATCATTTATACTCATTATTATATCCATGAAAATAATTAAGAGTTTGAATAACAAACTACACCACGACGTGGAGACGGTAAGTCGTACGTACGCACGTATGGTGACTTAGTCATTTATAGGAAGGATAGAATAATGAATAAGGTTTTAAAATATTTATAATAACTTCACAGTATGTATAAGGTACTGGAATTATTATTTTGTTATTTAAACAATTAATAAAGAGCAAGTGGAATAAGAAAAGAACTTGAAAGAGTGTGGTAAAATTATTACATCTTCTAAAGATGTTTCTTTTTGAGTTGATCAGAAGGGCTCCTTAGGTTGGCATTCTGATTAATTTAAGGAATATAGGATGATTTGAGTAATATTTTTAGGATATTTGGGATGGGTTAGGCCGAGCCAAATGGATTTGGAGGTGGTATTTTGAGAGAAGGGGAAGTGACCTTTTATAAGAGGGGTGAGGGTCACTTTAGGAAAAGATTGAAATATTAATTTATTATACAGTCATATTCGGTTTTTAATGGCTCAAAATGAAATTATATAGAGACTTAGGTGGTTATTGGTAGAAAAAATCTCAACCAAGTTGTTTTAGACAAGTTTAGGTTACCATTTTAACCTAATTGTTTAGATTTAACTCTTAGTTGAATAGTTTAACTTTTACTGTGTCTTCTTGTAATCTCACACAATATGGTTCATAAAGTTACTCTAAAATTCCATGTGAAACTCAAGTTTTTCATTAATGACTCATATAATATTATTTAAGCCCTTTTTACAAACCTTATATTTTTAAAAATAATATATCAACCAATAATATAGTATTAGTTTTAAAAATTAGTTTTTCTCAATTTTGATACTATTTGGTAATTTGTTTTTGTGAAAGTCATAAATACCATATCACTTCAGAATGAATTTACCTAATAAACCCTAACCTGTCATATTAACCTATGAAATTATTATAATTCATTAGAAGTATCAATTTAAATTTATTTGGATATTTATTATATCAGTTATTTTAATATTTCTTTAATAAGGTAATTACTGCCTCATCATTGTGTATTGATAAATTAAAATATTTAATTTTTAAAAATTATAGAAAAAATAACATTAAGTGGGAAATATTTTTATATTTATAATGAATATTTATAGTCTAATTTATATTGTGTGTATCCATATAATAAAAATTGTTTAGTTATTAAACATTGAATTTATCACTTTTAACTATTCTTCAAATAAAATAATAATAAATGTCCTAATATAATAAAATTGGAACAAAGAGAATAATATTTTATTCCTAAGGATGTTTTTGGTCGAATTACACTTATCCATAGAATTTAGGCATGTGTTAAGGTAATTATAATAACATTTTTACCCTTAATTACCCTATTTACTTATAACTGTGGTAAATAAAAGTCAAAAGGTACTATTCAAAAAATTATTTTCTTCTTATTGAATCACATTTTGCTTACTGATTACAACCATGTCTCTCGTATTTTTTAAATTCAACTCACAGATGCGGTAAAATTATGTTTTATGGAAATTTACTAATATGCCTAGAAGGTGGGTAAAAGAGGTTAAAAAGTTCAATACACTTTTATACATCTAATTTTATTATAAAATGACTCAAAATAATTACATTGAACTTATATA
Source organism: Viscum album (assembly GCA_963277665.1). Taxonomy (NCBI): domain Eukaryota; kingdom Viridiplantae; phylum Streptophyta; class Magnoliopsida; order Santalales; family Viscaceae; genus Viscum; species Viscum album. The sequence continues at coordinate 26,370,487 of OY728127.1, forward strand.
GGTATTATATATTTATTTTTACTTAAAATAAATTTAAATAAAATAAATAATTATTTTAAAAAAAGTTGGTTTTAAATAATAACGCGGTGTTTTTCACTATTCATAAAAAATTGAATGTTTTCAGAAAAATACCAAAAATTCACTCTTTGATAATTTGGATATTTTAAATTCAAAAATGGTGTCCATTTAAGAAATTAATACAATATATGTTTCATTTATTAATTTAAAATTAATTCTCGTTGTCAAAACCAAAAAGCTAGTTTTTAAAAGTTAAAACTTTTAAAAGATTGACATGTGTTTATGTAAAATTTAAATGTGAAATTACATATAATGACCCGAATTCTATTAAATGATTAAAATATTGACTAATTATACTTCAAGACCATTCGAATTCATAAGTTAACACTATAAATTATTTTGACTAAAAAAGTTGTTTTCAATTAAAACATTGTATTTTTTACTATTCTTCAAAATATGAAAGTTATCAGAAAAGTACCAAAAAATTTTCCAAACTATTTATTTTTATCCTGAAAATATATTAATAATTTAATTTCATTAAATTTAATATATAAAATTGTTACGTATTGTTTTTAAAAAAGGGTTCTCCAATAAAAGGCTGTAAAATTTCAATGTTTTTAAAAAACTTCTTTTATCTGAAAAATAAATTTGTTCTTATATTATTTCTAAAAAACACATAACGTTGATGTTAAAATTATATACAGTATATAAGATTCAAAATTTTGTTAAAACTATTCATAACTGATTTTTGAACGGCTAGTTTTGCATGTTGTGTGGCGCTCGAACTCAGTGTTGCGTCTAGCACCAGCTATTGAATTGCTTTAATGAGATAACGTACAATGAAATCATGGGGTGTTAAATTCTCCTCTATTTCAATAAATTGCATCCTCATTTTTGGAAATTGTTCACTGAATATAAATAGTTAAAAATAAAAAATACCTTTGTGGAAAACCCACAACGAAAATTGGGTTAATAATGTTTTTCCTTAATAAGAGCGAAATGGAATTGAAAAAGTCACTACCAAATTATGATCTCGATTTGAAGAAAATTTGTGGAAATTAAAGACACATAATTGGTGGAAGAAATAAATATTTATATAGAGTGATTGTGGGAATCAATCACAAAAAAGTGTAAACTTGAGGTCCTCAATGCCATCAGTCTATAATGATGTAAAATATCATCAGTTCAACATAACATAAGGTATTAGGATAACACTTTTTTGGTTTTAAGATACCTTCCGTAAAGTATAACAATTAATTATTCATATTATAAGAGGGAAATATATATATATATATTTATTTATTTATACTAGAGAAATAGAGTTTCATCCTTCAACTAATTCCTACCCCACACTCATCTTTCCCTCCAAAAGAGAATAAAATTCAAAAAAATCTATTTATACAAATTGAATATGATTACAAAAAAATGAATTTAAAATTAATTTGTAACACTATTTAATGAAAACATTATACAAACCTGAACATCACATAGGCTAGTGGTAGGTTATGCACCCTTGTTTCCCTTCAGTTGTGTGTTCAAGTCCCGCAGCCTTACCGGATGCAATAGGTTATCGCCCAACCTCCAAGTTTTCCTTTTTATAAAAATCCAAAAAATATCTCAAGAAATTATTTAACCTTAACAATAGTTTCCAATTTCAGTCATAATTGATTCCAACCTTTAGACTTATACAAAATACCTCTCTCCAAACTCACAGTTCAAAATTTATAAGGATGGTAATCACAATTAAGATCTTTTTTTCCACGTAATAACATGTGAATACCATCATTATGTATTCATTTAAAACACTGTAACACCATGAATTAGTATAAAACCTTATTTATCTATTCCATGCTTCCTAATTTCTTATAGAATACTGGATATACATCTTCTATCCAAAAATTATGTAATCTCCAAAAATGATGGAATATACAAATCATTAATCAGTTTCAAGGTAGTTTAGAATATCCAATAGAATTTATCAAAATCATTCATATATTAATCCAAAATCACTACCAAAGTATCAGAACCATATTATGGTTTATCTTTCTCTCAACCATAATATTTCCAAAACATTTAATGTGCTATTGAGTCACTTTTCATTGTTCCACACAATTGTAAGTCCTTAAGGAAATAACACTATAGTATAATTCATTTATAAACAATAATTCTTATAACATGTACATAATTAATACAGTACTCAAATGAAACAATAATTTAAATACAAAATAAGAAATATAATCATTCTTATTCATCTTTGGTAGTATCATTACTTGATTATTATCCAATAGCAGCATTTGGGGTACACTCTGATGATTTGGACATTGCTTCGCGTAATATACCAACTCCATACAGATGAATAATTGTACATTTGAATCATTTTTCATACCCTTTCAATCATGTACTTGATGTCCTTATTATCCACACTTATAAAAAACTCACATTACCTTCACAAATTTTCCATGGTGATTAATTCCATAGTTATCACATATGGGAAAATCTTTCTTCACCCTCTTCCCTTTATCTATCTTTCTCTCTTCCATTATTTTCTTCTCTTGCTTACCTTAAAATCCATAGGAATTAGACTATTTGTTACTTACCTTATTAACACATGAGTGTATTTTTTCATTGATGAGAATATGTGGGAGACTATTTCCCTTTTAAATGATGGATTAATACCATTAATGATATTATCCTTCTTAATATTTTGATCATGCGTATTTCTAGTATTCTCATTTTTTCTATTAGGCACCATTTGTTAACAATTTCATACACTAGGTTAGTTTATAAATCTCAATACCTAACATACATTGAAAAGATTAAACATTTAATCTATAATCATAAATTTTTTTCTTTACTGATGTAATTACTCCTAAATACTTCATATTGTCTTGTAACGAAAATGTGAATTATTCTAAGCATATCCCCAGAGATGTTTGTAGCCAAGAGTGCTGCAAGGCCCATTGTCTTGTACCAGGATACCCCGAGTCAAGCCCAAAACTCATTGTTAGAGTTTTAACTCTTATGTACATATGTTCCAGAGCAACCTCAACCTACTCTTATCCAGATGGGTATGTATTTCTTGGAAAATACACAAAATCTCTACATTATCAAAATTATTGGTTGATTTTCTATACTAATCCTCAATTTCTATCTTAGAGTAATGTTCTCTAATTCAAGTTTATCTAAATATATTTCCAAGGTTATTTTTAGACTTCCTCCTATACCAACTGTAACGCACTGACCCCAGTTAACCATAGTCGGTGCATTATTACATAACATTGGCATGATTACAATGAATCAAGTCCCACATGACAAATCCATTTAGTAGTCATGGAAAATAGATTACAAACATGACCATTACCATACATTATAAAAACAAAAACAAAAAACACATATTCTCTATTAACAACATTAATATGCCTTAGACTATCCTTGCAGGTCAGTCATAATATACTTTTTCACATCCTAAAAAATATAAAACATTGAAAGGGGTGAGATGTGATGCTCAGTAAGGATAACAATATAGCGAAAACATTCATAAATAAGAATAAATATTTAAGGCAATGTATAAAACAAAAATAAAACCCTTTTAAACAAAAACTTCTGCATAATATGGAAAAGATAAAAAATAATTTCATTTACTTATTGACATGGATATTCTCCTAGTTGATTTATCACATGTAATATCAATAGCTAATTTCATAATGAAGTAATGCATAATTCCAGACTTCATAATTGCATAATCAAGGCCTAGTGCCAAGACTAAAAATAATATTTTGTCATTGATTTTTTCTAAGACAATATTTTGTCTCAAGAGACCTACCGATGCATCGAGGAGCTATAGAGGGCTACACCCATCACTTACTATATCCAATGCATTACTCAAATGAAACGATTTAAACATAACATAAACATTTATATTAAAACTAGAATAAAAAATGTCAATAATTTGTCCATAAACCATGATTGGTATAAAAATAACACATCCAACATCAATCATATCAAAAAACCTTCAATACAATATGGAATATATGTATCATTATAAATCAACCTCGATAAAGAATAATATCATGAAAAGGATGTTGACATAGTTGAAAATGATCAGTAAAAATCTTTTAGAGAAATATCCATTTTTTATGAAATCATTTAAATGTCATATAAATTATGTCAATTAAAAGATAGTTTATAATCAAAGTGTCCCATATCACTTTGAATCTTTTGAAAGGAATTAACATTTTAAAACATTCATGTCCTATTAAATAAATCCTTAAAACTATTTTGAAAACATGGACATCAATATGAATGGTTTAGAAGAATAAATCTTTAAAACTTTTAAAATGATGTTTTAGTAAAAATTACCTTAAAAATAATCCCATTGAAAAATATTTTATCAAACTTGGACATTAATAATAAATATTTCCTATTAAATTCTTACATAAAAACAACCTCAGATAATAAAGATACTATGAAATAAACAATTACATTGCACTTTTCTTTGGTCGAGGGTACATTTGATCTCCTATATAATGACCACAGTATGTTATTAAATTATATTAGAACCATATTCATATTTATTATATCATAAATGATTCATTTATGACTTTATACTACACATTTAAAAATTATTTCCATGTTAAATTAATATTTTAAGTAATAATTGCATTCTTTATCGTACGTATTCTAACATGTTATTATTGATCATATAATTTATATCATGATCAATATAATTAGAGATTATAAAACATGATTTATATATCAAATATATTTAAAATATAAATATTTATAATAGATAGATAAATTAAATGGAAGGCCCCGTTTTTGGAGACGGTAGGTTGAACGTACGCCCAAACGTTGTTTCTGTTTTCATATCACATTGAACGGAATTATGTGAATAATATATACTTATTTACATAAATAAATACATAAATATATCTCCATTATCATTATTATTTCATATATTACATACTTATTAATAATATATATTTTTATAATCATTATTGAATGGTGAACGTTAGAACGAATCTCATCGTGTCGTGTGGATGATAATCTGTACGTATGCACGAGCGACAATATCATTATATTAATGGTGAAATCATATGTAATTGTATTTTATATCATATATAAAGAATAAATAACATGTTATATTTATAATTTACATCATTTATACTCATTATTATACCCATCCAAATAATTATGTTCTTGAATAACAAACTACACCACGACGTGGACACAGTAAGTCATACGTACGCACGTATTATGACTTAGTCATTTATAAGATAGATATAATGAATAATATGGTTGAAACATATTTATAATAACATTAAATTATGTAAAATATACTGGATTTATTATTTTAGTATGGAAAAAACAAAGAAAGATGAAGTGGAAGATGAAATGAACTTGAAAGAAGGTGGTGAAATTACTACCTCATCTTCGGGTGTTTCCATTTGAGTTGATAAAAATGGCTCCATAGGTTGTCTTTCTGAACAAATTAAGGAATCTAGGATGATTTGAAGAAATTTTGGAGGATATTTGGGTAGGGTATGGCCAAGAAAAATGGATTTGGAGGAGTGATTTTGATAGAAGGGGAAGTTCCATTTTATAAAAGGGGTGAGGGTCACTTTTGGAAAAGATTAAAATATTATTTTATTATAAAATCATATTCGGTTTATAATGGCTCAAAATGAATTTATTTCTAGCCTAAGGTGGTTATGAATCGAAATATTTTCAACCAATAAGTTTTAGACAAGTTTATGTAACCATTTTAACCTTTTTCATTTTGATTTAACTCTTAGTTAAATAGTTTAACTTTTACTGTGTCTTCTTGTATTCCTAAACTATATGGTTAATAAACATACTCTAAACATCCTAGAGAACCCCATGTGGTTCATTAATGAAATATATAATATTATTTAATCCCATTTTATGATCCTTAGTTTTTTAGGAATAATATCTCAACAAATAATATAGTATTTGTTTTAAAAATTAATTTATGTCAATTTTGAAAATATTTGGTTTTTTGTTCTTCTAAAGTCATAACAACCTTATCAATTAAAAAAAATTTATCCAATAAACCCTATAATGTCATAGTAACTTATATAATTAGTTTAATTCATCAAAATTCTCAATTTACATTTATTTTGATTTTTATAATATCAATTATTTTAATATTTCATTAATAGGGTAATTACTACATCATATTTTTGTACAAATAAAATAAATTATTTAATTTATAAAAAATATAAATTAAATACCATTATGTATTAAATCATTTTATCTTTATAATGAATATTTATAGTCGAATTTATATTGCATATAATCCAATATTAAAAAAAATTAGTTATTAAACATTGAATTTAACACTTTTAACTCTTCTTTAAATAAAATAATAATAAATGTACTAATATAATCCAAGTGGACTAAAGAGGATCATATTTTAATCCTAAGTTTTTTTATGGTCGAATAAAACTTATCTAATAGAATTAGGAAAAATTTTAGGGTAATAATAATATCATTTTTATCCTTAATTACCCTCCTTACTTTTAACCGTGGTAAATAAAAGTCAAAAGATAATATTCACCAAGGATTATATTCATCTTATTGAATCACATTTTACTTACTAATGTCAATATTTTCTCTCAGATTTTGGATATTCATCTCATGAAAGCGGTAAAACTATGTTTTATGGAAATTTGCTAACATGCCCAGAAGGTGGGTAATATAGGTTAAAAAGTTCAATAAAATTTTATACATCTAATTTTATTATAAAATTACTCCAATAAATTACATTGTAACTACATTGTTATTATATATCTATTTTAACATAAATTAAATCCAAATAAAATAAAAAATTATTTAAATAAAAAGTTGGTTTTAAATAATAACTCAGTGTTTGTCACTATTCATCAAAAATTGAATGTTTTTAGAAAAATACCAAAAAATTCACCCTAAGATAATTTTGATATTATGAATTAAAAAAATTAGTCTATTTTACTAGATTCAAAACATATAAGTTTCATTTATTAATTTAAAATTAATTCCCATTTTCAAAACCAAAATGCGTGTTTTTAAAAAGTAAAAACTATCAAAAGATTGACATGTGATTATGTTAAATTTAAATGTGAAATTACATATAATGACATACATTTTATTTAATAATAAAAACATAATCTTATTATAATTCCAAACATTTCCAAATCATAATTTAACACTATAAATTATTTTGATTAAAAAAGTGATTTTCAATTAAAATATAGTATCTTTCGCTATTCGTCAAAATATGGAAGTTATCAAAAAAGTACCACAAATTTATCCAAACTAAACTTTTATGTCCCGATTCTAAATAAGAATTTAATTTCATTAAATTTAATATATAAAAGAGTAAAATATTGGTTTTAATATGGGTTCAAAATTAAAAGGTGGTAAAATTCCATTTTTGAGAAAAATGCTTCTTTTATTTAAAAAAAATAAATTTTTTCTTATATTATGTCTAAGAAATAGATAATATGGATATTAAAATTATAAAGAGTATATAAGATTCAAAATATAGGTAATACCATTCCTAACCACTTTTTTAATGTGTAGTTCGGTATATTGTGGTGCGCTCGAACTCGGTGTTGCGTGTAGCACAAGCTATTGAATTAATTTAATGAGATAACGTACTATAAATTCTTGGGGTGTTATAATAAATTTCAAGTTTTTCACCATAGAGATAGTGTCTCCATGTTTTTAGAGAAAAGATTAAACCTATTAACTCAATATCATGAGTAGGATAGTTTTGTTCATGAATTTTTAGTTGTCTTGATTCGTAGGTAGACTCAAGATAGGATCATTTACTAATATTTTAATTAGTTATTCAAAAAATTCTTCACACTCTTTTTTACAATAAAATTTATCCCCTTTAAAAGTGAGCTTGGTTAATGGGTTAGCCAACCGGGAAAAATTCTGGACAAAACATCGATAATAACCTGCTAAACTAATAAAACTTTCTACCTCGGTTATACTCGTCGGTGTTGGAAATTCATGGATTTCCATGTTCATTGATATATGAACATATATTCTATACTTAGAGACAATATTTTCAATAAAATAAATCTCTTGAAACTAAAATTCACACTTTCCAAACATCTCATACAATTCAATTTATTTGATTGTTTTAGAATAGTGCACAAGTGATTTTTATGATCATCATAGCTTTTTGAGTAAACCATGATATCACTAATAAATAATACTAAGAAGTCATAAAGATATTCCTTGAAAACTCTATTTATTAGATCCATGATGACAGAGAGTGTATTAGTAAATTCAAATGGAATTACTGTAAACTCGTAATGCCCATACTTTGTTCGAAATGGGGTTTTCGGAATGTCTTCCTTCCTCACACACAATTGATGATATCCAGATCAAAGTTCAATCATTGAAAAATATTGAGATCCATGATGTTGGTCGAACTAATAATCAATGAGAGGTAGGGGATTCTTTTTATTTATTTTTATATCATTGATCTCTCTATAGTTAATGCACAACTTCATAGTTTTATCATTCTTCTTTACAAAAATGATGTTGGCTCCCTATAGAGAAACACTAGGGAGAATAAATCGATTATTACTCAATTCCTCTAGTGGTTTCTTTAGTTCCTCTAATTCCATTTTGGACATTATATAAGGTGTCTTCAATATGGTCCTTGAACCCGGAATTAAATCAATGGAAAACTCAATTTCTTATTCTGGAGGATGTCTAGGTAAATCAACTAGAAACACATCATCATATTCTTGAACAACAGGTACATACTCTATTTGAACATTATTTTCCCCACAAATAGTTATTTCATTCTCTTCTTCCCTAATAATTGAATTTATTTGAGCTACTAGGGGTGGATCTAGATAAGAATCAGGTGGTGACGTATATGCTCTAATGATAAGATACTCCATATCATCATCAAAAATTGTAACCTCCTACTTCTTATAATAAATTTTTTCATCATGGACAAAAAGATAATCCATATTGAGGATTATATCAAATTCAATCATGGGTACAATGTTGAGATCTGTTGATAGAGAACATTTATATGCCCTAGTGCGAACGGATTCACAAAACATTGTTGCGATGATACTTCCCTAAGGAGTTTTGACTGACAACTCCCTTGTTAAGTCAAATTTAAAATATCTTATTTTCATAGAAAACTGGGATGATATGACACAATGAGATGATCAAAAATCAAATAAATCATTGGGTAAACTTGAGAAAACCATTAAATTACCTTCCATAACGTCCTTTGGAGCTTCAACCTCAGTAGTAGTGATCACATAAGCTTAGCCTTACAACCTTATCCTTTTATGAGGTAAATTTCCTTGGCTAATAGGACCTTAATTTTCATAGTTCCCCTTTTCTCTAATATTTTAGCATTCAACATTGATACCCTCTTTATTCCCCATGAAATAACGATCTTGGTGGCCTTTTTCACCAAACTTATAAGAGACTCCCATTCCTTTCAGGAAAGTACCGAGGTATTTCTTCCCACATTTATCACCTGATGAATATTTAACTTTTCCATTCTTCAACATATTGCCATTTCTTGAGTGTTCAATAGATCTCTTATTCTCTTACTTTACTGTAATGTTGTAAGACTTATAAATTCCATTTCGATCTTGATAGCACATGAGACAATATCTTTGGGCGATTAGAAAGATTGTGAGACTAATGCTCGTTAGATAAATAGTTTTAACCCATCAAATAATCAATAAATATTAATCATTGGGTTATGTATATAATCAGTTGAATGTACTTCTATCCTTATAATGTTATCCTCATACTTGGAAAAATTCTCATCCTCTTTTTTCTTCAGACGGAAAAACTGTCTTTCCATATCCACTCGATGGTCATGAAGAAAGTATTTTTTATATGAAAATCACTTTAAACTATAACCCTTCCATGTTTTATACTTCGTAATATTACATTGTGTTCTGGATTAATGACAAACATTGATATGCATCTCCAGGGAGGTGATAAACTTCCATGAAAACATTTTCCCTTTCACTACTCCCCAAAGCATGAAATATTTTCCCTAAGGAACATTTCCATTTCTCAGCTACTAACGGATTTGTACTCCCATTGAATGTTGGTGGTTGTTTCCTCTTGATGTGGTCTAACATTGATCCTCCACGATGTAGATCAGGGTGCCCCATACAGGTAAGGTTATTATTCATAACCTAATTGAGTATTCTAAGTATGGTGATAAGTTGATCAAGACCAGTTTCATTAGCTCCTCCACTATAATTATCTTGATTATGAGGGGAATCCTTTCATGGATTATGTGCGTTGATATGGTTTCCATTTCTTCCACTAGGTACCATTTCTAAATAATTCCATATAGTATATCTGTTTATGAATCACAATACATAATTCCAAACTTGTAATACACCAAACATAAAATGACCAATTTATGGATATAATCCATAATCTTAAAAATGATTCTTTGATGAGGTATATACTCATAAGTCCTTCATAATGGTTTCTAACGAAAATGTGTATTTTCCTAAGCATGTCCCCAAGATTGTCATACCCATGAGTGTAGTAAAGACCGTTGTCGTGTACCAGGATACCCTGGGTAAAGACTGAAACTCCTTGTTGGAGTTTTCACTCCTAGGTACATTTGTGCCAGAGCAACCTCTACTGGCTCATTTCCAGATAGAGATGTATTTCTTGGGAAATACACAAATTAACTACATTACCAAAATTCTATGATGTTCTTCTACACTAATCTTTAAATTCTATCTTAGGGTAATGTGCTCGAATCAGAGTTTATCTCAATCTAGTTTTGAAGGTTTACACGAAACATTCTCTGATACCAACTGTAACACCCCAACCCCATTTACCCATAGTCGGGGAATTATTACAAAACATTTTCATGATCACAAGGGATAAAATCCTGAAAGACCAATCAGTTTAGTAGCCTTGGAAGTACTAGATACATTCATAAGTTTTACATTACATTATAAAATGAAAAAAAAAACAACATTGTCTCCATTGACCACATTAATATCTATTAGACTATCCCTGAAGGCTAATCATAATATACTTTTTTGCATCAAGGGAAAAATAAAACATAGAAAGGGTTGATATTAGATGCTCATTAAAGATAAAAATATAGCGGAAACATTCATAAATAAGCATAAAAATTTAAGGTAATGTATAAGACTAAATCATAATCCTTTTAAACATAAAAATTTGCATAATATGGAAAACATAAATCAAATGATTCCCTTTACTTATTCACATTGATATTCTACTAGTTGAATAATCACATGCAATATGAATACCCATTTTCATAATGATGGAATGCATAATGTCAGACTTCATAACCACATATTCAAGGCCTTGTGCAAAGACTACAAATAATATTTTTTCATGGCCCTCTTCCAAGACACTAGTCTGTCTCTTAAGGCCTACCGATGCATCAAGGAGCTATATCAATCTCCACCTTTCACTTACTATGTCCAATTAATTCCTCATATGAAATGGTTTAAACATAATATAAACATTTTTATTAAAAATATCATATGAAATATTAATACTTTAACCATAAACCATGAATGGTATACAAATAAGACATCAAAAGTCAAGAATATCACAAAACCTTCAATACAATATGATAGATTTGTATCATAATAAATTAACATCAAACAAGTTTAAAATCCATCAAAGGATATTGACATAGATTAAATGAAAATTATTTTAAATAACTACCTCTTTCTATTATAAAATCATTCAAAAATAACATAATTATAAAAGAAAAAATTAATTTTGAAAATTTTCTTATAAGATTATATGGGAAGCTTTGACGATGTTATAATGGTATAAATTAGCCGCACCAGCCGTATAAGTTAAAAAAAGGCATTCTTACCATAATTTTGTCGAAAAGGTCATAAAGTACTTTGTTTAGAAAATGACAGAATGATTTCTTTCAAAAAATATATGGTAAAATAAGGGTGTAAATTTCATTAAGTGATTGTCTAGTAAATTGTAAAAAAATTAATTACATTTTTAAGAAAAAAGGTATGTGGATGATAAAGATGTCCCAGTACATACTTACTTATTAACAACATCAGATAAATATTGAGATTGTAGAATTAACCCCTACCTTGTAATTTTCATTGGTCGAGGGTAAGTTAACCTCTTTTATAATAGTTAAATCATTATTATTAAATTATACAACAACTATATACATAAATATGATATCATATATGATCCTATAATATTACATTGTTAATAATATTTCAGTTGTATCATCATTTCGGGTGTTAACTGATTCAGTTTTCATTATATGCTTGGTTACGTAAGACATGATGGTTATGGATAGGATGTATTTGATTCATATCCATAATTATATTAAGTTCTTAAACATTTTTTTATCATAAATTGAAAATTATTCTTTAATTATTACAATGGGGAATGAATCTCATCGTGTTTGTGGAGACGGTGATTCGTACGTACGCACGAGCGAAAATATCATTATATTGATGGTAAAATAGTATTTAGTTGGATGGTATGTCATATATACAGAATTATTAACATGTTATATTTATTATTTACATCAATTATAGTCATTATTATACTGATCCAAATAATGATGTTTTTGAATAACAAACAACACGACGATGTGGAGATGGTAAGCCGTACATACGCACGTATGGTGACTTTATCATTCATAGGATAGATAGAATAAAAAATCTGGTTGTAACATATTTAAAATAACATCACATTATGTAGGAGTTACTGGAGGTATTATTTTGGTGTGGAAACAACAAAAAAGGGTATGTGCAAAAGAGAAAATAACTTGAAAGAGTGTGGTGAAATTATTACCTATTCTTCAGACGTTTCCTTTTGAGTTGATCAAAAGGGATCTATAGGATGGATTTATGATCAAAGTAAGGAATATAAGTTGATGTGAGGGATGTTGGGAGAATATTTTGGCCGGGTTTGGTCAATCCAAATGGCTTTCTTGGTGTGATGTTGAGAGAAGGGGAAGTTCCCTTTTATAAAAGGGGTGAGGGGCACCTTAGGAAAAGCTTGAAATATTATTTTATTATAAATTCATTTTTCTGATTCTAATGAAACCAAATTGATTTATATTGAATCTAATGTGGTTATGGGTAGAAATAATTTCAACCAATAGGTTTTATACATGTTTAGGTCACCATATTAACCTTATCATTTAGATGTTACTATTAGTTAAATAGTTCAACTTTTACCATGTCTTATTGTATTCTTACACTAAATGGATAATAAACATACTCTAAACATTCAAAAGAACCTCATGTGGTTCATTAATGTAATATATAATATTATTTAATCCCTTTATCCGAACCTTATATTTTTAAGAATATTATATCAACCAATAATATAGTATTTGTTTTAAAAACATATTTATGTAAATTTTGAAACTATTTAGTATTTGTTTTTTTGTGAAAATCACAAATGCATGAGCATTATTACTTTGATCAAAAAATATTTAATCATCCCAAAAATTTCATATTGACCTAAATAATTTTTGGAATTCATCAGAAGTATCAAATTACATATATTTGGATATTTATAATATTCATTATTTTAATCAGTTATTAAAAGGTAATTACTGCGTCATCATTGTGTCATAAATAAATTTAATTATTTAATAACTAAAAATTATAAATAAAATACCATTATTTAGGAAATGTTTTTATAATTATAAGTAATATTTACAGTATTAATTATCTTCTGTATTACCCTATATTAAAAATGATATAGTTATTAGACATTGAATTTTACAATTTTTACTCTTCTTTAAATAAAATAATAATAAATGTCCTAATCTAATCCAAGTGGAAAAAAGGGGATAATATTTTATTCCTATGGTTGTTTTTGGTCAAATTACACTTATCCAATAGAATTAGGAAATCTGTTAGAGTAATTATAATATCAATTTCCCCCTTTATTACCCTATTTACTTTTAACCGTGGTAAATAAAAGTCAAAAGTTACTATTCCAAAAAATAATTTTTCATCTTATTGAATCACATTTTACAAACATATTTCAATCATGTATCTCGGATTTTAGAAATTCAACTCACTAAAGGGGTAAAATTATGATTTATGCAAATTTTAAAATTATCCTAGAAGGTGGGTAAAAGACAGTAAAAAGTTCAATAAAATTTTATATATCTAAAATTATAATAAAATGACGCCAATGAATTACATTAAACATATATATCTATTATGTATTTATATTGACCTAAAATAATTTAATATAATATAACTTATTATTTAAATAAAAATTCGGTTTTAAACAATAATGTAGTGTTTTTCACTATTCATCAAAAATTAAATGTTTTTAGAAAAATACTAAAAATTCACCCTAAGCTAAATTTGATATTTTGAATCCAAAAATGAAGTACATTTGGAAAATAAATATTTATAAAATTTCAAAAAGTGAGTATTACTATTCATAACGGCTAGTTTCATTGGTCATGGTGTGTTAAAACTCCAAGTTGTGTACAACTCAAGCAACTACATTATTCAAATGGAAACATACCATAAAATATTGGTGTGCTACATTAGGTGGGTTTATATAGAATATTATTGGATAATTTCTTATTATGTTCAAAACATAGGTTTTAGACTCTATATGATAATGTAATCAAAACCACAATCATTTGCAAGGACTATACCAACTCTCTATTCTAATGAGTATTGATTGTGACTATTTTATGAAGATGTTTACTGAAAACATTATAATAATACTATTATTGATGTGTAAGATAGTGATGTTTATGAATAATGGGTTTTTAAATATTAATATATACTATAAGATTTAGAGGATTCATTAGTTGTTTATTTATGTAATCAAATTACAAGAATCAAATTATTTTGAATGTAAAACCAAATTTTTTCCACAAATAGTATTAATATTATTTATTGTATTTATTGATTCTCTTTAGTTTCATAATCTCATATTGTAAATGGTTATGTGAAAATAATAGTGATGTAATCTACCTCAATATAGTTTATATCTTGGATTTTTTGGGTTTGATCATTCTAGTCATGTCCATCACAAAATGTATCTATGTATAATCATCATTATCATAACCCTTAATATAAAATTATAAATGGTAAATTTACAATAACTATATTATAAATGGTTATGATGCTTCAAACTATTTAAAATATGTCACGAAATGTCATAAAATGGCCCAAAATAACCACATTATAGAAGTTTGTACTTATAATTAGTTTTAAAAATAAATTATTAACACATTTATATAAGGAATTTAATTTATAAATGTTCATCTCATTAAAAATATCACTTATACTTTATATATTATTATATTAGTTTTTCACTAATCATGGTTTTTAAAGTCGTTGACTGATTGTGTAGCCCACATACCCTATTATCTCAAATGGGAGCTGATTTTTTGGATAGTAGAATGTGATGAGATCTATCATGAATTGAAATGAATCATGGTGAATGTGTCACTGTTATATTTTTCATAATTAATCAAAGGATTTGATCTTTTTATTCCATATTTAAGTTCCTTTATTTAATTTTTATTTAATATGTAAAAGTTATTAAAAACGATTCTTTCAAATTTAAAATCTTGAAGATGTAATATCCTAAACACTACAGTCAGCAACATTAAAATAATAATTTATTTAAAATTCAGTAAAAATCATTTATTCATGGAAAAAATTATAAAATATAATGATCATAAATATTTTTATTCAATATTCAATTATATTTAATTAAATATTAGGTAGAGGTGATTATTGGAACTGATAAGATATTTTGATTTCATATTTCATAAATCATTATTGTATTGTATTTACTGTAGAATATTCATTGATTATAATGGATAACGTATCATTAAATATATTAACTCTAGAATGTGAATTTTGTTAAGTATTTAATGAATATTATTATAGAAGTTGTGTTTTGAAAAATAAATTTTTATATTGGTTTAGGATTTAGTGCAGTCATAATTTCTAGAATAACATACGCATGATATGAAGGTATATCATGACTTTCACTAAAATTATGACTTGTTTATGAATGTTGTTTCTATCTAGAATAATATGAAAAATGATTTATCTATAATGATTTTTAAAATTTTATATGTGAAATATGATTTTTATTTAAAGAAGAATACATTGAATGAGGATAAAAATTCCATGTTTTGGTTGGTCCTTATAGTATTAAGATTTTTAGAGATCATAGAAGATATCATTATTAGGAGGACATAAATAAGTATATGGTTCCAATTTCAAAGAAATTATTGAATTTTAAATAGTTTGATATATAATGACAGATACATATATTATTTATTTAACCATATCAAATGTTTTAAAGAAAGTAATAGAATATATTCATAGATTTCCTAGAGTGATTACTAAACATATAGCGTGGCAATTTATCTGTGTTATTATAGATCATTGATAAAAATTTATAAATTTTACTCATATTTTATATATTATGTATTCATATCTTCTTTCCCAATATTTTATTAAAGTGATAGTGTGGTTAGATGGTTTTCTTATAAATACTATTTCTTATCATAATCCAATATTTACATATAATTTATGGAATATACATCACATGTCACATGTTACTAAATTAAATTTCATTATATTTTTTTATCAATATGATTGATAGATTAAGTAATTAATTCATATATTGGAATATATTATTCCCCATTATCAAATTATATTATCAAGGAATTTGGGATCATCAAATTTCATTTGTTTTAATTTATTATATTAACTATTTTCAATCAAATATAAGGAATCCTCCATTTGAGTCAGTATATAGAATGGAGTGTCAATTTCTAGTATGTTGTTATGTTATCAGTAGAAGAATTAAGATATGTTTTGAATGAGAATAAGAGACGGTTTAGAATAAAAGGTTGATGCATCATCATATGAGGTTCTCTAAGAGAATACAAAAGAGTTATGTAGATAAATATAGTAAAAAATAATAGGCATGGGTTTTAAAAAAATCATATCAAAAGTAACATGTTTTTCTGGAGAAAATGAAAATTATGACAAAAATATATTATGGAATATGAAATATTAGAGACTATGGGATATTTTTATTATTGAGTGGCCTTACCTCAGATTTTATATCTAGTAAATGATGGTTTTCATGTTTTATTCTTATTGAAATATATAACTCACACATATTATATTTTCACCCTAAAGTGGTACATTTGAAAGGAAATGTCTCTACTACAGAAAATAAATATTAGATTATAGAACCCACATTTAAGGTTTTTTGAAATAAGGTATCTTACATTGTCATGTTTTTATAGATGAAATCTTTTATTGGAGAGGAATAATGGGAATTTGATAGGGCTATGAGGGGTAACCATCTTAACTTGATTATGTACAGTGTAAAATTGTGAGGGCATAATTACATATTAGGGATAAAATTTGGAAATAAATATTATCCTTGAAATAAATTAACTTCATGATTTATATGTATACATTTTATTCTTTCATATGATGAATAGTTTATAAAGTTATTTTAAATAATTTGTTAAAAAAAGTCAATGTTTTATTTTATTTAATTATTTTACTGTATATTATGTGGATTAATTAAAATGTATACTTTATTAATATAATAAATTTGAATTTATATATTGTAATTTATTTTTTATATCAAAATTTCAAAATAATCCAAATATAATTATTTTGTATTTATCTAAAATAGTTCCTTTTTTGTTGGATATTGAAATTTATATACATATCAAACACTATATCTTCCATGATATTACCAAGATATAATAATGGAGAAATTTTTCATAAAAAAATTTATAGAAAATTATTTCTTTATCATTTTACTAGATATATATATATATATACATAAAATTATTTCTTTGGCATTTTTGAACTATAAGTATTGTATTCATTCATACAATAACAATGCCTGATTATTCCCTTTTAATCAATTTTTGACATGGTTGAAAAATAATTTGTTTATTTAAATTCATATAATATCCTTTTATTTGGAGAAAATCAAATAACATATATTTTAAAAAAAATATACATAATTTCGGTATAAAATCATATTGATGCATAAAATATAATTTCCAAAATACTGTCATTCCTTTCATTTTGAAAATATGTAACAATATAATTTTTTAAAAAATAATTATTTAATTATTATAAAATATATGTCATGTTTTTAAAAATTATTTACAATTTTTTATGGTGGGAAATTTAATTTCTTGTCATAATGAATAGTTACCATGGTTCAATTTTGTCATCATTGTAAATGTTAAATGACATATAAAGATGTTAAACTAAGATGTAAGGATTCAGATAACTATAAAACATGTATAAATATTATTTATTGAAATTGTATAATACTCATCACGTCCTTTCTTGTGAATTTGACCATATTGGAACAACATTTGAAGATAAATGCATTTTTTTAATTTTAATAATATTAATATTTACATGGGTCACAATATTATCACTTATAAAAGGGAACCACCAGTCCTAACATTCCCAAACACATTGACCATAATATATAGACAATGATATACCAAAAACAATCCCAATCAAAAATTTACATTTCATATAGGTCTTGGAGTTAGAAAATAATAAAAATCATACATTACTTATGTTGCAGGAAAAAGAAATATATTAATAGAGGGGGTACAAGTGTTAATAGAATAATTTAATTTTTATTTCATCTTATAACTATTAAAAATAAAAAAAACTCTTCCTAATATAATTATATGAGCTTATTAACAATACAAAAAATTATTATATTTAAACATTGCCTATTTTCTACCTATATTTTATAAAATGAAAAATGAAAATGTCTCTTGTTTATTTGTGTTGAGTAATGCATTAATGAAATTATGTATTTCATTTTTAACCAAAAATTAATTAATATAGTAATAAATAAGGATTTTATTTAAAAAAATGTATATTCAGTGTAATGATTTGTTTTTTTAGAATATTTATATCTATAACAGCACACACTTCTATTAAATGGTTACCAAATTATGATTCATATTTTGGGTAGACTACTACCTCGTGAACCGATGTCATTCAGTCATCCATTAAAACCATCAATTGTTTGGGATAATGATGGATTTATAGATTATAAATGAAATATGAATGATATTTATAATTTTATTATTCTTCATATGATTTTATGTCACACACACCTTAATAATTTCCATTTTTAGGTATATGATAATGTCGTTCATGTGTACTGTTGTCTACCTCCTTGGATTCAATGTGTTTTATTCACACATTAAATTGAATGACTTAGTGATGGATTTAAAAAATATATATCATATATATGAACTAAATATTATATGGTATCATTAAAAATCATATATATTATTTTCTTTTCATTCTTCTAATTTGACATGAAAATAGAAGTAGTGTTCATGCGTACCTATGACCTTCCATCTCCACGAATGGTGTGCTTTATTTCATATAACAAAATATTAAATATTAAAATATGTATATATATATTGCATATATATGAAATTTAAATCCTGGTTTACATTATCTATATGTTTAAATAACAATTGAACTAAAAGTATCAAAAAATAACAACTCAACACATACTAAAAAACAAGGTAATTAACAAACAAAATAATGAAAATAAAGAAGTATCATTATGAAATAAGTTATCATGGATTATATAAGGATTATATATGATATCATAACTATTATCATGGTTCTGCTATAATTTATTAACATACATAAAAAAATATACAGGTGGATAAATAATAAATCACTAAAACGAATGCATAAGATAAGAGATTTCATCTCAATTTCATTTCATTAGGGACATTTTAATTTTAGGAAGATAATTAATTTTATATGGTTTATATATTATCCCATGACTTGTAATAACTTTTGTAAATTACTATTCATGTGGATTATTGGTTAATGTTTAATTATTTTGTCTATATGGATTTGATTTTAATGTTACATAGTGTTAATGAATTACATAAATCAATTTATTTTCATTCAGTTATGTTACATCCCCATTATAATTAATATTATATGCGTAATTTTATGATTTATTTTGATTATATAGTTTGTTATTTACTGTTTTTTTCTATATATATATATGATACCAATAATTGATTCATTTCATGATTCTCACATCAACAGTATGATCATTTATGAATCTATTTCACAATCACATTCGAATCAATACTAATTTTCTTGATTTTTTTCAGTAAATTTTATGATCATTATAAAATAATCCTTAAATTGAATTCTCCAATCGTTATTTATTATATATTTTAGGTCATTATACAATTTTATCTCACTTCAGTACTAAAAATTACTGAGAAAATGGTTTCATATAATTTTAATTCATTTCTCTCATTGATTAGAAATTTGTTTTCCTACAATACCATAATTTATAAAAAAACATTTCAAAATTTGTTATTTAACCATTTCAATATTATTTATTAATATTCATTTTTACCATTTTTTTAGAAAAAAATATAGGAATATACTTTTATCTTTTAGAACAAAGAACATTTCAATGATTATTACAATTGAAAATGACTGTTCAATTTACACGGTACAAAATTACCCCCCATTAGTTTGTTGAATCCTCAATTGTAATTTTATTAAAAAAACTGAAGAATATTTTTTCAAATTTATAGTCAATGATATATGTTTTTCAAAAGTTTTTTCAAAATTAAATGGATATTTTCATCTTAAATATTTTTACGTTTTTTATTTTATTTCTATTCATCAATGAAAACATCCCATATTCATACTCTAATGGGTATAAATAATATTTATATAACTATTATTCTTTCTATAGATGTATTATGAAAATTTTTAGCCACTGTATTATTAATATCTACTTCATTGAATATTTTTACTAATCATTAACTTCCC
The DNA here is from genome assembly GCA_963277665.1 of Viscum album. Taxonomy (NCBI): domain Eukaryota; kingdom Viridiplantae; phylum Streptophyta; class Magnoliopsida; order Santalales; family Viscaceae; genus Viscum; species Viscum album. The sequence goes on from OY728127.1 coordinate 26,391,429, forward strand.
CTTTATTTATTCACATTCAATTTACCATTGAATATTATAGTTCCCCTAAGTATCCACATTATTTTTCATTAATAAGATTATTTCAAAAAATGTACACCATTTTTTTTCATACGATGCTAAATTTAAAATTTATTTGATTAACATTGGAAATAATGATAAATTTGTATCACTTGATGTGGCATATTTTTCATGAATTAAATCAATTATTAAATATAAGAGGAATGATTTGGACCTAAAGTGATGTGTGTGTCTTGGTATAACATATTACATTGATACATCAGTAGGTATCATAGCAAAATTAAATTAAGATATCATTAAACTGGTAACTACCTGTTGGTTAAACCATATTGTGAGAGGTTTTCATAGCAGTGGTTTCAGGTACAAGATACATGGTGTCTAATAATAATGCATCACCTTCATTCATAATTTAGTTATTATAATCCATGAGATTTTCACTATAAAAAATTATATGGATTCATTTCATTCATAATTTATTTATTTAATGGAATGTGTTTTCATTTATTTGGGTTTCCATATTGATTGTACATCATCCAATTATTAAAATGCAATGTGTTTAATGTTATTTATCTTTTCATATTATTTTTTTGTTATCTATTTATATAAATAGAATTTTTGATCATTTATTTACCTTCCCATAACAACTATGAGTTATCCAGTTATTTAAATGGAATGCATGTTCGGATATTTACCTTTCCATACTGATTTTTCCTTATTGAATCATGATATCTTATGTGGTACATAACCCATAATGATCAGTAGTGCTCAGCTTTATTTTTTTCCATTCCCCAGCATTAAATGAGGTTTACTATGATATATTTCTAGTTATATAATAGATTGAATAAAGTTATTACTGAAAAAGAAAATAAAAATAATAATATGTTGTAATGTTTTGTATTGGAATGTAATTAGGGAACAATGTATATATCAATTTAACAAATACTTTTAAACTAATTAGTCCCTTGGGATTTGTTTACTAAAATATTATTCCATTATAATGGTTAATGGAACATGATCAAATATTACTAGGGTTATCTGTCTATAGTTTGTAAAAATTATGTCTAGTATAATATTTGGAAACTATATTTAGGAATGCATTGATTAGAGGACACAACATAATCATAGAATTTGAATATAAGTATAGAAGATAATTCTTCTGTTTGATAAAACTGTAGTTTATTTGGATTTTCCTTGTGAATCATAGATTTAGATATACTACAAGTAGCCCTGGTTTTAGAATGGATGTACCAACTGTAGGTAACACTTAAAATGGAATGTTTGGATTGACTATGGTATAATGTGTCACATGAAAATAGGCCTTACTACGAACCTGATTTGACACACCTAGGGGATAATCATGAGACAATTAAAATTTTACTTTGAAAACATTAAAATTTATTGTAAATTGTAATGTTAATGACTTAATATATGAAACCCAATACCATTGAAGGACTTATGATAAAATAAAATGGTTTATGTACTTTGGTATTATGATTCCAGAAATAAATTGTGGAATTGTTTTATAAATAATATACGAGTTAAAAGATTCCTGAAACATATAATGTTTCTATTAAATTTTGGAAGTACATATCTTGAAATTAATATAAGAGTTATGGATAACATCTTGTGTAAATGACTTTATGATTGAATATTATATCAAATACTTAAAAAATTTATTTATGAGATCATATTAAACCAATATTTAGGACATTTTTGATCAATTTTATTCAAATACACGCCACTAATTTACTAAATATTTTTGTTCAAAAGTTATTTTATGATTAATTCCTTTAACCTTTATAGACATAAGTTTAATGGTATTGATAATCATCATGGTTTGTATACAAAAAATATTCTTATACATTGTCAAACAATTAGGATGTATTGAAAACCATAGTAAAATGGTTATTTAATGATAAATTTTTGTTTTCAAGAAATTCCAATATAATTATTGTAATCAATATAGAAATTATATTAATTTAGTTTATAAAAAATAATACCACATTTAGTTGAAAAAACATCTTATCTAGTGAGGTGGTGGGGATTGAAACCCTGATTAAAGGACAATAAATGGACTTCACCAACCACTGGCCTAAACAATACCCTGTTTATTATGTAATTTTTTAGTTGATAAATTTAATGATTAAATATAATGACTAAATAATAGAATTAAATATTTCATTTATAGATTATTTTATTTACCATATTGGTTTTAGAAGAATATGACTACTTTTTATATTGATCACATGATCCATTAAGTGTGAATTTTAGTACCTCAACGATCAAACTAATCTTGTTCAGATATTAATTTCTTAAAGTAATAGTTGAATTTTATATTTATAGATGAAAAAATGATGAAATTATGTTTATATAAAAATATAAATCATTTAGGTTTCTTTATATTCGTATATAGTAAAATAATTACTGATCATTAGAAAAATGATCCTGAAATAATATGATATCCTAATTACATCATTTTTTGACCAATTTTTCTTCTAAATCAACAAATATTTATTGTTTTGAGCCCATAAAAATTCTATTAATCATCAAATTTATTATGATAAACAACATTAATCATTCTATATTAATATTAAAACATTTACTCTAAGTCCATTTCATCACTTTCTAATAATGTTCTTCTGTATAGAAATAGATTTATATGTTATTCCATTTGACTATTGTAAAAATAATTCTATCATATTAAGATGATATTTTATTAACTATTTTATTTTGGTATTTATTGAAAAAAGTTATTTTCAAATGACAAAACATTGATTACTAAGATCATGATTATCTTTTGAGGAAATAATTTATTTAATGTGGGGAGAATGTAACACCCTTAAAATTATAAAAGAATAAATGTTTATTCCATATTGTATATGGAACTAAATACCCAAATTTGTATAAAATATAAACACTCAAGATTATATGATATATTTTCTATTTTAAATAAATTTAATTTATTCTACACCTTCCAATGTATGCAATACTAAATTAGCTTGTGTCGTACGCATCAAGGTGTTTCTTCAATAGCTTGAATTACAAAAAATATTATGTTTTGTTTAATATTGTAACCTAAAATTATAATTATACCATATAAGTAAATTTATATGTTAAATATTAAAATTTACAACCATACTAAATTATTTATGAAATCTTTGGTTACCAATTAATTCTAAATGAATAAAAACCCACTTGAACAAAAAGAATAAGTTTTTATAAATAAAAATTTTTTGTCTTCAAAAGGAAAGTTATCATAAAAAATTCAATTATTTAATATTACTGAATCATCATAATGAAAATGATATATTAAGTATTCAAAAAAAATTACATTAATCTTGTTTATTTTATTGGAATAAGGTAAGAAAAAAAATTCAATTACACGCATAAATCTATATTTCTCTAAATCCGGTTTTTCCACCATCGAATTAAGAACATTTATGAAAAAAAAATTGACAAATTTATTCATATTATTGTAAAAATAAAACTTCATTTTTTTAAATATGAATAAATATTTCTCTTATTGTAAATTTGTGTAATTTTTCTTGGAAGCCTCCTTTTTTGACCAGTAGGGAAAATACTAAATTTTAATTTAATGTTTCTTTATCATATAAATATATTCTAATGGTAAATTATATTTTAAATTTTGTATAATGTATAATTACATAAATTATAAAAATATTAATCAAATTTATTTAATTTTAGAATTTTTTTTAATTTAGATATAAAAACATACTGAACATTTGAAATGTCCAGATAAAAAACCTACATTCTGTTCCCATCCACGCGATCATTTTTAATTTAAATTCGGCCACTTATGTGATTTGAATTTTGAAAAAATTATTAATCTCATTAAATATAAATAATTATAATATCTAATATTTTCAATATTTTATTTGAATAAAAAATTATGGAATGTAATTAACATTAATTACAACGATTAAGGTAAAAATGGGTTTGCATAGTGGTTAAATGTTAAAATTAGAGGGCCAAATGACCTATAAACTAGTCCAAAACCCCTGATGTTGCCAAATTTCGACAATATTCTTTATTTTATAGAAAATAGTTCATTATTGGACACACATGATGTAAGTGATATTTCATAATAGTGTTTACATTTTGGTATATACATGAATGCCACTCCTCGTTTACTATAAAAGATAACTCACTCTAACACTTAGTCACACCTCTCAATCCACTTTTTCACAACAAAAAACTAATGAAATAAACTAAAAAAATCCATATCCATATCATAGAATATGTTTTTAAACATAATTAAAGGAAATGAATGTTTTTCATATAAACCAAATGGAGTTATCTTAAAAAGAGGTAAAATTTTTCATTGAACACTTTTGTATTATTTCCTTCTCCACACCACTCAGTTATAGATATATCATGATTATATAATATCCTAAGAATCATAAATATAGCTATATGTTTCTTAGATATGGTTAAAAGCTAAAAATTCTCAAACTTTTATGAAATGAGATATATAACCATCGTTCGTGTGTATAGCGGACTACAGCCTCACAAACGGATATCATTCTTTCATCCATTACAACTTTTAAAGGATTGAAATAATGATGTATTTATAGTTTATATATGAAATGTAAAATATATTCATTATTATATTATACATATGGAATTTTTATTTCACATACACATTCAACGTTTTCAATTGTAGGTAATATGATAACATCATTCTTGTGTACAGTGGACTAAATCCTTGTGATGTGATATGATTCATTCAAGAATTATATAGTATATATTAAGGATGGTTTAAATAAATTTATATGATATACATGACATCAAAATAATACTAGAATAACAATATCCATATATATATATATCCCATACTTTTTTCATATAATATAAAAACTTAATGGAAGTAGTGTCCATACGTATGATCAACCAACTATCTCCATGAAAAACATATTTCATTTTATATAACTAAATATTATGGGTTAAAATGAATACAAACATAATGAATTTATATGATATTTAATTCACTTTTTACATTATGGTGATTATAAAAACAAAATCTATGTAAAAGGAATAAAATTTACAAGTCAAAACAAACTCAAAAAAATAGAATCTAACAAACAAAAATGATAACCATGTAATTTTATTAACAATCAGGTTATTATATATTATTAAAGGATCATATATGATGTAATAAATATTAATATGGTTTGGTATATGTTTATAACATTTTTATAACTTTAGTACCCCTGTTTTGAGGTATGTAGCTTATGTTGATGCATTTTTAGGTGTTTAAATTGTTTTGGACGAGTTAAGAAGAGTTAGGAAGAGTTTTGAATGGTTTGGAATAGGTTTGGAGGATTTAATAGGGTCACCCAGTTTGAGAATGGTTAGGGAAAACTATGTGGGTTGTCCAGGAAACTATGCATGGGGAGACAATGGGCTTCGTACGACCTGTGAAAGGTTTTCCAAATCATGTGAGGCAACTGTGTGGACCCCTTATCCTGAGTCCGTGTCGTGCACATAGTTAGAGCACGATCTTCAAAACTATGTGGGATAATTGTTCAACCACATAAAAATGGGGTTTTTTAAATCCAGGCTCCCTCATGGATTCCTCATTTAATTTCTATCTTCTTCCCACTCAATCAACACTCTGTATTTTGGAATCTCGAACATTTTAGGTACTCCCCCACAAGTTTTGGAATTAAACTATATGGGTTTTTTGGTGAATTGGGGGAGATTATTATTAGGTATGTCTTCACTCATGGTTCTTTGTGGTTTCCTCTAGATTTACTTCCCCTTCTCTCTTTTTTTCAATATCAACACCTGTTGTGTGTAGATATTGGGTTTTGGTTTCCTTGGGTGTTGATTTTAAGGCTTGATTCTGATAGGTAAGGAGATCTAGATTGGTTTTCATGGATCATTTTCTCATATTTGGGATTCATTGCTTGTGGGTCTAATTCGCAGGAACCCTAAAGGTAGGTGTTTTCTCATTCAATTCCACTTGGTTAGAAATAGTGATTTTGGGTATAGTTAATTATTTTAAAAAAATTAATTGTGATAATGATGGTTGAATCATATTGGAAACACATTTGGTGATGAAATGGTGGATTTTGGGATAAATGGGTTTTGTTGCTAAAGGGGGCTTTGTTGTGTGAATATAAAATGTTAATTTTGAAATCATTAATCATTGACTATGAAAAATGTTTTGTAAAATTTGGTTGTCAATAAAGATTTTTTTATTGAAATGTGGTTTGGCATGGACAATTATTTCAGTGTGGTCTCAATAAATGAGAGATTTATTGATGTGTATTGGTATCTGGTAGAAATGGTTACATGGATGCTGTTGTGGCCCGGGTGGGTTATATGCTTGCTGGTGGCTTGTTGAAAGGTTGTGTGAATGTGGGAAGGATATCTCACTATAAAAGGTGATGGATAGTTGTCAGATATACCACCATGATGGATAGTGATCATGAAGCACCGCTAGTTGAGAATATGGTGAATAGGATGGGAAAAATTCCCACTTTAATGGTTTATTTGTCGTGTGCTACTTTGAAAAGATGGAATTTTTTGTGATAATGTGAATGGGTGAAATGGATTGTTGCATAGTTTTTTGGATTTCTTATTTGTTGTGTATAATGGGTGAAAATGGATTGGTAAAGTAGTTCTTGGTTTTGTTGACTAGGGTTTCCCTATTGAAGGTTTTAGATAATTTTTTTATAAATGTGCTAACTGGTTTATCCTAGTGGTATGTGTAAGGAAGACATTTGGGGAAAACCTACTGAATATTAGTACTCACCCCCTACATTGTAACATGGATACTTTTGTAGATGTTGTATTCTGCAACACATGTAAGAGTATAGAATCTCATTTTGCTAGTGGTTTGACATGATGCATGGGAGATGTTGTGGTTCTTGGAACAATGAGCTTGGAGTGGAGCTATGGATGGTGTCCTAATTCCTTGGGGTCTTTTTGTAGTCTTCTCTTGATACTCCGGTATTTTTTTAGCTGTATTTTTCGTGTAGGATTGTTATGGAAATTTTTTTAGTAATGTATGAGTTTTTTTGTTTTGTGACGTACATCATGTAGTTTTCGGATAGTGTATTCTTTGGATGTTTGGTTTGATCTCAAGGGAAATCATTCCCCTATTTATTCTTGAATCCCCCATCATTTATTTCCATCTTTTGGAGAATTAGGAAAATCACATAAGGCCAAGTACCATTCCTCCTCCCTCTCCAGAAAATGATATGGTGTGCGATGTAACAACTGTTATCAATTTGTTTGGTCCTTTGATTTCAAGTGTGAGTTGTTGTTAAATCCTTGGTGTTGATCGTTTGTTTTTTTGTTGGAATCATTTCTTGGCCTATTCATTGGGTTTGGATGGTATAAGGTATAGGATTTTCAGGACATAAAATTTATGACATAAAAGGATGTAGCTAACCCTCTTATGTTTACCTTCATGTTCCTAGGGAGTTGGGTACATAAGTGTTTTGAGACAGTTGTAGTCATTGGAAATAGTATTTTCATGGGTGTAGCCAATGATATGAGCATGGAATGCATGGTAGAAATCACTTCCCACTAGGATGCATGTTCAATTAGGGTATAATGATCTATGGTGTGATATGAATGTGTGGATTTTGGAAAATATGGATTGGGTTTCAAAATGGTAGGGTTTTAAACATGGAAATTAGTGGTATTTTGAAAATGGATTTTTTTTCAAGATATGATGGTTTTGTTAATATAGTGAAATAAGGTAAATGTAAACTTACGGAAAGCTTGGTTGTGATTGTTTTTATGCAATTTAAATTGAATATTTAATACAATTTACTTTTAAGGGTGTGAGACATATGGTTGTTTTTGTGTTGATAGAAATGGAAATGGTTAGGCGTCATAGTGACTGACTAGAGGAAGCTACTGAAAATGTGGTTGGACATGAGCCTCACGTGAACCAAAATCTAGTGTAGAGTATAGTGCAAGATTTCTAAGTTATGGAATGTGGGAATAAAGCAGTTGAACCAAGGAATTTTGATCATATGGTTTAGTTTCAAATGTAGGATCCACCGATGTTTAGGGGTTATTTAGAGACGGAAAGGGTTGAAGCATGGCTGAACAGATTGAATAAGATATTTGACTTATTGGGAACACTAGTAGAGATGAAAGTGATGTTAGCCTCATATATGTTGGAATATCTTTCCCTTCTATTGTGGGAGATGGTTATCCAAGCTGGGATTGACCAAAGTGTGACATGGGAGGGTTTTAGGGAATTTTTTAACAAAAAATTATACCCTTTTATGTTCATAATTCAACGTATAATGGATTTATTCAGTTTTAAACATGGGAACATGTCGTTAACAGAATATGAGGCTTTCTTTATGAACATAGTGTTGTTTTCACCCAAGGTGGTGGGTAGTACATCGTTGGAGGAACAAATTTTTGAAGATGGGTTGAACCAAGAAATTTTTTCTTAGATAGAAATGTTGTGTATAGAGGATTACATGGAAATGGTGAATAGAGAAACAATATCTATGTGAGACCATTTGGGGGGATACGGGCAGGAGAATTGTTTTGGTAACCATGGTAAATTGTGGTAACTATAATGTTTGTATCAAGGGGAAGAGAGACACTTATTTATAGGGTGGGAGTATGGCTCAAAATCTGATGGCATGATCAGAGAATCTACCTCTAAAGCCATAGAGTAAACTAGGATGTTTCTTAGTGTATTTATATGATCCACATCAACTGGGATTTTAATAAAAAAAACTCAATCATGTCAAATTACTAAGAATATGGGACATATTTTCTGGTTTTGTCATAATGCTCTGAGGTTGGGTGTTTGTGAAACTCCTCAATGGTCATAGGGGTATTATGCCTCAACAGGACAGGGGCAGCATCATACCCCTACACAACAGAGTAATGTGGGTAATGGAGATTCTCAAAATACCACGACCCCTTAGTAGGGTAATAAAGAGAAGATCTTGGCATGCAATCAGTTGTTTGGAACTGAGCTGGTTGTAGTGGATGATCATTTTAGACCATCAATGGTGCGATATACTGTTATTTTAAATTTGATGTTGTTTCATGATTTGTTTGATACAGGTGCTTCACATTATTATTTTTAGTATCGAATCATTGATTTGTTGGTTTTACACATGGAAATGATTCCTTCAATTTTGAAACTACAAACTCCTAATCATAAAAGAGAGTGTTTATCCTTACTATATAGAGTGTATTTCTTAGTTATGGACGACATTTATTGATGTGGTATTTATCAGTGCTTGACATGAATGCTATTGATATAATCCTTTGAATGGATTGGTTAGATATTTTTATGGTCCACATCATTTATTATTCATGAATGGTGAGTTTTAAGATGGAGGATTAGAGGGGAGAATAGTGAAAGGGTAGGTGTAACAGATTTGTTGGCCATAACTGTTAGCACTTTCTTGCATCAGTTAGAGGATTTTTCATTGGTATCGAGGGACGGTTCTAATCAGAGTGTTATTTTGGTATTTTTGGATTAGTTTCTGGATGTCATTCCTGAGGAATTATTAGGGTTCCCACTCGTAAGAGAAGTGGATTTTACGATTGATCTCTTTTTAGGGACCAGTACTATCTTAAATCAGTCTTAACGAATGGAATCAATATAATTCACTCTTATAAATGGAAGTTTCAAGAATGTATTTTTTTCAACGGTTTAAAGAAACCATTGGTATACTATAATAAAAGGTAGAATTACCAACTATTTTAACATACCATTGGCAATGTGTTATAATAAATAACATTTCCCAATGGTTTACTCAAACTTTTCAGAAATGTGTAATTCATCTAACATATACCACTGGTTTTAATAAACCATTGGTATAAAGAATTCTTCACAATGGTTTTCAAAAACTGTTTTGGAATGAATTCACCCAAATACATAAGATCCCACCTCCCACTCTACCTGATTGCAGACCCTAATCCGAAGCTCCTCTGGAATGTCTCTCTTTACCCTTGGCCGGAAACCTCCCTCCACCTATATATCCATCATTAATAAATCATTTTTTTTATAAAATTGAAATTTTAAAGTGTTACCTTTCTTTTAATGTTCTTCATTTATTTATTTTTGTTTTGATTGGGCTAAATCTGATATCCTATAGTCTGTGGAATACATCACACTTTGATTTTTTTCTATTTTTTTATCTACACTTCAAAGATGGAAAATTGATTGTTTATTCATTTGGTCTCGAGGTGGGCAATGTATATAAGGATGGTCCATGAAAAGGTATTGGGGATATTAGGGGTAGTGGTGGAGGCAGTTTTACATTTTTTTAGTGAGGTGATCTGGTAGTTTCTATAGACATTAGTTTAGTTGAAAATTATATTTGGATTTTGAATATATAGTTTTAGTTCAATGAATAATGGGAAGGGAATTGATATTGATGATGTATTGGGTGTTGGTTGGGTGATGGATTGGAATAGTTATCTTGGTTGTATTAAGTGTAGTTAATTATTAAGGTTTAATATGGATATTCCCCCCTGAACACCCCCCCCCCCCCGCCCCCACAATCCCCTCAGACACCCCCTCCCCCTGGATAGCCCCCACATCCTGGACACCCCCCCCCAATTGGATAGCCCACACCCCCTTTACACTCCACCACCCATAGACTCCCCAAACCCCGGAACAACGCCCCCCCCCCCCCCCCCCACCCCCTTGACTCTCCCCCTCAACCCCCCATTGGACAACCCCCCACCCCCTGCACCCCCACCCCCCAGACACCCCACCCATTGGACAACCCCCTCCCACACCCTGGACACCCCCACTGCTTGGACACCCCCACCCCCACCCCCCTGGACACCCGTCACCCCCATGGACATCCCCCACCCCATCAAACACCCCATCCCTTGGACACCCCCACCCCTCGCCCAAGACACCCCAACCCCCAGGACACCCTCCACCCCCTTGGACACCCCCTCCACCTTTGACAGCCCATCCCTGGACACCACCACACCTCAGGGAAACCATATCACCTCCTAAGTTCTTGGACCAGTTTTTAAATTTTAATTAACAATGTACATGATTTCCCCTTTCCACATTGACATTTCCTAAGTGACCCATAGAGGCATATAAATTGAATTTGTCTTGTTTTGATAAATTTAATGGGTTGTTAGGAATTAAATGGCTAATTAATGATGGGTTTACTTTCTTAATAAATAAAATGGTTTTAAAAAAATTACCCAAAGGGGGGTACTGGCTACCCAAGGAGGAGTGTGGGTTGTTCAGGGGGGTCAGGGTGGGGAGTCCAAGTGGGGGATGGGGGTGTGAGCTATCCATGGGGATGGGTTGTCCATGGGGTGAGGTGTGGGTTGTCCAGGTGGATGAGGGGGTGTGGGTTGTCCAAGGGGTGGGGGTGGGCTGTCCAGCTGGGGGAAGGGGGTGTGGGATTTATAGGTTGGGGAAGGGGTGGGTGGATATCCAAGGGGTGGTGGTGGGGGGGGGGAATTGAGGTGGGGTGGTGGGGGTTGTCGAGGTGGGGGTGGGGGATGCCTAGGTGGGGGGTTGTCCAGGTGGGGTGGTGGTGGGGAGGCTATCCAGTTTGGGGGTGGGGGCTGTCTAGGTTGGGGGTGGGCAGTCTAGGGGGATATAGGGGGGTAGGGGGTGCAGGGGAGGGGGTGTGGGATGTCTAGGGAGGTGGTGGGTTGTCCAGGGGGTGTGTCGGCTATCCTATTAAGGGAGAAGGGGTATGTTCAATCCAAGGAATGGGGGGGGGGGGCTATCCTAGTGGGGGGATGTCCAGTTGGGGTATGGGAGGGGGTTGTCTTGGGGGTTGTGGGTGAGATATCTAGGTGGGACAGGAGGTGTGGGTTGTCCAAGTGGGGGGTTGGGTGGGATATCCAGTTAGGGATGGGGGGCTTCCCTGTTGGGGGTGGGGGCTATCCATGTAGGGTGGGGGATGTCTTGTTGCGGGGGTGGAGGGGGGGGGGGGCTATCCAGGTGGGGGAAGGGGGTTATGGGTTATCTAGGGGGTGGGCTATCTAGGTGGGTGGGAGGATATCAAGGGGGGGTTTTGGGTGGTATGGGGATATATGAGAGTGGGTGGGATGTCTAGTGAGTGGGGTGGGGTATTCAATTAGGGTAGGGGGATCTACAGTTGAGGGTGTTGGTGGGGTTGTCTAGGTGGGGGGTCTGCAGGGGGAGAGAGGGTATGGGTTGTCCAGGTGGTTAGGGGGCTGTCCAGGGGTTGGGTGGGATTTCTTGATGGGGGATGGGGTGTGGGAAGTCCTAGTGGTCAGTGGAGGTGGGATGTTTAGTTGGGGTGGGGGGGCTATCGAGGTGGGGGATGGGGTATGGGTTGTCCAAGGAGGGGGGTGGGCTATAAAGGTGTGGGTGTGGTATGGGTGGGTTGTCTGGGGGGGTTGTAAGGTCATATGTGGGTTGTAGGGGAGAAGGTGTGGGCAATCCAGGTGGGGATGGGGGGCTATACAGGCGGTGGTGGGCAGGTTATCTAGGTGGGGGAGGGGTGTGGGTTGTTAAGAAATGTGGGTAATCTAGGGAGGGGGTGGGTTGTCCACTATGATACTCTAATAAAATAAGAATAACATATAACCAATTTATAGTTATTTTTACACGTTAAGACTTTCTTGAAGTTGCATACCAAAAATCACTCTTACCCATCAAAGAATAAGTTATCTTTGCAAAGAAATGTCATTCCAGTTAATATCCACTGTCCATATTGATCTCATACAAATTTAACATTCCTAAAACTCTATATCACCTAATGATATAACCAGGATCATACTTCCATGAGTATTTCCCCATCTAAACATGTATCATATTCCTAAAAATCATTTATAGGATCATATTTAACTCACAGACAACATTTTGTTAACATACACCTTGTATGAAAACCTAGAATTAGCTCTCAGCTAGCAACTCAAGGAATAAAAACGGCTCATACCTAGGCCCAAATTTGGAGGTGTGTTTACAATTGGGTTTATTTTTATTGAAATCATGTATGATATTTATAGTGGATGATAAAATCCGATCCACGTATGATATTTGGATGTGTGTTTACAATTTGATGTGTTGTGATTTATATGTATGATATTCATAGTTTACACCAACAGTCTTCTAGGTCATCTATAATAGGATTGAAATAATGAAAAAATTAGATAGATATTGGATTTTACGACCATAGTTTGGGGGTGGACACCCCCAACCCCTTGGATAGCCCACCCCCCAACCCTAGACACCCCCACCACCTTGGGTAGTGTATGTCATCACTCAAATAATATACTAAAAAATAAAATTTATCTAATCTAAAATTTACTCAACTCCTAAATAATTTTCCTTAAAATTTTTACATGATCTTGTACAATCATGTATAGTTATTCATAGATATTTTATTATAAATATATAGTTTTTTTTTGTCTTTTATATTATGATTCTCAGATACAGTAGTGTGTTAGTTATGGTTTCATATAAAGTGAAAAATTCTTGTTTATTTAGTATGTTTTTTATGAAACATCAGTATTATTGAATTTATTTTGATTAAATTGTTTATAACTTTTCTTACTGAATGGATAGAAGTTGGATGTGTGAAGTAGATCAGATCTCATGTGATTTTCAAAACAATTGGGAGATATTTTTGGATTTTTCATTTCAAAATGCTTCAGATAGTGGTCACTTACACTCCCCCTATTACAATTGTGTTGGAAGACCTTGTTTGAGCCATGAAGAATTCAACTAACACATTACCAAATATGATTTTCAAGAAAACTACTCTTTGTGTTATCATAATGGGAAGAAAATGAAATTTCAAATTGATGATGATCCAAATTTGAGGACTGGATTAGAGATTTTGTTATATGACTGGTTCTGATTTATTTTTCATCATGAAAAAGAAAGAATTCTTACCAAAGAGGACATTGATATGAGAACACACGATGCATCTAATGAAAATGATGATGTTGTCAGGGTGAAAAAATTGAATGATGTTTCCATGACTCTTGTATAACAACAATTCAGTAAAATGAAATGGCTATAATTTTTTATCTGATTATTTCATGGGAATATTATGTATGGGATTTCTAATACTTCCAATGATTAAATTCATACCAATTTGATGGAGTTACTTCCAAATGATTCAAATATTCTCTCTAAACACAAAATGGCATGGAGGTTAGTTCAGGAACATGGACTTTCAAGAAAAAATATTAATTCCTTCCTAAAATATTTTAGTTTAATCTGGGTGGAAACTAGTAAAAGAAGTTATTCTATAAAATGTGGCACATCCCATTGGATGCCAAAATCTGATTGACCACCATCCCATGTGACACAAAAAGTAACGTGGAACATTCCATTGATACCCAGATGCCAAAATATATTTATGTCTAATGAAATAATAATAAAATTGTGATGGTGTGATACTGAGAGAAAGAAGACTAATGATGAGTTGGTTCACCCTACATATGGATTTTTATGGTAGAGATTTGACACTCGATATCCTGATTTTTTAGCTGACGTGCATATTTTGAGGCTGGGATTTTCATGTGATGGTTTTAATCTTTTTGGGTTGATTCTTACTTCTCACATCCCATGGATGGTTTTTATAAACATTTATAACATTTCCCCCACTATTGTGTATAAAAGAACCTTTCACTTTCATGAGTGTACTCATATATGGACCTTATGATCCTGGCAATGATATAGGCATATACATGCTGCCTTTAATAAAATATTTGACACTTCTTTGGGGTGTGGGTGTGCGCACATGTGATGGATGTTTGAAATACATATTTCATATGAGTGATGCGATTATGTGGATGATCAATGATTTTCCTACATATGCAATGATTTCTTAATGGAGAAAGCAGGGAAAACTATTATGTCCAGTTTGTTTGATGAATACACAGTCCAAAAGACTGAAACATCACTTTAGTTTTATTTTTATGGGACATTGATGATTCTTTCAAGTGGACCATCCATATAGAAAAAAAATTCAATTATTTGAAAATACTATAGAGATTGATGATCCACCATAGCATATTTCAGGAACTGATGTGCTTAATGAATTGAAATATTTTAGTTTTTCATTCAGGAAGGGTTAAATGAAATCAGGAAAGAGAACGAATGCATCCACTAAAACCTGTTATAATTGGATGAAGAGAAGTATCTTATTTTATTTCCCTTATTGGTCTACCAATTTATTACGTCATTTCTTAGTTGTAGTGCATATTGATAAGAATATGCATGAAATGTTTCTTCCGATTCTTCAAAATGTTGAGCGAAAAAAATAGATTATTTACCGTCTCAGCATGACTTGGTGGATTGGGGAATCAAACCCGAATTGCATCCTATGTGTATCAGTGAAAATAAATGGCAAGTTCATTGTGCTTCTTATGCCATGACACCTACAGAAAAAAACAATTTATCGATGTACTAGAGACTATTAATGTTCATAATGGAAATTCAAAAAACATATCTAAACAGGTCAACATAAAAGAGTTGAAGTTAAAATCTTTGAAGACTCATGATTATCACATCCTTCTGCATGAGTTGATTCCAATAACAATACCTCATCATTTTTTCAATAATTTAAGGGTCGATATTATTCAGTTGTGCCATTGGTTTTGATATCTGTGAGCTAATAATTAGTCCAAGTCTTTTTTTCAAAAATCGTTGGCCCTTTCCCCATTAATTTTTGTGTGAGGTAGAGGAATTATTTCCTCCATTATTTTTCACATGTATTCTACATCTGAATATCCATATTTAAACTAAAACACTTTTGAGAGGACTTATTTTTTTGTTGAATGCATCCATCTATAAGAAATATATTCAAAATAATGTCTTATGTCTGAAACATGAATCATCCCGAAGGTTAAATCATGAATGGATTCTTGGCTATAGAATGTATCAATTTCTACTATATGCTTTTGTCTGATCTTACATCAAGAAGAATGAACAACCCAATGAAAAAAGAAAAATAAAAATATGAGAAAATTTAACCCATTTTTCCATCACTTCCTCTAATAGGTGGAATTATTGGATCATATAAATTGGAAACATTAAGCCTTGATGAGCGGGTGATGGCACATCGCACAATTTTGTTCAAATGTGATTTGATCGATGACTACATCTTGTAAGTAAATTGAATATGTATATCATATATATATATATATATATATCTGTTAAACTATTCATATTTTTTTATACAGGGAACATAAAGTGATGATAAATAGAAAGCATTGTTCTATATCTTTGAGAAGGAGAACGACTTTTCATAGAAAAGAGTTTTTATCTTGGTGAAAACTGAAGGTAACAATATTACTATTTAAAATAATTAAATCAATATTTAATAAATTTTAATATTCATTTATATTTCAAGTATTATGTTTTCCTACTGACTCTGTCTCATAGAAAATAATAACTTTGTATTTTAGTCCTAATACCTTGGTTTGTGGCTGAAAATGAATTGTTATCTTTGTGTACTAATTTATTATCACTGAACAAGAAAAGAACATGAGAACACAGCATGATGGTGTTATGGTTACTCCCACAACAGACTGTTATGCAAGTACATCAGATAATAGACTGTGATTTGAAAATATAGGTCATTATGGAGTTGTTGAAAAAATAATAATATTGGATTGTTACTATCATGGATGAGTCATGATGATGAAATTTCAGTGGTTTGATTCAATTATGACGCATGGACCATTTATTAATGATTGTGGATTTTAATCAATTAATATAACATGCAATCTTTCTACTGATGTACCATATATATTGGAATCAATGGAAATACATGTTCTTTATTTCAATGACCATCTTTGACCTAAATTTTTTTGTCATTATTGAAATAATTACAAGACATATTATTTAATACGGTGATTATGGAATTGACTCCATCACTACTTAAATTGGAAACGATCAATTTATTAATTTGGATGACTCCAATAACTCAATTGTTAGAGTTGACTGTGAACCTAAATTTGTGCTTAGAAATATATAGAATCATCTATCCATGTTCTCAATTCTTTTGGTTTCACTCGACATTGGTTGTTAAGGTATTTACTATTAATATTGATTTAATATTGATTACAAATATGATGTATCCAACATGGTCGTTATGTGAATTTTCAATGGTTATTGGTTGAAAGTTTATTTGGTTTTCATTTTCTAATTTTGAATTAAATTGTATTCAACCCTACAAAACCAAAATTTCTATCATAGTGAACATTTAAATTCTTTATTGACCATGTATAAAATGAGTATAAATTTATGAACTCCCTTTAATATTTTACAAGATGATGAACACGATTTTTTTCATTCTTCAGCAAAACATGTATAAAAACCTACATCATCTACCAAGGCTAAAGAAATTAATTTTTTCCTTAATTTTGACAAGTGGTTTTCTTCATATAAATCTAATAGATATCTTATACATGTTTATATATTTATATCATCATTTAAAACAATCTTAAGGGTTTAATGATTTATAATATATTGACTACTGACATTAAGTAAATAACTACTGTAATTAAAATTAAAAATTTTATTACATCTTGAACGATTTATTGAATTTATACATGTCCATTCAAGATCACATAAAACAATGGATAGTTAAATTATCCATGAATCCCCATATTCCCTCTCATATATTTTGTTTTTTAGTAACACAATAGTTATCCTTTTCTAATTACTTCCATATTTGTTTTTAAATGTAATAAATGCAACAAATTGAAGAGAGGCGATGGAAAAATATGACAGATAATAATCATCACATGGCTACGATGGGAATTCCATCACAAGTGCCTGTAGTGAGTATTTTATTTAAAATATATATACTTAAATAATATATAATGTCATTTGTTTAATTTTTTTACTTTTTTTTTAAATCCACCTCTTACGCGGAAATTATTTGATTAGATGCCTAGTAGTGGTCCATGTACGTTGGGTGTTTGTACGAGGGGGGATGCTATGAGAGCTAGCTGATCTGGTCGGTGTACCCGATTAGACCATTCCCCTCCCACAAACATACAATCTATCCCACATTCTGATCAAATTGTGTCTTTAGGGACACATGTGATATTTAGGGCTCCCATGTTTTCACAACCCTTTAAATCTGAGCCTCATCCCCCATCTTTACCATATCTGATGATGATTCCCACTCCCCATCTTAAATTCGTCCATTCATCAGTGTCAGCTTATTTTACTTATGCTTCCTTCTCTCTGAAGTTTTATATTACATATTCTTCGAATCATGCTCCACTAGAGTCTGTCCTGGCGAAAAATACATTGGGACCCACTCCACATATACAGGGTGTTCCTTCAGTTTTTGCAGATCCAATGGCGCCCATAGATCATACTATCACAGGTATATTTATACAACCCTAAAGATTTTTTTTTACAATTATTTATTTTCATTATAACATGTAATGATAAAATATTTTTTTATCATAACAAATACTTATAATAATAGTAGGTGGGGGTGGGGGTGTACACATATGCGTGTGGTGTGGAACAGCCACCGACAGTTGATGGTGGACTACAATGAAGAAAGTCAAATGATTGAAAAAATAGAGCAACAATGTCATTGTTTTTTGGAGAACCATTCCAAACACTCCGACATCATTCATGTCAGCCCGCTATCTTGGAGACTGTTGCCAAATGAAGTCAAGTATAATTCTTGGGTATATATTTGTGTAAAAAAAATATGTTTTATTTAATACAATATATTATTATTTGTATTTATATGAATTAATATTTCGATGTCAGCTTTAGTCTAATTTCCAAGTTGGTGAGGGGGCATGGCCAGCACGTCTAAAAGATATAGGTGAGCATTGGAGATCCTATAGGCACGAAATATATGTTGGATTGTGTTCTAGATTTGACATAGAGTTATAGGCGATCTCTGTCATTGATGATTGTCCATTTCAACAGTATCGACAAATGATTACTCATTAGATGACTACATAGTTCAAAGTATTAATCACATTTTAGGTATTTAAATGAAAATTTTAATCTTTTTTGTTAATGTAATCTTTTGTATTATTGAATTTTATTTAGGAGTCATCCATATGAAATAAAAAATATTGATGCTAAAAATACCTCCACACATTGAGATGTACTACGATGCCAGATCATGAGAGGAAGCTGGTATGATAGATGTTTATATAATTTTATTTATGAAATTAATTATTGATAACATATTTTTAATTATTTTTTCTTCCAATCAATGTCATATTAGAGGTAAACATTGAATATTAAAGGATGTGTGCCTTGAGAAAAACTGTTTTTCTCTAGTAGAAGGAAGAAATATGGAAGTTTGGGTAATGAACTGACTCAGTAGCAGATTGTACATTTTACATTGTTGATTTAAAATATTAATATCTATTTTGTAACTTAATAATCTATTTATATTTACAACAGGCTACATTAGAGGCTCTTGATTCCTAGGAACATGACAATTTTGGTCCAAAAGACCATTTACATTATGTGTTGGGAGATAAACACTCTGGAAGAGTACGCTGCCGATATGGGATGAGTATATTTATGATGAGGTATTAGCCCTCCTCAGGTATGAGTTGTAGTTTCACTGAGTTCCAGCAGCTTAAGGTAGAACATGCTGTAAAAATGACCATATAGACAGCACAACTGTCTGCTAGAGAAAAAACTACATTTATGAAAGAAATGGATATTTTATGTCCAACACATCCACTAGAGGCCTGCCAAACTTCTAATGAATATATGTCGTTGATGAGTTATATATATGGTTCACCACATGGTAGTTCTAGTGGGGTTGCAGACAAGGGAGAGGAGTAGGGTAAGGTGGTGAAGTAGGGAGACGACTTGTCCAAGGTGGAGTATGTGGATGAGGAGGAGGGCATAGAGGATTGTGGGATGATGACGGGGACGATGATTAGAACATGGGTGAGGTTGATGATGAAAAATATGATATTTATGGTGATTAGGGAAATATTAATCCATTACATTTTTGTTGATATTATAGAAATATGATGTTTGATTATTTGTTGTTTCTGAATGTATGTGTGATTAGGCATTTCACATTATCATTATTTATTTATATTTAAATAATAAAACTTGACTTGATGATTTTCTGTGACTGAATCACCCCTCTAATGAATATCCCCACTATTGGACACCCCTTACCCCATTGGATAGCCCCTAACTCCCTTGTCTCCCCCACCCCCCAGAAAACACCACTCCCTCCACCCCCACCCCCAAGACACCAAACCACCCCTGGACACCGCCACCCCCATGGACAGCCTCCCACACCCCTTAGAGATCCCCATACCCCCGAACATCCCCCTCCCCACACCCCCACCCCACTAAACACCACCCCACCCCTTGGACACCCCCACCCCTGCACACCCCCACCCCCAAGACAGCCCCACCCCCTTGGATAGGCCCTCTTCCCCATGGACACCCTTCCCCCTTAGATAGCCCCCCAACCCCATGTACACCCCCATCCCCCTGGATAGCCCCCTCCGCACATCCCCACCCCCTGGACACCACCCCACCACCTTAACACCCCCACCCCTGGACATCCCCCCCAACCGGGACACCACCTACCCATGGACACCCCATACCCCCTTCGATAGCCCCACACCCCTATGGTTATCCCACCCACCCCACCAATACACCCCCACAACCATGGACACCTGTCACCCCGTAGACAACCCCCCCCCAGACACCGTATACCCCCTTGGGAACCCCCCCCCCCCATGGACAACCCCTCCACCCCCCTAGGCACCACCCCAAAACTGGAAACCCCCCCCCCCACCCCTGGATAGCCCCCCCCCCACCCCTTGGACACCACACATCCATATCTTATTATAGATCTGGATAGATAAATAACCACTTTTACTCAAGATTAATGAGAAGTTATCAAAGGGAATTGTCCTATCATGAATTCAAAAGTTATTAAATACTTGTTCGATGTGCTGAGAAGGTAGAGATACAGTTTTCTAATGATCATGTTGACATTTAAAACATGAAGAAGAAGGGGTCTAGATTTTAAGTGATTGGTAAGAATCAATCAATGAAATCAGAGGGTAATAAATTCTAGTTTGCAGTTTGTGTTAAGAGTGGAAAAGAGAACCCTGGGGAATGCCTTCCCAAAACTGGGAAGTGTTTTTGATGTGGTATGATTGGACATATGGCCCAAGACTGTAATGAAAATGATCCTAAGACTAATATTCAAAAGAATACTATAATGCTTTATAAATGTGTTAAGATGTGTGATTATGAAAATACCTTCCCAAAGATAGATCTGAATGATTTCATGTAGCCATATTATAAGAATAAAGATGTAGTGATATCAATTGTGACTATGGAAAAAGATGTTGAGCCATCCAATGTTTTTGTATTAGGTAACTTGATTTTTTAATCATATTTTTCTAATAATTTTTTTATACGAGGTTTACACATTTTTTTCTTTCTGAAAACTTTTATAGTAAATTAGAAATACCACATCAACAAATGAGACCTGAAATTATTATTAAAACACGAAGGTGAAATATTATAGAAAATAGGAATTATAATAATCTTCCTACTATGGTCTATGAAAATACATTACCTACAAACCTTGTTTTTTGTAAAACTAGAGTTTTATGTCTTTCTGGGAATGTTTTTTCTTTATATTTTTCATTCAATGATTGGCTATAAGGTTATAGTTTTTTTCAATGAATTATTTTTAGATTCTAGAAAAGAAATAACCCATACATTTGATAACATATCATGAAAATAAAAAAACAATTGAAAGATGGAAATGAATGTTATATTTCCCATACTGTTGAAAATAAGAGAACTATTCAGATTAATGATGTTTCAATGGTAAATGAATCCAATGATGTTGTTCATTATGAGTTACTAAGTGTCATATCTAATCAGGAAGTCGACTTCACTATAGACATAGTATGTAATGCTAATACAATTTCAAAATCCCCAAATCTAATGTATCAAATTTATCTTATTTTATTGAAAAATCTATTGCATTATTTACTTGATAAAGACTTCATTCATCCTAATAATTCAACATGGGGTTCTCCTATTTTGTTCATTAAAAATAAATATCATTCTGTGATACATTTATTTCATTATAGAGGCTTGAATAACATCACTGTTAAAAATTATTTTCCTTTTCCTCACATTGTTGAATTGTTTGATCAGCTCCAGGGAGCTTAGTACTTTTCCAGAATTGACATGATATCTTGATACCCTCATGTAGAGGTGAAAGAAGACGACATCCGAAAAATAGATATTCATACTAGATATGGGAATTAGGAATTTGTTTTATTATGTTTGGGTTAACCAATTCACATACTGTATTCATGGTCATTATGAATATAATATTTCATGAGTTCAGGAATATGTCTATGGTTGTGTTTCTAAATTATATCCTATTGTTTTCTATGAGTAAATAGACGAATTAAAAACATCTAGGGGTTTTTTAAAAAACATTAAAAAAATGAAACTGTATGGAAAAAGTTTCAAGTGTGATTTTTTGTTGCAACTAATTTCTTTTCTTGGGAACACTGTAAATAATGATAGAATAACATTTGATCCTTCCAAAACAAAAGTGGTTGAAGAATTTCCAAGACCTAAAAATGTTACAGATATTCACAGTTTTCATGGATTAGAAGGTTGGCACTAATGGTATGTTAAAAACATTTCACAGTTATCTGGCCAGCTAACTATGTTAACATGAAAAGGGGTTCAATTTATTTGGACAAAATAATGTGATGATTGCTTTCAATAACTGAAAAGACAATTGATGAATGCTCCAATTTTGTCATTTAATTCCAAAAATGGTGAGTTTATCATCTTTAGGGATGCTTAATTGAAGGGAATTGGTTGTGTTATGATGAATAATGATGAGATAATTACTTATTCTTCAAGACAAATAAAACCTACCGAGTTAAATTACCCCACACATGATTTATAATTTGTAGCTAATGTTTTTATTTTGAAAATTATGAGTCATCATTTATATAGATATTGTTGGGGAAAATACCTAAAGGTAACATTGTATGATTTTTGGGTTTGTTGTGGTTGTTGACAAACTCTGTTTTCATGGTGAATTTTCATGTTGGGGAGGTTTTGTTGACAGTTCTTGTTGACAATGAACCATGAAAAAGTAATGGAAGATTTGGGGGTAGTATAAAAGAACAGATACAAGTTTTATTGTGACCTCTGTGATTATGATGGTAATTTTGAATGTCAGATATTAAGATAATTATGTGGGAGAATTATAGCTGTTTTGAAGAGGAATTCATGGAATGTTCTATAATTGGGTTGGTTTTGTTTGTTGACAAAGCATATTTTCAGGGTGAAATGTGATGTTCCCGAGATGTTGTTGACAATCCATGTTGAAAAATGAACCATGATAATGGAATGGATGGTTTGGATGAATATTGATGGTGAGAATTGTGAGTAAAAGGACCTTCATGAATGGATGAGATGAAGATCCTTGTGATAGGGAATTGCAGCAGCGGTGAAAAGAAATTGACAAAAACCTCTACGATTACAACAAGATTTGTGATCCAGAAATTTATATGGTTCTTTATGATATAGAGATAATTTATATTTTAATTTAGAACCTTTGTGATTGGATCTGATGTAGTGCTTACTTTTCATGGATGGTTATCGAGTTGGTGGAATCACCTATAAATAGGCCTTGACACCCTCGAGAAGAGTAGAGATTTTTCAAGAAAAATTTGTAGATCACGAATAGAATAGGAGGTTTGGGGAGGTAGCGTACTTCTTGAAAGGTAGTATCTTCATGGTTTTCAATCTAACTCAGCTAATGAGGTGGGTTCCGTGTTGGCTCACTCAACATCAGGAGGGAAGTCAATTTGTGACTGCTTGACCTCTGCAATGGCCTATGCTTTGGGAAGGCTTGAGATTTATGAAGCAGTGTGCACTGTGAAGCAGCGTACTCTGTAAATTATTGAGCTCTATGAATGTGTGTGCTCTATGAAGATGTCTGGACTTCTTGAAGGCTTGTTTGATATTTGAAAAATTGTGTGCTTCACAATGTAGGGAGATTTGAAAAGGTACTTCCCAAGGTTGTTTCCCTGTATCTGTGGAAAAGGGGTGTTCATCAGTTGATGAAATTTGGACTTCAATAGTCAATCTACATATAGTTAAGGATGAAATTATTAGAGATGATGAAAGGATATACATATTTTAATGTACAGTGGGATCTTCTATAGAAGTAGTGAGCTCAATCCAATTGAGAGAGTAATGATTTCTCAAATTATGAAAGGTTTAATCTTATAGTGTAAATACCCATAAAATTAAAGGGAAATTTTTTTCTTAATTTTACTTGGGATTTTACAAGAACGCAGTTTCTGACGGAAACTGATTCTGAGGCCCGGTGTGCCCGAAATCAACTTCTAATGTTTATCTCGGGTACGTTCAATGAACGAACGAGTGGGTTTTCCTAACGTTGAACCGGTGCTCGGAATCGAAATCCGTGGACACCGATGAAAGCGCAACGCTGGTAATTTCCTAGGAACACCTTTTCTAGAGTTTTGTTTTCTCGGGTGTGGTTATTAAAAATAGTGGGTTAAGTAATGAATAAAAATAAAATTTTTGCAACCAATTTTATTTTTATTTAAGGTAGCTTAAACCTATGCTTGATGGTTGGAGTGGGACCCACTAATACCCTAACTCTTATGTAGGATATTAGTGAGGTGGAGCCCACATGAGCCCCACCCCCTTTATTTCCTTTTACCTCCCACGTGCGTATAATTTTGTAACTCACCTGCACCCTACTTAAATGAAAAGTCAACTCTCGACTGAAATTGGATTATTAAACGCCTTTAGTTAAGTCCAAATTAAATGCAATCTTTTGAAATTAAAAAGGGTTTGGCATGAGAAATAAAATAAGGCAAAGCCTTATTTTATTTTGTTTTTTTTTTGTTGTGCGGGAAGGATTTGAAGAGGAGAGCACAAGCCTTGGAATCCTCTTCTTCCTCCTTGAAAACCACGAAGAACGCACCGTCGCCGATGAAGGACACCAGCCTCTGACGAAGGACAACGAAGAACAACGATTACTCGAATATCAATAGCGCAAAACTGTGTACCGAGACGCTGCTGATCCTCCTTCTGTGACGCTTCTTCCATGACGTTCCTTCTCCCGTGACGAACCTTTGTTCGATGACACCTTGAGGTAGGGGGTTTTCGTGTAGTGTTTATGTGAAATATTCCCTCATGCGTGGGTATTTAATTTCAGTGTGTTAGTTTAATTTTCATGAATAAATTATGCCCTCTCCAGTCATTAAAATCATGTGTTTAAATGATTTCCCTTGATAACACCTAACGCAGACGGCACGGTCCGAACCAACACGGCCTGACAACCCTCTGCATTTTGTTTATTGATGTGCGGATCAACGGGCGATGACGGAATAGGCCGCATAGGTGTTTTTAAGGCTTCGTATTGAATGTAAGGTCCAGGGAGGACCTCTGGAGAAAACGGCAGGCAAAACGGACCACCGGAGCGTGTTTGGTGGTCCACGGAAGACCCTTCTGGCTGGCACTAGCCAGCCGCCAGGAGGCGGTGGTGCCCGACATGCCTCCCGGAGGGACCTCCGCAGCGGCAGGCGACTGGTCCCATGGCCACATGGGACCGAATGTGACGCGGCACTGGGATGCGTCCGCTGGCAAGGAGAATCCCCCACGCGGGGGCCGCAGCTTCAGTCAAGGGGGAAACCGCCCCCTTTGCGCGTCCGCTTGGCTGACGCCGAGCCGACCCCGCTCGACCATCGCCGAGCCATCCTGGGCCGGACCGGCCGCACGGGGCCGGGCCGCCCATGCCGGGATGGGCCACGCCGGCTGGGCCAGGCCGCGCCCAGCTGGGTCGGACCCAGACTCGGGTCTGGTCAACACGGTTCGGGCCGACCCAGGGGGGGTTGGGTCGGGTCGGACCGGGCTTAGACCCCCCATTTTCAGACCACATTCGGTCTTTTTCCCATAACATGGGATATAGATCTTCTATCGACGCACCATCAGTTGCATGGAGATCCATGGATTGAGACGGTCGTTTAAGTATATTACACTCAAGGTTTCGAAGATCTTTGGGTATGGCCGGGTTGGTTCGAACACGAAACCAACCGGGCCCTCGGAGCGGAAACTCTTATAACTTGATCTCCGGAAGTTCGATTGACGTACCGTCGACTTTTTTGGATTTCGCATAGTGAGACGGAACTTTTGGCTTACTCCGCTAGAGATTTGGATGTAGTTGGAGTGCGTTTGGGTTGGTTTTTACAGAAAAACCAAACGGGCCCCTCGAACGAAAAATCCAATAACTCTCAGATCGGGCGTCCGATTGATGCGCCGTCTGTCACGTTGAGTTCCTCTTGTCGAGATGGAACATTGAGATACATCAACTCCAAACTACGTTTCAGTTGATGTATCGACCCCTTGGCTCATGGAGCAGACTCTCCCAGAATGAGCATGTTGTGCACGCGAACCCTAGAGCAGGCTGCGACTACGACTGTGATAACTGCACTGAAATCCTATGTGGGTTCGGCAGTGATGAAGACCGTACTGAAATCCTCCGTGGTTTCGACGGAGATGAAGAATGCACTAAAATCCTATGTGGGTTCAGCAGCGATGAAGACCATACTGAAATCCTATGTGGGTTCGATGGCAATGAAGACTACACTGAAATCCTACGTGGGTTCGGCAGCGATGAAGACAATACTGAAATCATATGTGTGTTCGACGGCGATGAAGACTGCACTGAAATCCTATGTGGGTTTGGCAGTGATGAAGACCTTACTGAAATCATCCGTGGGTTCGATAGCAATGAATACTGCACTAAAATTCTGTGTGGGTTCAGCAGTGATGAAGACCGTACTGAAATCCATCATGGGTTCGACGGTGATGACTCGGTTCTTACTATCCTACGTGGGTCTGGCCGAGTAGTTGGTCTGTATACTATGTGGGTTCGACAGCTTAGCTGGTTTAGTATCCCACTTTGGTCCCAACATAGATGAATCAGTGTCTATATCTAATCATCTCTATCACCTTTCGATGATATATAGCTGTGTGAGCTGAGTCTTGACTTTCAATCATTATCTTCGATATGATTGACTTGATTTCCTATGTGGATTGTGTTGTGCTTTCCTGTGTGGATTGGGTTATACTATCCATTGTAGATGTGATCAAACATGGGATCGGATGTTCGAGCCGAACTGGAAATGATGAATTAGGTATATGTGTGGGCATATACCTAAGTATTGTTGGTTGTTACTTCGTGATTGTATCTTTCCTTTGTGGATTATCCTTTGTGGATTATCCTTTGTGTATTTTGGGAGACCTTCAGGGATCTCGTGGTCCCTACTGAGTAGTGTATAGTCACCCCTGCATGGGATATGCCCGCACTACGTTGTGTTGGATGCAGACGACTGACATCGCTGATCGTGGCTGAGGCTTGTGGAGCAGGTCGGTACCTGGAGGTGGACCACTGGAAGGGACATACACGGAGAAGACGACTGGACCCGAGGAGCTGAGGAGGCTATCTGTACCCACCCTTCAGGTGGTACTTCCAGTGGATGGCTCGACGTTTCTGCTCTACTTTCAATTTTTGTACTTTCTTTCCAGTTGTACTTTACTTTCAGTTTGGGTTTGTATTCTGGCCCATTTACTTTCCGTGCTTACTTTTGTACCCAGTTTTAATTAGTGTTTACTTTTGCTGGCTTACTCTATGGTGTTTGTTTACTTTATAAAGGGAATTCCTTCCCCTTTTTATCCGGATATATGTCTTGGTGCTAGTCACCAGCCCCTGGCCTATGGGAGGCGGGGTTGGGGTAGTCACGACACGGGCTTCGAGGATGGGTCGTGACAAATTGGTATCAGAGGAGTTCAGTTCTACCGCATAACTCTGGACTCTGATCTTTCATCTATGTGAAGCGATAGTGTTAAGGGTATTCAGTGTGGTTATCAGTCCAGGGAGTCCAGTGTTGGTGCGGCAGCCGACATACCCATACACTAGAACCCTGACTTCTGATTTCCGACTCAATGCACGAAAACATTGATTGCATGTGTGTTTCAAAAGTTTTCATTGTGATTACTTTGTGTCAACTCACCGGGTATACTGTTTTGACCGTGGTGCACCTGTTTCTTTTCAGGATGGCCCCACGACGGCAGCCAGCTAGGGTTCCAAGCTTTGAGCGAGACGACAACCCATCAAGCGACAAGTCCTCGGTGCATGGACCTTTGAAAGTGGAGGCACTGGCGGTACCTCTACCTTTCGATCCACCGATGCTACCAGCCCCAGCCGCTGATAGTGCATGTCGCCTTAGTTCACTGCATCAGTTTTAGCATAAGAGACCGCCTAGGTTCAGCAGGGAGATGGACCATCTGGCAGTCGAGGATTGGCTGGAGGCGGTTGTGCGAGTTTTCAGGTTAGTGGGGACACCAGCTGACCTCATGGTGATCCTCGCAGTGAGCATCCTCCACGTGACAGCTGGCAGATGGTGGAGCTTGATGCTCCAGGCGCACGATGAGGCATCACTCCTATGGATGGACTTTGAGAGCCTCTTCCACTCGAAGTTCTTCCCAGCCACCCGCCGTGTGGTGCGCATCCATGAGCTTCTACAACTGCGACATGGTAGCATGACGGTCACCCAGTACTCCGCGAGATTTACCGATCTCTCGCGCTATTCGACAGACATGGTACGAGACCCATTCTTCCAGGCCCAGACCTTCGAGCAGGGACTGAGGCATGAGATCAGGGCGTCGATGATCTCCCTCCACATTCCGACACAGGCAGGAGTACTGGAGTGAGCCCTTCTCATAGAGAGATTTCTGGTCGAGCCTATGCTAGCAGCGAGACATACCACAGGACGGCACGTAGCAGAGTTGTCTGCAGTTGGCAGTCGATGGATGTCACAGGGGTCCAGGCGGACCAGACCATTCGGTAGACGACCTCAGGACACCGGCTCAGAGGTGTGGGGCACAGGGCGCAGAGCCAACCTTACGAGGAGCAGACAGTGGTACGCATGCCGCAGGTAAGGCCACATGGCTCTTGACTGCCCAGCCCGCCACGCAAAGGAGCACCAGACGGTTGAGGGGCCACCCAGGAATAGGAAGAGGGTCGACCATGGCGGTCCACCGAGAGAAGGAGGACGAGGCAAGGGAGATGGCTGAGCAGCAGGTTGTGGGCGACGCTTTGAGGCTTTACCACTACCACCACCGGGAGGTCCACCCCGACCACAGGGAGCTGGCGAGCGGAGATAGGATAAGCTTCAGGTAGCGGAGGCCTATGACCACGGCACACCACTGATGATTCGAGGTACGATCTGTGTCTACTCCACCCTTGCTGCAGTTCTTATAGACATAGGAGCGAGTCATTATTTTATTTCTGCTGCCCTTGTTCGGAGCTCGGAGATTCTGACAGAGCCATTGGCTCGATTCTTACGGCTAGAGACTACTACGGGAGCCGACTCGACGATTACGAACTGGTGCCGGCAGTGTTAGCTTACTCTAGGAGGTGAGAGCTTCAGCTAGGATCTTCTTGTAGCGGCGTTGAGGCCTTACGACTTCAACTTGGGAATGGATTTTTTATATACATTCCATGCTTAAATTGACTGTATTAGGCGCATGGTGCGGTGTGTTCGCACTGATGGGAGTATGTTCACCTTCACCGGTGAGAAGGGATCCTTTGCAGCACAGGATAGACTCACGCAGAGGAGAGGACATCACATCACTCATCAGTTGGATAGCCTCATCCTATTAGAATTTGGCGTGAGGAGTCCTGGTTTTCCTGCAGTGGTGGACCAGTATACGGATGTTTTCCCCGATGACGTCCCAGGGCTACCTCCTCGCAGAAAGGTAGACTTCTATATTGACCTGTACCCCAGGAAAACCCCTATATCCACTCCATAATATTGTATGGCCCCCGCTGAGCTTCGAGAGCTACGGGTACATTTGGAGTACTTATAGGGCAAGGGATTCATCCGACCCAGTGTTTCACCCTGGGATTCCCCGATATTGTTCTCCAAGAAGGCGGACGGGAGCTTGCGACTTTGTGTCAACTATTTTCGCCTGAACCAGGTGATTGTGAGGAAAAAGTATCCACTACTGAGGATTTATGACATCTTCGATCATCTCAATGGAGCACGGTGGTTCTCAAAGATAAACATTAGATCAGGCTATCATCAGCTCAGAGTTCGAGAAGAGGACGTGTAGAAGACGGCCATCAGATGTCGGTATGATCATTATGAATTCTTGGTTATGCCTTTCGGCATAACCAACGCTCCAGCAGTGTTCATGAGTCTCATAAACAGAATCTTTCAGCCATACCTCAATCGATTTGTTGTGGTCTTCATCAATGACATATTGATATACTCGGCCATTGAGGAGGAGCCGGACTACCACTTGTGGGTTGTACAAGACACACTCCGAGAGCACCAACTTTATGGAAATCTCTCGAAGTGTCAGTTCTGGTTACATGAGGTCCACTTCTTGGGACAAGTCATCTCTGAGGTTGGATTTGTGGTGGATCCTGCAATGATCAAGGCAGTGCTAGCTTGGGAGCCACCCAGGAGCGTGATGGAGGTGCGGAGTTTCTTAGTGCTAGCTGGGTACTACCGGAGGATTGTTCCAAACTTCTTCAGAGTTGTGGAACCACTCTCAGCTTTGGCGAAGTAGGGGAAACCATTTCTGTGGTCAGAAAGATGTCATCAGATCTACCAGGAGCTGAGACAAAGATTGACCAGCGCACCTATCTTGAGGTTACCGGAGGAGGGAGTAGGGTACGTAGTCTACTGTGATGCATCAGGGACCGAACTCGGATGTCTCTTGATGAAGGAGTGGGTCGTGATCGCCTATGGATCACGTAAGTTGAGGCAACATGAGAAGAACTATGCTACCCATGACCTGGAGTTAGCAACAGTGGTCTTTGCTCTAAAGATGTGGCGACACTATCTGATGGGCGAGTGCTTTACAGTCTACTCTGACCACCAGAGTCTTAGGTACATCTTCTCACAGAAGGAACTAAATCTGAGACAGCGGCGATGGCTCAAGTTCCTCTAGGACTATGACTTTAAGATAGTCTATACTCTTGGAAAGGGGAACGTAGTAGCTGATGCTCTCATCAGGAGGATGAGAATTCAGCTACTCGGGGAGGTGACAGAGTAGCTTGCCACTTTGCTGATATCCTTTGTGGATAGAGATGGAGCATCCTTTCTTCAATCACTCACAGTCACTCCTCCACTACTACAGTTGGTTAGAGAGGCATCGGATGGGGATGCTGACTGTGAGACGCGGCGTGCGCAGATTTCCTCAGGATAGGCACGTGATAGTTTCTCTGTAAGAGGAGAGCATGTCGTCCTTTTCAGAGGAAGTACCATGGTAACAGTTTCTTTACAGGAGGATGTGCTGAGTGAGTTTCACACTTCCCATTTAGTGGTACATCCAGGAGTGGCGACGATGTACCAGGACATCAAACGACAACACTGGTGGCCATGTATGAATAAGGTTTTAGCTGAGTTCGTTTCTCGATGCCTCACCTGCCAGCAGGTGAAGGAAGAGCACCAGGTTCCAGCAGGCTTGGTACAACCCTTGGAGGTCTTGGAGTGGAAGTGGGATGGGATATCTATGTACTTCGTGACTGGACATCCACGTACTTCCAGTGGTCACGACTCCATTTGGGTGATTGTCGACCGACTCACCAAGTCGGCCCACTTCTTGCCCATTAGAGAGTAGGGCTCAGTGGAGAGCTTGGGACGCCTCTATATTCAGGAGATCATTCGGCTTCATGGTGTTCAATCATATATCGTCTCTGATCGAGATGCTCTCTTTACTTCCCAGCTTTGGAAGGGATTACAAGAGGCATTCGAGATGCAGCTACGTCTGAGCACCGTCTTTCACCCTCAAACGGATGGTCAGATGGATAGGACTATTCAAACTCTTGAGGACATGCTCCGTGCATGTGTCCTCAACATTGGTCGTAGTTGGGACGACCATCTACCCATGGTGGATTTCGCGTACAACAACATCTACCACTCCACCATCGGGATGGAACTATACGAGGCATTGTACGGCCGACCGTGCAGATTATCTCTGTGATAGAAATACCCTGGGGAGTCAGAACTTGTTGGACCAGAGATTGTCCAGGCAATGACAGAGAGGGTCCTAGTCAACTAGGAGCGGATGAGGACAGCTCCGAGCCGCCAGAAGTCTTATACTGACAGGAGGCGGAGGCTACTGGAGTTCGAGGATAGCGACCATGTCTTCTTGCAGATCTCACCTCGATGTGGATTACAGAGATTTGGCCAAGGTGAAATGTTATCTACGCACTTCATCAGACCATTCCAGGTCCTCAGCAGGATAGGTGAGGTGTCTTATCGTCTGGCTCTACCACATCAGTTGCACCAGGTGCACGACGTCTTTAACGTACTTCAGCTGAGGAGATACGTGCATGACCCGACGCATATCATCGACCATGGGGAGCTGGACATTGACGATGGGGAGAATTTTGTGGAGGTCCCGGTGGAGATCGAGGATCGACAGGAGTGTGTCCTACGTGGATGGTCGATACCTCTAGTGTGCATCAGATGGCAGCATGGGAACCTCTAGGCGAGCACTTGGGAGCGGGAGGCTCAGATGCGTGCACATTACCCACATTTGTTCCTCTAGTTTATTATGTATCTTTATGGGGACGTAAAGACCTGATGTGGGAGTAATGTATAGACCCATAAAATTCAGGGGAAATTTTTTTTCTTAATTTTCTTTGGGATTTTACAAGAACCCAGTTTCTGACGGCACCGGATTCTGAGGCCCAGTGTGCCCGGAATCAACTTCCGATGTTTAGATCGGGTACGTTTAGTGAACAAACAAGCGGGTTTTCCTAACTTTTAACTGGTGCTCAGACTTGAAATACGAGGACACCGATGAAACCGCAGCGCCGGTAATTGCTTAGGAACACCTTTTCTGCAGTTGTGTTTTCTCAGGTGTGGTTATTAAAAATAGTGGGTTAAGTAATGAATAAAAATAAAATTTTTTCAACCAATTTTATTTTTATTTATGGTAGCTTAATCCTACGCATGATGGTTGGAGTGGGACCCACTGATACCCAAACTCCTAGGTAGGATATTAGTGAGTTGGGGCCCACATGATCCCTTCCACATTTATTTCCTTTTACTTCCCACGTGCATTTAATTTTGTAACTCACCTGCACCCTACTTAAATGAAAAGGCAAATCTTGACTTAAATTGGATTATTAAACGCCTTCAGTTATGTCCAAATTAAATGTGATCTTTTGAAATTCAAAAGGGTTTGGCATGAGAAATAAAATAAGTCAAAGCCATATTTTATTAAGTTGTTTTTCGTTGTGCGAGAAGGATTTGAAGAGGAGAGCACAAGCCTTGGAATCATCTTCTTCCTCCTTGAAGAACGTGAAGAATACACCGTCACCGACGAAGAATGATGGCCTTCGATGAAGGACAATGAAGAAAGACGATTCCTCGGAGATCGATGACGCGACACCGTGTACCACAACGCCGAAGATCCTCCTTCCGCGATGCTTCTTCCGCGACATTCCTTCTCCTGCGACGAACCTTCGTTCGACGACACCTTGAGGTAGGGGCTTTTCGTGTAGTGTTTATGTGAAATATTCCCACGTGCGTGGGTATTTAATTTCAAGGTGTTAGTATAATTTTCTTGAATAAATTATTCCCTCGCCAATGATTAAAAGAATGTGTTTTAATTATTTCCCTTGATAACACCTAATGCGAAGGGCGTGGGCCGAACAAACATGGCCTGAAAACCCTCCGCAGTTTGTTTATTGATGTGAGGATCGACAGGTGATGACAGACTAGGCTGAAGAGGATTTTTGAAGGCTTCACAGTGAAGGGCAGGACCCGAGAGGACCGCTGGCAAAAACAGCAGGCAAAACGGACCACCGGAGCGTGTCCAGTGGTCGGCGGAAGGCCCTTCCGGCGCGCCGCCAGGGGGGACTTCCGCGGCTGAAGCAGCGGCGGTAGGCGACTGGTCTCGCGGCTGCACGGGAACGAGGGAGACGCGGCGCTAGGCCACGTCCGCTGGTAAGGAGCGGCCCCCACACGAGGGCTTCGACTTCAATCAAGGGGGCAGCCGACCCCCTTTGCGTGTCCACTCGGCCAGTGCCGAGCCGACCCCGCTCGTCCAGCGCCGATCCGCCCCGAGCCAGACCGACCACACCGGGATGGGCCGCGCCCAGCCGGGTCGGACCCGGACCCAGGTCGGGTCGACCTGGGGGGGGTGGGCTGGGTCAGACCTGGCTCAGACCCCCCATTTTCGGACCACTTTCGGTCATTTTCCCATAACTTGGGCTACAGGCTTCCGATCGATGCATCGTCAGTTGCGTGGAGATCCTTGTATTGATTCGGTCTTTTTGGTATATTACTCTAAAGGTTTCTGAGATCTTTGGGTATGGCTGGGTTGGTTCGAACACAAAGCCAACCGAGCCCTCGGAGCGGAA
This sequence comes from Viscum album, assembly GCA_963277665.1. Classification (NCBI taxonomy): domain Eukaryota; kingdom Viridiplantae; phylum Streptophyta; class Magnoliopsida; order Santalales; family Viscaceae; genus Viscum; species Viscum album. The sequence goes on from OY728127.1 coordinate 26,425,910, forward strand.
ACTCTTATAACTTGAGCTCCGGATGTCCGATTGATATACCATCGACTTTGTTGGATTCCTCTTATTGAGACATAACTTTCTTCTTACTCTGATCGAGGTTTTGACGTAGTTGGAGTGCGGTCGGGTTGGTTTTGATTTAAAAACCAACCACGTCCCTGGAATGAAAAATCCAATAACTCTCAGACCGGGCATCCGATTGATGTGTCGCCTGTCACGTTGAGTTCCTCTTGTCGAGACGGAACATTGAGATACATCAACTCTGGACTACGTGTCAGTTAATGTATTGACCACTTGGCTCGTGGAACGGACCCTCCCGGAACTAGCATGCTATGTGCGGGAACCCTAGAGCTGGCTGTGAGTGAGACTATGAAGACTGCACTAAAATCCAATGTGGGTTCAGAAGTGATGAAGACCGTACAGAAATCCTCCGTGGGTTCGACGGCGATGAAGACTCCACTGAAATCCTATGTGGGTTCAGAAACGATGAAGACCGTATTGAATTTTTATGTGGGTTCGATGGTGATGAAGACTGAACTGAAATCCTATGTGGGTTCAACAGCGATAAAGACCGTAATGAAATCTTATGTGGATTCGATGGCGATGAAGACTGCACTAAAATCCTGTAACAACCCATGATTTTATAAAAAAATATTCTTTGTAATTTTATTAATGTCTTGTGTTGTACGCTACACCAAAAGGAGCTTGCACAACATGCATCCTTGTTTTGCCTTGCATTACACGCAATCGCGACCTTCCTCGATAGCGTGTGTAATACGCAATACCGAGTTTCACTAAACAACGATGTGCTATTAAAATATTATTAAAACTAGCCGTTATGAATAGTAATAACCACTTTTTAAAATTCTGTAAATCTTATTTTTCAAAATGAACTTCATTTTTGGATTCGGAGTATCGAATTTAGCCTAAGGTGAAATTTTGGTACTTTTCAGATAACTTTCATATTCTAATGAATAGTGAAAATTACTAAATTATAATTAAAAAACAATTTTTTAATCGAAATAATTAATAGAGATAAATTATTAATTTGAGTTGTTTTAAAGTATATTTAGAATATATTTTTACAATTTAATACAATGTTGGTCATTGGTTGTAATTTCACATTTAAACCAGACATAATCAAGTGTCAATCTTTTGATATATATTGTTTCCTAAAAACACGCTATTTATTTTAACAGCAGGATTTAATTATAAAATTAATTAATGAAACTTCTTTGTTATGAATTTGGTAAAATAGATTTCATTTTTGAATTTGGAATATGAAATATAGCTTAGGATGAAATTTTGGCATTGTTCTGAAAAACATCAATTTTTGATGAATAGTGAAACTACTAAGTGGTAGTTAAAAAAACTGAATTTTTCATAAAACTTAATTTTGCCGCTTCTGTGAATGGAATTTCGAAAATCCGAGAGACACGGTTAATATCAAGGACTAAGATGTGGTTCAATGAGATGAAAATAATTTTTTGGGGAATAGTAACTTTTTACTTTTTTTACCGCGGTTAATAGTAAATAGGGTAACTAAGGGTAAATATGATATTACTATTACCCTAACACATGTCCTAATTCTATTGGACAAGTTTAATTCGACCAAAAACTAACTTAGGAATAAAATATGACCATTTAGGCCCACTTGGATTAGATTAGGACATTTATTATTAATTTATTTAAAGAAAGGTTAAAATAGTTAAAATCAACGTTTAATAAATAAATCATTTTTAATATGGGGTTATACATAAGATAAATTCGATTGTAAATATTCATTAGAAAGATAAAAAGTTTTCTTACATGATGGTATTTTATTTGTAATTTTTAGACATAAAATAATTTAATTTATTTATGACACAACGATGATGCAGTAATTATCTTATTAATGAAATATTGACATAATTGATGTTATAAACACCAAAATAAATGTAATTTGAGCTTTTTTATGAATTCCACTAATTTTATAGGTTACTATGATATATTAATGTTGATTTAATCAACTTGGTTCGAACATTTAATTCTGTTATGACTTTCACAAAAATCATATATCAAATAGTGTCAAAATTGACACAAAATAGTTTTTAAATAAAATATTATATTATTAATTGTTATTGTTTTCCTAAAAATCTAAGGTTCGGCCACATGACATAGATAAGGATATATATATTAATAACAAACAATTTGGGGTTCGTTTGGCATGTTATAGTAAGTTTATTAACCATATAGTGAAAGAAAACAAAAAGACATGGTAAAAGTTAAATTATTTAACTTAGAGTTAAATCTAATTGATAAGGTTAAAATAATATCCTAAACTTGTCTAAATTCTATTGGTTGATAGTATTTCTACCCATCCCCACTTTAGCTTCGAAATAAGACCCTTTGGAACCATTATAAACCGATTTTGACTTTAATATAAAATAATATTTTGAGATATTCCTAAGGTGCCCCTCTCCTCCCTTATAAAAGGACACCTCCTCCCCCTCCTTCTCACACCAATTTGAGCACTCAAGCTCGGCCAACCCCTGCCAAAATCTCTTATCCACTTCCCTAGAAACAACCTAGAGTTTCTGGTCTTCCTCAAAGACCAATTTTAGTGCCCTAAGAGGAGGTCTCAAAGAGGCGCTTCTAAGAAGAGGTAATTACCGTTACCAATTCTTTCATCTTTATTTCTTCTTCCACTTCTTCTTCTTAGGTTGTTTCATTATGAAGTAATAAAATCAGTATCACTCATATACTGATATGTTATTATAAGTATGAAAAAACCCTATTTCACCATCTATCCATCCTACGGAAAAAGAAATCACCACGCGTGCGTACGTACGGAATACCGTCTCCACGCCGTGGTGTAATCTATTTTCCACCACCACCTTACATGGATGGGTATAATGGTGTAAAGAATAACTATACATAGTTATTACAACATCATATTGATTCTGATATATTTTATAATCCACTCCACTCCAATTCAATATTTATAGAAATGATATCATCGCTCGTGCGTACGTACGGACTACCTTCTCCACGACGCGATGAGATTCATTCTCCATGTTAACCATTTAAGAATGATTATAATGTATATATACGAAATAATAATAAAATATATGGCATTATAAAGCTACTGGATTTATGTATATATATACATATGTATGTCATCTACTTACTTCCATTTCAAGACAATAAGGAAAGAAAAACAGCGTTCATGCGTACGTACGGACTACCGTCTCCATGAACGGTGTTTTTCATTTTATTTATCTATCTATTATATATATATATATACTGAATATATATGATATATAAATCATATTTTATTCTGGAAGTAAGTAAATCATGATATAAGTAATAATGATGTCAAGAACAACAAGTCAAAACACCTACGATAAATGAAACGATTTTACCCAAAACGCTTCTTTAACATGGAATTTACAAAAGAACGGGTAATATAATGTCATAAGTGAACCATATAAGATATCATAACAATGAATATGATTCTGTAATAAGTCAATGAAATTATTTAAATCATTATACAGGAGGTTCGGACACATACGAAGCAAATTGGACCTAAGGTAAGGGAAATATCACAATCTCATTTTTATCCGAGATTGTTTATACTTTGGTATTTACTGGGGTTTATTTTATCATCCACATCCATGTTCCCTCAATATGTAATACTGTTTCCATCCACTTAAAATAGTTTAAATCCAATTTGACCCTTCGGTGAGTTTTTAGTAAAGAATATGAAAGGAATCTTTTGTCATTTTTTTCGTACGAGGTACTTTTTTTTGAATTTTCTGACAAAAGTACAAAGAATGTTTTTTTAACTTATACCACATGAATGGATTTTTAAAAAATTATTTACAAGAAGCTTCCTTTACAAGTTTTCAAGTTTATTTTTAATCAACTTCTTTTATTTTAAAGTTGTATGACATGTTATGAAAGGAAAAATGTTTTTTTGAAGAAGAAAGGATATTTTCCTCAAGAATGGAGTTCAAGTGTTTTATCAAAATTATTTTCCATCTAAGATAATAAAGGGTTCTGTTTTTGTCCCTATTATTACATTGATTTGATCATGTTGTGATGAAAATATTTTTATGAATTCCTTTATCTTATATGAATTGTTTTATGATGTCATGTTGTTTAAGAATCCCATTTTTATTACATGGGTTATGCAATGATGTATGATTTATGATTATGTGGCACACATAAGAAAGGATTAATTATAAGATGGGTGGGACCTATATCTCCCTCCAATGCATTGGGTAAAGATTTTATATCTCATGAGATAGACATGGCTGAAATGGTAGTTTATACCGGTTCAGTGAAACAGGACTGAAACGAGGGTTACTCGATTCAGAAAGGGACTTTGTCCACTAAGATAGTCTTGGCAATGAGTCATGACTAACAAGAAATGATTTTCCATGATTATGTGTGCATGCCACAAAGTTTCAAGTTTCATGTTATGATTATGGTGATCTCATTTTCACTTCTATGATTTGTTCCATGTTAAGATATTATGATCTCTTTTGCAGGTTATGATTTTCAAAAAGATATGATATGATTTTTATTTCTTTTGTATACCCTTACTGAGAATTTGAGCTCACCCTTTTATGTTTTCTTTTCCCCAGGATATAAATAAAGGTTTTAGGTAAAAAAAGGGAAGATCTTTATGGGAGATATTGAAGATCTTTCACCACAATTAGAAGATTACGTTCCGAGTTTCCAAAGACACTAAACTATTACGATCCTTTAGTGTGTGTTTTTGTTATGTATTAAGTATTCCGCAAAAGTAATGTAATGTCCATGTACGATTAGCTTCGGGTCTCTACAGTTGGTATCAGAGGAAAGGTTTAGTCAACCTTTGGAAACTAGGATGCGAAAACGTTAGTGAGATCCCTAGAGATATTTCTACGGTATGTCTAGGGATGTCCCTAAGGTTAAGTATACGTATAGGTTATAGTACTAAAACTACGCTAACGATCATAGAATTAAACCTAAGATGGTAGATATTGAAGGTACTCCCCCTTTATTATGTTGTTTTCCCTAGCATGATTTTTGCCTCTCACACTATTCTTTTTGGGTTTTAGACGATGGCTGGAACCCAAAGGAATCGTGTTGATCAATGCAATGGACAATGCAATGATTGCCCTCCTGAACAAACAAATGTTATGGGAGATGGAGTGCAAAATCTTATTGCTATACTTACACAAGCTATGATTCATTCTGGACTTCCAAATGAGCAGAGAAGGGAACAATATTCTATTGAGTCCTTCATGAGGCAACGTCCACCTTCTTTCAGTGGGACTTTCGATCCACTTGTTGCTGAACAATGGATCAGTACCACTGAAAAGATATTTTCAGTTCTTCAATGTTCTGAACATGATAAAGTCATCTTAGCAGTATATCGTTTGGAAGGTGAAGCTGATCAATGGTAGAATCTTATCAAGAATACGAGGCCAAGGGATGAAATTGAGTCCATGGAATGGGACGAGTTCAAGAACTTTTTTTCAGTAAGTACTTCCCTCGTATTCTTCGAACAAAGATGGAAAAGGAGTTTATTGAGCTGTAGCAGAAGGATGATGAATCTGTTGGTATATACGAAGCGAATTTTACAAGACTTGCAAGGTATGCATCTGGCATTATCATCCAACCTGAAAGTAAAGTTGATCGATTTTTCAGTGGCTTAAAACCAAGTCTTCGAAGGGCATTAGCTATAAGAGACTTCAGTAGCTATGTAGAAATTGTGCGTTGTGCTATCAAGGTAGAAATGGAAGTTGGTGTTACATATCTATCTCATGGTTTTGACATGAAACGAAAGATGGAGCTCAAGGAGAAATCTCATAATAATGGTGAAAAGAAGATGAATGTTTCCTTATGCACAAAGTGTGGAAAGAAGCATGGTGTAGATTGTCTTAAAGGAACTAGAAAATGTTTTAAGTGTGGAAAAGAAGGTCATCGAGCAGCTGAGTGTCGAAGTAATGGAAAAAGGGTTTCTAATGATGTGAATAAAGCAAACACTGCAGAGAACGCACCACCAACACTTCAATGCTTCAAGTGCAAGGAAATGGGGCATTATGCTAATTATTGCCCTAATCCAAGGGTTAGTGATGATCAACATGAGCAACCACTGAAGGCAAAGGACAAAGGGAAGTCACATGCGATCACTATTGGCGATGTTGAATATGATAACGATGTGGTGGAATGATTAAGCGTTTATGTAATGGGATTCCAAAATAATGTTGTATCATTGAGTATTGCATTATTTATTGATGTGGTATTCAAAGTGATTGAGATATTTTTTTTGGAAATAAGATGATATGCGCATAATGAAGACGAGAAAATGAAATGTTTAATAGTATTCATGAGCTCATGATTGATATAAGGACTAAGTGATATCATGGTTTGAGTATAAAAAATTTTGAGGATTTTGGTATTTGTAAAGTGTTAACTTTTAACTGAATTCAAGTTTTCACTAAGGTTCAATGGGTATTCAAGAGTATACATGATTAAGGACTTTGAATGTTTGGAATGTGACCAACAAAACATATCTTATGATATATGGGGATCAACGATGATATTAAATCTCTGGTAATTGTTTTCACTATGTTATGAGAGTGGACTGCAGTATTATGGATAAGCCTAAAGATTGGAATGGATTGTGTTGGACCTAAGGATAGAAATTTTTTTCGATATTATTGATGGGATGTTATAGTAATATAGTTTTGGAAAAAGGACAACCTGCAGGACGGGCGACAGCCCATCGCTTCGGACAAGGCTGTGGGAATCGAACCCACAACCGAAGTGCGACTGGCCTTTATCGCCTACCACTGGCCTACAGGAAGTCCCTGTCTAGTAGAAACTAGTTTTATTATATTAAGCAGTATGATATATGAAGTATAAGTCCATTTTAGGAACCATATATGATTAATCTCACTATAGATCGATTTATGCATATAATTTTTGCTAACCTTTTGTTTGAGACAGATGGAATGACCCGTCATTCTATCACATGATCTGCTAACACTTCACGAATAACAAATTCAACTTCATTTATTTAAGAGATGAAGTGGAAATTGTTCAAGGCATGAACAACAGTGAGATTGTACCAAAATAAAGTAAGTATTTATTAAAATTCAAATTTTCAACTTTAGGGGAAATGATCTTGAAAACCAAAAATGTTGTCCTAGTGATCTTATACCTGATGAATCAGATGGTTCCTTATATCATCACAAATCTATGGATTTGTGATTACTGGCTTTTCCATAGCCATGTTCTCTACCACTCTCCATCAGAACATGATGGTTAGATTTCTCTTCCATATCCATATTTTCACCTATGTGGAAACCCAATGATTAGTTTATTTGGGTAACCGTTACGTTTCATACTTTTGTTTTTAAAGATTGGTTTTGATATTCCTTTTTACGATGTGGGTTTCTATTAAAGAAACTTTCGAATAGTAAACCATTTATAACCCCGACGAATTTCGAGGGCGAAATTCATTTTAAGGGGGGTAGAATGTAACAACCCAAGATTTTATAAAAAAATATTCTTTGTAATTTTATTAATGTCTTGTGTTGTACGCTACACCAAAAGGAGCTTGCACAACACGCATCCTTGTCTTGCCTTGCATTACACGCAATCGCGACCTTCCTCGATAGCGTGTGTAATACGCAATACCGAGTTTCACTAAACAACGATGTGCTATTAAAATATTATTAAAACTAGCCGTTATGAATAGTAATAACCACTTTTTAAAATTCTGTAAATCTTATTTTTCAAAATGAACTTCATTTTTGGATTCGGAGTATCGAATTTAGCCTAAGGTGATATTATGGTACTTTTCGGATAACTTTCATATTCTAATGAATAGTGAAAATTACTAAATTATAATTAAAAAACAATTTTTTAATCGAAATAATTAATAGAGATAAATTATTAATTTGAGTTGTTTTAAAGTATATTTAGAATATATTTTTACAATTTAATACAATGTTGGTCATTGGTTGTAATTTCACATTTAAACCAGACATAATCAAGTGTCAATCTTTTGATATATATTGTTTCCTAAAAACACGCTATTTATTTTAACAGCAGGATTTAATTATAAAATTAATTAATGCAACTTCTTTGTTATGAATTTGGTGAAATAGATTTCATTTTTGAATTTGGAATATGAAATATAGCTTAGGATGAAATTTTGGCATTGTTCTGAAAAACATCAATTTTTGATGAATAGTGAAACTACTAAGTGGTAGTTAAAAAAACTGAATTTTTCATAAAACTTAATTTTGCCGCTTCTGTGAATGGAATTTCGAAAATCCGAGAGACACGGTTAATATCAAGGACTAAAATTTTGTTCAATGAGATGAAAATAATTTTTTGGGGAATAGTAACTTTTTACTTTTTTTACCGCGGTTAATAGTAAATAGGGTAACTAAGGGTAAATATGATATTACTATTACCCTAACACATGTCCTAATTCTATTGGACAAGTGTAATTCGACCAAAAACTAACTTAGGAATAAAATATGACCATTTAGGCCCACTTGGATTAGATTAGGACATTTATTATTAATTTATTTAAAGAAAGGTTAAAATAGTTAAAATCAACGTTTAATAAGTAAATCATTTTTAATATGGGGTTATAAATAAGATAAATTCTATTGTAAATATTCATTAGAAAGCTAAAAAGATTTCTTACATGATGGTATTTTATTTGTAATTTTTAGACATAAAATAATTTAATTTATTTATGACACAACGATTATGCAGTAATTATCTTATTAATGAAATATTGACATAATTGATGTTATAAACACCAAAATAAATGTAATTTGAGATTTTTTATGAATTCCACTAATTTTCTAGGTTACTATGATATATTAATGTTGATTTAATCAACTTGGTTCGAACATTTAATTCTGTTATGACTTTCACAAAAATCATATATCAAATAGTGTCAAAATTGACACAAAATAGTTTTTAAATCAAATATTATATTATTAATTGTTATTGTATTCCTAAAAATCTAAGGTTCGGCCAAATGACATAGATAAGGATATATATATTAATAATAAACAATTTGGGGTTCGTTTGGCATGTTATAGTAAGTTTATTAACCATATAGTGAAAGAAAACAAAAAGACATGGTAAAAGTTAAATTATATAACTTAGAGTTAAATCTAATTGATAAGGTTAAAATAATATCCTAAACTTGTCTAAATTCTATTGGTTGATAGTATTTCTACCCATCCCCACTTTAGCTTCGAAATAAGACCCTTTGGAACCATTATAAACCGATTTTGACTTTAATATAAAATAATATTTTGAGATATTCCTAAGGTGCCCCTCTCCTCCCTTATAAAAGGACACCTCCTCCCCCTCCTTCTCACACCAATTTGAGCACTCAAGCTCGGCCGACCCCTGCCAAAATCTCTTATCCACTTCCCTAGAAACATCCTAGAGTTTCTGGTCTTCCTCAAAGACCAATTTTAGTGCCCTAAGAGGAGGTCTCAAAGAGGCGCTTCTAAGAAGAGGTAATTACCGTTACCAATTCTTTCATCTTTATTTCTTCTTCCACTTCTTCTTCTTAGGTTGTTTCATTATAAAGTAATAACATCAGTATCACTCATATACTGATATGTTATTATAAGTATGAAACAACCCTATTTCACCATCTATCCATCCTACGGAAAAAGAAATCACCACGCATGCGTACGCACGGAATACCGTCTCCACGCCGTGGTGTAATCTATTTTCCACCACCACCTTACATGGATGGGTATAATGGTGTAAAGAATAACTATACATAGTTATTACAACATCATATTGATTCTGATATATTTTATAATCCACTCCAATTCAATTCAATATTTATAGAAATGATATCATCGCTCGTGCGTACGTACGGACTACCGTCTCCACGACGCGATGAGATTCATTCTCCATGTTAACCATTTAAGAATGATTATAATGTATATATACGAAATAATAATAAAATATATGGCATTATAAAGCTACTGGATTTATGTATATATATACATATGTATGTCATCTACTTACTTCCATTTCAAGACAATAAGGAAAGAAAAACAGCGTTCATGCGTACGTACGGACTACCGTCTCCATGAACGGTGTTTTTCATTTTATTTATCTATCTATTATATATATATATACTGAATATATATGATATATAAATCATATTTTATTCTGGAAGTAAGTAAATCATGATATAAGTAATAATGATGTCAAGAACAACAAGTCAAAACACCTACGATAAATGAAACGATTTTACCCAAAACGCTTCTTTAACATGGAATTTACAAAAGAACGGGTAATATAATGTCATAAGTGAACCATATAAGATATCATAACAATGAATATGATTCTGTAATAAGTCAATGACATTATTTAAGTCATTATACAGGAGGTTCGGACACATACGAAGCAAATTGGACCTAAGGTAAGGGAAATATCACAATCTCATTTTTATCCGAGATTGTTTATACTTTGGTATTTACTGGGGTTTATTTTTTCATCCACATCCATGTTCCCTCAATATGTAATATTGTTTCCATCCACTTAAAATAGTTTAAATCCAATTTGACCCTTCGGTGAGTTTTTAGTAAAGAATATGAAAGGAATCTTTTGTCATTTTTTTCGTACGAGGTACTTTTTTTTGAATTTTCTGACAAAAGTACAAAGAATGTTTTTTTTAACTTATACGACATGAATGGATTTTTAAAAAATTATTTACAAGAAGCTTCCTTTACAAGTTTTCATGTTTATTTTTAATCAACTTCTTTTATTTTAAAGTTGTATGACATGTTATGAAAGGAAAAATGTTTTTTTGAAGAAGAAAGGATATTTTCCTCAAGAATGGAGTTCAAGTGTTTTATCAAAATTATTTTCCATCTAAGATAATAAAGGGTTCTGTTTTTGTCCCTATTATTACATTGATTTGATCATGTTGTGATGAAAATATTTTTATGAATTCCTTTATCTTATATGAATTGTTTTATGATGTCATGTTGTTTAAGAATCCCATTTTTATTACATGGGTTATGCAATGATGTATGATTTATGATTATGTGGCACACATAAGAAATGATTAATTATAAGATGGGTGGGACCTATATCTCCCTCCAATGCATTGGGTAAAGATTTTATATCTCATGAGATAGACATGGCTGAAATGGTAGGTTATACCGGTTCAGTGAAACATGATTGAAACGAGGGTTACTCAATTCAGAAAGGGACTTTGTCCACTAAGATAGTCTTGGAAATGAGTCATGACTAACAAGAAATGATTTTCCATGATTATGTGTGCATGCCACAAAGTTTCAAGTTTCATGTTATGATTATGGTGATCTCATTTTCACTTCTATGATTTGTTCCATGTTAAGATATTATGATCTCTTTTGCAGGTTATGATTTTCAAAAAGATATGATATGATTTTTATTTCTTTTGTATACCCTTACTGAGCATTTGAGCTCACCCTTTTATGTTTTCTTTTCCCCAGGATATAAATAAAGGTTTTAGGTAAAAAAAGGGAAGATCTTTATGGGAGATATTGAAGATCTTTCACCACGATTAGAAGATTACGTTCCGAGTTTCCAAAGACAGTAAACTATTACGATCCTTTAGTGTGTGTTTTTGTTATGTACTAAGTATTCCGCAAAAGTAATGTAATGTCCATGTACGATAAGCTTCGGGTCTCTACAAATCCTATGTGAGTTTGGTAGTGATGAAGACCATACTAAAATCCTCCATGGGTTCGATGACAATGAAGACTGCACTGAAATCATGTGTGGATTCGGCAGTGATGAAGACCGTACTGAAATCCACCATGGGTTCGACGGCGATGACTCTGTTCTTGCTATCCTATGTGGGTCTGGCAGAGTAGCTGGTCTGTATCCTATGTGGGTCCCACAACATAGTTGGTTTTGTATCCTATATGGGTCCCATCTTAGATGAATCAGTGGCTACATCTGATCATCTCCATCACCTTACGAAGATGTATACCTGTGTGAGCTGAGTCTTGACTTTGAATCATTATCTTTGATATGATTGACTTTTCTTTACTATGTGGATTGTGTTGTGATTTCCTATGTGGATTGGGTTTACTATCCAGGGTGGATGTGATCGAACTTGGGCTCGGATGTTGGAGCCGAACTGGAAATGGTGACTTAGGTATATGTATGGGCATATACCTAAGTAGTGTTGGTTGTTACTTCATGATTGTATCTTTCCTTTGTGGATTATCTTTTGTGGATTCTGGGAGACCTTCGGGGGTCTCAGGGTCCCTATTGAGTAGCGTATAATCACCCCTGCACGGGATATGCCCGCACTACGTTGTGTTGGATGCAGATGAAGGATATCGTTGATCGTGGCTGAGGCTTCTGGAGCAGGTCGGTGCCTAGAGGTGGACCACTAGGCGGGACGTACACGGAGCGGACGGCTGGACCCGAGGAGATGAGGAGGCTATCTGTACCCACACTTCAGGTGGGACTTCTAGTGGACGGCTCGATGTTGCTGCTTTACTTTTAGTTACTGTACTTTCTTTCCAGTTGTACTTTACTTTTAGTTTGGGTTTGTATTCTGGCCCATTTACTTTCCGCACTTACTTTTGTACCCAGTTTTAATTAGTGTTTACTTCTGCTGCCTTACTCTGTGGTGTTTGTTTACTTTATAAAGGCAATGCCTTCCCCTTTTTGTCTGTATTTACGCCTTGGTGCTAATCTCTAGCCCCTGGCCTATGGGAGGCGGTCTTGGGGTAGTCACGACACGGGCCCCGAGGACGGGTCGTGACATATAGGGATCGTGATTCCACATCGAAAATTTAAAAATCAGTGCACTTATAGTGGATTTGGTACATCGGCACATTGTTAGCGAATGATGCATGGATGTAGCCCAGTGAGGGTGATCCATTTAAAATGTATGTGTCTGGTGCATACTTTAAGATTTATTCATACATTTCAATGGGAAGGAGATAGAGAAAAGAGTTTTTCTAACCAAAAAGAGATCAAAAGGGGAAGTTGACTTAATTTTTCACACCTTGAATAACCCCCCCCCCCCACTCTTAGGGTATCTATCCTAGTGGACCTAACATAGAAAAATGTAATATATATACTAACCATAAAATTTTGAAGTATATATTGACTCAATAAGAATTAAACATGATCTAGAGAAGATGGATTGAATTGATACAATAAATTGATTGCATGATCAATTACCATGCCTGAAAAGAAAACAATTTGGTGGATACATTGAGTCAAAAACATCCTGAATCATTAACGATGATACATTTGGAACATGATAACTTGAATAATGATTTTATGAATTTTTAATTAGAAGTTGTTGTTGTTGGAAATATATCTTTCTTTCCATGTTTTAGTGTAGTCATCCTTATCAAAACGAATTAAGAAAGCACAAAAGGAAGACTGTGAGCTACAGGAAAATATATAATGGGTAAAAATGGGTAAGTTTCCATAATTTAAACTTGATAAAGACTATTTTTAATGATTTTAAAAGATGTTGTATGTGCCTTGTGATTCTTAGTTGAAGAATGAATTATTGTGTGGAACTCATAATTCTTCATTTTCAGTTCATCCGAGAAATACTAAGATGTATAGAGTCCATCGAGAGTCTTACTAGGGGATGGAATTAAAAATTATATTGATAATTTTACCCTGAAATGTTTGGCATGTTAATAGTTTAGGTAGATAATTAGTTAACAAAGGGGATTATTCATCCTTTTCCAGTTACAATGAGAAAATAAGTGAATATATCCTTGGACTTCATTGTGGGACTACCAAAAAATTATCGATTTAATACCGTGATTTGGGTTATAATTGACTAGCTGACTAAATATGGAATTTTTCATTGTAATAGAGATACAATGTATTTGGATCATCTTTCCTGACTATACCTCAAAGAGATTTTTAGTTTAAATGGAGCACCTCTTTCGATTATATCTAACTGGGATCCATGGTTCACTTCAAATTTTTGGAATGGTCTCCATAAGTCATTGGGAAAAAAAATTAAATTTCAGTATAAGTTTTCATCCTCAATTAAATGGGCAATCACAACTGTAAAGACCCGGAATTCCATAGAAATTGTTTTTTTAATACACGGGAATTTTTTGAGTCCGCGGTTTCAGACGACGCCTGATTCTGAGGCCCGGTGTCCCCAGAATCAATTTCTGATATTTTTTTCGAGTACGTTCAGTGAACGCAGATGCGGGATTTTCTATCTTTTGAACCGGTGCTCGGAATTAAAATATGAGTGCACTATTCAACTCACAACGCATGTATTCACTTAAGGAGACCTTACCGTAGTTGTGTTTGAACGTGAATGGATGTTTCTAATTGGGGTTTCTAAAAAAATTTAATAAAAACATGTCTGACATATTTTTATTTAAAAGGTGGTTTAATCCTACAAAGGGATGATGGAGGTAGGGCCCACCCCCACATAATCTCCCATGGGAGGATATTATGTGGTGGGGCCCACACGTTCTCAAACCCCTTAAACCCCCCTTTGAACCCCATGAGCTCCCCATTAATAGGGGAAACTCTTGGACTTCCCTTTAATCGTGTCGTCACCATTAATTAATGATTTCTTTAATTGATTTGAGTGTTTGAATTCTTTTGAATTCATGATGCGAACATTAAAATAAGGGATGATATTATTTTATTTTGGGTTGGCATGATCATTGGAGAGCATGGGGAGAACACTTTGAAGAACAATTTTTCTCTCGACGAAGAACGTCGTTTCCACTGAATAACGACGACACGTCTCCTTCCATTCCAACTAGGGAAAGAAAGGGAAGACATCGCCCACGAAGAACTTCACATATGACAACAACATTCCCTCTAATGTTGACGGAACTACGTATGTCTTCTGCGACGTCCATTTTCTGTGACTCATTAATGTTCAATGACGAAATACGAGGTAGGGGTTTTGTATTGATTAAATTATATCATCGTTCTTTGACAGTGGCCAATTGATATCACATAACGTGGAGGGTGTGGGCCGAACAAACACAGCCTGACTTCCCTCTGTTGAGTCTCGTTTGGTTGATGTCGGAGGCTGAGATGAAAGGGCATGGTGTTGTCGCACAGCGCTTGAGAAGAACCATGGTGGACGAAAGAGGAACAGCGGCCGGGAGGTCCGCGGCGGCTGAAGAAGTGTGGTGTCGTCGCGCTGCGCGGAGCTCAGCAGGACCGTGACACCATCACACCGTGGTGGAGGTGCGGAGGTGGCTGGCCAAGATGGTCGTTGTGGAGCCGGAACGTGGGACGACCGACCGACCTGCTGGAAGTCTGCGGCGCTCGCAGGCACCACGTTGAGGTTGAACGCGGGCCACTCAGCTGGAAGAACCAGCCGGCCACCTACCGGCCAGGCTGAAGAATCGTGGCGCCCGCAGGCACCACATGGAGGAGGACCACGGCCCACATCCGCGGGCCGCTCGGCTGGGCGAACTGGCTGTCCATGTGCCAGCCAGTCTAGAGAACCGCGGCGCCCACAGGCACTGCATGGGAAGAACCACAACGCCTGTAGGTGACGTGTGGGAAGAACCGCAGCCCGCTGCATGGGCAGCATGCGCTGGGCAGGGGAGGACGCGGGACCGCATGGCACTGCCTGGTGAACCGAACTGACCCGCAGTGCGGGTCGGGTCCGTAGGTGGGCCACGCCCCACCAGGCCGTGCCGACCCGCTGAGCCGGGTGGGACCAACCGAGCCTGGTCGGGCCCACCGAGCCAGGTTGGGCCGACCCGCCAGCCCGCTGCGCCGGACGAGTCGGGCTTGTCTTCACTTAAATGTGAATATCTCCTAGACCGTGCGTCTGATTAAGGAACCGTCTATAGAAATGGAACCCCCATGATGAGATGGTCCTTTTGAGATACTTTAAGTAAATTTTGGGAAAATTTGGGAAACAGATAGGTTTGGATCAAGCGTAAATCCAACATGTCCACTAGGACGAAAATGAAAATAACTCTCAGACCGGGCGTCCGATTGACGCACCGTCTATCGTGTTAGGTTTCATACGAAGAGAAGGAACTATGGGATATATCAACTTAGGACATTGTCATAGTTGATGTATTAATGCTTGGCTCAAGGAGCGGATCCTCCCAGAATCGAGCATGCTGTGTGTGGGAACCCTAGGGCTGGCTACGACATTATTGTACCGGAATCCTCCATGGGTTAGAAAACAATACATATTGTACCAGAATCCACTATGGTTTTGACAACAATGCTACTATACCAGGATCCTCCATGGGTCCGATAGTTCTGACCTATGTTCCTATATCTTGTGTGGGTCCGATAGCATATCTGGTCATGTATCCTATGTGGGTCTGACAGCTTAGCTGGTCCTACATCCTATGTGGGTTCGACAACTTAGATGAATCAGCGACTACATCTGATCATCTATATCTATCTACTAAATATGTATTCCTTTGTGATCTGAGGATTTTTATTCAATCATTATCATGGATGTGATTGAATTTATTTCCTTTGTGGACTGAGTTGTGTTTGGGCTTGATAGTTTGAGCCAGATGGGGACTGGTAACATAGGTATATGTATGAGAATATACCAAAGTAGGATTGGTTGATACTTTTTGATCGTATATTTATATTGTGGTTTATCCTTTGTGGATTTTGGGAGACCATAGGGGGTATCATGGTCCCCTACTGAGTATTTTTATACTAACCCCTGCACGGGCTTCACCCACACCTTGTTGTGTTCTATACATACGATGGACAACAGTGATCGAGGAAGAGGGTGATGGATAGGAGACTGCTAGGAGAAGGACTTGAAATGACGTACCACAGGGACGAGTTGTTCATGTTCTGTACGTACCCTTCAGGTAGGATTCCCGGGCAGATGATCCATGAGCTATTTTCCCTTTTTTACTTGTACTTGTACTTGTTGATCAGTTGGGTTTGTATAATGGCCCACTTACTTTCATCACACCTTACATTTCAATTTTAGTACTTGTTGCCTCTACTTATTATGTTCAGACTGTGTGTGTGTGTGTTACAGGTTAAAAGGCAATGCCTTCCCTATTTATCGGGATTATGCCTTTTGTGCTAGTAGCCAGCCCCTGGCCTAAGGAAGGCAGGCTTAGGATAGTCAGAAGACGGGCCCCGAAGACGGGTCATGACAAATTGGTATCAGAGGGGTCGGTTCTACCGTAGAACTTAGGCTCTGATCCTTTTAAACAACAATAGTGTTAAGTGTTTTTGATGTGGTTATCAGTTTAGGAAAACTGGTGTTGGTGCGGCAGCTGACGTATCCATACACTAGGACTCCGAATTTTGATCCCCGACTTAGTGCATGAAAACACTAATTGCATGTGTGTTTCCTTTGAAAAAAGTTTTCTTTGTGATTACTTTGTGATACATCACCAGGTATACTATTTTAACCGTGGCTCACCTATTTATTTTTAGGATGGTCCCACGATGGAAGCCAGCTAGGGTTCCGAGTTTCATATGAGATGGTATCCCACTGAGCGATGAGGCCCCGGTGCAGGGCCCCATCACATCGGAGGTACCAGCGGTACCACTACCCACTGGGCCACTGATACCACTAGCTCTAACAGTAGAGAGTGCATGATGCCTGAGTGTGTTGCATGATTTCTAGTGCCAGAGGCCGGCCATGTTCTGGGGAGAGACGAACCCACAGGAAGTTGGGGATTGGCTGGAGGCTATTGTGAGAGTTTTCATATTTGTAGGAACACCACCCGACCTCATGGTGATCCGTGCTACAAGTCTCCTGCATGCGGCAGCAACCAGATGGTGGACCCTGCACCTCCAGGTGCATGACGAGGCATCATTACTCTGGACAAACATTGAGAGTATATTTCTATCAGAGTTTGTTCCATTCAACCTTTGTGCAGTGTGGATTCAAGAGTCACTTCATCTGCAGCATGGCAGCATGACAGTAGCTTAGTACTCAGCGTGGTTCACTAACCTCTTACGCTACTCCACGGATGTGGTAAGGGACCCATTCTTGAGGGCCCAGACCTTTGAGCAGGGACTCAGGCATGATATCAGGGTTTCAGCTATTCCCCTCAGCTTCCCGACGTAGGAAGGGGTGATGGAGCGAGCCCTTCTACTAGAGAGTTTCCATGCTGAGTAGACACTAGCAGTGAGAACCACCACAGGGCGACACGTAGTGGAGTCTTCTGCAGCCGACATTAGACAGGTTTCGTAGATTTCCAAGATGACTATCCCACTAGGTGGGCAACCCCAGGAAATAGGTTCGGTTGAGTAGGGTACACAAGACAGAGCCAGCTATACGAGGAGAAGATAGTATTATGCATGTAGGGTGTAGTGCCACATGGCTCCTGACTGCCCAACCTGCCATGAAGATGAGCAGCAGACAGTATAGGGACCTCTTAGGAAGAGTCATAGGTTCGACCGTGGTGGTCCACCAGGAGAAGGAGTACGTGCAAGGGGGGCTGGCCGAGCTACGGGGGGTGGACGACGTTTCGAGGCACCACCACCACAACCACCAGGAGGACCACCCCGACCACAGGGAGCTGGTAGACAGAGGCGGGCTTAGATCCAGGCAGTTGAGTCCTATGACCACGGTGCACCTGAGATGATTCAAGGTACTTTCTATGTCTACTCCACCATTGCTGCAGCACTTATAGACACAGGTGTGAGTCATTCTTTTATTGCCACTGCCCTCTTTCGGAGCCCATAGATTTTGACGGAGCTGTTTGCTTGATCCTTATGGCTAGATACTCCTACGGGAGAAGAATCAACGATTATGCACTAGTTCTGGTAGTGTGAGCTTACTCTAGGAGGTGAG